>CM042378.1:11315423-11915423 GCA_023634145.1 Thymallus thymallus
AGATGCCATCATCTCCACCCTGGCCCTCATCAACGCACCAGTTGATGCTCTATGTCAAGAGGAATGGGAGCTGGTGAAAGAGGTCTGCACCGTCCTGCAACCATTTGAGGAGGTGACTGTGGAAATAAGTGCAGACAGGTACCTTGGACCATTTTTTTTCACTACTACCATTCAGTCACTATTATACATTGCAGAAACAATACAGTATAATGTGCCACATATAATATGCCACATACTTTAAAAAAAGCTTCATTTTAAAAGTTGCTGTTTCTCTCCCTCAGCTATGTTTCTGCCTCAAAAATGCTCCTGCTATGCAAAGGTTTGCAGCGTGTGACAGCCCAACAGACTGTAACCATGCAGAAAGGGAAAGAATTGGTTGCAGCTCTTTGTTCAGCCATGGACCGGAAATTTCTGCGTATGGAGTACAACACTGTCCACTCAGAAACCACATTATTGGATCCTAGGTTTAAAAAACTTGCATTCAATGACAACAGAGCTGTTGATGAGGCACTTCAGAGAATTAGTGCAGCAGCAGCAAGATGCACCCCTAGCAGCCAGCCAGCTCCGCCATTAGAAGGCCAAGTGTATGAGGAACCACAAACCTCTGTTGTTTGGAGGCTTTTTGATGAAAGAGCTACAGGAGATGCTACAAGAAGAAATCCTACAGCTGATGCTATACTGGAGGTGAGGTCTTATCTTGAGGAGCCCATCATCCAACGAGCAGAAGACCCACTGAGCTGGTGGCAGGCCAAGGCCTCAGTCTTTCCACGCCTGGCGAAGGTGATGGAAGGGAGACTGTGTATTGTGGCAACATCGGTTCCTTCAGAGAGAATCTTCTCAAAAACAGGGCAGATAATCTCAGAAAGAAGAAATAGGATCAGTCCATCAAAGCTGAGGCATCTGATTTTTTTGAATGCCAATCTTCACTGAGGACATTAATACTGTTTGCTTGAGTTTGGTTCTAGTTCTGTTCTAGTTCAATTCTGTTTATTTGCTGTTTTTTTGTTGTTAATTTGTGCAAAAAAATGTTTGATTAAAATGATTAAAAACAAAAGAATGCTTTTGTAACAAAATAAATGCATAAAAACACTGCACATGAAAGGGTTTTCAACACACAAACCATTTTTTTTTTTAAAAGTTAGGGTAAAATAAAGGCCTACAAAAAAATCCTAAATTAAGAGCCGTTCAGGAGTCGAAAGAGCCGGCTCTTCTTTGGGAGCTGAGCCAAAAGAGCCGGCTCTCGGAAAAGAGCCGAACTTCCCATCACTACTGTGGAGTGGTTGAAAAATGATTGAAGTGTATTGTAAACTTCCGACTTCAACTGTATCACTCAGTGATGGTGGTTCCGGTTCTGGTTGTGACTGTGTCTTCTCTCTTTGATCGCCAGGACCCCCACCTGAACCACTTCTTCCAGCAGTGCCAAAAGCGAGACATGGACCTCTCCCAATCACCTACCTCAAACTTCCTCAACTGCCTGAAGGTCTGGGGTGGAAGGATAGAGGGATGACTTCATATCTCTCCATTTTACATTTCGCTCCCATACTATACATCCATTACTGACTGTGTCTTTTCTCTCTCTTTCCCTCGCTCTCTGTCTATCTCTCTCTCTGTGATTCTCTCTTTCTCTTTATTCTCTCTTTCCCACAGGGCTTACTGAGCATTGAGAAGATTCCAGTGATAATTCGTTTCCTGCCTGTGCTCTTCAACCAGCTGTTCAAGGTCCTCACCCAGAACGACAACGACGAAGTCACCACCACCACCACCAGGTAGGATGCGGCACTGCATGCCACGGACCTCTCTCACTGCCACAGGATCATGCAGAAATACATGTTGCCAGATCATGAATATTGCCAGATTAGCTATTAATGTTGCCAGATTAGCAATAAAATGTTGCCAAGTTTTGAATGTTGCCAGATAATAATGATGATGACTGAGTGACCACCTTGTTGGCATGTGTTTTAACAGGGTGCTGGTCCACATTGTTGCCAAGTGCCATGAAGAAAACCTTGACCACTACCTGCAGTCCTACATAAAGGTATGGTGCTCATTTCATTGGGATGTTAGCCTTGTTTTGCAGGAAGAGCGAGGCTCAGATTCTGCAGTTGTTTAGCCGGGTGGTGTCAGAGAGGAGAGGAGAGGAGAGGAGAGGAGAGGAGAGGAGAGGAGAGGAGAGGAGAGGAGAGCTCACAGACAGCTTCATTAGTGAAGGGAGAAAAGGGTCCTTTGTGTGTGTGCTGTGTGTGCGCACATTCACAGGTGATAATGTGTGTGTGCACGTGTGTACATACATACGTGTGTGTGTGTGCTGTGTGTGTGGGCAGAGGTGGGGGGCTTTGGGGTGTGGTGAGTGCAGGAGCGTGGCTGAGGGGCTAGGGCAATGCGCCCAGAACATAGAGAGGAGAGAGAGAGTCTGCCGCACAGACACACAGCTCTTAGCTCACAGACACGCATGGCTGTGGGGAAGAGAGAAGGGGGGTGTCTGTCTGGTGGAAGGCAAACAAGGACATTGAGCCTTTTCAATAAGAATGCAAGGCATGAGAGAGAGAGAGAGAGAGAGAGAGAGAGAGAGAGAGAGAGAGAGAGAGAGAGAGAGAGAGAGAGAGAGAGAGAGAGAGAGAGAGAGAGAGAGAGAGAGAGAGAGAGAGAGAGAGAGAGAGAGAGAGAGAGAGAGAGAGAGAGAGAGAGAGAGAGAGAGAGAGAGACCATGTCTGGTAGAAAGAAAATGAGATTCCTACAATTGAACTTTAAGAGGGGCAGAGAGAGAAATGGAGGGAGGGTGGAAGAAGACGAGGAAATAATGGGAGGGCCACTGTAATGGAACTGCTGTTACTATGGCAACTGATTGGCATGCTGCTCGGGGGGCTAGCAGCAATACATTTTCGACCAGTGCTTTCTCGTGGTGTGGGTGTGTGTGGCTGAGTGCCAGAGGTGTGCGTGTATTGTTGCATATGTGTGTGTGTGGTTACCATTGTTAATGAACTAACTCAATTGGGTGACGTCAGGGGTAATGAGGTGTGTGTGCCATACAGTGTGGGTGGAACATTTCACACAAAAAGAGAAAAAGAGATTGAGTGCCAAAATAAGCACATAGATTTATAGATACAATACTTCAGAAGCATATATCCCAATGAATTTGATGTGCCAGGCAAAACGACATTAGATCAAGATTTTCTTTATGCATAATTTATTACAAATTTTGTCAGACTCAGCATCTATTTCTTCTTCCTCAACCTTAATCTGTGTTGTTTTGTTTTTATTTAGGTTTAATTAAATGCAGAGCCAAGCATTTTTCATGTTTGGTTCCCTTGAAGCTAGTAATGTGTGTACAGTATGTGAGAGAGAGAAAAGGTGTCTGTATGTCTGTCTCATTGACCTTGTTCTCTCCACTGCGGTGGTCAGTTTGTGTTCAAGGCGGAGTCGCATGGCTTCCGGACGGTCCACGAGGAGCTGGCCAAGGGCATGACCTCTGACCTGAAGAGCAACGAGCAGATGGCCGTCAGGAACATCCTCAGGGTGAGCTTAGATTGACGCCACGCCCAGTCCCAAATGACTCCCTGTTCCCTTTATAGGAACCCATAGGGCTCTGGTTAAATATAGTGCACTATATAGGGAATAGGGTGTCATTTGGGTGGATAGTCGCCTACAGATGCTCAGTGTCAACAAACTGTCAACTGCAACTCTGTTAACGTGCAACTGCTTGCTAGGGTTACAGTTAGGTTTAGGGTTAGAGTAAAGATTAAGGGTTAAGCCGAGGGTTAAGGTTAATTTAAATGTTGTTGAAATGTTGTTGACAGATAGTGGGACACTACTTAACATCTACAAACCTATTTGGGATCTAAATAAAGACATACCTAGAAATATCATCCATAGCCATGATAGGATTCCTTATCTTACACAACAGAGGAGCCTATCTGCTCTACGTGATATATATCTATCTGAGTGCACCGTTGAATGTGACCCTGAGTGCTTAACTGAACGTGACCCGGATGATCTGACCCCTGTTTGACCTTTTACCCCTGTCTGATGCAGTTTTCCTGGTTCTTCTTCGAGCTCATTGTCAAGTCCATGGCCCAGCATCTAGTGGACTCAGACAATGTCAAGGTATAGAAACACAAGATAAGAAGCTATAATATACAATATGTACGTATACACTCCCTGTGAAAGGGGAGGTGGCGAAGAAATGAATACAGATTAGCATACCGATAAACAATACATGAGACGAACTCTGTCTTAGTCACACTGAGGAATACATTTTGACATCATAATTTCAGTGTCATTGTCCCTGTTGTATTTAACTCATGCAAAAAGACTATCACGTTCTCAAACCTCATTACTCAAAGAGTATATCTAATGATTATATTATACACTCACCAGACAGTTTATTAAGTACACCCATCTAGTACTGGGTCGGACCCCCCTTTGCCTTCAGAACAGCCTGAATTCTTCGGGGCATTCTACAAGGTGTCGGAAATGAGTGAATCGGCCCTGAAGAGCCACATGAAGGGGGAAAGACACAACTGCATCTTCTACATTGTGTGACTTTCTCATTATGTGACTTTTTCTCTGCAACAACCTCCAGAGCTTTTTTGCCAATCGTCTCATTCACGGGCACGCCCGCAATATTCCACTTTATCAAGCTGTGCTCCTGCAGTTCTATTGGCCGTTAACATGCAGTTTTCCTCACACAGCACACCCACCCTTCGCCCGACCGGCGACACTAAAGCTGCCAGTCGAAAGCAAGATGCTTTTTCGTAGCTATTAAGTACTACATAGATAGCCAATAAAAACAGTCCTTAAGATGGAATCGTGTAGTAATGGGAATAGGCGATGTGTGTTCACCAGTAGGCACGTCCCAAAACTCTGCTCATCACTACTCAAATGGCAAAATCATCAGTAATGACTTACCACTCATTTATATATAGTAAATAAGAAGTGAAACAACGTATTATTGAGTAGAACTTGTAAGGTAGTGATGAATACTAATGCTTGTGGCAATATACTGCCATCTGGTGGCAACAAGAAACAATTGCATAATATTAACTATTACAAATTGATGGTCCTTGAAAATAAATATTAGTGCTTGAAAAAGTACTTAAACGTCCTTGAGTCCTGTCGTGCGTGAAAAGCCCAGGAGGGCGGCCGTTTCGGAGATATTGGATCCGGCGCTCCTGCCACAGACGATCATGCCTTGTTCAAAGTCGCTTAGGTCACTTGTTTTGCCCATTCTAACGTTCATTCGAACAGTAACTGAATACCTTGATGGCTGCTTTATATAGCAAACCATGACTCACTGTTTGTAAGAGCAATATTTTTTGGGGTACCTAATATACTGGCTGGTGTGATTATATGCAACTTACCAGTCACTTTTATCAAAAGCGACTTACAGTGCGATACGATATAATCATTTACACGGAAGTTCAATTTGGAAAGTCAGCATACAAATACACAAACACAATGCACTATAATACATGCAGTATGGAAAACACTGGAAAGTTAGTACTCAAGTCACAGATTCTCTGCGGCCTACTTTCCGACCATGTATTGGGCCTGCATCTGTCCTATGTCCCACTGTACCATTCAGTGCTGTTTGTGCATACATTTTGTAGTATGTATATGTGATGGAATTGAACCTACGACCTTGGTGTTGCTAGTGGAACTTAAACATGAGGCCTATATGTTAAGTTCCATGTTATGTGTGCCTCAGCTGCCTCGACCACAGAGGTTCCCTTCAACCTACCTGAGTCGTCTGGAGAGCTTAGTCATGACCGTGTCCGACCACATCTTCTGGAAGAACAAGGAGCTGGAAGAGGAGACCCGCAGTGCCAACCTGGCTGTGGCAGCCTTTGTCAAGGTGGGCATCACACAAATCACACACACATTAAATGTTTAGGGAGCTGTCCTTATCACTTGTCGAAATCAGGTTCAAATGCTGCCAATGGTAATACATTTGTATTCCCTGAATAACGATACGGAAGCAGAGTTGAATGCAAACAAGCTAACCATAAAATAAAATGGCTTCCGCTGCTAACTATTGTTAGATATTGATTTCCTTAAAAAGATTATCCGGTATTTTCTAAACTTTTTAGACAGTAGTTCTGAAAGTAGTACTCGCGAGCCAAAGGTAGTCCCCGAACATTGCATACTATGTCACATATGTGCACCCTGGGTGCATGACGTGCCTCTTGCTAGATGTCACTCAAATGCGAGGGCTGAAGTTCATTGGCTAGAACTTGAATAGCCCACGTAGTGGAAAATGTAGGGAAAATGGCGCAGCACAGCTTCCCTAAAAACAGTTGCTTTCAAACTAGGGATTTCAGGGCTAATTGAGGTAAGACTAATTCTGCTTATATATTTTTTTGTATATATCTTTTTTTTTTTTTTAGCCTTTATTTAACTAGGCAAGTCAGTTAAGAACAAATTCTTATTTACAATGGCGGCCTACCAAAAGAGATACCTAAGACAACAACATTGCATGGCAGCAACACATGACAACACAGCATGGTAGCAACACCACATGGCAACAACATGGTAGCAACACAACATGGCAACAACATGGTAGCAACACAACATGGCAGCAGCACAGCATGGTAGCGACACAAAACATGGTATAAACATTATTGGGCACAGACGGCACAGACAACAGCACAAAGGCAAGAAGGTAGAGACAACAATACATCACGCGAAGCAGCCACAACTGTCAGTAAGAGTGTCCATGATTGAGTCTTTGAATGAAGAGATGGAGATAAAACTGTCCAGTTTGAGTGTCTTTTTGCAGCTCTTTCCAGTCGCTAGCTGAAGCAAACTGAAAAGACGAGCGACCCAGGGATGTGTGTACTTTGGGGACCTTTAACAGAATGTGACTGGCAGAACGGGGGTTGTATGTGGAGGATGAGGGCTGCAGTAGATATCTCAGATAGGGAGGAGCGAGGCCTAAGAGAGGTTTTATAAATAAGCATCAACCAGTGGGTCTTGCAACGTGTATACAGAGATTACCAGTTTACAGAGGAGCAGATTATGCATGTATGAACTACACATTGATACATCTATCCTAAAGCAGGGGGTTTAAAAGAGACTTAGTAGTCGCCAAAGTTCCAGAGCATGTTTTTAACAGTTTTGAAAGGATGAAATGTTCTCTCTCTTTCATGTTCTTCATTAACTAATGCTGCCCTTCCTCCCTCCATCCATCACTCTCTCTTTCCCTACCTCCAGCGTTGCTTCACCCTCATGGACCGAGGGTTCACATTCAAGCTGATTAGCAACTACGTCAACATGATCACAGCCACTGATAACAAGGTACACACACACTTACAAACAAACAAACAAACAAACCTTCTCACAGAGGATGTGTGAATAAAGTAATTCCTCCTCTGTCGGTGTAATAGCCAATGTCACTCACGGTAGAATAGAAAACATATATATTTGTTCCTTTATTTAACTAGGCAAGTCAGTTAAGAACAAATTCTTCTTTACAATGACGGCCTACCTACAGGGTCAGCCCCTGGAGCAAATTAGGGTTAAGTGCCTTGCTCAAGGACACATCGACAGGTTTTTTCACCTTGTCGGCTTGGTTATTCAAACCAGCGACCTTTCAGTTACAATTGACTTCAGAGGTGTTGTGGTGTTTTCAATCAGGAAGGGCTTTTTCCGGTGACTGTATTACCGCCGCACCGGCAGTTCACGAGTCATGAGGGCAGTCAAATTCCATGTGACCGTTTAGTCACGTTAATTAGTCTTCAACAAACTACCAAACTTGCTAACTGCCTGGTACGCAGCACTCTATTGTCCCTCTAATCACTCTGACATCAATGCAAATGTAATCGAAAATCTAATCAAACACTTCATGAGAACCCATGTGCTTATGTTGTGCAACATTTCTATAGGCTATGCAATTGCGTGAGAAAACAGAGTGATGGCCTCTACTAAAAAGAGGGGGATCAGCTTTCTATAGGTTAGGCCTACTATATTTATTTCTCAACTTTCCTAATATTAAGCACATTGCTTATATTTACAGGAGTATAGCCTACCTGGCTGGCATGAAAATGAACCACAGGAAAAGTGTCCTCCATTCGCTATTTAAGTGCAGAGATGACATGTATTTTTCCCTGCTGCCCCTGTTTCGAGACAGGTGCATGATAATGGTCCGTTCTAAATCAAAACGAATTTCACACATATTATTTAGTATATGTAAAGACAAGATTAAATCAAGAATAGTCTGATGGTGTCATGGTTCTTAGATTGGACCCGAGGCGCTGAGCAGTAGAATGAAGACATTCATTTTATGTGTAATAAAACAACAAAACAAAGGCGAGAACGAAACCCCAAACTGATGTGCGACATGCTCATACAAAGAACCTCACACAGATGGGCACAATAATCAACTTAAATAGGATCCCCAATTAGAGACAACGTAATGCAGCTGCCTCTAATTGGGGACAAACCCAAAAACCCAAAACATAGAGGTGCCTAGACACCCCTACTGTCAAGCCCTGACCGTAACCCCAAGACAACATAGAGTTGCCAAGAGACCTCCCTACAGTCAGGACCTGACAGATGGGTGACAATGTTAGCTTGTGAATGATGCCCAGCTTAAGGCAAGAAACAATGGATTTAAATGTTTTACTTTTTCAAATCATACTCGCACACCTCATGTAGCCTAGCCCATAGGCCTATATGTTTTGATAAGGTTTGTATCACAACTAAAGTGGCCAAATAACTTCTTAAAATTAAGCACATTGTTCCACTTTACAAGGGTTTAGAGCCTAACTGGCATACATACTGTATGCAGCGCAAGTTTCAAGTTTGGGGAAGATAATTTTCACCATAAAAATGCACCTTTATAACAAAAGCATCACATGCATAATCGCATTTGCAGTCACTTTTGATAATGGTATTTTCCCGCTAATGGAACATTTGAGTTTATAGCCTACTGCCAGGTGCGCATTGCTGCGCTTATAATGTGAAGAAATAGCCTAGTAGTTTATCAACATTTTAAGCTAAACGTTCTGATCTGTTGCGTCATCCTCATTGCGTAAAAAAGTGTTTTTGATACTCGTGGTTGTAGTAATTTTGGAGCTATTTCATCTCACAACTGTCCCAGACTATGTTTGGAATATCTATTTCTCGCACAGAATAGAATACTCTAGGTCAACTTTTGCACTATGGGGGATAGTAGATTGACATAGGCTAGTGCTTTTGCTGTTAGTTAGACCTACTTATCTTGTTGGCTGATGAAAAGTAAATGTGGACAGTTCTTAAAATGTCTTCAATATGCACCTCGGAATTGGACAAGGAGGTGCACAGTTGGGTCTCCGATGTGTGATGGAGAGCCTTATGAGTGAGATGAGAGGGAGAAGGGCTGCAAAAGGCATGGCTTTTTTTAGGGTGCATTATGGCCACACAAAGGGGATGCCGCCAGGAAATTTGAGGCATTATCAAGTGCTTCTCAAATTGTGAATGAGAGTGTGAAGTTTGTACAGCCTGCGCAAAAAACAAAGCAGAGCTCATGCCTTTCAAGCAACTTTTTAAAAAATCATCATTAGTCGCATCGTGCAGCCTTATAATGTATTAAAAATCAAAACATATAGCCCAACGTTTGTAGAACAACTAAAGTTACATTAATAACTCATAAAATTATTATGCATAATTTGTGCGACTACAGAGCTGTGTGTCAGAACGGGTAGGGAGCAACACAGGGGCCCAACAGGGAACGGTCCTGTCCCCCTTCCTGTTCACCCTCTACACCTCAGACTTCAGATATAACTCTGAAACATGCCACCTACAGAAGTTCTCGGATGACTCCGCAATTGTAGGGTGCATCGTGTGGGCAGGAGGAGGAGTACAGGAGCAAAATCAATGACTTTGTGTTGTGGTGTGAGCAGAACCACCTTCAGCCCAACATCAGCAAAACAAAGGAGATGGTGGTGGACTTCAGGAGAACCAAGGCCCAACTGACTGCAGTCCCTATACAGGGGATGGATGTGGAAATGGTTGGGTCATACAAGTTCCTGGGAGTCCATATGGACAACAGGCTGGAATGGGCTGGTAACACCGTGGCTCTGTACAAAAAGGGCCAGAGCCGACTCTACTTTCTGAGGAGGCTCAGGTCCTTCAACGTGTGGTGGCCAGTGCCATCATTTTTGCAGTGGTGTGCTGGGGCGCCAACATAAAGGCCAGTGATGCTTCTCGGGTAAATAAGCTGATCAGGAAGGCTAGCTCTGTTCTGGGGATTAGCCTTGACACTCTAGAGGAGGTGGCGGAGAGACGGATCCTGGCCAAACTGCTGGCCATCATGGACAACGTCACCCACCCTCAGCATGCCATGGTTATGACGCAGAGGAGCACCTTCAGTCACAGACTGATCCCACCACGGTGTGCCAGAGAGCGCTACAGGAGGTCCTTCCTGCCGGCGGCTATTAGACTATTTAATGCCTCACCGGGGTGCCGTGCCGTCGGCAACATAGACCTGGAACTGTTGGGGTGTTAGAACCTAGTTTAACAATTATGCATCCATAATTGAGTAACTCTGGTCTGTAATCACTCATTCACTCAGGACTTATTTATTAATTCAGGTCTGTATATACATATTCATGTACAGTTGTTATATCATATCACGTGCAATATTGTAAGTCATTCTTGGACTGAACTTACATAGTCATTCACTCAGGAATGTACATTTGTATATTATTTAAGTATCTCTTCCTGTCATTTACCTGTACAGTTAATGTAACCATGCAAATATTCACTTACCTGTAAATTTTACTGAATATTTACCTGTACAGCTAATTTAACCATGCAAAATATTAACTTACCTGTTCATCTAACCAGACTGTATATTAAGTAAACTATTATAACCCTCACTTATATCATACGCACTTTTAGCTATTTAAGTATTTCTCTGCCATCGACCTGTATAGTATAGTTAACCATGCAAATACTCCTTATTTATCTATATCAAAAAAAAAAATTTTCACCTAACACTCTGTAACAATGTATAGTGTACATATTCAGCCATCCACCCATACTATGCAGTCTTTTAATAGATTTTTTGCACTCCAGACTTTTTCATAATGCCGCTCTATGTATCATGTATCGTGTATCTTTGGGGATCAATAAAGTATCTATCTATCTATCTATCTAAAACAGGCAACCCTAAAAAAAAAAACATTATTTTTTTTTTTCTTTAAAATGTGGGGCTTTTTTTTGTGACCACCACAGCCCTAGTTGTGACCCCAACGTTTCTCTCAACAGGTGCTGTGTGAGTTCAAGTTTGAGTTCCTGCGAGAGGTGTGCAACCACGAGCACTACATCCCTCTCAGTCTGCCCCTTCCCTCCGCTCACATCACAGGTCAGAGGTCATCTAGGGTTCACAGGGACCCAATTGAAGTCTGTCTTAGGTTTTAATACTGTTGCATTAATCTTAATTTGTTACACCGCTTAACACTTTCTTTTCTGTTCTTTCTCAATCCTGTCCATTTCAGACAATGCATCACAAGAAATGCAAAGTGCTCAGGGTAACAATCAGACCCTTTTTGTGATATTCACATCATGTTCTACTGATGTTCTTTACCATACGACTTGAACTGGATGGAATAAACAACCCATAATTTAGTTGTAACATTTAGTGTAGTGGTGGTTGTTTAGGAGAATTATTATATGTAAAGCAGTAGTATATGGACGTTTTTCAACCTCTGGTATTAGGACCAGCTCTGGTCCCTGAGTCAATTCTAAAGTGTTAGTTTTAATGTAAGGGTTCCTCCAAGAAGGAAGGACCATATATTTCTGGTCTCTGCTATAAAGAAGGTTGAGAACCACTGGTATATGAGACTTGGATGCTGTTTGGGCACTGAGCTCTCTTTCTCTCCCCCTTTCCCCCCCCCCACCGCCTCACTCTCCCCCTAGTGGACGTACCAGAGTACAGCCTGACGGGCGAGTTCTGCCGGAAGCACTTCCTGACGGGCCTGTTGCTACGGGAGCTGGGCCTGGCGTTGCAGGATGAGCAGGACCTCCGCCACCTGGCCCTCTCCAGCCTCAAGAACCTGATGGCCAAGCACTCACTGGACGCCCGCTATGCCATGAAGGTACGCCACGCACGCCAGCGCCATGTAGAGGGCACCAGATAATAATATAATGTGTCCCTAAAGGCACCCTATTTTCTATAAAGTGGACTACTTTTGACCAGAGCCCTATAGTCTAGAAGTACACTATATATGCAAAAGTATGTGGCACTGTCATAGGATGCCACCTTTCCAACAAGTCAGTTTGTCATATTTCTGCCCTGCTAGAGCTGCCCCGGTCAACTGTAAGTGCTGTTATTGTGAAGTAGAAACGTCTAGGAGCAACAACGGCTCAGCCGCGAAGTGGGAGGCCACACAAGCTCACGGAACAGGACCGCCAAGTGCTGAAGCTAGTAGCACGTAAACATTGTCTGTCCTCCTGACACTCACTACCAAGTTCCAAACCTCTGGAAGCAACGTCAGCACAATGACTGTTCGTCGGGAGCTTCATGAAATGGGTTTCCATGGCCGAGCAGCCGCACACAAGCCTAAGATCACCATGCGCAATGCCAAGCTTGGCTAGAGTGGTGTAATGCTCGCCGCCATTGGACTTTAGAGCAGTGGAAACGCGTTCTCTGGAGTGGTGAATCAAGTTACACCATCTGGCAGTCTGAAGGATGAATCTGGGTTTGGCGGATGCCAGGAGAACTTTACCTGCACCAATGCATAGTGCCAACTGTAAAGTTTGGTGGAGGAGGAATAATGGTCTGGGGCTGTATTTCATGGTTCGGGCGAGGCCCCTTAGTTCCAGTGAAGGGAAATCTTAACGCTACAATCTTTGTGGCAACAGTTTGGGGAAGGCCCTTTCCTGTGCACAAAGCGAGGTCCATACAGAAATGGTTTGTTGAGATCGGTGTGGAAGACACACACACACACACACCCTATCCTGCAGTCCAGTGTACAGGAAGCAGGCTAAGTAATGCGCCATTCTCACTGGGACCTCTGAGCACCCAAAGAGAAGACATGGGGTGCTGGGAAGGATCCAGGTTGCGTCTCAAATGGCACCCTATTCCCTATATAGTGCCCATAGGGCTCAGGTCAAGAGTAGTGCACTATATAGGGAATAGTGTGCCATTTTGGACTGAACCCCAGACAGCCAGATCCCGTCTGCGATTAGGAGCCTGCCAAACCCAACACTGTACAACTGTTGACAGATCTCTGTTTCTCTCCCTCTCAATCAGGCACAGTTTTAAACCCCTGGTATTTACTGTCTGTAGGTCTCTCTCTCTCTCTCTCTCTCTCTCTCTCTCTCTCTCTCTCTCTCTCTCTCTCTCTCTCTCTCTCTCTCTCTCTCTCTCTCTCTCTCTGTCTCTCTGTCTCTCTGTCTCTCTCTCTCTGTCTCTCTCTCTGTCTAAAATTATCTCTCTATTCCCTCATTTAACTCTCTCCTTTCTCTTTCTGCCACCCCTTTCTCTTTCCTCCCTCTGCCCCTCCCCCCATCTCTCCTCTCTCTCTCTCTCTTCATATTCTCCAGGATAAGCAGGCAAGGATAGCGTCCCTTTACCTGCCTCTGTACGGCCTCATCCTGGACAACATGCCTCGCTTCTTCCTCCGAGACCTCTTCCCCATCTACTTCACCTCCAGTGACCAAGTAAGAGCCTCTACTGCAGTCCTGAATGACTGTCAAAGCAAAGTGCCACAAAACCACTGTTGTTGTAGTGATGTCATAGTTTGGCGCGGCCCGCAGTGCTACTTTAGGGTCATGAATGTCCAGTCACAGCCCAGTTCACAGGCTAGGGAGGGAGGGAGAGAGAGGCTAATGTTACTTTTACAACACAGGAGACAGTAATTAAGCTTTAACAAGGGGATATTGCATTTCTGGTTCCCATTTATATTTGACGTGCCTCGGGGAGAACCTGGAAGGGAAATGTTTTAAAAGATATATATTTCTCATTGACAGGTAGTGTAATCGAGCTTTACCCAGGCAGACTCTCTAGAGTAATCTCTAGACGCTGGAAAGTGCTAAGCTTTAGTTATATTTCTACTCTAATATCATGCTCACTGGTGTTGCAGTGAACCGTGTCCCTCTGGCCCAGTGGAGTCATAGTGAAATGTTTCTCTCTGGCCTAGTGGTATCACAGTATAATGTTTCCCTCTGGCCTAGTGGTGTTACAGTGAAATGTTTCCATCCGGCCCACTGGAGTCACAGTGAAATGTTTCTCTCTGGCCTAGTGGTGTCACAGTGAAATGTTTCCCTCTGGCCTAGTTGTGTCACAGTAAAATGTTTTCCTCTGGCCTAGTGGTGTTAGAGCAAACTCTTTCCCCCTCTCCAGGGTTCAAGAGACGACCTGAGTGTGGGAGGGGGCGTGGCAGGTCAGGTGGCTCACGTCATTCGCCATGGTAACTCGGTAGATGCCTCCTTCTCCAAAGAAGTGCTCAACTCCATCACAGGTAGTGTGTGTGTGTGTGTGTGTGTGTGTGTGTGTGTGTGTGTGTGTGTGTGTGTGTGTGTGTGTGTGTGAGCATACTTTTGCATGTGTGTATGAGTGTTTGCAACTGTGTGTGCACCTCTCTACACATAAACGTCCATAACCTCTAACCCCCCCCCCCCCCCATCCCCCCCAGCCTTCTCCTCCCTGGCTGTTTCCACGGGTAACCATGCCGACTCGCGGGGTTCTCTGATCAGCATAGAGTCCAACCCTAGCACCAGTGACAGGAACAGCGAGAAGATGGACGGATGTGAAAAGGTGAGTAAGATGACAGCACTCACTCAGCAGCATTTCATGGCCAGAAATGTTGTGCAGACACTGTGCTGGCTTAAAGAAAGAACAAGAAGAAAATAACTATTGCATAAAGAAGAATGTGTCTTACTCCTTCTCTCTCTCTCTTCCTCCCATCTCTCTCTCTACCTCTCTCTCTTCCTCCCATCTCTCTCTCTACCTCTCTCTCTCTCTCTTCCTCCCATCTCTCTCTCTACCTCTCTCTCTTCCTCCCATCTCTCTCTACCTCTCTCGCTCTCTCTAACTCCCACCTGTCTCTCTCTCTCTCTCTCTCTACACCTCCCACCTCTCTCTCCCTTCCCCCTCTCCCTAACTTCCCCCTCTCCCTAACTTCCCCCTTTTCTCTTCCTTCCTTCCCTCACTCTCTCTGTCATCAGTTTGCCCGGCCTCAGTCTCTTATAGGCTTTGGATCTCGCTTTGACAAGCTGGACCAGGCCGAGACTCGCAGTCTGCTCATGTGTTTCCTCCACATCATGAAGACCATATCGGAGGGTGAGACACATAGGGTTACCTCCATACAGGCCTATAATTCACTACATTAAGCTCCAAAAGCATTGGGACAGTGACACATTTTTGTTTATTTTAAAAATATATATTGGCTCTGTACTCCAGCACATTCGATTTGAAAGTATATAATGACTATGAGGTTAAAGTGCAGATTGTCAGCTTTAATTAATTTGAGGGTATTGTCATCCATAATCGGTTGAACCGTTTAGAAATTACAGCCCTTCTTGTATATAGTCCCCCACATTTTAAGGTTTGGGGGAAGGCAGTTTCTTGTTTCAGCATGACAATGCCCCTGTGCACTAAGCGAGGTCCATACAAAATGATTTGTCGAGATCGGTGTGGAAGAACTTGACTGGCCTGCACAGAGCCCTGACCTCAACCCCATTGAACACCTTCTGGATTAATTGGAACGCCGACTGCGAGCCAGGCCTAATCGCCCAACATCAGTGCCCGACATATGTGTCTCTGGATGACGAAATAAGGCTGTTCGTTTGTTTCCAACATTAGGACTGTTTTCCTCAAGATATTACGTCTGCTTCATGTTTGGTTTGCCTGCCATGATACTTTAGAGTGTTGAGATACTGGTATGCACTATTAGTCATTTCCTTGCAGTTGCACAGTGAAGTAGTACGGTGCATGTGATAAAAACACTGCCTTTTTTTCTATTTGCAGAGGTGATGGTTTCCTATTGGCACCGAGCCATACACCAGGAGATCTCCGACTTTTTCAACATCCTGGAGTAAGTATCCTCAGTGTTAACACTTCCTCTGTCCTTGTGTAGATGGACAGATACTATACGTGGATGGATACATTACATTTATTTTCAAAGACACAACTACCAATATCAGACTTCAAATAAGTAGTTGCAAACACAAAACTGGGATGAAGTTGTAGAATAACAGTAGTGTTCTTGCTGACTCAAGCACACTAAGTCCTCTAGATTTTAGCCAATTGTAAGGAATGAGAATTTTTCTTACCCTTTACCCCCAAAAAGAGAAAGGGGCCTTTAAGGTGGCTGTGTATTAGAGCTGGTGTCTCCACTAGTATTGCTTGATGACCAGCAGAACCCTACTAAAGGATCGCCCCTTGGTGAAATAGAAAAGCTTACATTCTCAAAAGATGACTTAAATTTTTTTCACTTCTATACAGTTGTAATGTATTTACAGTTGTGATGTATTCATTTTCAAAATTGTTATGCATGGCCAAATGAATGGTATCGCACTGTAGGCCTATCACATGCTGAAGAACAAGAACCCACTGATGGCGTTGGGTGATTGAAGTTGTTTTCGAAGGTCGCCCTGTCACTGAGCTGGATGTCTCCCACCTATGGCTGCGTTTCTGACACTGTTCCCCGTTCCTCCCACACTTTATAAAAAAATTCACCATTCTTCACTAAAACAACAGAGCTGTCCTTGACACCGTTGTCGTTGTTGTACATTGTGTAACAGAAGTGGCCTTTGATCTTGGTTGTGAAGAAGCCTATAGAGGAAGAGAAAAAAGGATTAGACATTTTTGACCATACCGCACAAACACACAGATGTATAGTGAACAAAAATATAAACGCAAGATGATACAAATTCAAAGATTTTACTGAGTTACAGTTCATATAAAAAAATCTGTCAGTTGAAATAAATGAATTAGGCCCTAATCTATGGATTTCACATGACTGGGCAGGGGTGCAGCCAAAGGGTGGTCCTTGGAGGGTATAGGCCCACCTACTTGGCAGCCAGGCCCAGCCAATCAGAATTAGTTTTTCCCCACAAAAGGGCTTTATTACAGACAAATACTCCTCAGCAACCCCCCACCCCCCCTCAGACAATCCCGCAGGTGAAGAAGCCGGATGGGGAGGTCCTGAGCTGGCGTAGTTACACGTGGTCTGCGGTTGTGAGGCCGGCTGGACGTACTGCCAAATTCTCTAAAACGACGTTGGAGGCAGCTTATGGTTTTGAAATTAACATTCAGTTCTCTGGCAACAGCTCAGGTGGACATTCCCTGCAGTCAGCATGCCAATTGCACACTCCCTCAAAACTTGAGACATCTGTGGCATTGTGTTGTGTGACAAAACCTCACATTTTAAAGTGGCCTTTTATTGTCCCCAGCACAAGGTGCACCTGTGTAATATTCATGCTGTTTAATCAGCTTCTTGATATGCCACACCTGTCAAGTGGATGGATTATCTTGGCAAAGGAGAAATGCTCACTAACAGGGATATAAACACTTGCGCACAATTTTATTTGAGAGAAATAAGCTTTTTGTGCTTATGAAACATTTCTGTGATTTTTTTATTTCAGCTCATGAAACATGGGACCAACAATTTGCATGTTGGGTTTATATTTTCGTACTGCACATTTTAAAGTGGCCTTTTACTGGATTAATTATCTTGGCAAAGGAGAAATTATCACTAACAGGGATGAATACAAATTTGTGGTTGTGGAACATTTTGGGGATATTTAAATTTCAGCTCATGAAACATGGGCCAACAATTTACATGTTGTGTTTATATTTTCGTTTAGTGTATACAGTATGCACACAAACCACCCACACACGCAGGCACGTACCCTCCCACCCAAACAAGTGTACCTGCACACAAACACGCACACACACATCCTCCCCCCACACATACAGTACCTGTATCAGGGTTGTAGCCATTGCCAGTATTAGGATAGATCTTAGAGTACTTTATTGGTGTAGCAACTTGAGTTTTTCATAAAGGTAAGATTCATTTATTGATTGAAATAGAACATTGCAATAAAGCCTAATCTCACTACTGACAGGATGAGCAAATGACTGTCACCTTCTTGTTTAGTGCAATAGTGAGAAAACAGTGAGAAATATTCCTTGATAACATTGTGCATCTTGATAACAAGTTGAACTTTAGTAGTCTTGGATTCAATCCGGACGTTATAGCCCGATTTACATTTAAAGGTCATTTCCGATTGAGCGACATATGCAGTGTGTTCTCTGTCGAACGCTGAAACATTGCCTTTAAAAGTAAATCGCGTTATAATGTGGATCCTCTGAGGCCGGATTGAATCAAACCCTAACTTGAACTCTAGTCGTTCAACTTAAGTAGGCCTAGTTTAACTTTCCAGCACTAATGACTGTCCTCTTATTACATGGAGGGAGGGAGGGAGGGAGGGAGGGAGGTGTGCATAGCAGCGAGAGACAGAGGAGGAGGGGAATGATGGGAGACTTGGCAGAGGGGAACGATAAAAGAGCGAGAGTGAGAGAAGGAAAGAGAGCGAGAGAGCAGGGGGGCTGTAAAACTGATGAGTTATAGAGAGATAGGCTCCAACTTATCTCACCTAGCCTCCGCTCAGCTCTGCAGTAAATTCACTGTGTTTCCTGTCTCTGCTGGAGCTTCTGTTATTATAACAGACAGCTCCAAGACACACAGTACTGTAGTACCTGTCCTCAGCTCACACTGGACACACAGACACACACACACACACACACACATAGACACATCATGACTGCACAAACACACACATGCATCATGAAGGCACGCACAACACATACCCACATGCACACACACACACACACACACACACACACTTACAGACTTATTCTCAACACACACACACACACATTCTAATACACACTCTCTCTCCTCTTCCTCTATGCAGGCTGTGTCTCCAGCACTTCAGATTCCTGGGGAAGCGCCACATAGCCAGGTAAGTGTCAGCCTTCCACAGGGGCTTTTAGCTGGTACTATGCATCTTCTTCTCCCACTGTGTGTGTGTGTTCATTGGTTTTACCAATGAAAGACATGCAACAGAACCCTGTGTCATTGTATGAAATGTCATGTTTGCTCAACAGCCAGATACACACACGCACGCACAAATTCAACTACCCTCCCCCCAACTGACACACAGTCACATACACACATATGTGTATGCGCACGCAACCGTCGGTCACACACAAACCCACACACCTAATATGTGTACTGTATGCGTTAGCACACACAGCCAGGCTACTCCCAGGGTCCAGGGTGGGGCTCGCTGACTGTCTCCCCAGACCCAGCTGCTGCTGCCTGTGTGTGCGAATGTGTGTGTGTCACACAGAGATGTTGACGAGGTGGGCGAACTGAAATGTTTCTCACCATCGTGGTTGGCAAGAGCGTGGTAGTTTGGGGGGAGGGTGGGGGGGTTTAGTAACAGTGTGTCTGTCTGTTTGGTGTGTCTGTCTGTTTGGTGGTGTGTGTGTGGTGAAGAGCCTGATCACCTGGATACGCTCTAGCGAGCTCAAACCAGTGTGGGATGCTGTTCGATTCACACCTCAGATATACGTATTGGTGTACACTTTGTGTGTTCGCTCTCGCTCTCTTTCTCTCTCTCCTTCTCTGAGGCGCCAAGCCTTTAATGCCTGTCTGAACTCAGTGTGAGCTCTTTTTTTTTTTTAAGTATACCGATGACTTGTACATCCACAGTGCTGTTTGAAGGTTTCGCAGAGACATTCCTATAACGTATTCCATTTCAATTGTGCCTCATTGGTTTTTATTTTCCCTCTTCCCTCTTACCTCATCCTCCAGCACATCTCTCTGTTGAGTGGATACAGCCTGGCAGGAGCATACATACAGTGGCACATGAACACACAACACACCTGTAACACTGGTTGTGTCCCAAATAGCTCCCTATTCCCTTTATAGTGCACTACCTTTGACCAGGGTGTACTACCCTATGGGAAAAGTAGTAGGGCACACCGCCCTTTCCCACCTGGATAAGAGGAACACCTATGAGAGAATGCTGTTCATCGACTACAGCTCTGCTTTCAACACCATAGTGCCCTCCAAGCTTGTCACTATGCTCAGGGCCCTGCGTCTCAACTCCTCCCTGTGCAACTGGGTCCTAGACTTCCTAACGGGCCGACCCCAGGTGGTGAGGGTAGGCAACAACATCTCGGCCACACTGCTCCTCAACACGGGCCCCCAAGGGGTGTGTGCTCAGCCCCCTCCTGTACTCCCTATTCACCCATGACTTTGGGGCTACGCACGACTCCAACTCAATCATCAAGTTGGCTGACGACTCAACAGCCTGATTACCAACAAATACGAGACTACAGGGAGGTGGTTAGAGCCCTGGTGGAGTGGTGCCATGATAATAACTTAACCGTCAATGTTTTAAAAATCTGATCGTGGACTACAGGAGACAGCAGAGGGAGCACGCCCCCCATCCACTCAACAGGGCCGCAGTGGAGAGGCTCAAAAGCTTCAAGTTCCTTGGCATGCACATCACAGAGTACCTGAAATGGTCCCACCACACCGATACCATGGTGAAAAAGGCGCTACAGCTACAACCTCAGGTGGCCCCTAAGACCCTCACGCACTTCTACAGCTGCACCATTGAGAGCATTCTGTCGGGCTGCATCACCGCCTCGTACGGCAACTGCACCGCCCTCAACCTCGTGGCTCTCCAGAGGGTGGTGCGGTCTGCCCAACGTATCACCAGGGACATGCTGCCTGCCCTTCAGGACATTTACAGCACTCTGTATTAAAGGAAGGCCAAGAAGATCAAATAAAATCAAATCACATTTTATTGTTCACATGCACATGTTTAGCAGATGTTAATGCGGGTGTAGCGAAATGCTTGTGCTTCTAGTTCCGACAGATCATCAAGGACCTCAGCCACCCGAGCCATGGTCTGTTCACTCTGCTACCTTCCGGCATAGGTTCATCAAAGCTGGGACAGAGAGGCTGAAAAACAGCTTCTATCTCCAGGCCATCAGACTGTTCAACAGCCATCTCTAGCCAGCTACCTGCCCGATACTCTGCCTTGCACCTTGAGACTTATGCCCCATGTATATAGAGTCATTGAATGCTGGTCCCCTCATATTCTGTTCATATACTGTTGTTTACTCACTCTGTATGTTTATACTGTATTCTCTACATAGTTCATCCTAATAGACCTACTACTGTACATTTTCTTTCCTAATTATATACTGTATATACACCTCATGTATTTATATTCTACCTTCTGACACAGGCTCACTCTAATACATCTACCCATGTATTGTTAATTGGACCAGTTCTGTTATTTCTTGATTTCTTGTTTCAATTTGTTGTATTATTTGTGTATTTGTATTGTATTTGTGAGACGTTCTACTGCACTGTTGGAGCTAGAAACTGCTATAACACCTGCAAATCTGTGTACGCGACCAATAAACTTAGATTGGATTTGGGAATTGGGTGCCATTTGGGACGCATCCACTAAACAGCTGTTTTCTATTACACAGCGTATCTGTAACATTAACACCCTGGTTACACTGGTGTGTGTGTGTGTGTGTGTGTGTGTGTGTGTGTGTGTGTGTGTGTGTGTGTGTTGACCTTGCTCTTGCTTCCCCCTGTGTGTTGTCTCCTCTACGCTCCATGTATTGATGTGTGTATCGATGTGGTAATGGATGGTCTTTGTGACTGCACATTTATTGACGGCCACACTACGTGTGTGACGAATGTGGTGCAACCAAGACTGATTTCTTACTGTTTAACCCTAAAACTTTTGCTGTGATATTTTTTGTGTGTGTACGTGCATGGGTGTATGCGTGTATGCGTGTATGCGTGGGTAGCTAGCTACTGCATGGCTTTGCTGCTGTCGTATGTAAGCTAATGATCATGTAGCATACATGTGGCATGATGACCATCCTCCTCTCCATCCCTCTTCCTCCATCATCCCTCCACCCGCTGCTCTACATTCTCTGTGTTTACTGGCCGTAGTAGCATCAGTGACCTGACCTGACCACTAAGAAATCTGCTAATTGAGATAGCATTAGCTGGTCTGGTTAGGCTCAATTTGCATGTTAATCTCTGTCACCGCATACAGTGGCTACTGTATTAGTGACAAGCACACTATGTTACATTTACTAAAGCTCTCTATAGCCCTTAAAATACTTCCAACCTAACGGCAACCTCAACCTAACATTGGAAAAATATATTTGTTTCTCTATATAACGCCACTAACCCCGCTACTTCGCTGTGGCAGCATCCCATACTGAAATGACCCCCTCCTCTTTCTGCTTGGCTTGATGGCTTTCGCCCACCTGAGCCCATATGTATCAAGCGTTTCAGAGTACGAGCGCTGATCTAGGATCAGGACCCCCCCCCCCCGTCCTCCCGTCCATAATAAGCTGATTAATTATGATCTAAAGGCTAAGCTGATCCTAGATCAGCACTCCTACTCTGAGACGCTTGATAAATACGGGTTGTGATGTTCATTTTGACAACAAGGAGGAAGAGTATGATGATAATGATGATGATAATGATGATGGGGATGATGGTGGTGTGACTTAATGCTGGTGTCATTGGCTTGTGAACAGGAAGCTAGCGGCCGCGGTAAAGCTGGCCCAGGCCACCCAGAACAATGGCACCCTGAAGGGCTCTAACCATTCCACCCAGTCCTCCTCAGGCCTGCTCCCTCAATGGTAAACACACAGTCGCTACCTAGGGCCATCCACATAGGGAGCAGGGTGAAGTTTTCCCTACACCCTGATCTTGGATCAGATTAGCATTTACCCCACTAATGGTTAAGGTTAGAGTTCGGGGAAGGGAAGCTGATCCTAGAACTGTACATAGGGGAAACTTCACCTCGGATGTCCACACAACGTCCAACACGAACTTACACCCGTATGTACCCTTTTCACACTAGTGAGCTCAGCTGAGCCGAGCTGTACTCTGCTGGCCTGGTTACGCATCCACTTGCTGGAACCGTGCTGTGAAATGTGAAAATAAAATATACGAGCCAGTACAATATAGTTCAGGTTGGCACGATAGTGAGGAGGGTAATAATACAGTGCATTCAGAAAGACCCCTTGACTTTTTCCACATTTTGTTACGTTACAACTTTATTGTAAAGTGTGTAGATCGTTGACAAAAACTGACAATTAAACCCATTTTAATCCGACCTTGTATTACATTTTACATTGAGTAATTTAGCAGACACTCTTATCCAGAGCGACAGTTAGTTAGTGCATACATGTTCATACTTTATCCAGAGCGACTTACAGTTAGTTAGTTCATACATGTTCATACTTTATCCAGAGCGACTTACAGTTAGTTAGTTCATACATGTTCATACTTTATCCAGAGCGACTTACAGTTAGTTAGTTCATACATAGTCATACTTTTTTTTTCATACTTGTAACGCAACAACAATTTAAAAAAATGTTCAAAGGGGTGTAGACTTTCTATAGGCACTGTATGTAACAGTAGCTAGGTGTCTTTAACATGGAGTTGAGTGATAGAGGTAGAAAGGAGATATTCTGTTCCACTTTATTTAGAACTTTTGTCCAGTAAACTATACATTTTTTTGTCCAGTAAACTATACATTTTTTTGTCCAGTAAACTATACATTTTTTTTGTCCAGTAAACTATACATTTTTTTGTCCAGTAAACAATAAGTAGGACTTAAACCGGCTGAGTTTGTGTACAACATTTGTCCTGTTATGAGTTTAGTTCATCATTGCTGCTCATCAGTTTCATCTTCATGGTCCTGAACACGTGACCATCCATGGTGGACATTGTGAGTGTGACATAGTGTGGCGCCACTCTGTTTTCCCAGCATGCCCCTCAGTGTCTACCATACATGTGGCGTGGTGTAATTGGCTAGTCCTTTGTCTGCATATCCTCCCCCATTAAAAACAGAATCCCAGTCTTAACAGCAATCCCGTTTAACTACGTGGTCGCATTAACATGTATGTTGTCACGTTACAGGTGATAATGTTTTCTTAGTCATTTTCACACACTTAGGACCAATCCCAAATGGACCCCTGAACCCTATGCACTTGTGGAGATCTGATAGGATTTGACAGGTGCAATCAATAAATGCTCCTCCAAGGTTAATTGGAAATTTCACCATATTGCTTATATCAATCACATCCCCTCAGATCTCCACAGGTACATAGGGTCTAGGGGTCCATTTGGGATTGGGCCGCAGTGCAGAATTACGGGCTGTTTTCAAGGAGGATTGAATATATCAGGTGTCGTGTTTACGAAACGCGAAACGTTATGAAACGGGTAAAATGTGTTATCGAACAAGTTCACAGAGTATCAGAGTATCGTCCCTGCTGAACACCACCCCGACTAGTAAGGTTGAAAGTTATGTGTTGACCTTCTCACCTCTGAACCCTGACCATCTGGTCAACAGGATGCTGTCAGGACAGGATGGCCATCGACACGCCCGCTCCCAGACCATGCCCATCATCCGGGCCAAGAACGCCCTGACCAACCCCAAGCTGCTGCAGATGATGGAGACTGGTAATGCCCCCCCGAGTACGCCCACCTAACAACAAAACTGTTTAGTTCACATAGTTCACATCAAGGGTTCCGTTAGTTAGTTAGCTTTTGTTGTTCTAGGCCAATAGCTTTTTTACTCTTACCAACTGTCAATTGGGCTACTTCTTAGCTATCACAGTAACATTACTTAGTTATTACAATTCTGTCTCCAGTGTTGTCTTTTAAGTGTGTGAGGATTATTGCTAGGGTTAGGGTTGTGCTGTTGTTGCTAGCTGTGCTGCTGTACCAGTGCCTCTTTCCTGCTTTCCCTCAGATGGGAACATCCCAGAGGGTGACCACCTAAGCCCGACTGACATCGAGGCCAATCTGTCCACCGAGGTGGCCCTCATCGTACTGGATGTCCTGGGCCTCTTTGTCCATCACCACAAGGTCAGACAATAACACTGACCACTGTCTGAATGGTTAAACAACTATCTCTACAACCTACAGACCTGGTCTAGGATTGCAAAACTTCTAGGAATTTCCACCCGAATTCCTAGGTTTCCAGAAATCACAAATTCCTTGAATTTTTGCAATCCTAGACCTGTCATTCATGAGAGCCTATTTTAATATGCCACTGCCACCTTGTGGTTATTACTAAGAACAACAGGGACTTTTTCGCCTGGAATCCACATTAAATATCGCTCTGTTTTACTATTCACTATTGTTTCACTTCACTGAATCTGAGATATTCCGTTTGGATTCCAAGCTAAGGATTTTGATCTTCTGTTCTTGTAGGTTACTGTGCACTCCTCAATCCTCAAGTTGGCTGTCCCTTAATTCCTAGTCTGTAAAGCAACCCAGACATGCTGTTTTGTCTTTGTTTTGACCATATCCATTTGTGATTCATATTATGTCTGTGTCCCAAATGGCGCCATTTTCTCTGTAGGCCCTGGTCAAAAATAGTGCACTCATTATGGAATAGGGTACCCTTATTCCCAGACTCGATTGGTACCGCAGAGCCGGTTGGTGGATGAGATTAGGAATGGGAAGCACATGTCGATTGTTGTTCTTTATCTCTCACAGAAACAGTTACTGCAGGACGAGGGTCAGAACCTGCTGATGAAGAAGGTGTTCGACACCTACCTCCTGTTCTTCCACATCAATCAGTCCACCAGCACCCTGAGACACGTATTCGCTGCCCTGCGCCTCTTCATACAGAAGGTCTGTGCACTAGCTAATAGCTCTCTCACACGCATGCACACACACACACACACACACACACACTAACTACCTTCATGGACACAGAATGTATTCATAGTACATTACTGATGCTGAACTCTCTCTCTACTTATTCCCTATTTCTCTCTCTCACTTTTTCGCTTTCTCTCTCTCTCTTTCTCGCTTTCTCTCTTTCTCTCTCTCTCTTCCTACTTATTCCCTATTTCTCTCTCTCGCTTTTTCTCTTTCTTCCTTCTTACCACCCATCTCTTCTTTCTATCTCCTTCCTTGCCTCCCCTCTCCTTCTCCCTTCTTACGCCCTCTCTCTCTCTCTCTCTCTACCTCACACCTCTCTCTACCTCGCTCTCTCTTTCTAGTTCCCCTCTGCGTTTTTCCAGGGTAAAGCAGACCTGTGCGGCTGCCTGTGCTACGAGATCCTGAAGTGTTGTAACCACCGCTCCAGCTCCACCCAGACTGAGGCCTCCGCACTCCTATACTTCTTCATGAGGAAAAACTTTGAGTTCACCAAGGGAAAGTCCATCGTCCGCTCCCACCTACAGGTCAGTCAGTGGAGGTGGAGGGATGTGTGTGTGGGTGGAGGTGGAGGTGGGTTGGTTATGTGTGTGAGTGGGTGAGTGGTTAAGAGTGTGTGTTCAGTGAACACAGGGCCTGGCATCACCTTTCTCTCCTCTACTCTCTCCTCTATCCCTCCAGCTGATCAAAGCAGTGAGTCAGCTGATAGCGGATGCTGGGATCGGGGGTTCACGCTTCCAACAGTCTCTGGCCATCATCAATAATTTTGCCAACGGAGATGCTCCTCTCAAGGTGAGAGCAGAGACTGGACTGAGAAATCTTCTACGTCCTAAATGGCACCCTATTCCCTTTATAATCCACGACAGTATAAATCAGGGATGGTTTTTGATAAATCTAGTGGTTTTTGATTGGTAAGTTAGTCTAGTGGTTTTTGATTGGTAAGTTAGTCTAGTGGTTTTTGATTGGTAAGTTAGTCTAGTGGTTTTTGATTGGTAAGTTAGTCTAGTGGTTTTTGATTGGTAAGTTAGTCTAGTGGTTTTTGATTGGTAAGTTAGTCTAGTGGCCAGCTATCTAAACTTAATCAAGGTTGAGATAGTAGTCAGTCTCACTCAGGTATCATATTAAAACTGCAAACATTTCTCTCCTCCCCATGGTAAAATGTGTAGAATTGCAACAAACTAGCTTTAAAACAGCAACATTTTCTCTCCACCTTATGGCAAAATGTGTAGAATTGCAGGAAATTTGCCTCACCGCCCGTGGCTTAATTTTTTGACTTGCACTAAATTAAATGTTATTTGACACATGCTTCGTAAACAACAGGTGTAGACTAACAGTGAAATGCTTACTTACTGGTCCTTCCAACAATGCAAAGAGAAAAATGTGAAGAACACAAGGAATAAATCCACAATGAGTAGCGATAACTTGGCTATATACACAGAGTACCAGGTCGATGTGCAGGGGTACTAGGTAATTGAGGTAGATATGTACATATAGGTAGGGATAAAGTGACTAGGCAACAGGATAGATAATTAACAGTAACAGCAGTATATCTGATGAGTCAAAAGAGTAGCAGAGAGAACAGTCTATGACTTGGGTGGCTGGAGTCTTTAACAACTGTTAGGGCCTTCCTCTGACACCACCAACATGTCAATAGGGTGGCATTTGAGTGTTGAGGAATTAGACAGTTAGTGATTCCTCTCTTAATTCCCTCTAATGTTTGTATATGCTGCGGTTGTGTATACCGTCCGTGTTTGATCTGATGTGACGTCATGTCATGTCATGTACATTGTGTCTGTAACTGAGCCACACAGAAGCCAGAAACCCATTGTCTATGTTTACCACTAAAAGAACAATAAACCTTTATGAACTTGGATGTCAACGTGTATGATCCATCTGCACTCCCAGAACACACCGTTCCCTGCCGAGGTGAAAGACTTGACCAAGCGGATCCGCACAGTGCTGATGGCCACGTCCCAGATGAAGGAGCACGAGAAGGACCCGGAGATGCTGGTGGACCTGCAATACAGCCTGGCCAACTCCTACGCCAGCACGCCCGAGCTCCGGCGCACCTGGCTGGAGAGCATGGCCAAGATACACGTCCGCAACGGAGACCTCTCCGAGGTACAGTAAGACTGGGTTACTGTGATATGTTATGGGTTATGTTATGTATAGGGTACAGAGATATGTACAGTAAGACTGGGTTACTGTGATATGTTATGGGTTATGTTATGTATAGGGTACAGAGATATGTACAGTAAGACTGGGTTACTGTGATATGTTATGGGTTATGTTATGTACAGTGTACAGAGATATGTACAGTAAGACTGGGTTACTGTGATATGTTATGGGTTATGTTATGTACAGGGTACAGAGATATGTACAGTAAGACTGGGTTACTGTGATATGTTATGGGTTATGTTATGTACAGGGTACAGAGATATGTACAGTAAGACTGGGTTACTGTGATATGTTTTGGGTTATGTTATGTACAGGGTACAGAGATATGTACAGTAAGACTGGGTCACTGTGATATGTTATGGGTTATGTTATGTACAGGGTACAGAGATATGTACAGTAAGACTGGGTTACTGTGATATGTTATGGGTTATGTTATGTACAGGGTACAGAGATATGTACAGTAAGACTGGGTTACTGTGATATGTTTTGGGTTATGTTATGTACAGGGTACAGAGATATGTACAGTAAGACTGGGTTACTGTGATATGTTATGGGTTATGTTATGTACAGGGTACAGAGATATGTACAGTAAGACTGGGTTACTGTGATATGTTATGGGTTATGTTATGTACAGGGTACAGAGATATAAATTCATTAGGCCCTAATCTATGGATTTCACATGACTGGGAATAGGTAGGGGCGTGAATTTGCCTCATGCAGCGCGACACATCTCCTTCGTATAGAGTTGATCAGGCTGTTTATTGTGGCCTATGGAATGTTATCCCACTCCTCTTCAATGGCTGTGTGAAGATGCTGGATATTGCCATCTGCCCGGTACAATTGAAACCGGAATTCATCCGTGAAGAGCACACTTCTCCAGGGTGCCAGTGGCCATCGAAGATGAGCATTTTCCCACTGAAATTGTTTACGATGCCAAACTGCAGTCAGGTCAAGACCCTGGTGAGGATGACGAGCATGCAGATGAGATTCCCTGAGACGGTTTCTGACAGTTTGTACAGAAATTCTTCGGTTGTGCAAACCCACAGCTGTGCAGGTGGTGGGTCTCAGACGATCCCGCACGTTAAGAAGCCAGATGTGGAGGTCCTGGGCTGGCGTGGTTACATGTGGTCTGCGCTTGTAAGGCCGGTTGGACGTACTGCACATTTTAAAGTGGCCTTTTACTGTCCGATGGATTAATTATCTTGGCAAAGGAGAAATTATCACTAACAGGGATGTAAACAAATTTGTGTGTATGGAACATTTTGGGGATATTTTATTTCAGCTCATGAAACATGGGACCAACGCTTTACATGTTGCGTTTATATTTTCCTTCAGTGTAGTTCAGTAGTAGAATTTGGCTTAACAAGTTACATAATAACTTATATGAACTCACTCTGTGTGAAATAATGATTATTTTTATGACTACCCCTTCCTCTGTCCCCCATACATACAACATCTGTAAGGGCCCTCGGTCAAGTATTGCATTTCAAGCAGATTCAACTACAAAGACCAGGGAGCTTTTCAAAAGCTTAATAAAGAAGGGCAGTGATTGGCAGATGGATAACAATAATAAATTAGACATTGAATATCTCTTTATGCATGGTCAAGTTAATAATGGATCAGGTTTTAGACCAATGTGTAGAAATCTAAGGGATTATTATTACACCCACCTCTGACACCATTGCATAATTTTTAGCGGGTAATTCAAACTTCTTGAGACTGCCACAGTCTCAAGAAGCCTACCTCCATTGGAAGGTTTTATAATGCACTTGCAAAGACTAGGGTTGTTAATCTGTGATAGTGTCCAGGGGCATATCAGAGCATCTCAGAGCAGGAGTGCTGATCTAGAATCCCCCCCCCACCCCTCCGTCCATGTAATCCATGTAATCTTATTCATTGTGAACTAAAAGTCCAAACTGATCGTAGATCAGCACTCCTACTCTGAGACGCCTAGTTAATGATGTGATGGTATCTGTGATAAAACTCCTGTTCCTCTGTCCCTCAGGCGGCCATGTGTTACATCCACATCTCAGCCCTGATCGCTGAGTCGCTCAAGAGGAGAGGTGAGCACAGCCCGGTGGCCCGCAACATGGCAGTGCTGCTAACAAGCTTCTGCAGTGTGTGTGTGTGTGCGTGCGTGTGCTCTCAAGCGTGTGCATATGTGTGTGGAGAACCTCTAACCTCTTTGCTTGTGAGTCTTCTGGCCATCGATTGGCTGGACAGCATGTGACCTCATCATTCAGCGCTGTGTGCACATGGCTATTGTAGCCTCTGTTTCTAACGAGTTCTTCTGCTTGTGTGGGGGTGGAAATGGTATGAGTGGGTTGATGTGTGTGTATACATGTATGTGCATGTACATGCTTTTGAGTTTGTTATACACTGTATGTGTGCATGCTTTTGTGTGTTGGCATATGACGTGTGTGTGTGTGTGTGTGTGTGTGTGTGTGTGTGTGTGTGTGTGTGTGTGTGTGTGTGTGTGTGTGTGTGTGTGTGTGTGAGAAGAGAGGTTAGTCAGAGCTGAGCTGTGTGTGCTCTGTCTCACAACTCTGGAAAACAATGACATTCTCCAATTAGCACACAGAGACCTCTATCTGCTACAGGACTGGCCATCCACTCTTTACTCTCTCATGCACAATCATAGAATGCATCCCAAATGGCACACTATTCCCTATATAGTGCACTACTTTTGACTTGAACCCAATGGGCCCTGGTCAAAAGTAGTGCACCACATAGGGAATAGGGTGCCATTTGGGACGTGACCAGTGTCTGCCGCAGTGAGAGCGACTTCACATCCTCTCATGTATAGTATGCTGGTCAAAAGTAGTGCACCACATAGGGAATAGGGTGCCATTTGGGACGTGACCAGTGTCTGCCGCAGTGAGAGCGACTTCACATCCTCTCATGTATAGTATGCGCTACTATGACACGGGAACTCTGCGTCTCCATCTGCACGTGTGTGTGTGCTTGCTAGCCCATGCATGCTTCACCGTTCAGAGCCGTCATCTCTTTCCCTCTTTCTGCTACCGCTCGCCGTGTGTGGAAAGCATGCCCTGTAAAGCACTGGCTTGTCGTGAAGTGAAAAAGGCAAAACAGCAAGTGGAAAGTTCAAGTGTGTACAGTAAACTCCTATACTCCTCCTTATAATGCAGGCTACTGGAAACCTGACAAGGCCAGGATGTCAAGTGTGGTTCCTGAGGAGCCCAATGTCATTAACTGTAACCCTTTACTAACCCCCCGAGATGGAGAAAGTGAGTGTGCCACCCTGGGGCTGGGTCATGGAACAGGGATGTGTAAAGGGTGGGGGGATTCAAGCTATGCTTACTACTACATCTACCACGTACACATAATCTACATACAGTATACAATATAGACAGTTTACTTAAAAACACTAGGACCAAACTTTGACAGCAACTAACAGAATGGAGTCTGAATTCTTACAGGTGCACAGTGTAATGTTTTGAAGTCCACTGCAATTGCTTAGCCATACCACTTAGAACGAAGCATTGTATTCAGCATGCATTCTAAGTGGTACGCTGAACATACCTTGTGGGCTCAAAAGACTAGCAGAATGGAGTCAGTCCAGGCAGGTATAATGTTTTGAAGTCCACTGGTTTGCCTTTACTATTGAAAGATGTCTGGATGTCTATGGCTTACCTTGTCTTTTGAGAGATTCCTTTATTGATGTCCACAAGTTTCACTTGATATGTGTAAAGAAAGCATGTTCACAATGAATGGAGGTACTGATCTTTGTTTGGATTTGTTGATATGGAACACAAGGAATGTTTAGTACCACAGTGCTACTGTGTATGTGTGTGTTGTTACAGTGCGTGTGTGTCTGTGTGTGTGTGTGTTAGAGAGAGTGTGTGGTGTATGTGTTCATACCATCGGATGATAAAATCACACAAGCATAAAGGAGAGCGTGACAAAATGTTGTTCCTATGAGCTCTCTGATCCTATGTCCCTCCTTCTCTGATGTCATATCCTGTGTGAATCCTCAGCGTCATTCTCCATGGGCTGGGCGGCCTTCCTGTGTATCTCACCGAACGTGAAGGAAGAGGGGGCCATGAAAGAGGACACAGGGACTCAGGATACCCCCTACACTGAGGTACCCTCACCACCAACTGTCTCCAGTACAAAGAATTATATAGATTTTTTTCCCGCTCAGATTTGGAAGATAATTCGATGACAATACAGTGCAGAGCCTGGGCCCGTATTCATAAAGGGTTTCAGAGTAGGAGTGCTGAGCTAGGATCAGGCCGCCCCTCATTCATTATGACTTAAATTGTTAAACAGATCCTAACCTTCCTGTGTATGTAGGATACTCTAGTGGAGCAACTGGAGCTGTGTGTGGACTACCTGTGGAAGTCTGAGAGGCACGAGCTCATCGCCGATATCAACAAGCCCGTCATTGCCGTCTTTGAGAAGAGGCGAGATTTCAAGGTGACTGGGGGGGATAGGACAAGGTTGTTACTTGACCAGGCCAGAAACACTCGGACAGGAAGGAGATTGTGATTGACATTGTGTGTGTGCGCGTGTGATCCACAGAGGCTGTCGGAGCTGTACTACGACATCCACCGCTCCTACCTGAAGGTAACAGAGGTCGTGAACTCTGAGAAGCGTCTGTTTGGCCGATACTACCGCGTGGCGTTCTACGGACTGGTAAGTGCCATCAGAGCCATAGAAGACAAACACACCTTATAGATAGGTGTGTGTGTACCGTGTACCTAGCCTGAGTGCCAGTCTGTTTGTGCTATCATGCTAACTCCTTGTTACTCATTGTCATGTTTGGCATCGATCTGGATTGCACACACAGACTGGCACTCAGGCTAGCGTGTACCATCCCTGCTCCGGTGATTCAGTTGCTCAGCTCTCAGGGGAGGAGGAATGATGTCACAGCGCGACGCTAAACTAGCTTCAACTAGCTTCGACTAGCTTGATAGCCTCCACATCGGCAGCATACAGTACATGCTATAGCGATAGCCCTCTGGTACGAACCCAGTCTCACCGAGTATCTGTCTTTTGTCCCATAAGGCACGTCAAACTCTTACATTCACTAAGCTGGTTGGACACGTCTTAGAAGAGCCTGAATCCTTTAGACATTGAACCTTTTGGTGAATGGAGAGAGGGGTGGATCATAACTTGTCTTTAGTCAGTCTCTTTAATTCCTCCATCTGCTCATTTTCTCTTTTCTTCCTTTTGGTTTTTCTGTATCAAGATTGCGGTAAGTTTTTGTCTCTCTTTTTGTTTTTTGTCTTTTTTGCTCCTCTTACCTTCTTTCTTCCCCCTCTTCTCCCTTCAACGGTAGTAGCTTCTCTAATCTGTCTTCTAAGATGTATGCTGTATACATATGTGCTTCTATATGATATGTATACTCACCAGGGTTTGGGGTCGATTCTATATCAATTCAGGAAAAATGCAGAATTCAAATTTCCCTCATTGAAAATAAATTAGGAAAAAGAGGAAATTGGAATTTGAATTTCTGTTTACTTCCTGAGTTGACGGAATTTAAATAGAATTGACCCCAACCCTGATACCTACCTCGATACCCACATCCTATAATCTCCAGTAATCTATTTCCCTTCAACGATCCCAATCTCTAATCTCTAGCTCTTGTGAACAGATCTTAGAACAGTTGGTGTCAAGATGACATAGCAGCATACATGCAGGCAGGCCAGACCAGGGCCCATATTCACAAAGCATCTCAGAGTGGGACTGCTGATTTTAGGATCTGTTTAGCATTTTAAGTCATAATGAATAATTTGCCTGATTCTAGATCAGCACTCCTACTCTGAAACACTTTATGAATACGGCCCTGATCATGAATGTTGGAATGTAGGGCTCTTTCTCAACCCATCTCTCCTCGATTCCTCTCATCCCTTTTCCTCACAGCCTCCTTCTCCAATCCGAGGGTACGAGTGGAGGGACCTTGGACTAGGGTTGAATATTTTCCCAGTATTTTACAAATGTTCGATCGCGAGAATAAATCACTTTTCTTCATGGGTAACCCAGTATTTCCCGCCAAAACCGGAAGTGTCATTCAAAAGCATTATAAAGCATATAAATAGTCTGTCTGGATTTGATTAGAGCTTTGATCAAAAATTCAAGCCTGATGCTACCTGAGCCTGATGAGCCATACATTAAAGACATTTTATGAGCCCAATCCCCAAAAAAGCCCAAATGATTGTGCCGTTATCCAATACATATATGATACAGTATATACAGTGCCTTCGGGAAGTAATCAGACCCCTAGACTTTTTCCACATTTTGTTACAGCCTTATTCTAAAATGGATTTTATTCAAAAATCCTCAGCAATCTACACACAATAACCCATAATGACAAAGTGAAAACAGTTTTTTTGTCATTTTTGAACATTTATATAAAGTAAAAAAATGTATTTACGTAAGTATTCAGGCCCTTTGCTATGAAACTCTAAATTGAGCTCAGGTGCATCCTGTTTCCATTGATCATCCTTGAGATGTTTCTACAACCTGATTGGAGTCCACCTGTGGTAAATTCAATTGATTGGACATGATTTGGAACGGCACACACCTGTATATATAAGGTCCCACAGTTGACAGTGTATGTCAGAGCAAAAACCAAGCCATGAGGTCGAAGGAATTGTCCGTAGAGCTCCGAAACAGGATTGTGTCGAGGCACAGATCTGGGGAAGGGTACCAAAACATTTCTGCAGCATTGAAGGTCCCCAAGAACACAGTGGCCTCCATCATTCTTAAATGGAAGATGTTTTCCTAGAAGACTTTTCCTAGAGCTGGCCGCCTGGCCAAACTGAGCAATCGGGGGAGAAGGGCCTTTATCAGGGAGGCGAACAAGAACCTGATGGTCACTCTGACAGAGCTCCAGAGTTCCTCTGTGGAGATGGGAGAACCTTCCAGAAGGACAACCATCTCTGCAGCACTCCACCAGTCAGGCCTTTATGGTAGAGAAGCCAGACGGAAGCCACTCCTCAGTAAAAGGCACATGACAGCCCGCTTGGAGTTTGCCAAAACGCACCTAAAGACTCTCAGACCATGAGAAACAAGATTCTCTGGTCTGATGAAAGCATTGTGGTGGCAGAATCATGCTGTGGGGATGTTTTTCAGCAGCAGGGACTGGGAGACTAGTCAGGATCGAGGGAAAGTTGAACGGAGCAAAGGACAGAGAGATCCTTGATGAAAACCTGCTCCAGAGCGCTCAGGACCTCAGACTAGGGCCAAGGTTCACCTTCCAACAGGACAACGACCCTAAGCACACAGCCAAGACAACGCAGGAGTTGCCCAGCCAAAGCCCTGACTTAAACCCGATCTAACATCTCTGGAGAGACCTGAAAATAGCTGTGTAGTGACACTCCCCATTCAACCTGACAGAGCTTGAGGATCTGCAGAGAATGGGAGAAACTCCCCAAATACAGGTGTGCCAAGCTTGTAGCGTCATACCCAAGAAGACTTGAGGCTGTAATCGCTGCCAAAGGTGCTTCAACAAAGTGCTAAGTAAAGGGTTTGAATACTTATGTAAATGTAATATTTCAGTTTTTATATATATATATTAGCAAACATTTATTTCCTGTCATTATGGGTTATTGTGTGTAGATTGATGAGGAAAAATAACAATTGAATCCATTTTAGAATAAGGCTGTAACCTAACAAAATGTGGAAAAAGTCAAGGCGTCTGAATATTTGTATTTTTTTATTTAACTAGGCGAAAGCCAGATGAAGATGTGTTAATTAGACGCGCATTCGGTCCTTATATTACTGTAGCATAGGCTATGCTGCAGCAAATGTAGTCCTACCTGTCACAAGAAGAAAAGTTACCATGATGAGATGATAGGTCTACATGCATTGTGAACCGCACTCCATACTGAGATGGGCTGTCTGTCCCCACCATGAGCGTTGATGATTGATCATGCAGAGAGAAGGCCGTAGAGAAGCCATATTTAGACGTCACATGTCATGCTGTTGATAATTTATTCGAATTTACCGGTTTCTCGCAGTTATTTAATCCGGGAAAAGGGAGTGGTTTTGGCCAGTAAATCTCAGTAACCGGGTTCCCACCATTCAACCATACCTTGGACCTTTTCCTCCAATACGATTAAGAAAGAGACGAGAATATAGAATGCGAGGAATCAAAGAAAGACTAATTGAGTTAATTCCAAAGGAAAGAGCACACTGTCCGAAAATAACCCTCATTGCCCTTTGACCCCACGGTGCTTTGAGAATGACCTCTAAATGGCCTGTTTTATCCAGAACATAACGATTGTGTTCTAACAAGCTGACGTAACACTAAGAAACACATGACTAGACTGATAGGGAAGCGTAGTAAAAACCACTAAGGGGTGATGTGAGCGTAGATATTCTAGCTAAGGGTTATTCATATTCAGCTAAGGGATGGAAACAGAAATCAAAGGGCCACAGTTGTAAACAATACACGCACATATACATACTCTTCAAATATTGAAGCAGGCATTGCATTTAGACAAACAGACACTCACACACAAAGACATATTTACATTACAGTCATATAACAGATGCTCTTATTCAGTCAGAAGCACAGACAAACATGCACACACACACACACACACACACACACACACACACACACACACACACACACACACACAGGTGGTTGGGTAACATGGTGTTTCTGTAACAGGGTTTCTTTGAGGAGGAGGAGAGTAAAGAGTTCATCTATAAGGAGCCCAAGCTGACAGGACTGTCCGAGATCTCCCAGAGGCTCCTCAAACTCTACTCAGACAAGTTTGGGGCTGACAACGTCAAGATGATACAGGACTCCAACAAGGTCAGTCTACTACCTCCCCGCAGCTTTCAAACACTGTCACTTTTATATGTTTCATATACAGTATTATTCAACAAGGTCAGTCTACTATCTCCCCCCAACACTTTTATATGTTTCATATACAGTATTATTCAACAAGGTCAGTCTACTATCTCCCCCCAACACTTTTATATGTTTCATATACAGTATTATTCAACAAGGTCAGTCTACTATCTCCCCCCAACACTTTTATATGTTTCATATACAGTATTATTCAACAAGGTCAGTCTACTATCTCCCCCCAACACTTTTATATGTTTCATATACAGTATTATTCAACAAGGTCAGTCTACTATCTCCCCCCAACACTTTTATATGTTTCATAAATAGTATTATTCAAAGTGTATCAGCCTCTTTAGTAGTTGTCTCTGTGTCTTTCATAGAACGACTGCTGTCAAAATGTTGTAAATGAATGACTGTACTACAACATTTTCACAGGAATCTTTCTCCTTAGAAAAGCAGCCAGTGAAGTAGTGATTCATTTAGACCATGGGTCTCCAACAGTTCGATCGCCCACCTATGAGTAGCTCGCCAAACAATTCTGAAAGTATATGCAATTTTTGTGTGTTCCACCGCAAACTGTCATAAACAAATCTCACAAGTGTCAGACACCGCAAGCTCCTAGCTACTACGTAATCAATGCAACATGACATTCCCACACCTGGTTAGCCACTATTGGCTTAAAAAGCCAAACCTAACAATATCTGCCAATTAATTTCCAGCAATATTGCCCCTGTCTGTCTCTGTGGTGTGCGCATTTGTCTCTTACTCCGTTTGTAGCCAGTTGATGTGATAAACGTCTCAATTAAATGTTAACTGCAAAGTAGGTATTTCCTGGCAGAAGTATATCTGTATATCATTTGTGTCTATTATTAGTTATTTGCTAACTTTGCTATGAAATTAGCAGCAGCAGCAGCAGCATTGCTAGACCGGCACGTTAGACGGCACATTCCTCACTCGCTAGATGCGCAATTAAAGGGACATTACGCTCAAAAATCTAAATTTGTTAGTTTTCTTCCAGTCCTATTCACATCAGCAACCACAGCTAGTAAAGTCACTGCAACCCTAAACAAAGAGTTGCAGTCAGTTTTAGTAAAGGTGGCCAGTAATAAACTGGTCCTGAACATCTCTAAAACTAAGAGCATTGTATTTGGTTCAAAGTTCTAGACCTCAGCTGAATCTGGTAATGAATGGTGTGGCTATTGAGCAAGTTGCGGAGACTGAATTACTTAGTGTTACCTTAGATTGTAAACTGTCATGGTCAAAACATATACTGTATATTCAAAGATTGTAAAGATGGGGATAGATATGTCCGTGATAAAGAGATTCTTTGCTTTTTTGACACCACACTCCACAAAGCAAGTCCTGCAGGCTCTAGTTGTATCTTGTCTTGATTGTTGTCCAGTCATATGATTCAGAGATTCAGTGTTTAAAGGTCACATGTACAGGGGTTGCAGGTGTGATTGCAGGGTACAGTAAACATCTTAGGCTTTGAGCTCCAACATGCATGACTAAGTGAAATAAAATAATGAAAATGGTAATAAAAGAAATAGAAATAGCACTATAAACATCATAACTGTAGCAGTGATGAATAAATACATGTCCATTGGGGGGACTGACCACAGGGGGAGCAGCATGACCATTGAGGGGGTGTGGGGGCTAAGTGAAATAAAAACAATAAAAAATATATATTATTATATGGTCAAGTGCTGCAAAGAAGGACCTAGTTAAGCTGCAGCTGGCCCAGAACAAAGCAGCACGTTTTGCTCTTCCTGGTAATAATGTCAATACTATGCATGCCAGTCTCTCTTGGCTAACAGAAAGACTGACTGCATCACTTCTTGTTTTTATAAGAAATCCCAAATTGTTTGCATAATCAACTTACACACATCACTGGCACACACACTTACCCCAGCAGACATGCCACCAGGGGTCTTTTCACAGTTTCCAGGTCCAGAACAAACAAAAACGTGCAATATTATACAGAGCCATGATTGCATGGAACTCATATAGCTCAAGTAAACAGCAAACTTGTTTTCAAAAAACTAATAAAGCAACACCTCACGGCGCAACGCCTCTCCCTCATGTGACCTACATTTAGTGTGTACAGATGTAGGATCTTAATTTGAGCCAGATTGCTATAGCATGAAAATAACAGGAAAGCAACAGGAAATGTGAATAATTATGTGTTTTGTAATTAATTTTAGGGGTTGATAAATGTTTCATTAGGGCAAATCAAGTCTGCCATTTTAAAGTGGAAATGACAAACTTTATAAGCCTTTTAAATCTCAAATACACTACAAGTTTGCATTTCCAACTGCACAGGAAAAGTCCTGCAACAACAGGATGATCAAATTAAGACACGGCATCTGTATGTACTGACATGTATGTGTAACCGATAGATTCATACATACACACGCACACTACATGTTAATGTTTTAAATTCCAAAGTATTTTGTCTGTAATGTCTTTTTTTTATGTGTCAGACCCCAGTAAGACCAGCTGTATCCATTGGTGTCGGCTAATGGGGATCCTAGTCAAATCGAAATATACACACACCGTTCACCATATATAAGGTGTATAAGGTGAAGAGATTAGTAGCCTTTCATGCCAGGCTTCTAGATTGAGCAATAATACAACTGACTGACTACGCAAGACTGACTGAGACTGACTAAGCGAGACTAAAGAGACCAGCACAAATCTCAGTAGACTGATTTTTGAAGAGAGCAGGGTCGTTAGACACCAAATGATGGAAAACAAACCAAAACGGGGAGAGGCTACCTGAATTTGTCCAATAACTCTCGTTTTTGTTAGCGAAACGTTTTCTATGAAAAGGTGTTCTAGGGTGTGTTCGTACTAATGAATACGACCCAGACTGTGAACTGATTGTTCTGTTTGATATAACCCACCAGGTAAATCCTAAAGACCTGGACCCCAAGTACGCCTACATCCAGGTGACCTACGTAGTGCCCTACTTCGACGACAAGGAGCAGCAGGAGAAGAAGACGGACTTTGAGCGACATCACAACATCAATCGCTTCGTGTTCGAGACGCCTTTCACTCTGTCGGGGAAGAAACATGGTGACGTGGAGGAGCAGTGCAAGAGACGCACCATACTTACCAGTGAGTTATTAAAAAGGTCATTTTTGCTAATATTTTAATCTAAAGAGCGGTCTACATTGTCTGTATATTCAGTATGTGGAATGTGCAGGATTCGAACCCGGGTAATGCTCTAACCCACTGTATGGTAGTATACTATACTAATAGGAAGTGTCTGAATAGCCAGTAAGTACTCAGCTGTAACTGTCTGAATCTCTAGTATACTGACCAGTGCTGTAATCAGTGACCTATTCTAACCAGTAAAGTTATGGTGTAGGTACAGTTTTCCCTTCAAAATTAAAGAAAGATCGGACAGAAATTCCTAAACAAACCCAACAGTTCTGGTTTAATACAATAAAATATATCCCATCTAGCAGACGCTTTTATCCAAAGCGAGTTATTACAGTAGTGTGTGCAGGCATCAAACCCACGGTCCTGACTCTATGCTCCCTACTGGTCCTCTACCAACTGTAGCCAATTGATTCCTCACACCCTGTGTCTACTCCCCCTTTCTCTCCCCCTCCTGCCCAGCGAACTCCACCTTCCCCTACCTAAAAAAGCGTATCCAGGTGGTGGAGCAGCAGAGCACGGAGATGAACCCCATCGAGGTGGCGATCGACGAGATGTCCTGCAAGGTGTCCGAGCTCAACCAGCTATGTGCCATGGCAGAGGTGGACATGATCCGGCTGCAGCTCAAACTGCAGGGAAGCGTCAGCGTCAAGGTAAGGGTGAGGGAGGAGGAGGAATATGGAGAGAGAGACAGACAGAAGGGAGTTGAGTTGAGAGGACATAGCAGAGCTGACATGCACGTACTGTACAGACACACACACACACGTGCGAACACACACACACTCCACCACTCAAGTGAGTTGAGCTGACATACACAACTGACAGACAGACACACTCACACACAACAGCACACCAACACACATTAGTGAGTTCAGACATAACTGAGCTGATACATACACACACACACACACACACCCTGGCATAGGACTCCTCCCCCCAAAAAAAGATTGCCAGCTATGAAACTGCACATTTTTCTCTCTGCCCCATGGCCAAATGTGTAGAATTGCAGGATATTATCTTTAAAACAGCAACAGTTTCCTTTAGCCTCATGGCAAAATGTGTAGAATAGCATGAGATCAGCTATACAACTGCACATTTTTCTCTCCGCCCCATGGCAAAATGTGTAGAAGTGTAAGTGTAAAAATGTTTGCTCAGGGGCCTCGCGCAAACAGTACTTAATTTGTAAATCAGGAGGTGCCAAACAAAAAGTGAGCGTGAGAGGGGGTTGACCTGAGGGGCTCTGAGTTACCGGAACAAATTTACAGGAACTCTCTGACTAAATGACTTCACAGTGCCATGGCAACCACAGAATTCGCATTAGCCTCTAGCATCATTATTAGCATTAGCGTCTTGCATCTTTAGCATTAGCCTCTTGCATCACTAGCATTAGCCTTTTGCATTATTAGCATTACCCTCAGTTCTCATTTCTTCATACTGTGGGGTCTGTTGAAAATGGTGCAGGTGAATAACCATTAACTTACCTTACAGGTGAATGCAGGCCCCATGGCCTATGCCCGAGCCTTCCTGGAAGAGAAAAATGCCAAGAAGTACCCCGACAACCAAGTCAAACTGCTCAAGGAGATTTTCAGGTATTCTTCACAACACTTCTCATGATTTGGATCAAAGAAAATGCCTTTATTTACCACTTAGCAGATGCTTTTTTAGTATGGTTATATGACCCCTGTGGGAATTGGAACCACGACCTTGGCGTTGCTAGAGCCACGCTCTTACCAACTGCGCCACACATAGATCAATGATGCATTTGATACGTCTTGGGGTCAATTCAGGTCAAGATAACTAGAACCCAGAGTTTTTCCAGATCAGGTCACATGGTCAGGACAGAGAAAACTCTTGGCCCTTATAGTGCCTTAACACTCTCTGTCTGGCCCTGCAGGCAGTTTGCGGAGGCGTGCGGCCAGGCGCTGAACGTCAACGAGCGGCTGATCAAGGAGGACCAGCTGGAGTACCAGGAGGAGATGAGGGCCCACTACAGGGACATGCTCACCGAGCTCTCCACCGTCATGAACGAGCAGGTCTGTAGAACCGCCCCGAAACATAGAAACTGCTGTTTCTTTAGACAACTGAGACTGTATGCATCAAATGTCTCAGAATAGGAGTGCTGATCTAGGATCAGCTCCCCACCCCCGTCCATGTTATCTTATTCATTGTGATGTTAAAGGAGAAACAGACCCTAAATCAGCACTCTTATTGTGAGCTTTTGCTAGATTAAAGTAGGATTACTAGCCCCACCATTTTACCATGCCTCTGGCCCTGTCCTTATGGAGCAGGTGGCACTGTGCTGTGCATTATACTAACCTCTGAGCATATATATTTGTGTATGTGCGTGCGTGCTTGATCGCATCATACATTCCTCAGATGTCTGTTTGTGTGATTTGAAACATGAATTTTCTCTCTGTCTCTCCTCCATGCCAAGATCCCTCACACAAGACCACCAGGAACAGAACGACACAGCGCCTTCTGAGCATCCAATAGGCATGCTGGAATCTGACAGTACCCAGGAGGACACGTTTCCCCAAAATAGCTCCTGGTGACAGACGTCGTTCTTCCTCCTGCCAGGAATTATACAGGAAGGAGCGGGGGACTGGAACTGTGTCTTTATGGGAACTGGAAAAAAGGGAAGTGGATGGGGAAGTGCAGAAGTCTGTAGACTTTGGTTGTGGTAGTCTGGCGTCCCGGCAGTCCTGATGATGATGATGATGATGATGATGATGATGATGTCCAGTAGACCAGGCTGCTGTACCATTACTTTGTTTAGTTTTTAAGGCTCAATCCATGTTTGCACTCCGCTGCCGACTGCCTCATCTCCTTACTCTGTACACACACACACACACACACACACACACACACACAACACACGCCTTCTCTCCACAGTCCCGTCCCTTTAGAAAATTGTGACCTTAATGAGCTTGAGGTGCGTTCAACAGAGAAATTTTGGTTGTAATTCTGGTACCAACAACGTCGATCATAATTTGTCCATATTCTGTTGGTTATCTTTATGCTGCAAATGTTTGCCACCTGTGGTAAGCAATTCCAAAAGGTATTGTAAAATGACAGTTCAAGGAATTCTATAAAGGAAATTAGGGTCACGTTCAGTAGCCAAACATTGTTGAATGTTGCAGATATAAATACTATGAATACAGCAAACATGGTTCCTTCTTCTATAAGGCAGAGAAACATGTTTGTTCCACATCATTGATTTCTATCTAAATGTTCCACAACGTTGTATCCTGCTGAACAGATTGACATGTAGCCTACTTCTTGTTTGATTGAACACACCTCTAGTTCCTGTTTTGAATGTAGAACAACTTCGCATAGCTACTTTGTATCCTAACATTCTGGAAAGTTTATGTTTTATACAATTTTTATGATTGATAATGTTGTTGTTATTATTTACTGTACTGTTTTAAATTGTAAATAAGAATGATTAATATTTAAAAAATATATGATTTTTGGTTTGGCTAAAAAAAAAAAAAAAGAATGAACAAACTAATGTTTTATGTATAACATTTAAATAAAATTTGTTAACGTCCATAAACCACAGGGTATGTGAAATTTTCTCTCTAGAAATATTTTTACATACATACATACATACATACATACATACATACATACATACATACATACATACTACGTACATACTGTACATAGATACATACATAGGGACTACGTACATACTGTACATAGATACATACATAGGGACTACGTACATACTGTACATAGATACATACATAGGGGACTGTTCCTCATTTTCCTTGTGTAATAACAGTTGAACTCCAATACTATGCAATTACTGAAGTTACTATATAGCAATATGTCAATACAATGTTACTAGAGTAATTAGTGTTAATGCATGCGTATAAGACCAACTTAATTTAAGTCTGGCTGCATGTACTGTCAATTGAGAAATCATGTGACTAAACTGAAAAAAAATAATAAGAAACTACTATGAAACAAAGATAAATTATATAAAGAATGATAGTGAAAAGCTTTGGAGCACCTTAAATGTAATTTTGCATTCCGCAAAGTGAGTGTGGAAGAGGTGAAAAAATCATTGTTGTCTATCAACAATGACAAGCCACCTGGGTCTGACAACTTGGATGGAAAATTACTGAGGATGATAGCGGACAATATTGCCGCTCCTATTTGCCATCTCTTCAATCTAAGCCTACAGGAAAGTGTGTGACCTCTGACCTGGAGTGAAGCAAAAGTCATTCCGCTACCCAAGAATAGCAAAGCATCTATACTGGCTCAAATAGCCGACCAATAAGCCTTTTACCAACCCTTTAGTAAACCTTTGGGAAGAAAATGTGTTTTACCAGCTACAATGCTATTTCAGAATAAACAAATGAACAACAGAGTTTCAGCACGCTTATAGGGAAAGGCGTTCAACATATATGGCTGATGATTGGCTGAGAGAAATGTATAATAAAAAATATTGTGGGAGCTGTTTTGTTAGACTTCAGTGCAGCTTTTGACATTATCGATCATAATCTGCTGCTGGAAAAACGTGTGTTATGGCTTTACATCCCCTGCTATATTGTGGATCGAGAGTTACCTGTCTAACTGAACACAGAGGGTGTTCTTTAATGAAAGCCTCTCCAACATAATCCAGGTAGAGTCAGGCATTCCCCAGGGAAGCTGTCTAGGCCCCTTACTTTTTTCAATATTTACTAATGTCCTGCCACTGACTCAGAGTGAAGCCTGTGTGTCTATATATGCTGATGACACAACATTATACACGTCAGCTACCACAGCACGTGAAATCACTGCAACACTTGGGTGGCGAGAAATAATTTATTTCTGAAATATTTCAAAAACGAAAAGCTTTTTATTTGGGACAAATCATTCACTAAACCTCAACTAAATCTTGCAATGAATAATGTGGAAATTTAGCAAGTTGAGGAGACTAAACTGCTTGGAGTAACCCTGGATTGTAAACTGTCATGGTCAAAACATATTGATGCAACAGTAGCTAAGATTGGGAGAGGTCTGTCCATAATAATAATAACATATTTTTTTACCCCTTTTTCATGATATTCAATTGGTAGTTACAGTCTTGTCCCATTGCTTCAACTTCCGTACAGACTCAGGAGAGGTGAAGGTTGAGAGCTGTGTGTCCTCTGAAACACAACCGCACTGCTTCTTGGCACAATGCCCTCTTAACCCAGAAGCCAGCTGCACAATTTGTCAGAGGAAACACTGTATACCTGGCGACCGTGTAGGAGTCGCTAGAGCGTGATGGGACAAGGACATCCCGGCTGGCCAAACCCTCCCCTAATCCGGACGATGCTGGGCCAATTGTGCGCTGCCTCATGGGTTTCCCAGTCGCGGCCGCCTGCAACACAGCCTGGAATTGAACCAGGATCTGTAGTGACACAGCTAGAACTGCGATGCAGAGCCTTAGACCACTGCGCCACTCGGAAGGCCCCTGCTCTGCCTTTTTAACAACGCTATCAACAAGGCAGGTCCTACAGGCCATAGTTGGACTTTGGACAATTACAATTGGCAGGGCAGTAAATGGGCAGTAAATGTAACAATAATATGCATGTCAATTTCTCTTGGCTCAAAGTAGAGGAGAGATTGACTTCGTCACTACTTGTTTTTGTGAGAAGTATTGACATGTTGAATGCACCAAGCTGTCTCTGAACTTCTAGCACACAACTCAGACACCCATGCATACCCCACAAGACATGCCACCAGAGGTCTGTTCGCAGGCCCCAAGTCCAGAACAGACTATGGGAGGTGCACAGTACTACATAGAGCCATGACTACATGGAACTCTATTCCACATCAAGTAACTCAAGCAAGCAGTAAAAACAGATATTAACCTTTATTTAACCAGGTAGGCCAGTTGAGAACAAGTTCTCATTTACAACTGCGACCTGGCCAAGATAAAGCAAAGCAGTGCGACAAAAACAACAACACAGAGTTACACATGGGATAAACAAACGTACAGTCAATAACACAATAGAAAATCTATGTACAGTGTGTGCAAATGTAGTAAGATTAGGAAGGTAAGGCAATAAATAGGCCATAGTGGCGAAATAATTACAAATAATTACCTTATGGAACAGCAGGGACAGTGAAGAGTCACACACACAGACACAGACACATGCATACACACACACGATAACGTACGCACATGGATTTTGTGTTATGTAGATATGTGGTAGTAGAGTAGTGGCCTGAGGGCATACACTTAATATATTGTGAAATCTGTTGTGAAATGTATTGTAAAGTTAAAAAAAATGTATATAACTGAACCGCCTTAATTTTTAATTTTACTTAATTTTACCCCAGAAAGAGTAGCTGCTGCCTTAGCAGCGCCTAGTGGATATCCTTAATAAAAACACATACAAAAGTATTACAGTACCACAATTACAGTAAAGCTAAACCTAAACAAATCCAAGCAAGAGGTTACAGAGTCGTGATGTAACCAATGCATTTACAAGCCCAGCTCCCCTCCCTCCCTCCCTCCCTCCCACCTTCTCTCATTTGTTCTCTCCTTCACCACCTCCTCCTTCTGATCTCTCCTCAGAATGGGGTTCTTCAGTCGTCCAACGGTCATTTGCATTCACCTCATCAGAGGCAACACATTCCGTCCTGTTGTTTTGTGAGAATGACAGGAGGACTCTCAGCTGTGCCGCTGCCTGCTCCGCTCCTCGGTTGCATCCCGAATGACAGCCTATTCCATATAAAGTGCACTAATTTTGACTAGGGCTCTGCTCAAAAGTAGTGCACTATAATAGGGTGCCGTTTGGGACAGCGCCCTCATTTCCTTTCGTTGAGTGTGAGGAGATGGGCCGCACCGTCATTATGCAGTAGATAATTGCCGGGCCCACCCATCTCAATCGAGGGACGTGTGTGAATTGGGGAGCGTGTGATCAGAAAACCTCCTTTTATGCTATCTGACTGCTAGAGCCTCTGAGAAATAGAGCTCTCTGAACAGAACTGGCCTGGAAGAAAGGGTTGGGATTTGACTGAAGAATTCACACATGTAGCTGAACTTTGATGACAATTAGCAGTGTTGAAAGTTGCCTCCAGAAAACATTAGCTATACATAGCCCTCTTTCTCCAATACCCCCTCCTTCATAGGTCTGAGTGCTGGAGAAGAGGGACTGTATTGTGTTGTATTGTGATGCAGAGGAAGAGGCGCTGAGAATTTGTCAGTACGTCCAACTGGCCTCACAACCGCAGACCACGTGTAACCACGCCAACCCAGGACCTCCACATCCGGCTTCTTCACCTGCAGAATCGTCTGAGACCAGCCAACCAGACAGCTGATAACACTTTGCACAACCGAAGAATTTCTGCACAAACCGTCTCAGGGAAGCTCATCTGCGTGCTAGTCATCCTCACCAGGGTCTTGACCTGACTGCAGTTCGGTGTCGTAACCCACTTCAGTGGTTAACTGCTCACCTTCGATGGCTACTGGTACGCTGGAGAAGTGTGCTCTTCGCGGATTAATCCCGGTTTCAACTGTACCGGGCAGAGTGCCCCGTGGTGGCAGTGGGGTTATGGTATGGGCAGGCATAACCTACGGACAACAAACACAATTACATTTTATCGATGGCAATTTGAATGTACAGAGATACCGTGACGAGATCCTGAAGCCCATTGTCGTGCCATTCATTTGCCGCCATTATCTCATGTTTCAGCATGATAATGCACGGCCACATGTCACAAGGATCTGTACACAATTGCTGGAAGCTGAAAATGTCCCAGTTCTTCCATGGCCTTTTAAGGTGTCTGTGAACACCAGATGCATATCTGTATTCCCAGTCATGTGAAATCCATAGATTAGGGCCTGATTAATTATTTCAATTGACTGATTTCCTTATAAACTGTAACTCAGTAAAATCGTTGAAATTGTTGCATGTTGCATTTATATTTTTGTTCAGTATATATCAACCCCTACAAAAAAAATCCATTAATTATAATCCACAAAATAATTAACATTTCCTGTTGCTGCAGGATTATTTTCCTACTGTAGCAAACTGGTTTAAATTAAGATTTTACATCTGTCGGTCCAAAAAACAGATTTTCACCCAGTCAAATTAATTGATTGTGTTAGAGGTTTCATGATGCTTGCATCTAAACCAAAGTAGATCGTTCTATACATCAGTTAGGGGTTGAAAGTGCATTATCGTAGCTGTGTGGACTAATGTATTCAAAATGTTTGCCTTGGGGTAATTAGAGCCAACGGCCGTAGGGTAAGTTGAGCCAATGTCAATTGAGTAAATTGAAGTGTTTTCTTCCCAGGCGTAATTCAACGCATTATTGTTGGGATATGAGTTAACAACAGGGCCTGGCCTACTAAAAATGTAGTGTTTGGTAGGTGTTAAGCCTGTGTTAAAACATTGTGATTGTGCTGAAGTGGCTTTGGTAATTAAGATAGACATGGTTTTAAAACGGTAGTGGTAATATTTCATTCTCTAAATTTGGAAGCGGCTTAATTTACCCCATTTTTTGGACAAGCTATGTGTTCAAAATTGTAATGTTTACATGATTATTTCCAGGGATACAAAACATCCTGAAATATATGTAGATATCTTTGTTGTATTTCTCTTGACAGAGTGACGCTGAATGTAAAAAATGTCTCAACTTACCACACTCTCCCCTACTGATTGGCTGACAAGTAGGCATAAGAAAGTCAGTGTACTTGTATACAGTTTCTTCTCACAGCCGCTGGAGTGTGCGGAGCGCCTTGAGTCTGGCAAGACAGGTTAGTACTTATACAATACTTTCCATGTGTGAAAGTTGAAAAAGGATTTGCTGTGTTTGTCTCTATTGACCTCTTTTCCTTTGAAAGGGACATTTTTCTGAGTATTGTTTGATTTGGCCAGTGATGGGCAGCAGTCTTAAGAAAAGCTGTGCACTGTGAACATCGGTTTCAAAGCAGGTGAATGGATGAAAGAGGTCAGGCCGCCCTTTGATGAAAGTGCCTTTTAACTTTGAGTCAACCAGCACTGACCTGGTGTACCCTGCTACCCTCATTGCAACTCTTCACAGGCTCTGGATATGGCTGGCTATTGCCTTCCTATTGCCTCTCATTATGGTAGTCCTGTGTAGCTTAGATGGTAGAGCATAGCACTTGCAACACTAGGGTTATGGGTTTGATTCCTGCTGGGGACCAGTATGAACTAACTGTAAGTCACTCTGGATAAGAGTGTCTGCTAAAATGGTTGCAAATTTCTGGTATCTAACCCAAAATTCCCATGTTTCCCATTGTCAGATGGTGTCATTCCTACACAATGGTTGTCCATCAGAGGTTTTGTCGCGCTATCTGACGTAAGACAATGAGGTTTTTCAGAAATCCCGGTTGGGAGTTTTGGGAAAGTTACCAACATTTTGCAACCCTACCCCTTATATTATATGCAGACTCTATGGACCGGTTACCCAGACATTGTCAAGCCTAGTCCTGACCCAAAAACATATTCAATGGAGAATCCCTATAGGGCATGCTGTACCAGGATTAGATTTAGGACTGGATTTAATCCGTATCACGGAAGTATTGCGGAAGATCCACGTTAAAATGTTTATGTAATTTCCAAAATATGGTGGTGGATCTTTGATATTATGGGGCTATTTATCTTCCACTGGTCCTGGGGCCCTTGTTAAGGTCAACGGCATCCTGAACTTTACCCAGTACCAGGACATTTTAGCCAAAGACCTGGTTGCCTCTGCCAGGAAACTGAAACTTGGCCTCAAGTGGATCTTCCAGTAGTCGTGTTTTGTCGATGCGCTATTTAAAAGGTAATTTCCGATTGAGCCGACATAAGCAGTATTTACCATGAATGTGGTCTCCGCGAATGCAAGAGCAATGCCTTTAAAAGGTGCATTGTCGACAGAGCACCATCGGATTGAATCCTGGCCTCAGTGTCCCTTGCCAGACTCATTCATTTTATCATCCTTTGTCAGGCCCTGACCATAGGGAGTCTTCTAGGCTTCTTTATGTTGGTCTTGAGATGATTGTCAGGGCCTGACAGAGTTGAGATGTCTAGGAAAGTCTATGTTTGGTTTTGTTGGTCCCCAATTAGAGACAGCTGCCCTGTCTGGCAGAGCCTCCTGACCCGGTGCCCAGTCCTGCTCCGGGGGCGGAGCCACCACCTGACCTGGTGACCAGTCCTGCTCCGGGGGTGGAGCCTCCACCTGACCCGGTGACCAGTCCTGATCCGGGGACAGAGCCTCCACCTGACCCGGTGACCAGTCCGGATCCGGGGGCGGAGCCTCCACCTGACCCGGTGCCCAGTCCTGCTCCGGAGCCTATGTCGGACCGGGTGCCATGTTCTGCGCCGGGCCCGGAGCCTCCACCTGGTACGTAGTCTCCACCGAGCAAGAGGAAGAAGTCAGCATACCCTCTGCCCAGATGTTATTCCGCCACTGTTATCGTACCTGGAAAAGAGCCCAGACCCCTGCTCCCCGTTATCTCGGGCAGAGGGTATGGCTTTCCACTCGGGATCTGCCCCTCTGGGTGGAGTACCGTAAACTTTCCCCATCTCTAAAATCCTTAGCCCCTCTGCTGTTCGTCTTCTGTTGCCCCGCACCATCCGTATACATCCAACTTTTCATGTGTCTAGGATTAAACCTCTGTTTCATAGCCCTTTGTCTTTTGTCAACAGCTCTGGTGGACATTCCAGCAGTCAGCATGCCAATTGCAGCATGCTCCCTCAAAACTTCTGTGGCATTGTGTTGTGTGACAAAACTGCACATTTTAAAGTGGCCTTTTATTGTCCCCAGCACAAAGTGCACATGTGTAATGATCATGCTGTTTAATCAGATTATTGATATGCCACACCTGTCAGGTGGATGGATTATCTTGGCAAAGGATAAATGCTCACTAACAGGGATGTAAACAAATTTGTGCAAAACATTTTAGATAAATAAGCTTTTTGTGCATATGGAACATTTTTGGGATCTTTTATTTCAGCTCATGATACCAACACTTTATATGTTGCGTTTATATTTTTGTTCAGTGTAGTTTCTCAAACATTGTCAAGCCAAACAAGGAGTTTGCTTAGCATAAAAGACTAGCACTCAAGCTATGCTTGTGCCTCTTTTTCGTGGTAATGTTTGTTTAGAGTAAATAATTACTATGGAAGAATTTGTAGTGACACATGGTGATGGCTTGGCCATCCGTCGTCACAATAACAACACCTAGAGTAGGGTTGTTTACTGGTTTCGTGAAAGGGGAGAATTGGGCAGAGAAAAGAGAGCAGGGCTGTGTCCCAAATGGTAACCTATTCCCTTTACAGTGCACTACTTTTGATGTGGGCCCATAGGACTCTGCAGTCAATGCATGCAACAATAACAGAAATAGGCCTACATCTATATTCTAAAAAGTACACACAAACACACACATTTCTGTGTCAACATCATCATAATTTTCTCAATTGAGTCCTTTGGTCAAGATTGGCCATCTGACAATTCTGGCAAATACCAGAAGGGCCGGACCATCTTTTTTTTGCACTATTTCTCATAATCATCTATAATGAGCATTTGGCTGACCAGTGGGCAACGTCGGCCCGCTGGGGGTGGGGCAAATTCACATTCAAAGTCAAACGCACATCATCAAAGTTGTCAGTCACTTAGTCAAAACAGAAAAGCGGAAAGGTGGTACTGAAAAAGTTAGGAACCAAAATAAGGGCTCTTGAGGCCGACCCTGCTAAATGTTCTGGTTTTACAGACTTATTTGCTAAAAGTTCTGGTTCTACTGGTCCAAGTGCTGTGTCTGTGTCTGTTAGAAATGTCAGATCAGTTGCTGTGGTGCAGTCGAAAACTGAGAAAGACACACTCACGCACACTGACACAGATCATGTAGCCTACTGCTGCCAGTTAGGCCTAATATTTTGCCTGTATATTACAATTAGAGAAGGGGGATTCGTGGGATCATTTAGACATCAGGCTACTTGCAATATAGCCTAACAAGTTGTTACATCGCCTTTTATAACACATAGGTAAGGCAATAGCCATCTACTAGACCGTGCTTTTTACTAAACACAAGTCATCATGTATTACAATAAAGGTCAATTCGGGGACTGTCTGTGTATTTTAATTATTTTATCAATGTTTATTAGCTTCTGAATCTCAGTCTCTTCAGCCCAGCGAGTGGGTTTATGAGCTGTAAAGGCTAGAAAGTACAACCTATCTCCCACTTATTTAATTCACCGAAAGGCCCATCACTTCTTGGCAGAAAAACACGCATACGCGCGAGGCACCGTCAAACGATGCACAACACTGGAAATCTATCCGCATCCACATAAATTTGTCCCGGCAAATTTTTTTTTTTTACCCCTTTTTCTCCCCAGTTTAATTATATCGAATTGGTAGTTACAGTCTTGTCCCATCGCTGCAACTCCCGTACGGACTTGGGAGATGTGAAGGTCGAGAGCCACGCGTCCTCCGAAACACGACCCCGCCAAGCCGCACTGCTTGCTTAACCCGGAAGTCAGCCGCACCAATGTGTCGGAGGAAACACTGTACAGCTGGCGACTTGAGCCGGTTTTGGAGCAGTGGCTTCTCCTTGCTGAGCGGCCTTTCAGGCTATGTCGATATAGGACTCGTTTCACTGTGGATATAGATACTTTTGTACCTGTTTCCTCCAGCATCTTCACAAGGTCCTTTGCTGCTGTTCTGGGATTGATTTGCACTTTCGCACCAAAGTATATTCATCTCTAGGAGACAGAACGAGTCTCCTTTCTGAGCGATACGACGGCTGCGTGGTCCCATGGTGTTTATACTTGCGTACTATTGTTTGCATAGATGAACGTGGTACCTTGAGGCGTCTGGAAATTGATCCCAAGGATGGACCAGATTTTTGGAGGTCTACAATTTTTTCTGAGGTCTTGGCTGATTTCTTTTGATTTTCCAATGGAATTGTGATATAGTGAATTATAAGTGAAATAATCTGTCTGTAAATAATTGTTGGAAGAATTACTTGTGTCATGCACAAAGTAGATGTCCTAACCGACTTGCCAAAACTATAGTTTGTTAAAATTAAATCTGTGGAGTGGTTGGAAAATGAGCTTTAATGACTTCAACTTAAGTATGTAAACCTCCAACAACAACTGTATACTTAAGCATCAAAAGTAAATGTAACTGATCAAATGTACTTAAGTATCAAAAGTAAAAGTAATAGCCATCTACTAGATCGCACCCAGAATTCTTTATATTATATTTATATTATATATTTTTTTACCTTTATTTTACTAGGCAAGTCAGTTAAGAACAAATTCTTATTTTCAATGACAGCCTAGGAACAGTGGGTTAACTGCCTTGTTCAGGGGCAGAACGACAGATTTTTACCTTGTCAGCTCGGGGATTCAATCCAGCAACCTTTCGGTTACAGGCCCAACACTCTAACCACTGGGCTACCTGCCGGCAATTAATAACTTCACCATGCTGAAATTGATATTCAAAGTCTGCTTGCCAATTTTTACCTATCTACCAATAGGTGCCATTCTTTGCGAGGAATTGGAAAACCTCACTGGTCTTTGTGGTTGAATCTGTGTTTGAAATTCACTGCTCGACTGTGAGGGCTTGGTTGTGGTAAGGCCTCTTACTCCCACCTAGGGGAGGAGAGAGGCACACAACCAAGCTCTCACACATTATTAGGGAGATTATCATCCCCAATCAGAGACAGCTGTATAGCGTTGTCTCTGATTGGGGATAGTATTTAGACTCCACACACAGCCACCTGTGTGTGGATCATTATTGGTTTCTGTTTGTCTGCATGTGGCAGAACTCAGAGAAGTCACTTTGCTTTGCTTTGTTAAGTGTAGTGTTTCTATTAGTCATCTCCTTTTGTTATTTTGTGCTTCGGGAAAACATCTCAAATAATAAATAAGGAATGACGCTCCACCAACGCTCCGTGTATCGTCCCATATATTCGCACCGTGACAGAATGATCCACCACCCTGGGACGCAGCGAGAGCAGACATTGGTAGACATCCTCTACGATATGGGGAAATTATCGAAAGAGGATGTCTACCATTATCATGCGGTGGAGGAAGGCTGGGGTCCGGAGCAGCCGAGGCGCCGGAGACGGAGGACACGTCACCGGGCTAGTGTTGAGGACCAGCCTGGAGCCCAGAAAACCCCTCAAACTGATTTTGGGGGGGGGCTATGGGGGTGGTCGGGGATCGAGGGAGAAGAGCCCCGACCACTGCACTCGTGGGGGTTCCAGGAGGAGCCCCTACAGCCGTGGGAGCAGGAGTACAGAGAGGAGTCGGAGGAAGACGACAGCGATGTGCTTCTGTTCCCTCACTCGTGGGGGTTCCCGGAGGAACCCTCACAGGATGGGGATTGGCGTTGGAGTAGGGACGACAGGCACAGTCGTGCTCCAGCGTCAGTTCCCAGTCCGGTGCCTCCAGCGCCGGTCCAGAGTCGGAGGAGGAGGAGACCGACTCAGCGCACCAAACCATCGGTGCGCAACAATAGCCCGCGCACCAGCTCTATGGTGCGTTTGCCCAGCCCGGCGCGACCCGTGCCAGCTCAACGCACCGATCCAACGGTGCGTTTCCCCAGCCAGGTACAGCCCGTTCCAGCTACTCGCACCAGACCAGTGGTGCGTTCCCCCAGCCCGGTACGGTCTGTGCCTGCTCCTCGCACCCAACCTATGGTGCGTTTCCCCAGCCCGGCGCGACCCGTGCCAGCTCAACGCACCGACCCAACGGTGCGTTTCCCCAGCCAGGTACAGCCCGTTCCAGCTACTCGCACCAGACCAGTGGTGCGTTTCCCCAGCCAGGTACAGCCCGTTTCAGCTACTCGCACCAGACCAGTGGTGCGTTCCCCCAGCCCGGTACGGTCTGTGCCTACTCCTCGCACCCAACCTATGGTGCGTGTCTCCAGCCCGGTGCGACCCGTGCCAGCTCCTCGCACCAGACCTATGGTGCGTGTCCCCAGTCCAGTATGCCCCGTGCCTACTCCTCGCACGGAGGCTACCGCGACGGTCGCCAGCCCAGCTCTGTGGTTGGAGACCATCTCTGCGTCGGTGCCCAGAGTGGGCACGACGTTCAGCCCCGCTGTGGAGCAGGAGCTCCATAGCGTGTCGGTGCCCAGTCTGGGGCCGACAGCCAGCCCAACCACAGGGCTGGAAACCCTCTCTGCGTCGGTGCCCAGGGTGGGCACGACGTTCAGCCCCGCTGTGGAGCAGGAGCTCCATAGCGTGTCGGTACCCAGTCTGGGGCCGACAGCCAGCCCAACCACAGGGCTGGAAACCCTCTCCGCGTCGGTGCCCAGGGTGGGCACGACGTTCAGCCCCGCTGTGGAGCAGGAGCTCCATAGCGTGTCGGTGCCCAGTCTGGGGCCGACAGCCAGCCCAACCACAGGGCTGGAAACCCTCTCCGCGTCGGTGCCCAGGGTGGGCACGACGTTCAGTCCCGCTGTGGAGCAGGAGCTCCATAGCGCGTCGGTGCCCAGTCTGGGGCCGACAGCCAGCCCAACCAGAGGGCTGGAAACCATCTCTGCGTCGGTGCCCAGGGTGGGCACGACGTTCAGCCCCGCTGTGGAGCAGGAGCTCCATAGCGTGTCGGTGCCCAGTCTGGGGCCGACAGCCAGCCCCACCAGAGGGCTGGAAACCATCTCTGCGTCGGTGCCCAGGGTGGGCACGACGTTCAGCCCCACCAGAGGGCTGGGAACCATCTCTGCGTCGGTGCCCAGGGTGGGCACGACGTTCAGTCCCGCTGTGGAGCAGGAGCTCCATAGCGTGTCGGTGCCCAGTCTGGGGCCGACAGCCAGACCAGCTGCAGGGCTGAAGACCACCTCTGCGTCGGTGCCCAGGGTGGGCACGGCATCCAGCCTGAGGTCTCCGGAGAAGGTCAGCAGCCCGAGGCCTCCTGTGACGGTCAGTAGCCTGAGGTCTCCTGTAAAGGTCAGCAGCCTGAGGCCTCCTGTGAAGGTCAGCAGCCCGAGACCTCCGGAGAAGGTCAGCAGCCCGAGACCTCCGGAGAAGGTCAGCAGCCCGAGGCCTCCAGTGAAGGTCAGCAGCCCGAGGCCTCCAGTGAAGGTCAGCAGCCCGAGGCCTCCAGTGAAGGTCAACAGCCCGAGGCCTCCAGTGAAGGTCAGCAGCCCGAGGCCTCCAGTGAAGGTCAGCAGCCCGAGGCCTCCAGTGAAGGTCAGCAGCCCGAGGCCTCCAGTGAAGGTCAGCAGCCCGAGGCCTCCAGTGAAGGTCAACAGCCCGAGGCCTCCAGTGAAGGTCAGCAGCCCGAGGCCTCCAGCGAAGGTCAGCAGCCCGAGGCCTCCAGCGAAGGTCAGCAGCCCGAGGCCTCCAGCGAAGGTCAGCGCCACGCCACCTCCAGCGAAGGTCAGCGCCCCGCCACCTCCAGCGAAGGTCAGCGCCCCGCCACCTCCAGCGAAGGTCAGCGTTCCGCCACCTCCAGCGAAGGTCAGCGTTCCGCCACCTCCAGCGAAGGTCAGCGCCCCGCCACCTCCAGCGAAGGTCAGCGCCCCGCCACCTCCAGCGAAGGTCAGCGTTCCGTCACCTCCAGCGAAGGTCAGCGTTCCGCCACCTCCAGCGAAGGTCAGCAGCCCGGAGCCTCCAGCCACAGCTCAAGGCCTGGAGCCTCCTCCACCGGTGCCCAGTCCAGGGCCGGTCGTCTGCTTCGCTCCAGTGCCGGAGCAGTCCGCTCCACCGGTGCCCAGTCCGGGGCCGGTCGTCTACGTCGCTCCATTGACGGAGCAGTCCACTCCACCGGTGCCCAGTCCGGGGCCGGTCGTCTACGTCGCTCCAGTGCCGGAGCAGTCCGCTCCACCGGTGCCCAGTCCGGGGCCGGTCGTCTGCGCCGCTCCAGTGCCGGAGCAGTCCGCTCCACCGGTGCCCAGTCCGGGGCCGGTCGTCTACGTCGCTCCAGTGACGGAGCAGTCCGCTCCACCGGTGCCCAGTCCGGGGCCGGTTGTCAGCCCCTCTCCAGGGTCAAGGGCTCCCGCACCAGGGTCCAGACAGGACTTGGTGAATGGCGGGAGTACTGAGGGGGGAACCACCGCGCCGGGGTCCGGACCGGACCGGGCGTGCAACGGAGAGGTAGGAGGAAAGCTACTCTCACAGCCTGTGCCACGCCCGGAACCGGAACCGGAGCCCCCACCAGCAACCACCTCAGTACCCCGCCATGTCCCCCCTAGTTTTGGACATTTTTTATTTTCAGGAGAGGGGGGATTGTATGTGTGCGGTCGGGAGTCCGCACCTTAGGGGGGGGGGGGTACTGTGAGGGCTTGGTTGTGGTAAGGCCTCTTACTCCCACCTAGGGGAGGAGAGAGGCACACAACCAAGCTCTCACACATTATTAGGGAGATTATCATCCCCAATCAGAGACAGCTGTATAGCGTTGTCTCTGATTGGGGATAGTATTTAGACTCCACACACAGCCACCTGTGTGTGGATCATTATTGGTTTATGTTTGTCTGCATGTGGCAGAACTCAGAGAAGTCACTTTGCTTTGCTTTGTTAAGTGTAGTGTTTCTATTAGTCATCTCCTTTTGTTATTTTGTGCTTCGGGAAAACATCTCACATAATAAATAAGGAATGACGCTCCACCAACGCTCCGTCCCATATATTCGCACCGTGACATCGACCTTCCAGATTCTTGGATGTGTGGGGTACAGTGATGAGGTAGTCATTCAAAAATCATGTTAAACACTATTATTGCACACAGAGTCAGTCCATGCAACTTATTATGTGACTTGTTTTACTCCTGAACGTATTTAGGCTTGCCATAACAAAGGGGTTGAATGCTTATTGACTCAAGACATTTCAGCTTTAAATTTTTTATTAATTTGTAAACATTTCTAAAAACATAATTCCACTTTGACATCGTAGGGTATTATGTGTAGGCCAGTGACACAACATGTCTATTTAATCAATTTTAAGTTATGGCTGTAACACAACAAAATGTGGAAAAAGTCAAGGGGTGTGAATACATTCTTATGGGCATAGGCCTACTGTATATGTAATAGTTTAGCTTATTAAAGCTTTATAATTTTTGTTTATGCTATCTTATCTTGTCTTCCTTCCTCCGAAATGTTTGCTGCATGGCTGAAAAACAAACAAAATTGATATTTTCAATTAAATATGGTTAAATAGATAGTGTGCTTACTGCGTTATCCTACTGTTTTACTCCAGGTTGCACAATAATTGCTTTGTAACGTGTGTGTGTCATCATCCCACTGGGTATCAGTTTGATTATTTGATTTGTTATTAACAAAAATGGTTGCAAATTTTCTCGCATTGTAAAACGAACAATTGGATGAGAAAAAAGCTAATCTTTCACCTTTTCAAAGTTAATAATCTGGTGAAATTTGCATCGAAACAAAACAGAACACAACAACACACTCCTTCCTACTGTATATCACTCGAGGTGTATAAACTTAAACTTCAACCAAAGTATCAGTATTACAAATTACTTTCAAATCAGTATTACTAAAAACCAAAAGCCTTAAAATCAGTATCCAATGTCTCTCAGCTTGCCAGTAAGGGTGATCAAACCAAACTATATAGCCAGGACAGAGGTCAGAGGTCATTACAACCCTTCAAATAAGTGTTTCTTACTATATTAGACTAACTAATGAAAAACAGACAAATATTTCATACCTTTCATATCGCAAGTATACAGTACATTTTTCCAATACATTTCTTATCAAAATAATTAACGTGTTTAATTAAAACTTCAGAATATTCATGCATGTGCCCCTTTAAGAGACTTCCTCACTAAAACACATTGACAACTCACTAAATCCAAATAAAAATAGAACACTCAAAATAAATCAAACCATATGGCAAAAACAAACGAGAATGGCCAGGCCTTATTTAAATTGATAGTTTACGGCCCAATCCCACTCACTGCTTCTCCTAAAACCATAGCTTCAGGAAATATTCCCAAAGAGAGATAAAGAAACCCCCCTTTAAATGTAATACTTTTCCCCCCCAAATGTATTCAATTTCTCAGCACAAGGAATCAGTGATATTTGATCCCAGGCATCTATTAGAAAGTTGTTTTAAACGTGGTCTCAATAAACAAACATACTATAGTAGACTTCCATCAGTCCCGGAAAGAATCCTACTCAAACACATCAGATCATAGTGCTTTATTAAGTATAATGGACACCTTCTGAAGTAAACAACCCCAGAACACCTTTCCGGTAATCTTGTAAATGTAACCTGTTGCCCTAATGTGGTCAAAATATAAACCTGTTGTTTAACCAATCTAGAACCTTCAAAAAGTTGATGCTGTCTTATTAGCTTAATACGCAATACAATCTACTTTCATTAGTGGACACTGTGTTTTATATTGTATTTTGTATTTTTTTTATTTAACTAGGCAAGTCAGTTAAGAACAAATTCTTATGTACAATGACGGCCTACCTACGGCCTACCTACGGGAGCAAATTAGGGTTAAGTACCTTACTCAAGGACACATCGGCAGGTTGTTCACCTTGGCTCGGGTATTCGATCCAGCAACCTTACGATTACTGGCCCAACGCTCTAACCGTTAGGCTACCTGCCGCCCAAACCCCCAATTACGGCCAGTCTGGATTGAAACCAGGGAGTCCGTAGTAACGCCTTTAGCACTGAGATGCAGCGTCTCAGACCACTGCGCCACTTTAAAACACGATATAGCCCAGCGAGCAAGACTCTCTTTCACCCACGGTTTAAACATGGTATTTGTAACATTCATATACTTCAATGATGAGTCATTGATAAGTATTGAACAGCTAGCTTTGAACTAGTCATTTATTTTAATAACCAAGCAGCATGCATCTCCATTACCAACTGCCATCAATCCCTTATTACCTGTCGTAGAACCTTAATAAGAACAACCATTCATATTAGACACCTAGTGGTCAAATGTTACCATTACATTTACTACATATCATTACATCCCCTTTCCTTTGAGGTTTAACTGTTATTCAACTTCACATTAAGAATAATATAAATGACAACAACAACCAAACTTAGAGTTCTATGGAACATGAATTTTCATTTTCTTAAATGAACACATTTTACCACTTATTGATGAACATTTCAAGTCTTTGTTTACTCAGAGGTCTAATCTCTCAGGTTTCTTTATTTCACGTGTTGATCTCCTCAACATAGGTGAGTTTGATAAGTCTGGTGAGTTTGTTTCAGAGTCTACAGGTGGTAAGGTTGAAGACTCATGTGAGACATTGTCATCGGTTTGCTCTTGAAAAGCCTCTTGTGTTTTGAGCAGGGATCGGCGATTCCTCCTGAGTATATGTCCTTCCTCAGTTTTCACTGTGTAAGACCTCGGTCCTACTTCTTGGAGCACAGTGGCTTTCTTGTTCCATGCACTTGGATCCTCGATCCTGACAACATCATCTTTTGTCAATGGCTTGAGACTTTTGGATGACTTGTCATACTGCAATTTCTGTTTCAGCTTCAGCAGTTTGAGTCTCTGTCTCAGTCCTGTTTGTTGTTTTTCTTTGACACGACAGGGTAGAGTCGTGCGCAGCTTGCGTCCCATTAAAAGTTCAGCAGGTGAGGAGCCACAGTCCAAAGGTGTTGCCCGGTAAGCTAACAGAGCAAGATAGGGATCAGACTTGCTGTCAGCAGCTTTCTTGAGCAGCTGTTTGAGAATATGGACACCTTTCTCAGCTTTGCCATTGGATTGAGCATACAAGGGACTAGATGTGATATGCTGAAAGTCATAGTGTGCTGCAAACTGTTGCCACTCCTTGCAGTTGAAGCACGGGCCATTGTCACTTATCACTAGCTTTGGAATGCCATGTCTGGCAAAGATAGATTTGACATGTGTTATGACACTGCATGCTGTTATGCTCGAGAGCAGCGCCATTTCCGGAAAGTTAGAGTAGTAGTCTATCACTATTAAATAGTCTTTACCTTTCAGATGAAAGAGATCCATGCCAACCTTTTGCCATGGTGCAGTTGGTAGGTCTGCAACCTTCATTGGCTCTTTTGCTTGCTTATTTTGATATTTCTGGCATGTTCCACATTTGTTTATCATTCTTTCAATGTCCTGGTTGATGCCAGGCCAGTACACAGTGTCTCTCGCTCTTCTTTTGCATTTCTCAATTCCAAGGTGACCCTCGTGAATCCTTGCGAGCATATCCTGGCGTAGAGTCTGTGGAATTACTATTCTGTTCTGTCGTAGTAGTAGTCCATTTGCAACACTCAGCTCTGACCTGATGTGGTAGTATTCTGGACAGGACCCTTTATGATGCATGTTCACAATCACTGTTTGTAACTCTGTGTCTTTTGTTGTCTGTTCTGCTATCAGTTTTGATTTAGAGTCTGATACAGGTAGTGAAGCAGTGACCATACTCACATGAGCATCAACGTTGTCTCCAGTAGAGCTTACGTGACTCCCTGTGGGTGCTCTGGATAGTGCATCTGCTAACACTATGTATTTGCCTGGTGTGTAGATTAGATTAAAATCATAGCGTTGCAGCTTCATCATGAGGCGTTGAATCCTTGGTGACATCTCATTTAAGTTCTTCTTTATAATTGCTACCAGTGGACGATGGTCTGTCTCCACTGTGAAGGTGGGAAGCCCGTACACGTACCCATGGAATTTTTCCAGCCCAACCACCAGGCCTAAGCATTCTTTTTCTATTTGAGCATATCGACATTCAGAGTCAGTCATAGACCTGGAGGCGTAGGCAACAGGCTGCCAATCCTCTCCTTCCGCTTGTAGTAAAACTGCGCCGAGGCCATCTTTTGATGCATCCGTTGACACCTTGATTTTCTTGGTAGGGTCAAAGAAGGTGAGTACAGGTGTGGTGGTCAGTGTCGTTTTGAGTTTTGTCCACTCTCGTTCATGGTGCACTGTCCATGCAAAATCGTTTTCTTTGTGTAGGAGGTCTCGCAGTCTGGCTGTTTTGGCTGACAGATTGGGAACAAACTTCCCAATGAAGTTAATCATTCCCAAGACGCGTAGCACTCCTTTCTTGTCTGATGGACGGGGCATATCAAGTATGGCGTCAATCTTGCTCTTGTCTGGCTCAACTCCTTGAGCTGACAGCTTATCTCCTAGGAATGTGATTTCCTGTACACCAAACCGACACTTGGCTTTGTTGAGCTTTAGTCCATTCTTTCTGATTCTCTGTAGCACTTTAGTAAGTCTCTCATTGTGTTCTTGCATTGTTGAACCCCAGACCACTATATCATCCACGTAGACCCTTACTCCTTCTAGACCTTCTATTATGTTTTCCATTGCTCTATGAAAAATCTCAGATGCAGACACTATGCCAAAGGGCATTCGGAGAAAACAGTACCGGCCAAATGGTGTGTTGAAAGTACAGTATTTGGTGCTTTCTTCCTCTAACCTGAGCTGCCAGAATCCTTGAGAGGCATCAAGTTCTGTGAAGTATTTGGCACCCGCCATCTCACTTGTGATTTCTTCCCGCTTGGGAATTTGGTAGTGTTCCCGCTTTATGTTGTCATTTAAATCCTTTGGATCCATGCATACTCTTATGTCATTATTCTTTTTTCTGACACACACCATTGAGTTAACCCAGTCTGTAGGTTCTTCCATTTTTTTGATTACTCTTAGTGTGGTCATCCTTTCCAGTTCGTTCTTGAGACGCTCACGCAGTGGGGCAGGGACTCTACGTGGAGCATGCACTACAGGCTGTGCGTCATCCTTGAGCTGGATCTTGTATGTGAATGGTAGGACACCAAACCCTTTGAAGATGTCTGAGAAACTCTGCACTATGGAATCTACGGTTTCACTCGGTTCCTTTAAAGCTGCACTTTCGCAGTTGATACGATAGACTCTCTTAACTAGTTCCAAATCCTCACATGCTTTGTCACCTAACAGTGAATCATGTCCTTCAGTGACTACAGAAAACATGAGATGGTGCACTTTGTCCTTGACTTTGATTTTAAGTCTACACACACCTAAACAATCTATTGTTTGTCCATTATAGTCCTTTAACAGTATTGTATTTTTCTGCACTTTTGGCTTTTCCTTCATGGCTTTAATGTCACTTATGCTGATTAAGTTTGCTTTAGCCCCAGTGTCAAGTTTCAGTGTAACTAGAGCTCCATTTACCTGCAGCGTTGTGATCCATTTGTCTTTTTGTTTTACTGCTTTATGAACAGCACTCTCCTCTGCTATAGGCTGCATGGTGTCTGTTGCTTTCACTGATGTGTCATCACGTGATACCATGCCTACAAAAAACGTATCACTTAAATCAGTGTCTTCAACAACATGTACAGCTTGCCATTTGTTTGATTTTCCTTTAGAAAAACATTGTTTGGCAAAGTGATTTTTTCCATTGCATTTTGTGCACATTTTACCAAAAGCTGGGCATTTTCTTGGTTGGTGAAGGAAACCACACCGCTTGCAATTGAATGCAACGTCTTTTGACTGCTTTTCTGTGTTCCTGTCTTGTCCATGCTTCTTTCCTTTGTTTGACACAGCACCTATCGCCGCACTGTCATCAGTGACAGTTGCGCCATTATGATCTTGACTGAACGCCTTAGCGTGCTGTTGAGCTAGCTCACTGGCATGGCATATTTTAATAGCACCCTCCAATGTCAGTTCAGTTTCTCTCAAGAGACGTTCTCTCAATTTTGTTTCACGTATACCAAAAACAATTTGATCACGAATCATAGACGACTTCAAATCAGCAAAATTGCATGACCGTGCCTTTAGTTTGATGTCTGTAAGAAAGCTATCAAAAGTCTCGCTAAGCTGCTGAGTCCTTGAACGGAACACATACCTCTCGTAGGTTTCATTCGTCTTGGGCGAACAATGTTCATCAAACTCTCTTATCACTTGGTCGAGACTCTTACTGTCATCCTGACTGTCAAATACAAAGGTATTGAACACTTCAATAGCTTGCTGACCTGCCACTGATAGCAATATTGCTATCTTTCTCCCGTCAGGTTGATCATTATATCCGATCGCGGAGATATACAGTTGGAATTGTTGCTTGAAAGTCCGCCAATTGCTGTCGACATTTCCCGTCAGTTTCAGACTCTCCGGTGGTTTTAAAGTATCCATGTCGTATTTCACAATTTCTTCTAGCAGATTTGCACTTCAATTACCACTCCTGGTACCATGTAACATTCATATACTTCAATGATGAGTCATTGATAAGTATTGAACAGCTAGCTTTGAACTAGTCATTTATTTTAATAACCAAGCAGCATGCATCTCCATTACCAACTGCCATCAATCCCTTATTACCTGTCGTAAAACCTTAATAAGAACAACCATTCATATTAGACACCTAGTGGTCAAATGTTACCATTACAGTTACTACATATCATTACAGTATTAGTAGTCTATCCAAAAAACACCAATAACATTTTCCCATTCGCATTATTAGAAGGCATTGTTTTCATGCCAGTCTACCCAAACAATATGACTCTATATTTATAATACCAACCTCTGCTTCACACTTATTAATCGTCTATTATTTTAACCCTCCTGTAACGTTACTTAACCAGGTGAATAATTTTTATTTAAATTATAGTCAAAACGACCATATCTTCTACATTCCCATATGATGCCTTGTGACCCTGCTCTAACCAATAGTGCACTATGTTGCAATGTTTGTTTGTTTTTACTCCAAATAACAAATTCACTACATATTGTCTCAACATAGAACCCTCACATTTAAACCATTTAGCCAAGCTAAGAATGACGTGATTGAACATTGCTCAACATTTTCTTAACATCTGCCATAACTAGTATGTGTATCTTAAGACCAAGAAGCGTACTACATACTCAATTTACTTCACACATAGTAAACAATCTTGATTTTATCGGTTGTGCTTTATTTTTTAAAGGACGCTAATATCACTACACTGGTGGGCTTCTGATTCTGCCTTTATGTAAATGTGCCAAGTCACAATTGCATCCCTGAATTTCTCTATTAGATTAGAATGTTCCTGTCTGCACGGAAATGTTACCGAATTTTATCCAATATCAGATGTTTTTCTCATATTCGAGCCGAAGTTGTAGAATGCGCATGCGCTTCTATTAGTGTCTTCCTTGCTTTTCTACCGTTTAGCTCTCTTATTAAAACTATTTCTGCTTCTCTCTCCTCTTGGTTTTATTATCTTTATGAAAAACTCCAAATTAGGCTCTGTACTACGTTCTAAGTTACGTCAAAATTCGCTTCTAACTTAATGGAAAAGGGATTTATTCAATAAAACAAATGTTCAGGCCTTATGGGAAGTTCTCTCTTCAACGGTTACTAGAGTTTAGATTTCCTTCACTCCCAGCTCTATTAACTATCTTCCAAGGTAGCGCCACCCACTTCCCCGGGAAAATAGTTAAGGTATTCGTGCTTTTTAATGTATCACGGAACCTGATACCTTGTATTAGAACCAATACTGAATATGTGCCAATTACCACTGGAGAATATTGGAGCCTTAACGTCCTATAGTCTCGTGCTTCAAATATTATTGTTGTTGACAGCACATATGAATTAATCAAAATGAATGCAATGTAACCCAGTGCGTGGCAAAAACCTGTCTTTCTGTTTCCTACAACTACGATCAGTTGAGAAAATATCCTTTACGTCCCCTGCATTGTACCAATCACATGTAATCCCCAATTTACAGAGAATATCTCTTCCTGACAAATGTAAAGGACCACATGTAGAAAATGAATTGATGTTTTATGCATGTTTGATCCAAAAATCCATCAGTTAGGGGCATCGTGAGCAACTATTTTATAGTCACTCCACATTGCTGATTCACTAGACATGGATTTTGAATTTATGACAGACATTGCAGCGACAGTATTAACTAGAAAATCTATTGACTCACCATTGACGAAGAGACAAACCATCGAATCCTCACAGGGGTCTGAAAAAAATATTTAAATGCAGTCCAAGGGCGTCAACTGTCTCTACTTCGCATCGGTCCATATGTGGGTTGTAAAATTTTATTTTCGATAGAGGACAAATTTGTCTAGTTACATCATAGGGTAAGTCAATTCCCCCTACGTTTACCAAAAGTGGATATACGCCAATCAGTTTCTGAGACAATTTCCCAGTTATATAATGCTTAACATTATCTTTAACACTTATTTCCACACACACACACACACACAACTATCATATCACATTCACAGAAACACAAACAAAAGACAAACAGGGGAAGGAGATTTAGACAAAATTTTAGATGAAAAAAACCTGTCTATATTGTAACGAAACAAGCAGGGAGCAGGTTTCGAACACTCAACCTTCTAGCCCTAAGTCCAGCGCGCCATCGACTGTGCCCCAAAAGCATGCCCGAGCGGCAGAGCTTATAAACCCTATGTCGTTACAATACGAACAGGGAAACCCATACCATTTTCCAAATATTGCCTAATTAGTGGTCCCACAGCGGGGTATAGATTCTCTTATGTCTATCCAAATGTAAAAAAAAAAACGACCTAAAAAGTACCCATGTTTCATATCTGACTTTTTAACACGGTCCCACAAATCCAATCTTACCTTGTATTATCTAACCTCAGGTGAAGTGCCATGAATAACAAAACGCTCACAATAACGCCTAACAATAGTAACCCAGGACATACCTGTTTACCTCATTTTATCAGAACATTTAAAACATTACACATTATAATTTGAACTTCACCAAGCCAGATGCCCTCGCAAGGCGTCACCTGCACTCTAGTCCCTTGTTCTAAACATTAACCTCTCCAGTCCTACTGTGATCAACCCAGTACCACGGATCTGGACTTGGTTGCCCGCAACTGGCTAATTAACAATCACGTCCAAGGATACCTCACTTAAGAACACTCTTATCAACTCAACTCAGTCCTGCTAGTTACCCTAGCTGTGGCCCTCTTAAGGAAGACCTCGCTCTGAGCGTACCCTCATCAGGGGCTTTATTTTTTTGTATATATATATATATATATTTTTTACAACATCATTGATAGATTGTCCAAGCCTACCTCTCTCAGTACTCTGTTTGCGATCTGGTATCCACCCGCGCCCGCGGGTGGATACCAGCTGCTCAATAATGAGTGTGGTATACTTCCCACACATGGCTGGCTCTAACCACTCCTATATAGATCAGGTAATCACTAAGCCACCTTGGGTTCATCCTATGGTCAACTTGTACAGGGGCGTTGTCTTAACCCCACCCTCCATAAATATAGCACTGTCAGAGTCCTTTTGCAATCTAGAGAACAATAGTGAATACGAGTTATTCTGCTTAGTCCTTATTCACATGTAGCTGGCCTGTTGATTCATACCAATTTATTTTGATATGTGCGCACATGTGTGTGTGCTGTTCATGCACAAGAGTTGTGTGTGTGCGTTATGCATGCTTGTTCGTCTGTGTCTCTGTATTCTGTCTGTCTGTGTTCTGTGTTCTGTGCTTCAAAGACAGATGTGTCTGGGAGCCGCTTGCTGCTGGCTGTGTTGTGGGGCTGTCTCAATCTGCAGCTCATGTCATTAAATATGTAATACACTGCAGCAAGGCAGGGAAATATCCTTAAAAAATCCATCTTTACTGTCTGTCGTGTGTCAGAGCAAGGGAGGCATAGGCTACTGTACACAGGTATTGGCAAAACACACTTCACCAAAACACACTTCACCAATCCTCACCAATCCTCTCACCAATCCTCTCCTCTCCCCACATCTCCTCTCCCTGTGTCATTCACCTGCATCAACTCTCTTCCCCTCCTTCAGCTGATTGGCCATGTGTTTGGGCAGCATGGCGTACAGCAGGTTCTCCATCTTGGTCCTCTTCTCCTCCAGATGCTGAGATAGGTGTCAGAGTTCCTCCTTCTTCCTCTCCATCTGTTGGAGAGTTCCATCTCGGCCAGCCGCTGCTGTTTGAGCAGGATGAGGTCCCGCGTGACGTCGTGAGGGGCAATGTCAGAGATGTGCATGCTCTGCTCCTCCAGCTCGTGGAGGCTCCACAGCAAAGGGGAGGCCTGGTACAGCATGTACTGCAGAGACTCAATCCACAACATCTGACCTGGGAACAGGGGAGTAAGGGGTGGAAATAAGGAGAGAGTGGATTGGGGGAAATTAAATGTAGGGGAGGGGGATGTGTGTGTTTCTATCAAATGGTTATGGTGGGATGAGTAGCATCCACAATAATAAATAACCATTCATTTATTTCTTCCTTCCTTTACTTCCTCCTTCCCTACTTACTTCCCGACATCCTTCCTTTAGTCATCCATTCATTCATCCATCCATCCATCCATCCATCCATACATCCATTCTTTCATTCCTTCATCCGTTCATTAATTAATTAATTAATCTCCACCTCTGAGTTCCAGCATGGGTCTGTCCCTCCAGGCCTCAGGTATATGTCCCTTCGCGTCTGCAGGACAAAGTGGCTGTTGATGAACTTCCTGATGCTGGAGATGGTGAAGGTGACCTTGGGGTGGACGATACTAAGGTACTGGTCCAGGTGAATGCTCACGGTCTGCAGCCCGGGGACGATCTTCTGTAAGTTCACCCAACCCCCACAAACACACACACACACACTCACTCACTATACCTTGTAAGAAAGGGTGAGGTGGCTGTGCAATGCATCCAGATTCTCGATAAACTCAAACAGGTTCCCTTCCAGAGTCCATAACATGTGGTCATATCCAGATCGTTTACAAAACTCAAAGAAGTATCCCCCAAAATCTCATCAACGGAGTTTCAATTCCATTTAAACTCAAGTCACGCAGTGCAAGAACTTCACTATTCTAAAATTATTCTTAACTTCTCGTAGCTATTTCTCAATCCATGACTTAAATTAGAATTCATAATCTGGAAGTAAACGTGATTGGCATGGAATTGTACCCTATTCTAACACCTCTCAGCATTGATATTAGCTTCATTGATATATGATGTCGCAGGTTATTCATCAGAGAATGGTCAATTAGCCTACCTAGTAGCTTGCAGGCCGCAGCCTCCAGTTGCATGGTGATGTCGTCTTTGTACACTTCATATGTCAAGAAGGTATCTTGAACCCCGGCCTCATCTCTGCATATAATTCAAATAAAATAAAATAATATTTGTCACATGCGCCAAATACAACAGGTGTAGACCTTACAGTGAAATGCGTACTTACAAGCCCTTGACCAACAATGCAGTTTAAGAAATAGAGTTAAGAAAGTATTGACTAAATAAACGAAAGTAAAAAAAGTAACACAATAAAATAACAATAACGAGGCTATATACAGCTGATGCTGGTAAAGAGTCAATGTGCGAGGTTATATGCAAATAGTCCGGGTAGCGATTTGATTAATTGTTCAGCAGTCTTATGATTTGGGGTACGAAGCTGTTAAGGAGCTTTTTGGACCTAGACTTGGCGCTCCGGTACCCCTTAACGTGCGGTAGCAGAGAGAACAGTCTATGGGTGTATGGAGTCTTTGACAATTTTTGGGGCTTTCCACTGACACGTCTAGTATATAGGTCCTGAATGGCAGGAAGCTTGGCCCCAGTTATTTACTGGGCCGTACGCACTACCCTTTGTAGCACCTTATGGTCGGATGCCAAGCAGTTGCCATACCAAGCGGTGATGCAACTGGTCAGGATGCTCTCGGTGGACCAGCTGTAGAACCTTTTGAGGATCTGGTGACCCATGCCAAATCTTTTCAGTCTCCTGAGGGGGAATAGGTGTTGTCGTGCCCTCTTCACGACTGTCTTGGTGTGTTTGGACCATGATAGTTTTTTGGTGATGTGGACACCAAGGATCTTGAAGCTTACCACCTGGGGGCGGCCCGTCAGTGAGGAGCTTTGTGGGCACTCTGGTGTTGAACGCTGAGCTGTAGTCAATGAACAGCATTCTCACATAAGTGTTAGCTTTTGTCCAGGTGGGAAAGGGCAGCGTGGAGTGCAAGTGAGATTGCGTCATTTGTGGATCTGTTGGGGCGGTATACGAATTGGAGTGGATATAGGGTTTCTGGGATGATGGTGTTGATGTGAGCCGTGACCAGCATTTCAAAACACTTCATGGCTACAGACGTGAGTGCTACGGGACAGTAGTCATTTAGGCAGATAGTCATTTAGGCAGGTATGATGATGATGATGATGATGATGATGATGAACTAATTTCATCAGGTTACACATCCCTTTGATGACCATTAAACAGAAAGCAGTGAATTAATCCATCAATTAGCTAGCCTGTAGTTCCACTTAAGCGAGGGGCCGAGGGACTGATTTAGACCTGGGACACCAGGTGTGTGCAATTAATTATCAGGTATAACAGAAAACCAGCAGGCTCCGGAGCTCGTAGGGTAAGAGTTGAGGACCCCTGCTATATAACATATGCCTGCCTATACTGCAACATGTCAGTTTAGCCTATCTATCACTATGAGTTCATTTATGGGTTGACACACACAACTTACCATCTGTTTTGGTTTGGATTCTGCCTACACTGTGTCTGCAAACCTTTATTCCCAATTTATCCTTGCACAAACACGACCTCAAGTTGAAACTCTGGAGACCTCAGAACCACATACTCTAACGCACAACATTATATCTGTCGACAGCCTGCATGAAAATGTTTAATTCAAGTTATATGCCTAGGTCTATATCCTGTATGTCCACAAAGCTTCAGCTCCTTAGACCATCACTTCTGCCACTGGTCATCGAATAGTGGCTGAAGAAAGCCATTCACACATATTCAGCTGTTGGTGAGCGTGTTGGTGCACTGTGCGGTCGAGAGGAGTGTCAAAGGTGATAGAGGTGCTGAAGGTCCCATTCACATTAGGCTACCAATGTGACGTTCAACAAATGGTTTAGATTCAATATTTGCAATAAAACGACTCAAGTATTTCTTTGACAGGGACATTGTAGGCCTACATTATTAATTAACATTTCTGAAGATGTGCTGGATTTAGCCAGCTGGCTAGTTTTAATCTGTAGTCACTAGGCAGATAGATAAAAACATTTAGCTTCACAAACCTTTCACACACACACACAAAAAAAGCACAAATTATTATAATAACAAATAATAATTGTAAAAAAGAAAATACAAACAATCAAATACACTGAACAAAAATATAAACACAACATGCAACAATTTCAAAGATTTTACTGAGTTAGTTCATATAAGGAAATCAGTCAATTGAAATAAATCTATGAATTTCACTTGGAAAAAATAGGGGCGTGGATCAGAAAACCATTCATTATATGGAGATGAGCAGGCTGTTGATTGTGGCCTGTGGAATGTTGTCCCACTCCTCTTCAATTTGGGCTGTGCGAAGTTGCTGGATATTGGAAGGAACTTGAACACGCTGTCGTAAGCATCGAACCAGAGCATTCCAAACTCCCAAACATGCTCAATGGGTGACATGTCTGGTGAGTATGCAGGCCATGGAAGCACTGGGACATTTTCAGCTTCCAGAAATTGTTTACAGATCCTTGCAATAAGGGGCCGTGCATTATCATGCTGAAACATGAGGTGTTGGTGGCGGATAAATGGCACGACAATGGGCCTCAGGATCTTGTCATGGTATCTCTGTACATTCAAATTGCCATCAATGAAATGCAATTGTGTTTGTTGTCCGTAGCTTATACCTGCCCAAACCATAATCCCACCGCCACCACGTGGCACTCTGTTCACAACGTTGACTTCTGCAAACCGCTTGCCCACATGACACTGTCTGCCACCTGCCCGATACAGTTAAAACCGGGATGAATCTGTGAAGAGCACACTTCTTCAGCGTGCCAGTGGCCATCGAAGGTGAGCATTTGCCCACTGAAGTCGGTTACAACGCCGAACTGCAGTGAGTTCAAGACCCTGATGAGGACGATGAGCACGCAGATGAGCTTTCCTGAGACGGTTTCTGACAGTTTGTGCAGAAATTCTTCGGTTGTGCAAATCCACAGTTTCATCAGCTGTCAGGATAGCTGGTCTCAGACGAATCCGCAGGTCTAGAAGCCGGATGTGGAGGTCCTGGGCTGGCATGGTTACACGTGGTTGGTTGTACCGCCAAATTCTCTAAAATGCCGTTGGAGGCATCTTATGGAAGAGAACATTCAATTCTCTGGCAACAGAGAATGTCAATTGTACGCTCCCTCAAAACCTGAAACATCTGTGGCATTGTGTTGTATGACAAAACTGGACATTTTAGAGTGGCCTTTTATTGTCCTCAGCACAAGTGCACCTGTGTAATGATCATGCTGTTTAATCAGCTTCTTGATAAGCCACACCTGTCAGGTGGATGGATAATCTTGGCAAAGGAGAAATGCTCATTAACAGTGTAGTACAAACAGAAACAAAAAAGGTTAATAAGTGACTTTTAATGAAAAGTTCAATAAGCATATCTTCACGTAGATGTGTAATTCACTGTAGTTGTGGTCATAAAATCATGTTGGTGGACAGAGGGCCCCGGTATTGTCACGACTCCATCCGAAGTTGCCTCATCCCCTTGTTCCGGCATGCTTCGGCGATCTTCGTCACCGTCTTTCTAGCCACTGCCGCTCCCTCCTTCATTATCCATTAGTCTTGTCTTGTCATTACGCACACCTGGTTCTCATTCCCCCCAATTACTACATGTTATATGTTCCCTCTGTTCCCTCAGGTCCTTGTCGGTTATTGTTCATTGTGTACGTGTTTGTTCAGTGTGCTATCACAACCGAGTTATTGTTGACTCGTGGTTTTGTGCGCTAGGCGGTTGCCTAGTTGTTATTAGCACCTTAAGTGATTTACTGGCACAGTTGTGCCTTTCCTGTTTTGTTGGGGATACTACTTGTTACGTATTAAATTATAAGTTTGTTCCACACCATCTCCTGCGCCTGGCTCTCTTCACTCATCACACTCGTCACAGGTATCATGGTTGAGTGAGATTTCAATACCATGCTCAATATCAATCGGCTATTATTAGATTAATCTACATGATCCCACCTCATTACCTGCCTTCCCACCACCACCACACACACACACACACACACACACACACACACACACACACACACACACACACATACACACACACAACAACAAAATATTAATATTCTTAAAGGCCCAGTGCATTCAAAAATGTGATTTTCCTGTGTTTTATACTGTATATACTGTATTCCACACTATGAGGTTGGAATAAATCTGTGAAATTGTGAAATTATGATAATGCCCTTTTAGTGTAAGAGCTGTTTGAAAAGACCAACCGAAATGAAAGCCTGTTTTGTTGGGATGGAATTTTGGCCTGCCTGGTATCATCACCAGGTGGCAAATTCATTAATAGGCCAATAAGAGATTTCCAAACCTCTCTGCCAATAACAGCTAGTTTTCCCCTCCCCACTTAGACCACTCCCAGAGTGTCATAGCTAGCAGAATTCTTGCTTGAGAAATCACTCTTTGCTAAGAAGTTACATGTATTTATGTTAAAACAATCACAGTAAGGTACTCAATTGGTTAGCAATTTATAATAACTCCACATAAAAGTAAATAGTTTATTAATAATGTTTAATAGATGTTTAATATATGTTTAATAGATGTTTAATAGATGTTTAATAGATGTTTAATGTTTAATAGATGTTTAATAGATGTTTAATAGATGTTTAATAGATGTTTAATAGATGTTTAATATAGGTCCTGCGCCACTTGGGCTCCGAAGGGGTGTAGTGGTCTAAGACACTGCATCTCAGTGCTAGAGGAGTCACTACAGACAATCTGGTTCAAATCCAGACTGTATCACAACCGGCCATGATTGGGAGTCCCATAGTGTTGCGCACAATTGGCCCAGCGTTGTCTGAGTTTGGCCGGTGTAGGCCATCATTGTAAATAAGAATTTGTTCTTAACTGACTTGCCTGGTTAAATAAAAATACATTAATCATTAGTTAAGTCTTTTTGCGTGGGCTATTTATGCTTTATAAATGTTTTGAGTGACCAGTGTATTTACAAAAAGATGGGCATGCCATTGGAAGACATTCCAGCAATAGGCCTACCTGATGCAGTGGAGGCTGCTGAGAGGAGGACGGCTCATAATAACGTCTGGAACAGAGCGAATGGAATGGCATCAAACACATGGAAACCATGTGTTTCATGTATTTGATACCATGCCACTAATTCCGCTCCGGCCATTACCCCTAGTCCGTTCTCCCCAATTAAGGTGCCACCAACCTCCTGCGACTTGATGGTCCTTAAAGTCAAAAGAATATTCACACAACACAGGAAATATAGGGAACCTTTTATTCACAAAAACGGTTGTGAAACAACTGTTGCAAGGACTTAATGTAGAGTTTTACTGTGAAAGCCTACACACAACACCTGGCCATTTTATAGAAATGTTACATGTAGAATTTAAAGGTAGAAGAATACATGTGTAACTTTTAAATGCTTCCAGTGCTTCAGTCTTTTAACCACAGACTATTTTCACACATGGCTTTGTTTGACGGCACCTTCACTGGGCCTATAGCTAGTAACTTGTTCAATGTAAATGGGATAGTTCAGTGACATAATGTATTGAGATATTTTATTATCATGCATTGGCTGAATGTTTGCGTTTACTAGTGTTACGATCCGGCTCGTAGCCCGTAACGCAGAGATCAAGGAATAACAAAAATATATTTATTAACTGAAGTAAACTATAGACAATTTACAATGGTGTGTGTAGTCAGTAATCAGTAGCGTAAGTGAGTGGCGGATTTAGGTAAAGGCGACATGGGCAGCCGCCCAGGAGGGGGTTCGCCCAGGGCGACATACAAGCTAGAACCGCCACTGGTTGCGTGCATAGATGGTGATAATGAGGGGTGTTGAGAGGTGCCAAAACAAACAACCCAAAATAAAAATGCCACATCCAACACTATAATGAGTCTGTGTGGAGAGTCTCCTCGATGTATGGGGAAAAGGTGTATTTATCCCCGGGACACACGCGAGCCCAGGTGTGTCCCATTTCACTGACGACCCTCCCGGCTCCGCCCACCAACATCCTATTAAGGAAAACAAGATCAAAGAGAAAGAATTCGGCAGTCAGAGTGGGAGGGTCGTCACACTAGGGTCGAGACTTTGCAAACCAAGGCTGCATTCCAAACACTTAAAAGACACACCCTATCCCCTCAGCCCTCAAATTAAGTGGACACTTCTGATGACGTATCATGACGTCTGACGAGTATACAGTTGCAGGGCAAAGGGCGAGGGAGGAAGGAATGATTTTTAAATGGACCGACCTTGCCAGGAAATGAATTAGCTAACTAACGTTAGCCTGCCTAGCTGGAACTTCTGAAGGAAAATGTTTTATTTCTACAATTTCCAAAAGCTAACCAAACAAAAACATAATTACATTTACGAGACGTGTTTGAGCCGTCATGTGCATTAGTAGCACAATTTCTAGTTTTTACTTACACATGTATGTTGACTTCTCCATATTGACGTTGAGGTTTTACATTTCGGCAGACTTTTCTTAGCGGATGTACAATCAGCGAATTGAATTATAGGGCGTTTCAGGCCCCGAAGTGAACATAATTTAGGGGCTCCCGAGTGGCGCAGTGGTCTAAGGCAGTACATCTCAGTGCAAGAGGCTTCACTACAGTCCCTGATTCGAATCCAGGCTGTATCACATCCGGCCGTGATTGGGAGTCCCTTAGGGCGCGGACAATTGGCCCAGCGTCGTTTGGGTTTGGCCGGGGTAGGCCGTCAATGACTTGCCTAGTTAAATAAAGGTTAAATAAAAATGGTAAAAATGTAATAACTCGCAAACTCGATCAAAAACGAGGGCTGAGGGGCTTACGTTGCGAACTTCCCTTGTTTGGTTAATCGTCCAAGATGGTGACGGGGATTCCCCAAGGGCATAAGGCGAGGGTAAGTGGACGAGGGTGTGTCTTTTATGAGTTTGAAACGCAGCCCTGGACTCACAATTTCTAACATGGCCCATAAAGAATGATAGAGGCCTCTAGTGTCCAAAAGCCCGTTCAGCATTTTAATGTACTCAACTGGTTGGAACTTCCAACTTCATTGGCTGATCCCTCCTGGTGAACCTGTTGGAGTCACGTCCAACCCGGTCATCAGGAGGGATCAGCCAATCGTGAAGAAGCAAATTAACTACTTTAAAATGGAGATGTCACAAACACTATAATTGCAAAGATAGAAGATGGGTCCTCTATATATCTCTATGGTATGGACCCATAATTGAATCACACAGCTGACCAAATTAGGAGAGCCGTGATTAGATTGCTCTAAAAGAATGACTACAATCCAGACTTTTTGTAGAAAAGCTATTGCCAAGAAATGCTCATGTTAGCATTTTTTCGGACTAAAAACGTTATTTTACTCAGCACGGAGTGTCTAAAGTTACACATTACACTATTACAACAGTATGACTGTTTTGGAATAAAATGTTCAATATATTTTCTTTAACATTCTTTGTATTGTGTGCTTATTATTTAATCATTGATATGTTCTAGGGGCCATTTTGAGACCTTAAGGAGCATCAGGTACTGCTGGAATGTCACTCACAACATTTCTAAAGTACTTCTAAAGTATAAATAGCCCACACTTGAGATTAGGCCAAGCAAAAATACTTAACTAATGATTATTAAATGTTTTATAAGGACCTATATTAAACATCTTATGAATGATCTTATGAATCATTATTAAATACTCTAAAAGCTGTTTATAAATGTGTGAATAACTATGTTACTAACATTTACAAATGTGGGAGTAATGATTAATAAATGATGAATAAAGAATTTACTCATCCATTATAAATGCTTTATTATGTTGAGTTAAAGTGCTACCCTTAATTGTTACCCTGAAATGTCTTGATATTGAGATACAAATGGCTGCATAGGACCTTTAAATGTCTTAAAACCATGCAGTGTTATGACCAACTCTAGAAAGGGATTACATCACAAATCATTTGTCAAATCAAGTTGTTTCACTTGTCAGTGTGCGTTTAATTAGTAGTGAATGCGGGTCAAACAAAGTATATATTGTTTTCTAGAGCACACAAAAATAATTATAATAATTTAAGCATAAGTACCTTGGATGGTGCCCACATTGCATACACATATCTGGGCATTTGGATAGACGGTAAGCTGTATTTTAAAAAGCATATTGATGAGTTAGAAGTGGGCTTCTTCTATAGAAATACAGTGCCTTCAGAAAGTATTCACACCCCCTGATTTTATACACAATTGTGTTACAAAGGGATTCAAATTAATTTAATTGTCATTTTTGGTCAACGATCTACACAAAATAATTAGTAATGTCAAAGTAAAAGAAAAAGTTGTACTGTATTGTACAATATTTGTGCATTATTCTTGTTAAAAGTATTCAAGCTCTGTCAAGTTGATTGTTGATCCTTGCTAGACAGCCATTTTCAAGTCTTGCCATATATTTTCAAGCCGATTTAAGTCAAAACTGTAACTAGGCCACTCAGGAACATTCAATGTCATCTTAGTAAGCAACTCCAGTGTAGATTTGGACTCCCAGTGTCTGATGGAAAGAAGACTGAACCAGGTTTACCTCTAGGATTTTGCTGTATAAAAAAAACTCCCTAGTCCTTGCCGATGACAATCATACCCATAACATGATGTTGCCACCACCATGCTTGAAAATATGAAGAGTGGTACTCAGTGATATGTTGTGTTGGATTTGCCTTAAACATAACGCTTTGTATTCAGGACATAAAGTTAATGTCTTTGCCACATTTTTTTGAAGTTGCAAACAGGATGCATGTTTTGGAATATTTTTATGCTGTATATGCTTCCTTCTTTTCACTCTGTCATTTAGGTTAGTATTGTGGAGTAACTACAATGTTGTTGATCCATCCTCAGTTTTCTCATATCACAACCATCCTTCCTCTCCGGCAACTGAGTTAGGAAGAACACTTGTATCTTTGTAGTGGTTGGGTGTATTGATTCACAATCCAAAGCCTAATTAATAACTTCACCATACACCTACTCATTCAAGGAGTTTTCTTTATTTTTACTATTTTCTACATTGTAGAATAATAGTGAAGACATCAAAACTATGAAATAACACATATGGAATCATGTAGTAACCAAAAATGTTTTAAACAAATCAAAATATATTTTATATTTGAGATTCTTCAAATAGCCACCCTTTTCCTTGATGACAGCTTTGCACACTCTTGGCATTCTCTCAACCAACTTCATGAGGTAGTCACCTAGAATGCATTTCAATTAACAGGTGTGCCTTCTTAAAGGTTAATTTGTGGAATTTCTTTGCTTCTTAATGAGTTTGAGCCAATCAGTTGAGTTGTGACCACTTTTTTGATTACTAGATATGTTATTTCATCGTTTTGATGTCTTCACTATTGTTCTACAGAAAAACCCTTGAATGAGTAGTTGTTCTAAAACTTTTGACCGGTAGTGCATATAAAAAAATCTACCAATCGGTGCCTTTCTTTGCGAGGCATCGAAAAACCTCCCTGGTCTTTGTGGTTGACTTGAAATTCACTGCTCAATTGAGGGACCTTACAGATAATTGTGTGTGGTACAGAGATGGGGTAGTCCTTCAAAAACAAGTATTATCAAACACAGAATGAGTCCATGCAACTTATTATGTGATTTGTTAATCACATTTTTACTCCTGAACTTATTTAGGCTTGCCATGACAAAGGTGTTGAATATTTATTGACTCAAGACATTTCAGCTTTTAATTTTTTATTAATTAAAAAAATATATATAATTCTACTAACAAAATTCCACTTTGACATGATGGGGTAGTGTGTGTAGATCAGTGACACAGACTCTCAATTTAACCAATTTTAAATGCAGGCTGTAACACAACAAAATGTGGAAAAAGTAAAGGGGTGTGAATACTTTTTGAAGGCACTGTAGGTCAAGCCTCTCACTAAATTGTAGAATGCAGATCATTCAGTCGATGTTCCTTCCTGATCCTAGACTATGGCGACATCATCTACATTAACACAGCTGCCACTTCATTAAAGCCGTTAGATGCCATAGTGCACTTTGTTTTATCACGGGTGACAGGTTTTGCACTAATCACTGCTTGCTCTATCAGAAAGTAGGATGGCCCTCTTTGACCTCACGTATGTCTAAACACTGCATTTTATTAATTTATAAAGCCCTTTTGCATTACATTACTTGACATCTTTACTTACCCATAGAAGTACAAGTAACCATACCCGATCGCTAACTGGAAATTATGCCTGTTGCTACAGACATAGGAAAAACAGCTTTTAGTTTCTTCAGAGTCCTCTACAAATGGATGTTGCGGTGCCTTTTGGGCAGTTCAAAGTGTTGCTTGAGGACCTCTTTGCTGAGGAATGGGATGGTTTTTCGTGTGTGCGTATGTGTCATTTGTTGTGTAATTGTAAGATGCAGGGCTCCCTTGCAGAAGAGACCGTGGTCTCTGTTTTTGTTCACCCATATGGGCATATATGACATCCTGACTAACTTGCCCTCCAAATACACCTCCTCTGTTTTCAACCAGGATCTCAGCGATCACTGCCTCATCGCCTGCGTTCACAATGGGTCAGCGGTCAAACGACCACCCCTTATCACTGTCAAACAGTCCCTAAAACACTTTTGCGAGCAGGCCTTCCTATTCGATCTGGCCCAGGTATCCTGGAAGGATATTGACCTCATCCCGTCAGTAGAGGACGCCTGGTTGTTCTTTAAAAGTGCTTTCCTCACCATCCTAAATAAGCATGCCCCTTTCAAAAAACTTAGAACTAAGAACAGATATAGCCCTTGGTTCACCCCAGACTTGACTGCACTAGACCAACACAAAAACATCCTGTGGCGCACTGCATTAGCATCGAATAGCCCCCACGATATGCAACTATTCAGGGAAGTCAGGAACAAGTACACACAGTCAGTTAGAAAAGCAAAGGCCAGCTTTTTCAAACTGAAATTTGCTTCCTGTAGTACTAATTCCAAAAAGTTCTGGGACACTGTAAAGTCCATGGAGAATAAGAGCACCTCCTCCCAGTTGCCCACTGCATTGAGGCTCGGAAACACTGTCACCACCGATAAATCCACGATTATCGAAAACTTCAATAAGCATTTTGCTACGGCTGGCCATGCTTTCCACCTGGCTACCCCTACCCCGGCTAACAGCTCTGTGCCCCTGGCAGCCACTTGCCCAAGCCCCCCCCGCTTCTCCTTCACCCCAATCCAGACGGATGATGTTCTGAACGAGCTGCTAAATCTGGACCCCTACAAATCTGCTGGACTAGACAATCTGGACCCTCTCTTTCTGAAATTATCAGCCAAAATTGTTGCAACACCGATCACTAGCCTCTTCAACCTCTCTTTCGTATCATCTGAGATCCCTAGAGATTGGAAAGCTGCCGCGGTCATCCCCCTCTTCAAAGGGGGAGACACTCTAGACCCAAACTGTTATAGACCTATATCCATCCTACCCTGCCTTTCTAAAGTCTTCGAAAGCCAAGTTAACAAACAGATAACTGACCACTTCGAATCCCACCGTACCTTCTCTGCTATGCAATCTGGTTTCCGAGCTGGTCATGGGTGCACCTCAGCTACGCTCAAGGTACTGAACGATATCATAATCGCCATCGATAAAAGACAGTACTGTGCAGCCGTCTTCATCGAACTGGCCAAGGCTTTCGACTCTGTCAATCACCGCATTCTTATTGGTAGACTCAACAGCCTTGGTTTCTCAAGTGACTGCCTTGCCTGGTTCTCCAACTACTTCGCCGACAGAGTTCAGTGTGTCAAATCGGAGGGCCTGTTGTCCGATCCTCTGGCAGTTGCTATGGGGGTGGCACAGGGTTCAATTCTTGGGCCAACCCTTTTCTCTATATACATCAATGATGTCGCTCTCGCTGCTGGTGACTCTCTGATCCATCTCTACGCAGACGACACCATTCTGTACACCTCTTTGGACACTAACCTTCAAACAAGCTTCAACGCCATACAACACTCCTTCCGTGGCCTCCAACTGCTCTTAAATGCTAGTAAAACCAAATGCATGCTTTTCTATCGAACGCTGCCCGCACCTGCACATCGGACCATCATCACTACTCTTGACGGATCCGACTTAGAATACGTGGACACCTACAAATACCTAGGCGTCTGGTTAGACTGTAAACTTAACTTCCAGACTCACATCAACCATCTCCAATCCAAAATTAAATCCAGAATCGGCTTCCTATTTCGCAACAAAGCCTCCTTCACTCATGCTGCCAAACTTGCCCTTGTAAAACTGACTATCCTACCGATCCTTGATTTCGGTGATGTCATTTACAAATTAGCCTCCAACACTCTGCTCAGCAAATTGGATGTAATCTATCACAGTGCCATCCGTTTTGTTACCAAAGCCCCATATTCTACCCACCACTGCGACCTGTATGCTCTTGTTGGCTGGCCTTCATTATATATTCGTCGCCAAACCCACTGGCTCCAGGGCATCTATAAGTCTTTATTAGGTAAATCCCCGCCCTATCTCAGCTCACTGGTCACCATAGAAACACCCACCCGGAGCATGCGCTCCAGCAGGTATATCTCACTGGTCACCCCCAAAGCCAACACCTCCTTTGGCCGCCTTTCCTTCCAGTTCTCTGCTGCCAATGACTGGAACGAATTGCAAAATCATTGAAGCTGGAGGATCCTATCTCACTAAACAACTTCAAGCATCAGCTGTCAAAGCTGCTTATCGATCACTGCACCTGTATATAGCCCTTCTGTAAACAGCCCACACTACTACCTCATCCCCATATTTATTTTTTTGCTAATCTTGCACTCCAGTATCTCTATTTGCACATAATAATTTGCACATCCTTCATTCCTGTGTTAATGCTAATCTGTAATTTATATCACCACTACGGTCTATTTATTGTCCTACCTCTTAACCTTATTGCATTTTGCACTACATTTTGCACTCTGTATATAGATTTCTTCTATTGTGTTTTTGACTGTTTGTTTACTGTGTAACTCTGTGTTGTTGTTTTTTGTCGCACTGCTTTGCTTTGTCTTGGCCAGGTCGCAGTTGCAAATGAGAACTTGTTCTCAACTGACTTACCTGGTTAAATAAAGGTGAAATAAAATAAAAAGAAATAAAAAAGGTAGGATATGTTATATTTACCTCATAATAATGGCTGACGCTAGTTAAAAGTTCAAAAAAGTTCAAAAGATCAAAAGTTATCTTTATATTTGGATAGAACTCTGGTGTGGTATAGTCTGCATTTGACTAATGGTATATATTCAGAGGGTGGTTGTACATGGCTGCTCCGTGAAGTGATGTCCAATGCAGACATGCAAGGGCAGAGCCCAAATAATTCCTAGTAAGACAGGATGGAATGGGTGGTACGCTATAAAAACAATTAAGCATTTGTATTTGTCATGTGAATGAATATGATTACAACGTGCATGAAATAGCCGACCTAATAATTTTACCTATTTGATAGGCCAATCATATACTGTAAATCCATTCTGTTTGCCAGCATTTTAGAAATGGACCTTCGAAAGGCAGTCCCAATTTGAGACACAAATCTTGCTTAATAACGAGAACAAAAAAAGTAGGCACTAAGTCACTTTGGATAAAAGCTAAATTGCATAGTTATATTATCGTATTATTGAGTGTTCGGCAAAGCCCTATGGAATTTATTGGCCAAAACATTTAATTCATCAGAAAATTACCTCCAGTCCAATATCCCTAGTCTCGCGTGAGTTGCAGCGTGTGAGCTCTGCGGAGTGAGAACTGTAGCTAGGTTGTACGCCATTGTTGTGTGTAGAGATCTACGTTAGAGCAACTTTGGCAATTGGTTGTCAACAACCAATTACGGACCAGCGAGGAAGGTCGAGTTCTGTTCCACAAGTATACTTCCCTGTACCTAACCAGAGAATAGTTTAATGTAAATACAGAACACACAGACGAGGTAACCATGTCCAATCTGAGCAAAGGCGGCACCAAAAAGGACACCAAGATGAGGATACGAGCCTTTCCTGTAAGTACACACCGCGGATAGGACCTGTCGCTGCCAGAAGCCAGGACTGACTGGACCGCCGAGGGTCGAGTAACTATCTAGCTGGGGAGTGCAGTTTGAAAGGCCGGTCTTTCAGTAAAAATAGTAGCTCTCTACCCCCCTACTAGAGGTTATGGATAGCTGCTTGCTAGCTACCTACCTACATACTATTCTTAACTAGCTAGTAACATTACTGTTGTTGTCAGACAGTTACTAATTATCATGAGCTAGCTAGCTACTGTACACACTTTCATTTCTACCCGGGGAAAATTTGTTTCTAGCTAACTTTAGTTAGTTAACGTTAAGTACATATTTGGCGTCGTAGCTTTGTTTGTGGCCTCATTCATGTATTTAGTCAATTCAGAAACGGGTGGGTTTGAGATTATTGTTGACGTTGTGTAACGTTATTGTGCATGACATGGTTTGCTGAATCACGTTTTTTTTGTTTAATGCCAATTTAACATTGATACCCCAACTAACTAACTGTTAACTTGTTGACTTTAGCTAACATTTAGTTAGTTACTTTGTCTGTCAAGATTGAAGTAACTAGTCTGTTTAATTGGGAAAAGGTTTGCTGAAAGCTAGATCTAAATTAATTTAAGCTATTGGGAGAAAGCTATTGGATGATATCAATATTCAGAAGATCAGTATTCAGTTCTTTATTTTACATGACCTGCCTAACCACGCTTCTTAACACCCACTTGCTGAACCCGGAAGCCAGCTGCACCAATGTGTAGGTGGAGAAACATTTCAACTGACGACCAAAGTCAGCCTATAGGCGCCTGGCCCACCACAAGGAGTCACTAGAGCAAGATGAGCCAAGTAAATACCCCCCTCCCTCCCACTTAGACCACTGCACCACTCAGTATTCAGTTCTGATGGATGTGCCTCCATTGAATCCTCAATGATCCCCTAGCTCTCAAACGCTTCTCTCCATAAGGTTTTCAGCGGTTACCTTCACCCACAGCTGGCTCTATGTGAACTACAATTCAGATGCTTTGTTTTCAAGTTTAGAAACGTAAATAATAGTAGTTTTCTAAACATATGGCCCTTATCTTTCATATCAGCGAGAAATCATCTTTTAAATAAAAAAAACTAATTTGCACAGATCCATATGCTGTGTGTGCCTCCAGTTGATGAACTACACTTAATCCCCAGTGTGTCGGTATGTGGATGGTGCATTATCTAGACACCTTGTATGCAGCTTTCGGCCAGTCTCACTTTGGAGAGGCTCCAGGTTTAACAGGCCGTGGTTGAGTGTGACTAGGGTGCAAATTTTGGGGAATATTCAGAGGTGGAAACTTTTCATGGGAATATATGGGAATTAATATTAATACAATTTAAATGTAGATGTTTTTTGTATTGGATGTATTTACCATATCATATGGAGACAGAAACATACACATTTTACCTTATCATAAGTAGACATAATTGCAAAAAGTTAAATCCTTCCAATAGAAAAAAAAACAATTTAGTTACGAATTTAACTTGAATTAATTGAGTTTATTCTTCACATGCGATGATTTCACTGAACAACAAAAGAAAGGGAATATTGAATGATCCATCACATCTCCCAAAAACGTTTTCAACATACATCTGTAAAATGATAAACTAAAGCTTTGGTTGTCTTCCTCTCAGGCTTCCATGTCTTCTCCCTGGACCTCCTCAATGTCCACCTCTTGAACATCAGACTCTGAGGCATCATCTTCACTGTCACTTTCCAACCTTGTTGAGGATGGCTCGTTGTCAGGCTCAAAAAGCCTCAAATTTGCCCGGATGGCCACCAATTTTTCAACCTTTGTATTGGTCAGCCTGTTGAGTGCTTTGGTGTGTGTGTTCCCAAACATGGACCAGTTACCCTCTGAGGCGCCTGATGTTGGTGGGATTTGGAGGATGATGGAGGCAACAGGGGAAAGAGCCTAATATCCACAAAGTCCCTTCCACCAGGAGGCTGATGAGATATGTTGGCATGACTGCCATATTGCATCTCCATCCCAAAGCCTTTGCTTGGAAGTGTACTTCGCCAGACTGCCAAGAACCTTGCCCTCATCCAGGCCAAGGTGGCAAGACACGGTAGTGATGACACCATAGGCCTTGTTGATCTCTGCACCAGACAGGATGCTCTTGCCAGCATACTTGGTGTCCCAACATGTACGCTGCGGCGTGTATGGGCTTCAGGCAGAAGTCATGCTTTTTGATGTATTTCAGAACTCAGTTTCCTCTGCTTGGAGTAACAGTGAAGTGGGCAAGGCAGTATGGATTTCTTCTCTTACAGTCTGAACATCAGACAGGATGGCATTGTCTCCCTCAATCCGTGCAGTGGCTACTGCTATAGGTTTCAGGAGTTTCAGGCTGCTTACCACTCTCCCAAAATGCATCATCCAGGAGGATCCTCTTGATGGGGTCGTCCATATCGGCAGACTGTGGTATGGCCATTTCTTGGAGAGACTCCTTCCCTTCCAGGAGACTGTCAAACATGATAACACCACCCCAACAGGAGTTGCTGGGCAGCTTCAATGTGGTGCTCTTATTCTTCTCACTTTGCTTGGTGAGGTAGATTGCTGCTATAACTTGATGACCCTCCACATACATAACCATTTCCTTGTCTCTTGTAGAGTGTATCCATTGTTTTCAGTGCCAATATGTCCTTGAGGAGTAGATTCAATGCATGAGCAGCACAGCCAATGATTTGCTTGACCTTCACTTGAACTCTGTTGAACTCTGCATCCAGCAAATGAGTAGATAAAGCATGTCTGGTTGTAGGGATGTATACTGGGCGAAGAACATTCAGACATCTCTTCCAATACACATTGCCTGTGAGCATCAGAAGTGAACCAGTTGCATACACAGCTCGAGCAGGACATTCATCAGCATTTCTCTGACTACGTTCCTCCATGGTAGCAAAAACAAGTTAGAAATGATTTAAACACACTTTGCTGTCAGCTACTATTTACTATTTAACAAAAAATCATGTATGTCATATAAAATATTTTCACCCCACCAGTATTGTAATCAAAACTTCGATGCAGTGCCATTACTGTCTGTCCAGTTAAAAGGAGAATTTATGGGAAAGGGAAATGTTACGAGGCACAGTTGGAGGTGGCGGTGAGTAATATGATATGGAAAATATAAAACGCTTTCTTTCATGCTATGGTCTGGATGGAACCTTATTGGGAATATTGTCATGATATTGCAGTACTGCAGTCTTAGTTCATCACAAGGAACACAAATGGGGATAGTTTCCCTTACAGTGATTTGTTTTATATACTTTTACTTACAGGGTCAAAAGTAGGAATATAAATCATGTATTTTCTGGAGGAGTGGTTCTTTTCTGAACGTTAGATATTGCATCATAATATAGGCTACTCTTTAAATAAGTAGGGGGGTTTGGGTTGCAGCAAGTGTAGACTATCTCTCGCCTACTGTTGACCTAAAGAAGTAGGCTAGCCTAGCATGAGACTGTGATAAAAATGGAGGCTATGCACACAATGTCTATCAAACTGCTTTGCTCCAGTTCTCCCTCAAACGAGGGAGCCAAATATCTCCTAAACTTTGTCCTATCAGTCCATTCTCTCCCCTCACTCTTACTTCCTTTGTCCGCTGCAGATGACGATGGACGAGAAGTATGTCAACAACATCTGGGACCTTCTGAAGAACGCCATCCAGGAGATCCAGAGGAAGAACAACAGCGGGCTGAGCTTCGAGGAGCTTTACAGGAACGCCTACACCATGGTGCTGCACAAACACGGCGAGAAGCTCTACACGGGCCTCCGGGAGGTGGTCACCGAGCACCTCATCAACAAAGTAAGGCCAGTGAACACAGGGTGGTAGATTGTGTTAATCTCAGCGCAGATCGGGATGTTGATTTAGTACTGGGTGCGTTTCATTAGGGCAGGCAACAGGAAATCATTTTGCAACAGACAATGAAAACAAGTGTTTCTTATTGGACGAGTTCAGGTAGTCGCACCCTGTTTCAAATACATGTTATTGGTCACATACACATGTTTAGCAGATGCGGGTGTAGTGAAATGCTTGTGCTTCTAGTTCCGACAGTGCAGTAATATCTAACAGTAATATCTAACATTTACACAACATATACCCAATACACACAAATCTAAGTAAGGAATGAGTTAGGCCTATATAAATATGGACGAGCGGCATAGACTAAGATACCGTAGAATAGTATTGAATAAAGTATATACATATGAGAAGAGTAACGCAAGATATGTAAACATTAAGTGACTAAGATACCCAAGGATAGTATAGAAAACAGTATATACATATGAGATGAGTGATGCCACATATGTAAACATTATTGAAGTAACTATTGTTCTGTTCCTTAAAGTGACCAGTGATTTCTAGTCTGTTCCTTTGGGCAGCAGCCTCTGTGCTAGTGATGGCTGTTTAGCTGTCTGATGGCCTTGAGATAGAAGCTGTTTTTCAGTCCAGCTTTAATGAACCTGTACTGACCTCACCTTCTGGATGACAGCGTGGTGAACAGGCAGTGGCTCGGGTGGTTGATGTCCTTGATGATCTTTTTGGCCTTCCTGTGACATCTAGTACTGTAGGTGTCCTGGAGGGCGGGTAGTTTGCCCCCGGAAATGTGTTGGGCAGACCGCACCACTCTCTGGAGAGCCTTTCGGTTGCGGGCAGTGCAGTTGCCGTACCAGGCGGTGATACAGCCTGACGGGATGCTTTCAATTGTGCATCTGTAAAAGTTTTAGGTGTTTAGCCAAATGTCTTTAGCCTCCTGAGGTTGAAGAGGCTCTGTTGTGCCTTCTTCACCACACTGTCTGTGTGGGTGGACCATTTCAGTTTGTCAGTGATGTGTACGCCAAGGAACTTTACGTTTTTTCCATCTTCGACGGGACCGCAGCGGAGATGTGGATACGGGGGTGCACCTTCTGCTGTTTCCGATAAGTCCATGATCATCTCCTTTTAGTTTTTATGACGTTGAGTGAGAGGTTGTTTTTTTTCTGCCACCACATTCCCAGAGCCCTCACCTCCTCCCTGTAGGCTGTCTCGTCATTGTTGGTAATCAAGCCTACTACTGTTGTGTCGTCTGCAAACTTGATGATTGAGTTGGAGGCATGCTTGGCCACGCAGTTATGGGTGAACAGGGAGTACAGGAGGGGGCTGAGCACGCACCCTTGTGGGGCCCCAGTGTTGAGGATCACCTGGGGACGGCCCGTCAGGAAGTCCAGGACCCAGTTGCACAGGGCGGGGTTTAGACCCAGGGCCTCAAGCTTAATGATGAGCTTGGAGGGTACTATGGTGATGTATGCTGAGCTATAGTCAATAAACAGCATTCTTACATAGGTATTCCTCTTGTCCAGATGGGAAAGGGTTGTCTGCAGAGTGATGGTAATTGCATCATCTGTGGATCTATTGGGGCGGTAAGCAAATTGAAGTGGGTCTAGGGTAGGTAAGGTAGAGGTGAGATGATCCTTGACTAGTCTCTCAAAGCACTTCATGATGACAGAGGTGAGTGCTACGGGTCGATAGTCATTAAGTTCAGTTACCTTTGCCTTCTTGGGTACAGGAACAATTGTGGCCACCTTGTAGCATGTGGGGACTGGGATAGGGATAGATTGAATATGCTTGTAAACACACCTGCCTGCTGGTCTGCGCATGCTCTGAGGACGCGGCTAGGGATGCTGTCTGGGCCGGCAGCCTTGCAAGGTTTAACACATTTAAATGTTTTACTCACGTCTGCCACGGAGAAGGAGTGCCCACAGTTCTTGGTAGCGGGCCGCGTCGGTTGCACTTTGTTATCCTCAAAGCGGGCAAATAATGTGTTTAGCCTGTCCGGAAGCAAGACGTGGTTGTTTTTCCTTTTATAATCTGTGATTGTCTGTAGTCCCTGCCACATACGTCTTGTGTCTGAGCCATAGAATTGTGATTACTTTGTCTCTATACTGACGTTTAGCTTGTTTGATTGCCTTGCGGAGTGAATAACTACACTGTTTATATTTTTCCATATTCCCAGTCACCTTGCCATGGTTAAAGGCGGTGGATTGCGCTTTCAGTTTCAGCCAGTTTTAGTTCGTTTGGTGCCTAATGAACACGACCTGAGTCTGGATTAATGTCCCCGTGGCTGGATTTGTGCGGGTATGCGGCAATAATCACCCTTATAAATCACTTTTAGGTCTTTAGCGTATTTTCCGTCATTACACTTAACCACAGGATGTTACTCAGCTTGACCACAAAATCCTTTTAATTGTTGAAAAGGGGGAGAAAAGCAAGGAAACAAATCTTGTGAAAGCCTGTCACTTGAATCCAGGCGATATTAAATTACAGGCCGATTGGCCTGTTCGCAGTGTCTGGCATGTTTGGTATGCTGACAGCGTGATGAAGTGGAGTGCTCATATTAAACCTATTGCTCTGGATGCGGCGGACTTGCAAAACAAAGCAAACTATCCGGAAAAAAACATTTTGCTCCCATTCATTCATCAGCCTTGTATTTAGTGGTTGGAAATTAAATGAGAAAAGTTTGAGGAATTGGACTATCAGAAGGCTCAGCTCCACTAGGGCTCATAGGCATCTGACTGGAGATTTGAAAGCCCTCTTTCAGTAATAGCACACACACAGTCCTGGTCTTTGACAAGCTCGGCTGATTGAAAAAGCCTCCTGTTTCGTAGAGTGAAGAAGGATTTGTATTTTTGGTTTTGTTCTGTGTTTTGTCCAATCGTGTAGGTACCAGGAAGTAGATCAATCTGCCTTTTGGTGCTTTAATCAGTGATTGTGATAGCCTTTGACCTTGGGAAAGAGTTTGTATGATTAGTCATAAATCTGAAGATTGTTTGTGTATGACATGATCCCTATAACATTCCTGTTTAAAACACACACACCAGTAGGCCAACATGTTCCACTGAATGGGTAACAGCAGGAAGTAGCATCCGATTATCTGGAAGCCGTGACAGGTTTCTATGGTGTCTGCAAACTATTTGGAAACAATTACATTACTGGGCCAATGAAATATCTATGCAGGGCTAGGGCTGTAATGAAATTGTCAGCCGGGTGATCTTCATTCAAATAACTGCTGTCTAAAGAAACATGATATGAAGAAAATGTAGCCTATTTCAGAAGAACAGAATAGCATATTCTGAGTTGTCCTTATGCTAGGCCCTGATCTGGCTATGCCATATGGCTGTGTGCTACAGTAGTTCATTTAGCAGGCAAGATTTGCGTATAATTCCTGTGGCATTATTTTGTAGTAAGAACATTGCAATTGAACATAGCTGAATAAAATAAAGCATGTTTTTCACCAAACAATTTGAGGGAGTGCACATGTTGAGTGGTTACAAAGAAACAGGTCCTTCTATATGCTTAATTTATAGATATATATGCAACTTTAGTTGCGATACAAACGTTAGGCTATATGTTTTGATTTTTAATACATTCTAAGTTGCAAGCTGCAAACACTTCAGTCTGTCATTCACAATTTGACAAGCACTTGATAATATACTCACAGATTATTCTCAATTTAATCTGGTCTTTACATATAGCCTACTAATATGTGTGGAATTATAAAAAATATAAATTGTTCATAGCGAATGGCGGTTATATGCAGTTACTTTTTTTAATATGCCAGGTAGGCGACACTGTTTGTAAAGTGGATTAATGTGCCTAATTTGTAAGAATTTAGCAATAAATATAGCAACATGAGAAAGCTAGGATCCACTTTTATTAAATAGTGACCAGTTAACCTCTGTTTTCATGTGCGATTGCGCAATGACTGGTTCTTATAAGAACACTTCACTAGGCTCTGTAGGCTCTGGGCTCCAACCATGTTTCAGGGGTCTTGGGCCTATAGGCTACGTTTGGAGTTATTTGTCCACTTCAGTTGTGTTACAAACATTAGCAAAACATATAGGCCTATGGGCTAGGCTACATGATGCAACAGAAAAATGCATGCGCTGTGCATCATTCACAAGTGATAACATTCTCACCATTCAGACTATCCTCAATTTCTTTACATATACTGTGTGAAATTAATTTTGATTTAGAATTGGCGATTTATCACGCACCTGTCAGAACAGGGGCAAGGTAAAAAAGACATTTGCATATCCATATGCATTTGGAGTAAGCTTTTCCCACAGTTCATTTTCATGCCAGCCAGGAAGGCTACAAAGCGAAGCAATGTGCTTTATATTTGGAAAGTAAAAAAATAAATATTGTACGCCTAACCTTGATGGGATCCTCCTCTTTTTAATAGAGGCCATCACTCTGTTTTCTCACACAACTGCATAGCCTATAGAAATGTTGCACAACAGGAACACTTATTTAATTCCATGCATCAACCACCTCTGAGGAGCTGGCTCTCCCTGCAGAACAGGTGATCCTATTCCAGGGCTCTCATCAAGTCTTTGATTTGATTTTCGATTGCATTTGCATTGATGTCAGAGTGATTAGAGGAACAATAGAACGCTGAGTTAGCATGTTTGGTAGGCTTCTAATGACCATCAGAGGCATCAGATGACAGGGGTCATGACTGCCAGAGTGGCTGAAATACGGTCACCATAACAGCCCTATGTAGGGCAGCATGCATACCCTTTGAGATGATCAATCATCGCTGTGGATGTCAATATTTCAGCAGTGGCCTTAAATTAACGCCACCCAATTGGCATCTCAGAATTAAAACAAATTCTCTACCATTGACATTTTGTTCCTGTCCCCCACATTTGCAATCAGTGATAGGGTAAATCTATTTGAATTCAATCAATTTTTGAGAGCATCCCTTTTAATTTAAACAAAACTTTCTGTATGTTTTTGCCCATGAAAGAAGGGGTCATAAAGTGACTTTTTGGACCTAAATGCCAAAACCTTCAGGAGATAAAGTTGACCCATTTTGCATACCTCACCATATTATGAGACATCCATGTCTTCATCACTGGAAAAGAGAAACAGTTGAGTTTAATATAATTTAAAAGCTCAGTGTTGTCAAACTAATTATTTCTTGAAAATACGTTTTTAAATAAAAGTTGTCATTTTTTTAACCTATTAAAACATCTGTAGACTCATATTTTTTTCATATTTGCATAAGTTGAAGCTTAGACCCTATTTCATATCATCTGAGGTTTTTGTGTTGTGCCCACAACACACTTGTTTTGGTACACCTAATTATAATTTTGGCCATTTTATGTGATGGTAAAGGTAGGAGTGTACTAACATTTTCCACAAGGAAAAGGCATTTTTGTTTATTTTAATTGCATAACATTTTGAACGTTTTTTTGTGATTTGTTAAATTGGGTAACCTTTATCTGTCAATAGTGTTGAAGTGAAGATTACATATCCATCTGTCCAAATATGTGGTGTGTACTTACTTTTTCACATGACTGTAAGTACAACAGATTCATCAGTGGTTGTTTATAGTGAGCTGAGAGGAGTTCACTTTCCATTGAGTTAGTGTGTATGAGTCAGTATGCTGGGCAGTTTCACTAAATGGATGATGTCGTCTGGATTTGATGAGCACAGTGTCCTTTAGAGTCCCATACAGAGAGTGAAGGACACACACTCCGAGAGAGGAGCTTGTGGAGAGGCTCACAGACCGAGCGTGTGTCATGCAGAGAAAGCGAGATGGGTTCAGTGTGCTGAGTCATTAGTTTGGTGTAGTGTCAAACGAATGCCTCTCTGCCTGTCTGTGCTGCTGCTTCCCCACAGGTACGGGAAGATGTCCTCAACTCACTAAACAACAACTTCCTCCAAACACTGAACCAAGCCTGGAACGACCACCAGACGGCCATGGTCATGATCAGAGACATCCTTATGTACATGGTGAGTGGCACCACCATCTACGAGAGCAATGTATTTAGAGAGTTGAGCCAACTTTTAGAATATTGAATATTGTTTTAATTCTAGACATACAGTTACATAGCATTATTTTAATATTCCCCATGTAATGTTAATGGGGTGCTAACATGGCTGCCATAACATTTTTAAGTGTCATGTACATGCATCATAATGCTCATTCTAGACATTATATTCCCCATGTAAGGTTAATGGGGTGCTAACATGGCTGACATGGTGTTGTAGGGTCATGTAAATGCATCGTTATTCAGAAACCTCAATGTCCCAACTCTATATAAACATGGCTCTGCCAGTAACCAGGTGCAGTCGTAAACCAGGGATGTTTTACTCCCAAAAAAACAATTTTGGTTATTAGGATTTGACTGTATTTCTCAATACAGTATCGTCTCGTAACCCTCCCTTAGACTGGCCTCAAATGTGCTCCAGGGTGGAGTTTCCCTTCAGTACAGATCAGCTTCCCAATCTTAACCTTTACCATTAGTGGGGTAAATGCAAAACTTACCCAAGATCAACCTTGACTGACAAGGCTTCCCCCTCTTGTTTCCCAGGACCGGGTGTACGTGCAGCAGAACAACGTGGAGAACGTCTACAACCTGGGCCTGATCATCTTCAGAGACCAGGTGGTGCGCTACGGCTGCATCCGAGACCACCTCCGACAGATCCTCCTGGACATGATCGCAGGGGAGAGGAAGGGCGAGGTGGTAGACAGGTATAATAATATGACCCCGTCTATACACAGGCCCCGTTCGACTTCTTTAAAAGTGCACTAGCTTCTTGAAGGAATCACTGACATGACAGAACATGTCCAGTCATGTCTAAGCATTGACTCTTTCAAGGAAGGAAGGATGCACTTTGAAGGAATTCGAACAGCGCAACAGTTTCTGAGTTGAAGGAAGCAGTATTTCTCCCGATAAAGAACTGTAATCCATGAGTATTTAATTGTGTATCTGATAGTCTTTGAGCTGACCCAGGCCTAAATGACACCCTATACACTGAGTGTACAAAACATTAGGAACACCGTCCTAATATTGAGTTGCACCACCTTTTGCCCTCAGTACAGCCTCAATTCATCGGGGCATGGACTCTACAAGGTGTTGAAGGCGTTCCACATAAATGCTGGCCCATTTTCATCACAATGCTTCCCACAGTTGTGTCGTTGGCTGGATGTCCTTTGGGTGGTGGACCGTTCTTGACACACAGGAAACTGTTGAGTGTGAATAACCCAGCAGTGTCGCAGTTCTTAACACAATCAAACCAGTGCGCCTGGTTTAAGTTCAAAGGCACTTAAATATTTTGTCTTGCCAAGTCGCTCTCTGAATGGCATTCACAATCCATGTCTCAATTTTCTCCAGGCTTAAAAATCCTTCTTTAACCTGTCTCCCCTTCATCTACACTGATATGAAGTGGATTTAACAAGCGACATCAATAAGGTATAATAGCTTTTACCTGGTCAGTCTATCATGGACAGAGCAGGTGTTCCTAATGTTTGGTACACTCAGTGAACTACCTTTGACCAAGGCCCATAATAGAATGCAATTTGGGACTCAACTGTACTTGACACATGTACTTGACATCTATCAGGGGCGCGATCAGAAATGCCTGCCAGATGTTAATGATCTTAGGCCTCGAAGGGAGGTCGGTTTACGAAGAGGACTTTGAGGCCCCGTTTTTAGAAATGTCTGCAGAGTTCTTCCAGGTTTGTAAGAATCCCTCCCCCACCCATCTATTCACACATTTAATTGGCATCAATGCTGTATGGGTCATGCATGTTGACTTGCAGTGATATGTTGTTCGCCTACTACCATGTTGTATCAATATTGTGTATGGCCTCTCAATCACCCAAGGTGCTCCTAACTCTGTGTTTGTTTGCCCTCCAGATGGAAAGTCAAAAGTTTTTGGCAGAGAACAGCGCAAGTGTGTACATAAAGAAAGTGGAGGCGCGGATAAACGAGGAGATCGAGCGCGTGCTGCACTGCCTGGACAAGACGACGGAGGAACCCATCGTCAAGGTGGTGGAGCGGGAGCTCATCTCAAAGCACATGAAGACCATCGTGGAAATGGAGAACTCTGGCCTCGTACACATGCTCAAGAACGGAAAGACAGAGGGTCAGTTTGACATACTGCTTCTGCTACTCCAATCCCCGCTATGGGTTGCATCCCAAATGGCATCTTATTCCCTATGCAGGGAACTACTTTTGACAGGGCCAATAGGGCTTTGGTCAAAAGTAGTTCACTATGTAGGGTGCCATTTGGGACACCGTCCTTTTTTTTTTTTTTACATGAAAGGGCTATTTCACCCAATGTTAAAGTTTGTCAGATGTTTGCCGAGCAGAATAATTGACTAATGTGTGTTGTTATCGTGTGCATACTTGGGACCACCTGTGCCATATCAATGTCAGCTATTCAATATTTCTCGTGAGATATATTCTGTGTGGTGGGTGGTCTTTGGATACTAATGTGTTTGTACTGGTGTGTGTGTGTGTGTGTGTGTGTGTGTGTGTGTGTGAACACAGACCTGGCGTGTATGTATAAGCTCTTTAGCAGAGTGCCAAACGGACTGAAGACCATGTGTGAGTGCATGAGCTCCTACCTCCGCGAGCAGGGCAAGGCGTTGGTGTCAGAGGAGGGCGAGGGCAAAAGCCCTGTGGATTACATCCAGGTAACTGACACAGGAAGTGATGTCATTGACACAGGGCAGGGGGGGTCCACTAAAGATTGATCTCTGGCTACATTCCCGTCATAGATTTAACAATAGTGAAAATCCCGGCGAATGCCAACACCGATCCAATGCTTTTAAATCCACAACGATGCAATTTCTGTTGTTATACTCAATATTGACACTAGATGGCAGCGTACACAAGAGTATATAGTAAGTGCCACTGCTTTCCAATAAAGATGTCACGTTTTCCATCCTTCCGTTTTTTGTTCTCTGCAGGGTCTGTTGGATCTGAAGTCACGCTTCGACCGCTTCCTCCTAGAGTCCTTCAACAACGACCGGCTCTTCAAGCAGACCATCGCAGGGGACTTTGAATACTTCCTCAACATCAACTCGCGCTCCCCCGAGTACCTCTCTTTGTTCATCGACGACAAGCTGAAGAAAGGCGTAAAAGGAGTGAGTGGGTTTCTGATGTAATCAGGGCACACAGGCTGCATCCCTAATGACACCATATTCTCTATATAGTGCAATACTTTTAACCAGAGCCCGATGGCACCATATTCACTAAATAGTGCCCTACTTTTGACCAGGGCCCAGCACCCTATGGGCCCTGGTAAAAGTAGTGCAAAATAAAAGGAATAGGTGCCATTTGGGACTGAGTCGCAGTGCAGAGTAGACAGACTCAGCTCGTGCTGATGTCATCAGAGATTGTGATGAGATTACGAGATGAGAAATCCTACTTCCTGCTCATCCTATTGACATCATCGTAACCTGTTGTACTGCAGACCTAATAGGAGAGGGTTGTTTTGTGTCATTGTTCCTGAACATCAGCCCGAGAGAATGAAATCTTGACCTCAACACTAATTTAGAATTATGATAAATAATTGTAAATGTATTTAAATGTCACTATATACAGTGAGCTTCAAAAGTATTGGGACAGTAACCCATTTGTTGTTGTTTTGGCTCCAGTACTTGGATTTGAAATGATAAAAGGACTCTGAGGTTAAAGTGCACACTGTCAGCTTTAAATATTTTCATCCATCCAAATTATAGCACATTTTGTAGATAGTCCCCCCATTTTAGGGAAACAAAAGTATTAGGACATGTACTTATGTGTATTATAGTATTTGCACGCAATGACTACATCAAGCTTGTGACAACAAATTTGTTGGATGCATTTGCTGTTTGAATGGTAAATAATGTATTGTGTCATTTTGGAGTCACTTTTATTGTAAATAAGAATAGAATATGTTTCTATACACTTGTATATCCTGAATGAATCGTGAATAATGATGAGTGAGAAAGTAAGACGCCCTAATATCATACCCCAAGACATTCTAACGGGATGTTAGCATTCAATTAGGATTATCTGTAATCATGGTAGCATTCAAATTATTATACATGTGTTTAGAAATATGTTCTATGCTGGAGTACAGCATAGTAAACAACAACAAATGACACTGTGCCAATACTTTTGGAGCTCACTGTATAAGGAGTTCAATATATTTGATTAAATCAGTGTTTGAAATGTAATCATTTAAAGTGTGCGTGTGCTCGTGTAACGCTCGGTTTCCTCTCATCCTTTGTGTGTAGTTGACGGAGCAGGAGGTGGAGTCGATCCTGGACAAGGCCATGGTGCTCTTCAGGTTCATGCAGGAAAAGGATGTGTTTGAGAGGTATTACAAACAGCACCTGGCCAGGAGGCTGCTCACCAACAAGAGCGTCTCGGACGACTCTGAGAAGAACATGATCTCCAAGCTCAAGGTGATGAGACTGAGGAAGAGCAGTAGCTACATATCTTAAGATCTTCCACACATTAACCTATTCATCAACTGTTTGTTTCAGGTATATTGTAGCACTTTCAATACCTAATAAGTGCAACCTTGTGTTCAAATACTATTTTCAAATCTTTCATATACTTTGAGTGTTTGCTTTAGCCTGCTTGTGGTGCACTTTTGGTGCTTTTTGAGTGGTTCAATTGCAACTGGCAACCTCAAGCTAGCAAAGCTAAAGTATTAGAAATTATTTTGATCCCAGGTCTGGTACTTTACACATGGCAATACATCTGAACTACAGCTCAGCTGAGTGGAGAGTCAGTTTGACAGAAACGGATAGCGCGAGTGAAGTCTTGTTTAATAGATCTGTATCTCTTCCTCTTCCCCTGGCCAGACGGAGTGTGGTTGCCAGTTCACCTCCAAACTGGAAGGCATGTTCCGGGACATGAGCATCTCAAACACAACCATGGACGAGTTCCGCCAACATCTACAGTCGACGGCGGTGAGACACACTCCCAGAATCAGTCCAATGTTGGTTCTGGGGAACATAAAGCTCGCCATCTTGTAGTCCTAAAAAAACTGAAATTTGTTGCCTCTGGTTCGGTAAGCCATTCCTATGGGGAAAGAAAAGGGTTTTGGTATAAATGCCGAAAATAGGGTCTGAGGTTAACACAGGCTTAGGAGATTGTATATGTTTTGTTCTATGAGATAATATTGGTCCGTTAACATGACCTTTATGAATGATGAAGCCTTTTGTGTTTTTTTTATTACAGAAATTCTTAAATATTCAGTGACGTTAGCTGATGAAGATTAGCTCATAGAACAAAACCTATAAGATCTCCTAAGCCTGTGTTTACCACAGACTTTATTTTCAGCGTTTATCAAAAAACCCTATTAAAACTCTATTAATTTTCCCCATAGGCTTTGTCCAACGAACCATGGCGGAATTGGTGCCTACAAAAAGACGCCATTACTTAACCTAGCCATTAGCTCTCTCAAAGCGAAGAGCTTATCTTGTGAAGATTTTGATGGTCGTTCTGATCATTGGGAACGTCAGTGAAAGACGTAGATCTAACTTTCATCCCCAGGTGTCGTTGGGCGGAGTTGATCTCACAGTGAGGGTCTTGACGACAGGTTACTGGCCAACGCAGTCCGCCACGCCCAAATGTAACATCCCCCCTTCGCCTCGACATGCATTTGAAGTCTTTAGAAGGTTTGTCTATCTCCTCCTTCTCCTTCACTGTATCTCATTTACTTTGCATAGCAGAGGCCATATATTCTCTGCTGCAGGTTATGGAAGCGGGGCTCTGTCCATTGTTTGTCTGTGTTTGTATTTAACGCTGTAGTGTGTGACTGTCCTCCCTGGCTCTGTGGCCATAGGTTTTATCTGGCCAAGCACAGCGGCAGGCAGCTTACGTTGCAGCATCACATGGGGTCTGCAGACCTCAACGCCACCTTCTACGGCCCAATCAAAAAGGTATGCAGGGGACAGCATTTGCCTGACTGGCTGGCTGGTAGGTAGACAGACACAGACAGACACAGAAAGACAGACACACACACCAGTAATGTCAACATCAGGCCTTGATAACAGCAGGTGTATCAAGGCTGTACTTGTCTTTGAATATGGGATGAACAGGGATGTTCATTTGTGTTTATATAACATTGATGATTAGTCCTGCGTGACTGAGTTACTTGAAGGCGGCCGGTGGTGATCCCTCTTATGACCTCTCCCCCCAGGAGGACGGCTCAGAGGTGGGGGTGGGCGGCGCCCAGGTAACAGGCTCCAACACCAGGAAGCACATACTACAGGTGTCCACCTTCCAGATGACAATACTCATGCTCTTCAACAACCGGGAGAAGTCCATGTTTGAGGTACAGCCGCTAATTGAATGCGTAGCACATCACTGAATAAAGTAACGTTTGTAAGGGGGGGATGTATTTGGGCAATGGGATGTCTTTATTATATGTGCAGGATGTTGATATTTGTGGTTTGGCTATATTGAAATGAAAAAGTTAGACACTCTTGTTTCTCTATAAACAGAATGTACCTCTGCCTCACCTCCGTCTATCCTCTTTGTCCCCATCTCTCGCTCTCTGCTGTGTAGGAGATCCAGCAGGAGACAGACATCCCGGAGAGGGAGCTGGTGCGAGCGCTGCAGTCATTGGCCTGCGGGAAGCCCACCCAGCGCGTCCTCACCAAGGAGCCCAAGTCCAAGGAGATCGAGAACGGCCACGTGTTCACCGTCAATGACCAGTTCACCTCCAAGCTGCACCGCGTCAAGATCCAGACAGGTAAACAAACCCAGTTAGCCATACAGACCGGTCTTGTGGAACAAAGATGCATAATCGAAATGGCACAAAAACAACCAAGATTTTTTTTTTTTTCAACCTTTTTTTCTGAAGCATTGCGTTGTGGCGTTGAACTGTATGTACAGTGCATTCGGAAAGTATTCAGACCCCTTTACTTTTCCACATTTTGTTAGACTTATTTTTAAATTGTTTAAATTAAATGTTTTCCTCATCAATCTACCCACAATACCCCATAATGACCATTTTTGCAAATGTATTAAAAATAAAAAACAGATACCTTATTTACATAAGTATTCAGGCCCTTTGCTATGAGACTCGAAATTGAGCTCAGGTGCGTCCTGTTTCCATTGATCATCCTTGAGATGTTTCTACAACTTGTCCACCTGTTGTAAATTCAATTGATTGAACAGGATTTCGAAAGGCACACACCTGTGTGCCTTTCGATGGCTACTCTGACAGAGCTCCAGAGTTCCACTGTGGAGATGGGTGAACCTTCCAGAAGGACAACTATCTCTGCAGCACTCTACCAATCAGGCCTTTATGGTAGAGTGGCCAGACGGAAGCCAATCCTCAGTAGGCACATGACAGCCCGCTTGGGAGTTTGCCTAAAGGACTCTCAGACCATGAGAAACAAGATTATCTGGTCTGATGAAACCAAAATTGAACTCTCTGGCCTGAATGCCAAGCGTCACATCTGGAGGAAACCTGGCACCATCCCTACGGTGAAACGTGGTGGCAGCATCATGCTGTGGGGATGTTTTTCATCGGCAGGGACTGGGAGAGTAGTCAGGATCGAGGGAAAGATGAACGGAGCAAAGTGCAGAGAGATTTTTTATGAAAACCTGCTCCAGAGCGCTCAAGACAATGCAGGAGTGGCTTCGGGACAAGTCTCGGAATGTCCTTGAGTGGCCCAGCCAGAGCCCGGACTTGAACCCGATCGAACATCTCTGGAGAGACTTGAAAACAATCCCCATTCAACCTGACAGAGCTTGAGAGGATATGCAGAGAAGAATGGTAAAAACTCCCCAAATACCAGTGTAGAGTGTAGTTGCAGTGAAAAACCCCACTGATCTTAATTCATCTGGATAGCCCAGCCACAGATTTACTTGTGTAGCGTGAATGATATAGTCCTGTGAATGTAGCCGTCATATGTAGTTCCTGGCTGAAACCGGTTTTCCTTGTGTTGGTCGCTAGTCGCCGCTAAGCAAGGAGAGTCAGACCCGGAGAGGAAGGAGACGCGGCAGAAAGTGGACGACGACAGGAAGCACGAGATTGAGGCGGCCATCGTCCGCATCATGAAGTCTAGAAAGAAGATGCAGCATAACGTACTAGTAGCAGAGGTCAGTGGAATACAGTGGGTACACATGGTTGTACCTGTCTTTTTTTTTTTTTTTTTTTTTAACGCCAGTAATTAGATTTGAGATCCGGTTCTGATTGTGTCTGTTTTTACTCTCTCTCCAGGTCACCCAGCAGCTGCGATCGCGATTCCTCCCCAGTCCTGTAGTCATCAAGAAGCGCATTGAAGGACTCATTGAGCGGGAATATTTGGCGCGGACACCGGAGGATCGCAAAGTATACACTTATGTAGCATAATAGCGGAATTCAATGAAACCTGACACAAAAAGAAACAATACTTTCTTTTTTGGGACGTGTTATGCGTATAATATTTGAAGTTTGTCTGTTACTGGGAAACACTGGGAAGCTTACTGTTCTTCCATTGAACAAAAAAAATGTGCATTTCAAAAGACAGAAGTTTTTTTTTTTTTATATATATATTTTAGATTTCTTCTGCTGAGAAGAACTAAATGGAGGGATTTGATCTAGCTTTGTACAGTTTCATGTTCCTAATGTGGCCTTCGGAAGAATTGGGGGGGAGGGGGGGGTGTGAATGCATCAATGTACTGCATTCAAACCCATTAAACAAAGGAAAGGAAAAAGAGCATGAAAAATTATACAAAACATACCAAGCAAATGTGGGTTGGCTACACAAAAACCAAGAAAATATTTTACATTTCTCTGGTTTTAAATGTTGATGTAAATGTGTTATGTTTGGTTTTTCTTGGCACCATGCTGGTTGTACAGGTTGTCAGACACTTTTTTTTACCTTTTTTTACATCTAGGGTTTTAATCAAAGAGACGATGGAGGACATGGATGTTGTTGCTGGTTTTCAGAGAACGAGCAGGTGCTTTGATTGCATGCTTTGTCTTATGGAGTGGTGGAAGAAGTCACATATGCTCTATACAAGGTGTATGTTTTTTTCTTTTTCAATGGGGCTTAATCTAAAATTGGATCATCAACCCAGAAAGTATTTCTCCTTTTATGCAGATCAGAGGGGAATAATATTTTTTTCTTTACTGTATTTTAATGGGAACCAATTTAGCACCGTTTTGTGTATAAATTGTAAAATAATTATTGTACTCACTAAAGTGGACTGCACAGGGCCTAGTTTTCATCATATTAAATGTAAAAAAAAAAGAAAATGTCCATCGAAGGGAATTTCGCCTCCCTGTTTTACAACTCTGTGCCTTGTGTATTCCTCTCAGAGCAGAGAAAGCTACAGTAAATAATGTGCGGTGAAATACAGTATCTGCTCCTCTGACCATAATTAAAGCCTAATTTATAGAGGGAACCACAGTCAAACTGTTAAGCATCCAAGAAGAGGAACTCCAAATAACTATTTGTATTGCTTTCAAACAGTGGTAGCCAACTTTGAGTCACTACATTTGCTTTAGAACAGCCACTATGACAAGTTAATGTTGATTATTAGAAAAAAAACATGTAATTTATTCATCAGACATTTGTGGCCAACAGATGTAAATTATAGTATCCAATGTTCCAGAATGTCTACCACAGAACTAGAATCATTAAATGTTCTATGAATGTGACAATGTAACAAGGGCTCATCCATAAAGGGATGAACTCAAAGGGGGCACAGTGCAAGGGTTGTTAATGCTCTTTAACAGAAAGGTGACAGATGATGGCCTCATTTTCTCAGAGATTCAGGTTACATTTACATTACAGAAGTGGTATTACCTCCTTTGCCCCTCAAAGTCTAGTTAACCCGTCTGGACTATCCTAAATCTGCTCATATGTGACGGTGAGACGACTGCCATCTGGCGTTATTCTGCATAGCATGGGCTTTTCCTCATATAGTTCCGAGTAGACTAAACCCATTCTCCCATTTTTCTTGTCTCCTGGTCATTTCTGCACTTATTTATTCATGTGTTGGTGAGATGACACGACTCTTTTCTACTTAAATATATATATATATGTATATCCTCCCTAAATCTGACATTCTACTCCATGTGTAAAATATGTTTAACGGTACCAGTGCAGTTGATGACGTCAGTGTCCCAGCTAGAAGGATGCTCTTGATAAAACCAGACCCCGTTAACGGACGGACTGAACGGTCACAATTGTTGTCATCATACGCCTAGAAACTAAGGCCACTGCAGAAATGTGCTTTCCTCCATAGGACTCGATCGAAGTTATAGCATTATAGAACAATGCTACGTAGAAAGATTAAATTCGACGGAACGGTTGATAACGTGGATTCGGGAGCTGAGACTGCCGAGTAAGTTTCTTATAAGCTACAGTGACGTTAGCTAACTAGTATCTGTGTTGTGTCCAAGTACAGGCAAGATGTGAATCAGGACTATTTTCGCTTTGTGCAGTATAAGGTCCCCAGCTAATTCTAGCTACTACGTTGTTTTCTATCAACGTAGCAGAAGTTGGGACTAGCTAACGTTTAACATTTAAAACGAGTCTCATAAAACGTGGAAGTGGGTGGGAATCACTAGCTAGCTAAAGTTAGCTTGCCGAAAGTTTTTTTTGCATGCAACTGGCCAAACAAGCAATGGTAAACTTCTTTCTAGTCTAAATTAGTTAGGTAGCTACATGTACACTTATGAGTAATCTTATTTGGTCAGCTTACAAGCAAGATAGTACGCTAGCATAACTTAATGTGGTTTGCTAACCTTAGTTAGCTAACGTTGGCAACAACAAAAAAAAGGTTGGCTTGATTGTCGCTGGTTAGCTACCAGCTAGGCTAACCCGCCAGTCGTTGTCATAGTAACGGAGGATGCACGTTTCCACTGCTAGACTTGAGAATGAACTGCCAGATGCGTCAAATTGCATTAAAACACCATTTGAATGTATTTTCGGAAGGACTGTAGTCACCATTCATGTAATACATTAAATATATACATCAGACTGTATTGGGGAGCTAGTTCATAGTTTTTTTTCACGGGTATATTATTTTCCCATGTCAGTCTTATAACAACTCTATGCTTGGCGTGACTTATAGAAAGAGCAGACCATCCGATATGCCCTTAAATATTTTTATATGAAACCTGGAATTAAAATGTAAGAGAACCAGAGCTTCTATAGTGAAATAAATCTGCCGTTTGCGAACGACGTTAGCTTACATAATTGTTTCTTCTTCAGAGGACACATCACTTCACAGACATCCACAAGTTCTTCACGTCAATGATCTGAATGATGATAGAAGGTGATCGAATTTACAACACAATGGTGGTTAACAAACTAGGTTTGTACTCCAGACCTGAGCTTGTAGCTAGTCGGCAGGCCAGAACATAATTCGCCTGATATCTAGGTGCCTGATTCATAGCCCTACACATTTAACACGTGGTTAGTGGGCTAATCAATGAAATGACAATAACATAATAATTTGGTAAAATCACCAATGTCTTAATAGGCCTACCTATTCTATTAAAAGATGTTCATCTTGGGCCTCCCGAGTGGCACAGCATTCTAAGGCACTAGAGGCGTCACTACAGACCCGGGTTTGATTAGGGGGGGCTTTACTTGGCTCATAGCACTCTAGCGACTCCTTGTGGCGGGCCGGCGCCTGCAGGCTGACCTCGGTCGTAAGTTGAACAGTGTTTCCTCCAACACATTGGTGTGGCTGGCTTCCGGGTTAAGCGTGTTGAGGATGTGCAACAATGAGACCAGATCAAAGTTGTGGAGAAAAAGAGGGTACATTTTTATCAAGCTGTTAGTGCTTACTTCTATTTATGCCAAATCATTTGACCGCTGTAGGTTGAGATTCTTGTTTCCTAATGTTATTCCTGCACAATTTTCTTTAGCGAATAGAAAAGACCGTATACCCATCACATTATGTTAATGAAGTCTCCATGTGTGTGTAATTTAAATGTGCGTTTGGGTCTGGATTGGAAGATGTGAAATCTATCATCGAGAGAAAGAAGCCAATCAATCTTATCGTAGTTCTCTTCAGTCATTGAGCTATCACTCCTCATGCCATGAATGAGAAAATAATACCAGCATTACACTTTGATTCATTGATTGAATTAAACTATATAAATGCATTTGAATCATGACGGTGGTATGATAGAAAAGTGATTACTATTTTGATTCAGATTCACAATTTTCCTAAAAGAGGAAATCCTAGCTCTTTTCACACATCACATAGGCCTAAACAAAACAAAGTGCCTTCGGAAAGTATTAAGTTTACTTTTTCCACATTTTGTTATTTTACAGCCTTATTCTAAAGTGGATTACATTTATTCCCCCCCCCCCCATTATTACCCCATAATGACAAAGCAAAAACAGGTTTTTAGATTTTTTTGCAAATATATATACAGTGGGGAGAACAAGTATTTGATACACTGCCAATTTTGCAGGTTTTCCTACTTACAAAGCATGTAGAGGTCTGTAATTTTTATCATAGGTACACTTCAACTGTGAGAGACGGAATCTAAAACAAAAATCCAGAAAATCACATTGTATAATTTTTAAATAATTAATTAGCATTTTATTGCATGACATAAGTATTTGATCACCTACCAACCAGTAAGAATTCCGGCTCTCACAGACCTGTTAGTTTTTCTTTAAGAAGCCCTCCTGTTCTCCACTCATTACCTGTGAGTGGAGAACACTCTGCACACTCTGAACACTCTGCACTGCACCTGTTTGAACTCGTTACCTGTATAAAAGACACCTGTCCACACACTCAATCAAACAGACTCCAACCTCTCCACAATGGCCAAGACCAGAGAGCTGTGTAAGGACATCAGGGATAAAATTGTAGACCTGCACAAGGCTGGGATGGGCTACAGGACAATAGGCAAGCAGCTTGGTGAGAAGGCAACAACATTTGGCGCAATTATTAGAAAATGGAAGAAGTTCAAGATGACGGTCAATCTTCCTCGGTCTGGGGCACCATGCAAGATCTCACCTCTTGGGGCATCAATGATCATGAGGAAGGTGAGGGATCAGCCCAGAACTACACGGCAGGACCTGGTCAATGACCTGAAGAGAGCTGGGACCACAGTCTCAAAGAAAACCATTAGTAACACACTACGCCGTCATGGATTAAAATCCTGCAGCGCACGCAAGGTCCCCCTGCTCAAGCCAGCGCATGTCCAGGCCCGTCTGAAGTTTGCCAATGACCATCTGGATGATCCAGAGGAGGAATGGGAGAAGGTCATGTGGTCTGATGAGACAAAAATAGAGCTTTTTGGTCTAAACTCCACTCACCGTGTTTGGAGGAAGAAGAAGGATGAGTACAACCCCAAGAACACCATCCCAACCGTGAAGAATGGAGGTGGAAACATCATTCTTTGGGGATGCTTTTCTGCAAAGGGGACAGGACGACTGCACCGTATTGAGGGGAGGATGGATGGGGCCATGTATCGCGAGAGTTTGGCCAACAACCTCCTTCCCTCAGTAAGAGCATTGAAGATGGGTCGTGGCTGGGTCTTCCAGCATGACAATGACCCGAAACACACAGCCAGGGCAACTAAGGAGTGGCTCCGTAAGAAGCATCTCAAGGTCCTGGAGTGGCCTAGCCAGTCTCCAGACCTGAACCCAATAGAAAATCTTTGGAGGGAGCTGAAAGTCCGTATTGCCCAGCGACAGCCCCGAAACCTGAAGGATCTGGAGAAGGTCTGTATGGAGGAGTGGGCCAAAATCCCTGCTGCAGTGTGTGCAAACCTGGTCAAGAACTACAGGAAACGTATGATCACTGTAATTGCAAACAAAGGTTTCTGTACCAAATATTAAGTTCTGCTTTTCTGATGTATCAAATACTTATGTCATGCAATAAAATGCAAATTAACTACTTAAAAATCATACAATGTGATTTTCTGGATTTTTGTTTTAGATTCCGTCACTCACAGTTGAAGAGTACCTATGATAAAAATTACAGACTTCTACATGCTTTGTAAGTGGGGAAACCTGCAAAAATCGGCAGTGTATCAAATACTTGTTCTCCCCACTGTATATATATATATATATATATAAAAACAACCTGATATCACATTTATATAAGTATTCAGACCCTTTACTCAGTACTTTGTTTAAGCACCTTTGGCAGCGATTACAGCCTTGAGTCTTCTTGGGTATGACGCTACAAGCTTGGCACACCTGCACAGCTATTTTCAGGTCTCTCCAGAGATGTTAGATTGGGTTCAAGTCTTTGCTCTGGCTGTGCCACTCAAGGACATTCAGAGACTTGTTCCGAAGCCACTCCTGCATTGTCTTGGCTGTGTGCTTAGGGTCGTTGTCCTGTTGGAAGGTGAACCTTCGCCCCATTCTGAGGTCCTGAGCACTCTGGAGTAGGTTTTCATCAAGGATCTCTCTGCACTTTGCTCTGTTCATCTTTGCCTCGATACTGACTAGTCTCCCAATCCCTGCTGCTGAAAAACATCCCCACAGCATGATGCTGCCACCACCATGCTTCACCGTAGGGATGGTGCCAGGTTTCCTCCAGACATGACGCTTGGCATTCAGGCCAAAAGAGTTCAATCTTGCTTTCTTCAGATCAGAGAATCTGATTTCTCATGGTCTGAGTCCTTTAGGTGCCTTTTGGCAAACTCCAAGCGGGCTGTCGTGCCTTTTACTGAGGAGTGGCTTCCATCTGGCCACTCTACCAAAAAGGCCTGATTGTTGGAGTGCTGCAGAGATGGAGGTCCTTCTGGAAGGGTCTCCCATCTCCACAGAGGAACTCTGGAGCTCTGTCAGAGTGGTCATCGGGTTCTTGGTAACCTCCCTGACCAAGGCCCTTCTCCCCTGATTGTTCATTTTGGCCGGACGGCTAGCTCTAGGAGAAGTCTTGGTGGTTCCAAACGTCTTCCATTTAATAATGATGGAGTCCACTATGTTCTTCAATGCTGTAGAAATGTTTTGGTACCCTTCCCCAGATCTGTGCCTCGACACAATCCTGTCTCGGAACTCTTTGGACAATTCCTTCAACCTCATGGCTTGGTTTTTGCTCTGACATGCATTGTCAACTGTGGGACCTTATATAGACAGGTGTGTGCCTTTCCAAATCATGTCCAATCAATTGAATTTACCACAGGTGGACTCCAATCAAGTTGTAGAAACATCTCAAGGATGATAAATGGAAACAGGATGTACCTGAACTCAATTTAATGTCTCATAGCAAAGGGTCTGAATATCCTAAATAACATTTATGTTTTGTATTTTTGTATACATTTGCAAACATTTAAAATGGGATGAAACCCCTTCCAAAGCGTGGAGTGCGCAACATTTTAATTAAATGTCGCACACGCCACGCTTTTAGGCTATTTAGGGTATTCAGAACCTTTGCTATGAGACTCGAAATTGAGCTCAGGTGCATACTGTTTTTATTGATCATCCTTGATGTTTCTACAACTTGATTGGAGTCCCTCTGTGGTAAATTAAATTGATTGGGCATGATTTGGAAAGGCACACACCTGTCTATATAAGAGTGTGCAAAGCTGTCATCAAGGCAAAGGGTGGCTCTTTGAAGAATCTGAAATATAAAATATATTTTCATTTGTTTAACACTTTTTGGGTTACTACATGATTCCATATGTGTTATTTCATAGTATTCACTATTCTACAATGTAGAAAATAGTATAAATAAAGAAAAACCCTTGAATGAGTAGGTGTTCTAAAACTTTTGACCGGTAGTGTAAATGGGAAAATAATGGACCCATGAAAAAACTATAAAATAGCTCCCAACTACCATGAGATGTATATATTGAATGTTGAAAATACATTTAAATTGTGTTTTATTACTTTTGAACCTTCCTCCATTTGTTAGATTTATTCTATTTAAAATGTGTCTCCCAGTGCGGCTTTACTTCCAGGTATTTTATCCTCTGTTTGTTCCTAGCTGCTATTGTACCTACATTTGATTACATGCATGAGGGGTAGCTGGCTGCTAGATAATTTACTACTGAACAGACTATGGTACATGGTATAGTGTGTGATAAAACAAGAATGGCTTATTGATTTGTTTTTCCATTATGTGTTTTTGGAATTCTCTTATTATAATTGTCTGCCACTCACTTGTTTTCTAGATCTGATTGCAGTAAGATGTCATCATCAAGCAGTAAGTATTATATCATTTATATCACTGATGATGGTTTCTTTTACACAATATTCTGTAACGTCAGTGGAAGGGAGTTTCATTGTGATCCTTATGTCTTCTTAGTTCATACCTCCCTAACCCTGTTGCTCTGTGTTGTCAGGTGAGCTACTGGCCAGTCAGGACCAGGAGCCCCTGATGATGAGCATGCACCTGCTGGCCAACCCTGGGGACTCGCTCCTGCTGCAGCACACCCTTGACCGCCTCCTCCGCTGGGTGTGCCCCAGTCTGCGCCTCTTCCACGTCTCTGAGCGGGCCTGCCCCCTCCGCAACTACCCTCGTTCCCGCCTGTGCCCCGTGGCCGGGTACCCCTCCCTGGCTGTGACCGTCTTCCTCCACGAGGCCTACGGCGAGGAGCGCATCCTTCGGGTGCTGGACTTCCTGCAGCGCCCTCCCTGGCAGTACCACCACACGGAGAGCTGCGGCGGGAGGACCGGGGGCATCCACATCACCTCCTGCACCTCCCCGGCCAACGCCCTGCTCCGGCCCTACCTCCTGCCCAGCCGTGACTTCTACAGCCTGGGCACGGGGATGCCCGTGTGGGGGGTGCGCCCGGTGCACTGCGGCGGGGAAATGCTGCGGGTGACTCTCTACAGCGGCAACGATAACTTTGACGACGCGGTGCGGCTATACGAGACGGTGCTGCAGAGGCAGGCGGAGGAGCAGAAGCCGGGGTTCTGTTGGTTCACGCTCTACACTGAGCCGGGCCTGTGTCTGCAGCTGGCTCTCAAACAGCTCTCCCCAGGGGTCAGGGTGGAGGCCTGCAACTCAGCTGTGTTGCAGTTCAGGGTGGAGGAGATGGGTCAGCTTGTGCCCCTGCTGCCCAATCCGTGCACGCCCATCAGCGCCAAGCGCTGGCAGACCGAAGACCTGGACGGCAACAAGATACTCTTCCAGGTATTTTAATTGACATGACACTATTTGCTATATTGCACTACAGTCCGTTTTATTCAGACTCCTATGTGGCTCTGTGGTCAGAGATAGTGCAAGTAATACAGTTGAAGTCGGAAGTTTACATACACTTAGGTTGAAGTCATTGAAACTAATTTTTTTACCATTCCACAGATTTCATGTTAACAAACTATAGTTTTGGCAAGTCGGTTAGGACATCTACTTTGTGCGTGCAACAAGTAATTCTTCCAACAATTGTTTACTTATAATTCACTATGTCACAATTCCAGGGGGTCAGAAATGTACATACACTAAGTTGACTGTGCCTTTAAACAGCTTGGAAAATTCCAGAAAATTGGCTTTAGAAGCTTCTGATAGGCTAATTGACATCATTTGAGTCAATTGGAGGTGTACCTGTGGGTGTATTTCAAGGCCTACCTTCAAACTCAGTGCCTCTATGCTCGACCATGGGAAAATCTAAAGAAATCAGCCAAGACCTCAGAAAAAGAATTGTGGAGCTCCACAAGTCTGGTTCATCCTTGGGAGCAATTTCCAAACGCCTGAAGGTACCACATTCATTTTGTCAAACAATAGTACGCAAGTATACACACCATGGGACCACGCAGCCGTCATACTGCTCAGGAAGGAGACTCATTCTGTCTCCTAGAGATGAATGTTCTTTGGTGCGAAAAGTGCAAATCAAACCACAGCAAAGGACCTTGTGAAGATGCTGGAGGAAACAGGTACAAAAGTATCTATATCCACAGTAAAACGAGTCCTATATCGATATAACCTAAAAGGCCGCTAAGCAAGGAAGAAGCCACTGCTCAAAAACCGGCATAAAGAATCCAGACTACGGTTTGCAACTGCACATGGGGACAAAGATCGTACTTTTTGGAGAAATGTCCTCTGGTCTGATGAAACAAAAATAGAACTGTTTGGCCATAATGACCATCATTATGTTTGGAGGAAAAATGGGGACGCTTGCAAGCCGAAGAACACCATCCCAACCGTGAAGCACGGGGGTGGCAGCATCATGTTGTGGGATGCTTTGCTGCAGGAGGGACTGGTGCACTTCACAAAATGGATGGCATCATGAGGAAGGAAAATTATGTGGATATATTGAAGCAACATCTCAAGACATCAGTCAGGAAGTTAAAGCTTGGTCGTAAATGGGTCTTCCAAATGGACAATGACCCCAAGCATACTTCCAAAGTTGTGGCAAAATGGCTTAAGGACAACAAAGTCAGGGTTGGAGTGGCCATCACAAAGCCCTGACCTCAATCCTATAGAAAATGTGTGGGCAGAACTGAAAAAGCGTGTGCGAGCAAGGAGGCCTACAAACCTGACTCAGTTACACCAGTTCTGTCAGGAGGAATGGGCCATAATTCACACAACCTATTGTGGGAAGCTTGTGGAAGGCTACCCAAAACGTTTGACCCGAGTTAAACAATTTAAAGACAATTCTACCAAATACTAATTAAGTGTATGTAAACTTCTGACCCAATGGGAATGTGATGAAAGAAATAAAAGCTGAAATAAATAATTCTCTCTACTGTTATTCTGACATTTCACATTCTTAAAATAAAGTGGTGATCCTAACTGACCTAAGACAGGGAATTGTTACTAGGATTAAATGTCAGGAATTGTGAAAAACTGAGTTTAAATGTATTTGGCTAAGGTGTATGTAAACTTCTAACTTCAACTGTATATAGATTAAATAAGCTACTGTGTATTTTATGATTTGACTTTTGTCTTACCTTTGCCACACTGCGTCTTCTCGCTGCATTTCTGTCCCTACATTTAAACGATGAGACGGGCAAACCCAAGCCCAGTTGCTGCTCGAGATGGAAATATGTTTGGGTTTAGAGAGTTGTGGTAAATGATTAGCTGCTATGTGAAACCTCTGTGGTTTCTGCCCCCTGAGGAGCGGCTGGTGGGAGGAGCTATGAGGAAGGGCTCATTGTAACGGCTGGAATGGGATAAATGGAATGGTACCAAACACATCAAACAAATGGAAACAATGTTTGACTCCGTTCCATTCCAGGCATTACAATGAGCCTGTCCTCCTATAGCTCCCCCCACCAGCCTCCTTTGGAAAACACGTAGCACTGGATGAAGTTACTCTCTGATTATCTTTTAGCTACAGTGAGACCACTGTTCTGCATTCAGGCTGATTGTCTTATAAAACCATGAGGATCAAGAGTGAGCCAGTAGCAGGAAAATGTAAGTGCAGTGTGTGTATGTACAGCACAGAGATACAGTTAGCTCCAAAAGTATTGGGACAGTGACACATTTTTAGTTGAAATGATACAATAACTATGAGGTTAGTGTAAGTGCAAACTGTCAGCTTTAGTTTGAGAGTATTTTCATCCATATCGGGTGAACCATTTAGAAATTACAGCACTTTTTGTACAAAGGCCCCACATTTTAGGAGAACAAAGGGGACAAATTCACTTATGTGTATTAAAGTAGTCCAAAGTTAAGTATTTGGTCCCATATTCCTAGTATGCAATGATTACATCAAGCTTGTGGCTCTACAAACTTGTTGGATGCATTTGCTCTTGGTTTTGTCTGTTTCTCAGATTATTTTGTGCCAAATAGAAATGAATGGTAAATAAACACTTCTACATTAATTTAGATGCTTCCATGAATACGGATTAAAATAATAATAATGATGAGTGAGAAAGTTAGACTGTGAGGTTGACCATGCGGTAGGATTTTACAGTGACGAGGCAGTTCTTTGTTGCCCAGACTGAAGCTTTTATTAGCAAATGGGAAGATTATAAGCAGGCAAATGTTTTCTTACAAAAGAAAGTAACAAACAAACTTGCAACAGGAACATAAACTGAGGATAAACCAAATAAAATCAATTAGCAGATTCAAATACAGGCATGAAATCACAATAAACTGATTTGGGCAATAATCAATATCAATAGTCAAAACAAACAGCAAATGCATCCAACAGGTTTGTGGAGTCACAAGCTTGATGTAATAATTGCGTGCTAGGAATATGGGACCAAATACTAAACTTTTGACTATTTTAAATATAGTGAATTTGTCCTAATACTTTTGGTTCCCTAAAATGGGGGGACGATGTTCAAAAAGTGGTTCACCTGATATGGATTAAAGCTGACAGTCTGCACTTTAACCTCATAATTATTGTATCATTTAAAATCCAAAGTGCTGCAGTACAGAGCCAAAACAACCAAAAATGTGTCACTGTCCCAATACTTTTGGAGCTCACTGTATATCACTGCACTGGTTTCCCCTACTCAGCTATAAATGCACACACTCCCACGCAGAATGATGGCCTGCCAGGCATCCACAGGTTTCATACAGTATCAAACACTCTCATTTACCTTTCCTTCACGACATGTTGGCCAATAAAAGGAAAACACTCCAAGCCAAGGGTGTGTTCAGGAAGGCAAAGCATCAAATGGTTGACATTGAAACATACGGTGCCATGCAAAAAGTATTTATCCCCCTTGGTGTTTTTCCTATTTTGTTGCATTACAACCTGTAATTTAAATTGATTTTTATTTGGATTTCATGTAATGAACATACTCAAAATAGTCCAAATTGGTGAAGTGAAATGAAAAAAATAACTTGTTTCAAAAAAATAAACAACGGAAAAGTGGTCTGTACATACTGTCTGTATTCACCCCCTTTACTATGAAGCCCCTAAATAAGATCTGGTGCAACCAATTACCTTCAGAAGTCACATAATTAGTTAAATAAAGTCCACCCGTGTGATCTGTCACATGATCTCAGTGTATATACTGTATACACCTGTTCTGAAAGGCCCAAGAGTCTGCAACACCACTAAGCAAGGGGTACTATGAAGACCAAGGAGCTCTCCAAACAGGTCAGGGACAAAGTATACATTTAAATGATTTGCTATTTATTTTTATTTTGAGGCTGATGGTGCCTGCATCTGATGGTCAGTCTCAGGGGAGGGAAAAAGCAGCAGACTGAGGATCCGCCTCTCAACATCCCTCCGCTCTCCATTTCCTCCACTGACACTGACCAAAAAGGGACACCGTCTACCAGCTGATGGCAAAACTAGAGTCGTACTGCATTATTTCTGCCTCGTGTACAAATGAATGTTGTTACTCCTATGAACAGAGAAAGTGAAATGTTCCTATTAAAAAATACCCAAGCTGCTGAATTGAATTGAATGAATAACAACAACCCTATCCAACCCAACCCAACCCAACCCTGTCCTACTCATTAATTACTGCTGCAGTGCTTCTTGTAGCGCTAAATGGAAATAGGAAGAACACGCATTTGTTGAATACAAAGTGTTGACAGTGTTGAGTAAGAACTTAAACATGATCTCACTCATACAAACAGCATCTCTTTGCTGTATTCATTGACAGTCTCTCTCTAGTCATGGTTTTAAACGTTTGGAAATCTCACTGTATCAACTTTGCTTCCTTGTTTGGCGATCGACTAGGAATGCCTTGGCGATCGAACGGTTGGTGACCACTGTGCTAAAGCAACACGAGTGGTTTAAGGGGAAGCATTTAAATGTCTTGGAATGGCCTAGTCAAAGCCCAGACCTCAATCCAATTGAGAATCTGTGGTACGACTTAAAGATTGCTGTACACCAGCGGAACCCATCCAACTTGAAGGAGCTGGAGCAGTTTTGCCTTGAAGAATGGGTAAAAATGCCAGTGGCTAGATGCGCCAAGCTTATAGAGACATACCCCAAGAGACTTGCAGCTGTAATTGCTGCAAAAGGTGGCTCTACAAAGTATTGACTTTGGGGGGGTGAATAGTTATGCATGCTCAAGTTCTGTTTTTTTTCGTCTTATTTCTTGTTTGTTTCACAATAAGAAATATTTTGCATCTTCAAAGTGGTAGGCATGTTGCATAAATCAAATGATACAAACACCCAAAAATGCCAAGGGGGCTGAATACTTTCGCAAGCCACTGTACTTTCCCCATTGCAACACTGTATAAATGCATAGTAACTTTGAGAGGCATGAATCGTCCCAATGGGCTGGATATAAGATAATATTTTGGTTGTCAATCTTAAATTTGTAACTTTTTGGGCGACCCGACCAAATTCACATGTGAGTTATAGATCCGTCATTCTCATTGAAAGCAAATCTAAGAAGCGGTATATCTGTTCTATGTGCGCTATTTCTATGCTTCCTGTGCTTAAGTTTTGTTTTTGCGTTTTTTACAAACCGTTTTGATTGTTGAACCGTCCATTCCTTTCACCTCAGGTCTTCCAGAGAAAATTAAGACTGTCTGTCTCTGTCCCCCAGGTGAAAGCCCCAGAGCATCCTCCGCGACCCCTGACCTGTGCCTTCCCTCTGACCTGCCCCAGCGTCTCGCCCAGAGCGCTACTGAGGAGCGTCGTGTCCGCCCCGCCCCCGGCAGCCCACACCCTGCAGTCCTGCGGTCAGATGACCCCAGTGACCCAACCGGGAAACAGGCCACACACCGACACAGGCCCTGATAAGCCTGCCTTAACCGGGGGTTTGCGTTGTGGGGGAGGGGGGGAGAACATGGGCTCAGACAGCTGCTGCAGCACCCCTCCAGGCAGCTCCTGCTACTCGTCCCAGCGCAGCAGCCCCGCAACGCTATCCGTCTACCACCCCCATGACTCCTCCCCTCTCTCATGCTCCGCCTCCCCGGCGCGGCCCTCCCTGTCAACCTCCCACCTGCTGCTGGAGGAGGAGGAAGAGCCGGAGACCAACGTGGACACGGGCGTCCCGGTGACGACGACGACCCCGCTCTCGGACATGGACTTAACCATGGCGACCAGCTCGAGGGACACAGGTGTCTCGGTGACGCCGCACTCCGAGAGGCCAGCCGTTGTGGGGACCTCTGCCCTGGAGAGCCTGGCGAGGGAGCTGAGTGCCTGTCTACCAGATGCTCACACTCCTGCACCCCTCCACAGGAATTGGGTTGCTGCTAGCCCCGGGTGCAAGGCAGGGTCACCAGCCTGGGACAGCAGTGTTCTCAGCTGGCCAGACCCAATAGATGAGTTCTTCATCTGACTCCTTTTCTGCAGTGTGGCAGGCAGTTGTAGGACATTTTGTCACTATCTAACATATTGTAACTTGACGTTCCCTCCAGAGAGAGAGACGGGGAAGCTCATTGAAACCACGGAGACACAAGGGACCTAACTTCCTGGTGCGCAGACAGTGATGCCAGTCGAGTTCTGTTTCCGAAATGTCACACTATTCCCTATGTAGTGCCAGTAGGCTCTAGTCAAAAGTAGTTATTACCAGTGGAAGTTGAATTGCATATAATATGTGCCGCAGGTGTGTTCAGGTGGTTGTCTGTGCACTGTGAAATCTGATCTGTGTAGTATCGGAGTGGTAGCTTATCTATCTGAGTGGCCTAAATCCTTACCCCAAGAAGACTGTCCATCAGGTCTGACTCCTGGGTCAGAAGTTAGTATTGTACAGTATCATTAGCCTATATTTCTAGGATTAACTCAAATTGTATTTCAACAATGGCTGTTGTATCTTCTAATAATATACTAAACCATAGTTTGTGTTGAGGAGACATTGCCAAACCACTGTGTTGAAAGGACACTACAAATGTTGATAAGACAAATACTATGGGAGTTGGTAATTCATTTATTTTCTGGAAGCTTTTTCATAAAGCTGTTTGTTTCAAGGACTGTGGTTAGGTTACATATTTGGTCATCTGTGTGTTCAAAGCTGGATTGAATACTAAATACAACAAAGGACTAGAAAGCTAAGAGATACTCCTTGTCTGAGATGATACTCTGTTAATAATGTATAAAGTATGTGCTGACATTACCATGGGGGCCTGCAAGGCCGTCTATAACCTAGGGCGTGACAATGTTTACCAAACTGATTGTCTACAGGACAGTTTATTAATAAATTAGCCTAAACCTGGACAAAAAAAAAAAACTTTTAGTGTAGAATCTCCATTGACAGTGCCTTTTAGTCCAGGAATAAGTGTAATCTGTAATCTGTGTAAACCGTTCCTTAATGTAATTAACTTAAACAGATGAGTTGTGAAATAGGAATGTTGTTGTTTAATCATGTTTTTAAAAAGTTTTATGAACCAGGAATATACTGTACATCACTAAAGTAATTCATTGTATTTTGTATATTAAATTATTTTAGACTATTCTGACTCATTTGGGAATATAATGTCATTTGTTTCAGATTGTTCTTAAGACATTATGATGATGTGTTGGTGAATATAACTCCAATAACATTGTACTACTGCGTTGGGTACCATCTATTGAGCCCTGTTTATACCTGGTGCTAACATCTGTATGGATCTTGTCCACATTTTGATTGTGCTCACATTTTTAGACAGGTGTAGACTATTAAAATAACTGATTGTGATCAGATCTTCCTGACCACCTCCGGAGGTAGTTGGGGACAAATTGATTGGTTGGATGAAAGCTCAGTGGGCAGAGTTTGGTAATGAGGACTTTAGTGCTGGTCCGGGTGGGCAGAGTTTGCCCTGGGTGAAAAGTGATTGCATTTGTTTTGTAACCGGGCTGTCCCACCAGGCATGATGAGCTGATGGTGATGTTGGCTCAAAACAAAGTGATGCAGGTCTATGTCAAGCAGGTGGAGTAATGACTTAGGGCTGGTTTCAATCTGCATCTCAGAAGTATCGTGGAATATCCACGTTATAGCTCAAATTAAATTTGAATGCGATTTTCCCGCGTTTGCAGAGACCTGCATTCACATTAAACGCTTGGTAAACGCTTCATATGCCGGCTCAAGTGGAAATTAATCCACCCCTTAGGAGTTTTTACATGCAAAAGTGTTGTTCGCTCTTGATAAATCCCAATGCAACTTTATAATCTACTGATATAGGAAATTACTAACTCAGTGAACACTTTGGCACAGAAGGTCACAGGTTCTAATCTTGCTGATGTCCTTTCTCAAAAAATGTATATTTTCTGGAGAACTGAACTAGGAGTATTGGTTTAGTATCAGCAACACTAGATAACGATACATTTGGATTAGTTCAGTTTCAGTAGACAAAGTGTCTTATACATTACTCTACATTTTATAAATCTGCAATGAAATAATTTAACCACTGGAAGGCGGCAGTGTTCCAAAGAAGTTATCTGCATCTCACAATATTTATACAAATAAATCATTTTTACTATCTCCAAAAAGTTAATTACATATTCAGTTAGTTTTGTTGAATAACTGAAATGTACAAGTGTAATACCAAAGCATAAACATTCTTAAGAAGACAAAGCTTAAGCGTGTATAATATTCAAAAGCATTTTCCATGGAGTTGTTGATTTGCCACTGCGTAAAGTGCATTTGGAAAGTATTCAGACCCCTTGACTTTTTCCACATTTTGGTATGTTACAGCCTTATTCTAAAATGTATATATATTTTTTTCATTAAAAAAAGATCCTTATCAATCTACACACAATACCCCATAATGACAAAGTGAAAACAGGTTTTTAAAAATGTTTGCAAAAAAATAAACCTTATTTACATAAGTATTCAGACCCTTTGCTATGAGACTCGAAATTGAGCACAGGTACATTCTGTTTCCATTGATCATCCTTGAGATGTTTCTACAACTAAATTGGAGTCCACCTGTGATTGATTCAATTGATTGGACATGATTTGGAAAGGCACACACCTGACTATATAAGGTCCCACAGTTGACAGTGCATGTCAGAGCAAAAACCAAGCCAAGAGGTTGAAGGAATTGTCTGTAGAGCTCCAAGACAGGATTGTGTTAAGGCACAGATCTGGGGAAGGGTACCAAAACATGTCTGCAGCATTGAAGGTCCCCAAGAACACAGTGTTCTCCATTCTTCAATGGAAGATGTTTGGAACCACCAAGACTCTTCCTAGAGCTAGCCCCCCACCAAACTGAGCAATCTGGGGAGAAGGGCCTTGGAACCTAATGGTCACTCTTGACAAAGCTCCAGAGTTCCTCTGTGGAGATGGCAGAACCTTACAGAAGGACAGCCATCTCTGCAGCACTCCACCAATCAGGCCTTTATGGTAGTGGCCGGACAGAAGCCACTTCTCAGTAAAAGGCACATGACAGCCCGCTTGGAGTTTGCCAAAAGGTATCTAAAAGACTCTGACCATGAGAAACAACATTCTCTGGTCTGATGAAACCAAGATTGAACTATTTTGCCTGAATGCCAAGCGTCACATCTTGAGTAAACCTGGCACCATCCCTACGGTGAAGCATGGTGGTGGCAGCATCATGTTGTGTGGATGTTTTTCAGCAGCAGGGACTGGGAGACTAGTCTGGATTGAGGGAAAGATGAACGGAGTACAGAGTGATCCTTGATGAAATCCTGCTCCAGAGCGCTCAGGACCTCAGACTGGGGCGAAGGTTTACCTTCCAACAGGACAACGCAGGAGTGGCTCTGAATGTCCTTGAGTGGCCCAGCCAGAGCCCAGACTTGAACCTGATTGAACATCTCTGGAGACACCTGAAAATAGCTGTGCAGAGACGCTCCCCATTCCAGCTGACAGAGCTTGAGACGATCTGCAGAGAAGAATGGGACAAACTCCCCAAATACTGGTGTGCCAAGGTTGTAGCGTCATACCCAAGAAGACTCGAGGCTGTAATCGCTGCCAAAGGTGCTTCAACAAAGTACTGAGTAAAGGGTCTGAATACTTATGTACATGTCATATTTCCGTTTTTATTTGTAATATATTTTCTAAAACCCAGTTTTTGCTTTGTCATTATGGGGTATTGTGTGTAGATTGATATTAAATCAATTTTAGAATAACGTTGTAACGTAACAAAATGAAGAAAAAGTAAAGGTATCTGAATACTTTCTGAATGAGCTGTATTTGTCACAATGGCACGTTGTAGAGCGCTTGACTTTAAAAGTCCCGTGTAGCTCAGTTGGTAGAGCATGGTTCCTGCAACGCCAAGGTTGTGGGTTCGATGCCAACTATGAAGAAATTCTGAAATATGTAAGTCGCTCTGGATAAGAGCATCTGCTAAAATTACCAAAAAAAAAGGTAATTTTCTATTGAGACGATATCTGAAGTGTTTACCCTGAAAGCGATCTTTACGAATGTCAGGAACATTGCCTTTAAAAGGCGAATTGTCGACAGTGCTCTACAACGTGCCTGGCCCGGCCCAGGTTTAATGAGCTCAACAATGTTCATTACTAGTGTCGGTTTCAATGGCACTGATGACAGTGAGTTTCAGGCCAACGACCCCGGCTGGCTCCAACCACGTCTTTCATGTTTAGATTGCATGTTTAGACATTATGGCCTTTTATATGTTTCGGTACAAGTCTGTTTCCACTCCTTGTCATGCTTAACTGTTTGGAATATGATACAGAGTACAAGGACTGGAATATTAGCAGAAACAGACTTGTACCCAGGCTAACGTTTCAGGCTTTTGGCTTATCGTCTTTTGTGTATTTCGTTCGGGCATTTTGCACCTGCCCTGTGTTTTTGTAGATGCTTGACAAAGAAATGTCCCCTCGGGGATCAATAAAGTAGCTATCTATCTATCAACTTTGATATGAGGGCTGTAGTCCCCGTTTGTCACAGGATATCATTGCCGTGGTGAGTCCTGCTCCTGCAGCCTATCCATTCCAGGTCCTGAGCCCACTTGCCCTCTCTGGTCATGCGCACCTTCACCGGGTCAAACCTCCAGTACTGCTGCTCCCTGAAGAGATAGAGGTGCCCGTCGGGACGGGTCAGCGCACCGTTTGTTCCCTGGGGCACCCCGGTCCAGTCGGCCAGCCGGCGGGGGTAGTAGGGCTCGGACCTCAGTGTGTGCAGGTTGAGCACGGAGTAGCGGGAGCCCTTAAAGAGGACCATGTGTCCCAGTGGGGCGTAGTAGAAGGCACAGTCTGGGTGGCAGGGGAGGCCGGCCTGACTGCTCCTCCTGGGGAAGCCAGGGTCCAGGGCACTGCCAGAGTAACGCCATATACGCTTACCTGCAGAGGGAGGGGTAGGGAGAGAGAATTCAGCACAATCAACAACACTACTTACTCACTGAGGTACTTTAGCCTGTTTGTGCTTTAGCCAAGTCCTCTGCCGTGTTATTTCATTGTCATGCAAACATAGTCAGGGGAGTTGGCTAAAGCACATAAATCTGGGACCAGGCCACTTCACAAGATCATTCACTGACTAAACTGAATTTAAGGAGATGACTACTTTACCTTTGAAGAAATACCACTTGCTGTCCAGTGAGGAGAAGGCTGCTGCCTCGATGGCCAGTGGGAGGTGGCGCCAGCGCTGCTGGAGAGGGAGGGGTGCGCTCACGTTCCCCTGAGCCGACACCATCCAGTACACACTTCCCCGGAATACCAGCACTGTGTGGTTCTGGTCTGAACACACAAAGACAGACATAAGAATACACAACAATGTTATATTTAAGCAATAAGGCCAATAAACCATGGCTAAGGGCAGTTCTTAGGCAAGACGCAGCGCAGTGTGCCGGGATACAGATACCATAGCCGTGGTATATTGGCCATATACCACAAACCCCTGAGGTGCCTTATTGCTATTATAAACTGGTTACCAATGTAATTAAAGCAGTAAAAATGAATGTTTTGTCAGCCAATCAGCATACTGCGCTCGAACCACCCAGTTTATAATATCCCAATGAATAACTTATTTGTGTTTGGGGGGATTTCAAATGATTGCGAGTACAGTCATGCCCTACCCATAGTGATGGCATCAAAGACCCCCTGGCAGTAAAGGGGCTGGGCCATTTCAGGATGTCCCTCGGACACCTCAGCCAGCTCCCACTCCTGCAGGGCTGAGCTGAATGTCTGGCCTGGTAACCTCATAGGCCGACCCCCCAGAGGCTTTCCTAAGGAGGACAGAGAGAGGGAGACCATCAGTAGCCTGGTCAGTAGCCAACCCATCTGATCAACGGAGGGGTTGGAATGACAACAGTAGTCAGAAGGGGGGGCTGGTTGGGGGAATGGGAGGTTAGAGGTGGAGGCCCACTTCTTTTTTGTTTTCTTTTCCTTTACATACTGCATTTATTAGTACTTCAACTCTGTAAAATGAACAATACTTTGTAGTTATGTACCTTTTTTAATGTTTTGTTTTATTTTCTTCCGAGTGGCAGTCCACAGTTTGAAAAATCATATTTCGTATGAACCTTTATTTAACTAGGCAAGTCATTTAAGAACAAATTCTTATTTACAATGACGGCCTAGGAACAGTGGGTTAACTGCCTTGTGGTAGGGGGCAGAACGACGGATTTTTACCTTGTCGGCTCAGGGATTGGAGACCTACTTTACTTTTTTCTACATTGTAGAATAATAGTGAAGACATCCAAAAAATTGGATCTGAACGGAATATGAAAGTATATGAATTGAAATATTGTAACCGTTATCCCCAATGAAAAGAAATGTGTCTTTGCTGAAGCACATACAGATCTGGGATCAGTCAGGATAAGAGAATGAGTCCATATGGAATGGGAGAGTAGGTCGGATACAGACATAAGTTAGAGTATTTTAAGTAATCAGGTGATAAGGGATAGGCACAATGTTGATTTATAAGCATTACATTGCGTCCTCCAAGATAATTTGTCAGCCATCTAAACTAAACTCTTACAAGTGTTACTTCCACAATCTATCAGGTAAATGGCCACGGATTTTGATGAACTACCATGTGAATAAAAATGTATGTTAGGACAAATATTGGCTTACAGATTAATTTACTTCTCCAATGGGACAAATGTTGGTTGATACTTGATAGAGGAAGTCTGCATGCCAATGTAATTTTTTCCCTTAAAAAATATGAGAAATCCAAACCAAAAGCAATGACAGTATTTTCTCAAATTGGACATCATGGGAACAAACAACCCTCTCAAGTGGAAACAAACAGAACAATATTCTCAAATAGTCAATGTTATAAACAGTAAAGCTGGCCTTCTCAGGAAACGGTTGAGTTGCTGTGTACTGGACAAAGGGTTGCAAAGTTACCGGAATCTTGGTCTATGGACATCTATCATAACTTTAATAATGTATACTTGAATAACAAAAACCATGCATTCATATATAATATTCATTTGTTATATACAGTATGTGTCCATATTGTCCATGAGTTCCTAGTAGATAGACCGTATGGTTCAAGAGAAAATAGCCTCATTAACGAAAAAAAAACATCTATTCAACAATGGTATTACCTCTGCAACTGGTCCAACTATTGACTTTTTTCACAACTGCCACAAGTTTGACACCAAAACATTGACAACAAATACATATTAACATAGTAAAATAAATAAAAGTGTGTAAAACATTTTTCAAACGATATTTCATGCTGAAACCCTCATATTAAACACCAATGGTATTCACTAAGTTGATGGTTTATATTTAGGATATATTTTACATGTGATAAGACCAGAGGGACAGAGATAATTACAGTCTCCTGTGATAATATGAAGTACCCAAAAGGGCCACTAGATGTCTTGTGATAGATTACATAAAATCTTTGAACGATTCCAAAGTTCTGGTCGTTTACGGGTAAAAGTGAATACTGCAAAATCATGTAAAACAAAGCAGCATCCTATGATAAGGCTCTGGACATCACACACCCATTTTGTTTGCAACAGGCTGAGCAAACATTTGTCTTCGCAGTGATGATATCAGCATCCCCAAGGAGGAGGAAAATCTGAAGAAAAAAAATGCAACCTGGCAGGAAGAATAAAACCAAGATTCTTTGCTGAGAGGGTGCTACTGTGTGTAATCTAAACATACTGTATACTTTGGTCCGTCTCTACACAGACAATTTAAAATATATAACAATTACTAGATTACAGACTTGTGTGGCCAAGTCTACAGCAAAATCTCATACACTGTGACATGACATTATCACTAAGACGAAGGATCCATTCCAAATGGGTCCATATTCCCTATATAGTGCACTACTTTCCCCTATGCGAGTCTCTATGGGCCCTGGTCAAAAGTAATGCACTACATAGGGAATAGGGTGCCATTTGTGATGCAACCTAAGAAAAAGTAAGGTTTCTAAAGCAGATGCCAGACCAGAATGTGGAGGACAGATACAGTACAGTGGTGCTGTGAAGGTATTCAGGTCAGACAGACATCTGGTTCCCATCATCACACGGTGCTAACACACACACGTATTCTGCCCGCAGGGCACTGCGTACCTTAATATCTCAGAAGATAACGTGTCTAATGTTTTCATCCCATTGTTCTGTATGAGGAACCCAATACCACAATCAGCAGTGATAATGCTTAGCGACTTGATATAAAGGGGAGCAGATCTGTATCGATATATGAAATATGCCAAATGTTTTGAACTAAAAAAAAGAGTAGAATGTACTCAACTGTATGTCTTTTCATACCAATGAATAAACAATTGTTTACAGAGGGGTAGGGTTGATTCTCCTCCAGAAATCAAACAGAGAAAGGCATCTAGAATTATTGGCATGCCTACAAGACTACATTTTGTTGGATCCAGGTAGGACTGCTCAATAGCCACGGAGACATTCCTGGATAAATGCCTGCAGGAGGATGGATGGGACTCATCATACAACAGCAGCAGCAACCTGTGGAAACCTGTCTTACACATGCCAGGAGGGAGTGCAAACCTCCACTGCAAACAGCTACTCCATTTGCTCTACATTAAAACATGTAGGCTATGCATGCAGACTAGAGTTGAATATTTTCCCGGTATTTTACAAATGTTAAATTCCGAGAATAAATACCTTTTCTCCTGGGTAACCCGGTATTTCCTGCTAAAACTGGAAGTGTCATTCAAAAGCATTATAAAGCATAAATAGGCCTATGTCTGGATTTGATATGAGCTTTGATCGAAAATTCAAGCCTGATGCTAGCTGATCCTTGTGAGCCATATATTAAATACATTTGATGAGTCCTACATTAAAGACATTGAATAAGCCCAAGCCCAAAAAATGGATTGTTATCCAATATGATATAGGCTACTGCACATTATGCTCAACAGAAAAACATAAAAGCCCATAGATGTAGCTAGCTATATGCTCTCTTGGGTAAATAAATGAAACATGCTTCAGTAGGATAATCTTTTTGAGTGTGAACTGTATTATATGGACTGGAATTACACACATTATCGCTCAAACCATGTTAAAGCAGGTAGAAAACATGCGATTCTGATGCACATGCAGCCTACAAAGTTACAAGTATAGCCTAGCGAATTTGATTTTAACTTCACAGGGCCTATTTGTATAATTAGTAAGCTGACTAATATATAGGCATGCCTTTCATAATATTTCCCCTAATGTTATTAGCCTACCTCCTCTTTCGCTCTATATTGTTGCTTCATCCCTTCCAACAGTTAAATGAAATTACTTTTGTTGTCCTTATCTTCATCATTTTAATGACATTCTTGAATAATATTGGACTAGAGTTCGATGCATCTGCAGGAAACCTGGCACCATTCCTATGGTGAAGCATGGTAGTGACATAGCTGTGCAGCGACGCTCCCCATCCAACCTGACAGAGCTTGAGAGGAGAGAAGAATGGGAGAAACTCCCAAAATAAAGGTGTGCCAAGGTTGTAGTGTCATACCCAAGAAGACTCAAGGCTGTAATCGCTGCCAAAGGTGCTTCAACAAAGTACTGAGTAGCTATTTTCAGGTCTCTCTAGAGATGTTTGATGGGGTTCAAGTCCGGGCTCTGGCTGGGCCACTCAATGACATTCAGAGACTTGTCCCGAAGCCACTCCTGCGTTGTCTTGGCTGTGTGCTTAGGGTCGTTGTCCTGTTGGAAGGTGAACCTTCACCCCAGTCTGAGGTCCTGAGCACTCTGGAGAAGGTTTTCATCAAGGATCTCTCTGTACTTTGCTCCGTTGATCTTTCCCTCGATCCTGACTAGCCTCCCAGTCCCTGCCGCTGAAAAACAACCCCACAGCATAATGCTGCCACCACCAGGCTTCACCGTAGGGATGGTGCAAGGTTTCCTCCAGACGTGACGCTTGGCATTCAGGCCAAAGAGTTCAATCTTGGTTTCATCAGACCAGAGAATCTTGTTAGGTGCCTTTTTGCAAACTCCGAGACACAATCCTGTCTCGGAGCTCTACAGACAATTCCTTCAACCTCATGGCTTGGTTTTTGCTCTGACATACACTGTCAACTGTAGGACCTTATATAGACAGGTGTGTGCCTTTCCAAATCATGTCCAATCAATTGAATTTACCACAGGTAACAATCAAGTTGTAGAAACATCTCAAGGATGATCAATGGAAACATGATACACCTGAGCAAAATTTCGAGTCTCATAGTAAAGGGTCTGAATACTGATGTTAATACGTTTTATATATATATATATATATATATATATATATATATATATATATATATATATATATATATATATATTTGCTAAAACTTCTAAAAACCTGTTTTCGTTTTGCCATTATGGGGTATTGTGTGTAGATTGATGAGGAAAATGTTTCATTTAATCCATTTTTGAATAAGGCTGTAATGTAACAAAGTGTGGAAAATGTCAAGGGGTCTGAATACTTTCCGAATGCACTGTAAATACAGTATATAGGGCTATATATCAAATCTAGAACAAGATTATCTACAGTATTTTGGATGCAGTTTGAATGGAGTTGATGGAGGAGAGAAAAGACTGCGAGTGCTTGCGCGTGCACTGATTTAAAGCAACGATATTCGAGTGATAGGCTGTTTTAAAACTCTGCAGCTGCAATACAGAAAAAAACAACAACATCTTTACAATTAAAAAATAAGGTGACCTCCCAAAGCCAGATGGAGATGAGTAAATTAGACGCGCATTCAGTCTTTATATTACTGTAGCATAGACTATTCTTGCAGCAGATGCAGGCCTACCTGTCACAAGGTTAGATTGATTGTCCCAGTGTTAGTGTTACTGGAGAACAGAGCTCCCGAGGGAAGAGAGGTTGTTGTGGAGCACTGGGTTCTGCATTAGGGTTGAATGGCGGAAACCAGGTTACGGAGATTTACTAGGATTTACCGCCCAAAACCACTCCCTTTTCCTAGGATAAATAACTGCGAGAAACCGGTAAATTATAATCAATTATTTATATGAACAGCATGACATGAAATGGAACTGTTAAATGACATGCAATGTCTAAATCTGGCTTCTTTATGGCCTCTGCATGATGAATCATCAACGCTCAGGTTGGGGACAGACCGCCCATCTCAGTATGGAGCGCAGTTCACAATGCATGCAAACCTATCATCTCATCATGCTAACTTTTTTTAATGTGACAGCACTGTCAGGTAAACAGTGTGTGTGTATGTACGTATAATAATGTGCAGTGTTGAGAGAGTATATATACTGTACACTGAACAAAAATATTGACACAACATGCAACAATTTCAATTACATTTTACTGAGTTACAGTTCATATGAGGAAATCGGTCAGTTGAAATAAATTCAATTAGGCCCTAATCTATGGATTTCACATGACTGGGAATACAGATATGCATCTGTTGGTCACAGATAACCTTTTAAAAAATGGGCCTCAAAATGTGCCTCATGATCTCATCACAGTATTTTTGTGCATTGAAATTGCCATCGATAAAATGCAATTGTGTTCGTTGTCTGTAGCTTATGTCTGCCCATACCATAACCCCAGCGCCACCATGGGGAACTCTGTTCACAACGTTGACATTAGCAAAACGCCCGCCCACACGACGCCATACACGTGGTCTGCAGTTGTGAGGCCGGTTGGACGTACTGCAAAAATTCTCTAAAACAATGTTGGAGGCGGCTTATGGTATTTACTTATTTTTTTATTTAACCTTTATTTAACTAGGCAAGTCAGTTGAGAACAAATTGTTATTTACAATGACGGCCTACCTACAGGTCAGCCCCTGGAGCAAATTAGGGTTAAGTGCCTTGCTCAAGGACACATCGGCAGGTTTTTCACCTTGTCGGCTCAGGTATTCGAACCAGCGGCCTTTCGGTTACTGGCCCAATGCTCTGGTGGCCACTCTTGCAGTCAGCATGCCAATTGCATGCTCCCTCAAAACTTGAGACATCTGTGGAATTGTGTTATGTGACAAAACTGCACATTTTAGAGTGGCCTTTTATTGTCCCCAGCACAAGATACACCTGTGTAATGATCATGCCGTTTAATCAGCTTCTTGATAAGCCACAGCTGTCAGGTGGATGGATTATTTTGCCAAAGGAGAAATGCTGACTAACAGGGATGTAACATTTTTTGAGAGAAATAGGCTTTTTGTGCGTATCTTTTATTTCTGCTAATGCACTTTACAACACTTTACATGATGCGTTTATATTTTTGTTCAGTATAGTATACAATGAGGTAATTGAGTGGTCAGCCTGTCTCCCTCTCTCTCTCTCTCTCTCTCTAGTTATGAAGGTTAACTCACTAAATCACAGAGGTCTGCAAGTGGTGTTTGTGTGTGTGTGTTTGTGTGTGTGTGTGTGTGCAATTACTTTAAAAAAAAAGTGATTTTGCTTTATATTAAATCACATTTTGCTTATAAATCTGACTGAGATGGCTGTATCTTGGTTCATTGTCGACGCCCCATTTAACCTTACATCCAGACAGATGGTTTAATTCACAGACATGCCTTGTAGTGTATACAGTATATGACATCATTGGTCTTAATCCGAATGTAGGACATCGTAAATCATTTACCATAGAGCTTCTGCACTGCAGCGATGTCGTCCCAGCTGAGGACCAGGGCGCGGCCTAGCTTCCTGTAGTAGGGGGACATGAGTGCGTGGCGCACCGGTGAGTGCTCCAGCCCCAGCGTGTGGCCTATCTCGTGGGCTGTCACCATGAACAGGTTGTGGCCCTTGTGTCCGTACAGCGTCCACCTCTCTGCCATGTCGAAGTGGGCCTCCCCCCGGCAAGGGAAGAAGGCATGTGCTAGAGCTCCCCCTACAGGACAGGAGAAGGAATGTAAGAGGTTTGGACAGGAAGTCCAGTGGCCCCTCTCTGATGCCCTGATTTGGGTGATTAAGCTCTCTCTTTCTTTACTTTAAAAGAATAGTAGGGCCAGGAGTTTTTATGGACCATGTGACCTGAAAACTAGCTATGAATCACAATTACGGCCCAAGGTCAGGTTACATGGTCAGGAGAAAAGCTCCAGGCCCCATGGTAAGATCCAGTAGGGTGAAGATGAGGTGCTGGGTCCTGACCTGGGCCATCAAACGCGTTGCTGGCCCCGTCGTTGTGCTCGCCCTCGTAGAAGGCCAGGCGGATGTCCGTGGGGCCCTCTGGGACCTCCTGGAAGGCCAGGCCTGACACGTTGCTCCACAGCTGAAAGGCGGCACGCACCGCCAGCCGCACAGGGCCCGGCGCAAGGTGACGAGGCCAGTTCACTATCCTATAGGTCAGGTGACGCTTGTACCACTTTTCACCTGCAGGGGCAGAGATGACATAGAGAATTATGGGTACATGCCAATAGGCTGTACAGAGAAACAAAAAAAGGACTGCACGGCACACCACCACATTGCTCAGGATAATAAAATAAAATACTATTCCCACCAAGTAAGTTTAATGTGATGGTATTTATACATTTGCAGTAAAATCACATACATTGCAACATCCTTTAGAGTCTATTGACGCACATAAAAATAAAAAAGCCAGTTTGAGCTAGTTTAAGCTTTTTGTTTGGGCTTTTCTTTTTTGCCATCTATAATAATAATGTGTTATTCAATGTGTTTCTATGGGCAATAGTAGTAAAGTTCCATACTGCCTCTGGAAGCAACGTTAGCACAAGAACTGTTCGTCAGGAGCTTCATGAAATGGGTTTCCATTGCCAAGCAGCCGCACACAAGCCTAAGATCACCATGCGCTGGAGGGGTGTAAAGCTTGCCGCCATTGAACTCTGGAGCAGTGGAAACACATTCTCTGGAGTGATGAATCACGCTGGCAGTCCGACGGCCGAATCTGGATTTGGCGGATGCCAGGAAAACGCTACCAGGCCGAATGCAAAGTGCCAACTGTAAAGTTTGGTGGAGGAGGAATAATGGTCTGGGGCTGTTATTCATGGTTCAGGCTAGGCCCCTTCGTTCCAGTGGCATTCTCATGCTGCTACAGCATACAATGACATTCTAGACGATTCTGTGCTTTCAACTTTGTGGCAACAGTTGGGGAAGGCCCTTTCCTGTTTCAGAATGACAATGCCCCTGTGCACAAAGCGAGAAATGGTTTGTCGAGATAGGTGTGGAAGAACTTGACTGGCCTGCACAAAGCCCTGACCACAACACCGTTGGGATGAATTAGAACATTGACTGTGAACCAGGCCTAATTGCCCAACATCAGTGCCCGATCTCAGTATTGTTCTTGGGGCTGAATTGAAGCAAGTCCCCGCAGCAATGTTCCAACATCTAGTGGAAAGCCTTTCTCATAAGAGTGGGGGCTGTTATAGCAGCAAAGGGGGGACCAACTCCATAGTAGATATTCGACGAGCAGGTGTCCACATACTTCTGGTCATGTAGTGTATAGTGTATGTATTAATTTGTCGATGTCCATCATCGATTTTGTATGACCCTTACAAAAAAAGATAGCAATTTTGAAACTGCAGTAGAAGTTTGTGAGGATCTTAGGGGCCAAACCAAATGTATTCAGCCTCCTGAGGTTGAAGAGGCACTGTTGCGGGTTTTTCACCACACTGTCTGTGGTGACCATTTCAGATTGTCAGTGATGTGTACGCCGTGTACGGTCCCATCGATGTGGATAGGGGGGTGCTCCCTCAGCTGTCTCCTGAAGTCCACGATCAGCTCCTTCGTTTTGTTGACGTTGAGGGAGAGGTTACTTTCCTGGCACTACTCTGCCAGTGCCCTCACCTCCTCCCTGTAGGCTGTCTCGTCATTGTTGGTAATCAGGCCTACCACTGTTTTGTCCTCTGCAAACTTGATGATTGAGTTGGAGGTGTGCATGGCCACGCAGTCATGGGTGAACAGGGAGTACAGGAGGGGGCTGGCACACACCCTTGTGGGGCCCCAGTGTTGAGGATCAGCAAAGTGGACGTGTTGTTTCCTACCTTCACCACCTGGGGGCGGCCCGTCAGGAAGTCCAGGACCCAGTTGCACAGGGCGGTGTTCAAACCCTAGGCCTCGAGCTTAATGATGAACTTGTAGTGTACTATGGTGTTGAATGCTGAGCTATAGTCAATAAACAACATTCTTACATAGGTATTCTCTTGTCCAGATGGGATAGGGCAGTGTTCAGAGTGATGGCGATTGCATAGTCTGTGGATCTATTGGGGCGGTTAGCAAATTGAAGTGGGTCTCGGGTAGGTAAGGTAGAGGTGAGATGATCCTTGACTAGTCTCTCAAAGCACTTCATGATGACAGAGGTGAGTTCTACGGGTCGATAGTCATTAAGTTCAGTTACCTTTGCCTTCTTGGGTACAGGAACAATTGTGGCCATCTATAAGAATAAGGATAGATTGAATATGCCTGAAAACACGCCAGTCAGCTGGTCTGCTCATAATCTGACGATGTGGCTAGGGATGCCGGCAGCCTTGCGAGGGTTAACACATTGAAATGTTTTACTCACGTCTGCCACGGAGAAGGAGAGCCCACAGTCCTTGTTAGCGGGCCACGTCGGTGGCACTGTGTTATTCTCAAAGCGGGCGAAGAAGGTGTTTAGCTTGTCCGGAAGCAAGACGTTGGTCTTGGCGACGTGGGTGGTTTTCCTTTTATAATACGTGATTGTCTGTAGTCCCTGCCACATACACTGGGGGCCATACGTTTGGAATATTACTCATTCAAGGGTTTTTCTTTATTCGGTCCTCATGAAGCTGGTTGAAAGAATGCTAAGAATGTGCAAAGCTGTCATCAAGGCAAAGGGTGGCTACTTTGAAGAATCTCAAATATAAAATATATTTTGATTTGTTTAACACTTTTTTGGTTACTAGATGATTCCATATGTGTTATGTCATAGTTTTGATGTCACTTTTATTCTACAATGTAAAAAATAGTGCAAATAAAGAAAAACCCTTGAATGAGTAATATTCCAAACTTTTGGTCTCGTGTCTCAGCCGTTGAACTGCGACTCCACTTTGTCTCTATACTGACGTTTAGAGATCAAGTTCAATCTTGGTTTCATCAGACCAGAGAATCTTGTTTCTCATGGTCTGAGTGTCTTTAGGCCTTTTGGCAAACTCCAAGCGGGCAGTCATGTGCCTTTTACATTTACATTTTAGTCATTTAGCAGACACTCTTATCCAGAGCGACTTACAGTTAGTTAGTGCAAACATGTTCATACTTATTTCGTACTGGTCCCCCGTGAGAATCGAACCCACAACCCTGGCAATGCAAACGCCAAGTGCACCAGTCCTTCCTGCAGCAAAGCACCCCCACAACATGATGCTGCCACCCCCGTGCTTCACAGTTGGGATGGTGTTCTTCGGCTTGCAAGCCTACCCCTTTTATCTCCAAACATAACGATGGTCGTTATGTCCAAACAGTTCTATTTTTGTTTCATCAGACCAGAGAACATCTCTCCAAAAAGTACGATCTTTGTCCCCATGTGCAGTTGCAAACAGTAGTCTGGCTTTATTATGGCGGTTTTGGAGTATTGGCTTCTTCCTTGCTATGCGGCCTATCAGGTTATGTCGATATAGGACTCGTTTCACTGTGGATATAGATACTTTTGTACTGGTTTCCTCCAGCATCTTCACAAGGTCCTTTGCTGTTGTTCTGGGATTGATTTGCACCAAAGTACGCGTCTCCTTCCTGTGCGGTATGATGGCTGCGTGGTCCCATGGTGTTTATACTTGCGTACTATTGTTTATACAGATGAACGTGGTACCTTCAGGCGTTTGGAAATTGCTCCCAAGGATGAACCAGACTTGTGGAGGTTTTCTGAGGTCTTGGCTGATTTCTTTAGATTTTCCCATGACGTCGAGCAAAGAGGCACTGAGTTTGAAGGTAGGCTTTGAAATACATCTACAGGTACACCTCCAATTGACTCAAATTATGTCAATTAGCCTATCAGAAGCTTCTAAAGCCATGACATCATTTTCTAGAATTGTCCAAGCTGTTTAAAGGCACAGTCAACTTAGTGTATGTAAACTTCTGACCCACTGGAATTATGATATAGTGAATTATAAGTGAAATAATCTGTCTGTAAACAATTGTTGGAAGAATGACTTGTGTCATGCACAAAGTAGATGTCCTTCCGACTTGTGAAAAGTTTAAAGTGGTTGAAAAATTAGTTTTAATGACTTCAACCTAAGTGTACAGTCGTGGCCAAAAGTTTTGAGAATGACAAGAAGTATTGGTCTCCACAAAGTTTGCTGCCTCAGTGTTGATGATGGCAATTTGCATATACTCCAGAATGTCATGAAGAGTGATCAGATGAATTGCAATTAATTGCAAAGTCCCTCTTTGCCATGAAAATGAACTTAATCCCCAAAAAACATTTCCACTGCATTTCAGCCCTGCCACAAAAGGACCAGCTGCCATCATGTCAGTGATTGTCTCGTTAACACAGGTGAGAGTGTTGACGAGGACAAGGCTGGAGATCACTCTGTCATGCTGATTGAGTCAGAATAACAGACTGGAAGCTTTAAAAGGAGGGGGTGCTTGAAATCATTGTTCTTCCTCTGTCAACCATGGTTACCTGCAAGGAAACACAAAGGGCTTCACATGCAAGGATATTGCTGATAGTAAGATTGCACCTAAATCAACCATTAATCGGATCATCAAGAACTTCAAGGTGAGAGGTTCAATTGTCGTGAAGAAGGTGTTAGGGCGTTAGGGCCCAAGAAAGTCCATCAAGCGCCAGGACCGTCTCCTAAAGTTGATTCAGCTGCGGGATCGGGGCACCACCAGTGCAGAGCTTGCTCAGGAATGGCAGCAGGCAGGTGTGAGTGCATCTGCACGCACAGTGAGGTGAAGACTTTTGGAGGATGGCCTGGTGTCAAGAAGGGCAGCAAAGAAGCCACTTCTCTCCAGGAAAAACATCAGGGACAGACTGATATTCTGCAAAAGGTACAGGGATTGGACTGCTGAGGACTGGGGTAGAGTCATTTTCTCTGATGAATCCTCTTTCCGATTGTTTGGGACATCCGGAAAACACCTTGTCCGGAGAAGACAAGGTGAGCGCTACCATCAGTCCTGTGTCATGCCAACAGTAAAGCATCCTCAGACCATTCATGTGTGGGGTTGCTTCTTAGCCAAGGAAGTGGGCTCCCTCACAATTTTGCCTAAGAACACAGCCATGAATAAAGAATGGTACCAACACATCCTCCTAGAGCAACTTCTCCCAACCATCCAAGAACAGTTTGGTGACGACCAATGCCTTTTCCAGCATGATGGAGCACCTTGCCATAACTAAGTGGCTCAGGGAACAAAACATCGACATTTTGGGTCCATGGCCAGGAAACTCCCCAGACTTTAATCCCATTGAGAACTTGTGGTCGATACTCAAGAGGCGGGTGGACAAACAAAAACCCACAACCTCTGACAAACTCCAAGCATTGATTATGCAAGAATGGCCTGCCATCAGTCAGGATGTGGCCCAGAAGTTAATTGACAGCATGCCAGGGCGGATTGCAGAGGTCTTGAAAAAGAAGGGTCAACACTGCAAATATTTACTCTTTGCATAAACTGAATGTCATTGTCAATGAAAGCCTTTGACACTTATGGAATACTTATAATGATACTTCAGTGAACCATAGTAACTACTGACATAAAGATCTAAGAACACTGAAGCAGCAAACTTTGTGGAGACCAATACTTGTGTCATTTTCAAAACGTTTGGCCACGACTGTACTGTAAATAAGGTATTTCAGTTAGTTTTTTTGCTAAACAATTTAAAAACCTCTTTTCGCTTTGTCATTATGGGGTATTGTGTGTAGATTGATGAGGAAAACATTTTATTTAATACATTTTAGAAAAGGGCTGTAACGCAACAAAATGTCGGTCAAGGGGTCTGAATACTATGTACATACAGCGGGTGAAATAAGTATTGAACACGTCACCATTTTTCTCAGTAAATATATTTCCAAAGGTGCTATTGACATGAAAGTTTCACCAGATGTTGGTAACAACCCAAGTAATCCATACATACAAAGAAACCAAAACAAATAAGTTCAGAAATTAATTTATGTGTAATAATGTGAAATGACACAGGGAAAAAGTATTGAACACATGAAGGGAGGTTCAAAAAGGCATGGAAAGCCAAGACAACAGCTGAAAACTATCAGTAATTAAAAATCAATCCAGCCCCCTGTCAGTGCAAATTAATATCAGCTGGTTCAGTCCCAACTGGGTTGTTATCAACATCTGGTGAACATTTCATGTCAATAGCACCTTTGGAAATATATTTACTGAGAACAATTTCACCTGCTGTATGTCCCAAATACCAAATTTCACCTATTTGTTGGGGAGTAATCGCCTTGTGTATACACAAGATTACACAATCTAGAAATCACTAAAGCAAACAACCACACACAGCATGCAAAGCATACAACAACAAGAGGAAAACTTCCTAGCAGGAAACAACCATTACCCAGAGCTTAGTGGAACCAGCTTGAGGCTGGAGCTTAACCATAACAGCCTGGCTGTCCCAGCCAAAGATGACTTCTGTCTCATGTGTTATGACACCACATTGCCCATATAGTGCACTACTTTCAACCAGAGCCACATTATCCCATAATGCACTACTTTTGAACAAAGCCACCCTATTTTCCATAAAGTGCACTACTTTTGCAGCCTCTCAAGCCAACTGATCTCGTGAGCTTATATGAATGTTCAGTGTTTCCCCTACATGCACTTAGAAGCGGCGCACCGCCACTGCTAAATTGTAGCCAATAAATGTTTTATAAAATTGGGATGGGAAACTTAAACGACTAAAACCCGTATGAAGAAAACACAATGGAGCAATTTATTTTTAAGTAAGGTCATCTTTGAGAACTGACAATCACCAAAATAAAAACTAGCCAGTCAGGGAGAATCAAAAATTCCAAAAATGTCATTGCATGGGGTCCCAATTGATTTTGTTATAATGTTTGAGTCACTATAGCATAAAAACAAGGTATAAGACATGGCAAAATGCGTATAATTAATTAGCTTTGAAACAGTAATTTTTCTTTCAGCCCCATGGGGAGGCAGGTAGCCTAGTGGTTAGAGTGTTAGGCCCGTAACTGGAAGGTTGCAGGATCAAATCCCCGAGCTGACAAGGTAAAAATCTGTCGTTCTGCCCCTGAACAAGGCAGTTAACCCACTGTTCCTAGGCCGTCATTGTAAATAAGAATTTGTTCTTAACTGACTTGCCTAGTAAAATAAAGGTAAATATAAATAAAAGTCGAAATGCAGGAAACTAGCATTAAATTGTAAAATGTTGTTGTAGTGAGTGCAGTGCACAATTGAGCCATCTCGATCCTAGAGATAGAGACAAGGTTTATATATATTTTTGATCTATCTTTAGACGAGATAGCCAGCCTCTCACCCACTACTCCCCATTAGGCTCATATGGCGAAAATGCGATAGCCAGCCTACACAGCGAGAGAGAAACGTATTGCGAAGGCAGGTCTTTTCTTGGTAATCTGGACATCTCGATGAATTAAAAACTAGCTAAGACTTTGGTGAATTTGTAATTGTTTTCAAGAGTGCGATCTAGTAGGTGCATTCTTTTAATCTGCATCCTTTTAATACGTGTGCATGTTTTTACGCGCACAGCAAGTAATTATTACACACTGACTCAAGCTAAATTACATAAGGATGGACCACATTCGTGGCAGCCATAATATAATGAGAGAAAATACATGTGTGTCAGTGGAGGCTGGTGGGAGGAGCAATAGGAGGACGGGCTCATTATAATGGCTGGAATGTAAGAAATTGAACGGAGTCAAACATGTGGTTCCATTTATTCCTTTCCAGCCATTACAGTGAGCCTGTCCTCCTATAGCTCCTCCCACCAGCCTCCACTGAAGTGAGTGGTTTTGTTGTGCTAGTATGAATATGAATATTGCACACCCTATTCTAGAACTATTGTGCATTCCAAGATATTTTCCGCAGCTGTCACAAATCGTCAGAGTCAACATGGATTGATTTCGTCAGTTGCTTCCAACTTCGAGCATAACCTGCGTCTTACCAGTGTATTTTACTTAATTGTTTCCTTATCAGTGTCTCCTCGTGATATTGAAAAGTAATTAGCTATTCTACTTTCTTTTGAAGCGATTATTATTGAACAATTGTATTTTTTTCTTTGGTGATCAAAGGGATCTGCATCCATAAATTCAGCCTGTCATGAACGGAAGCTCAAGTTGTAGATGCCCATGTGCAGACGATAGTTCGCCACAGCCTCTCTCTCCTGAGGCCCTCCTTATCCAGAGCGACTTACAGTTAGTGCATTCATCTTGGTGGGACAACCACATATCACAGACATAGAAAGTATATTTTTCCTCAATAACGTACATATCAGTAGCATCTGAGCTAGTGGGGGGGGGGTCAAGTGTAAGTATTTATTTATTTGGTGGGGGGGGGGGGTGAGGTGAGGAGGAGGATTATTTAAGATAGTGTTTGAAGAGGTAGGGTTTCAGATGTTTTCGGAAGATGCCAGGGACTCTGCTGTCCTAGCTTCAGGGGTAAGCTGGTTCCACCATTGGGGTGTCAGGACAGAGAAGAGCTTGGACTGGGCTGAGCAGGAGCTGCCCTCCCGTAGGGGTGGGAGGGCCAAGAGACCTGAGGTGGCAGAACAGAGTGCTCAGGTTGGGGTGTAGGGTTTGAACATAGCCTGAAGGTAGGAAGGGGCAATTCCTCTTGCTGTTCCATAGGTAAGCACCATGGTCTTGTAGTCGATGCAAGTTTCGACTTGAAGCCAGTGGAGTGTGCGGAGGAGCAGGGAGACATGAGAGAACTTGGGAAGGTTGAAAACCAGACGGGCTGCTGCGTTCTGGATAAGTTGCAGGGGTTTGATGGCACAAGTTAGGACATCTAAGAAGCCAGGCCTGGTATTTATAGCAGATTTTTAAAAAGCCTTTGATAAAGTAAGACTGGATTTTATTTATAAATAAAATGATTTTTAAAATATCTGTGATTCTCTAAATGGGTAAAAGTAATGTATAGCAACCCCAGGTGTAAAATAGTAAATAGTGGCTACTTCTCAGAGTTTTGAATTGTCAAGAGGAGTTAAACAAAGGTGTCCGCTGTCACCATATATATTCGTTATTGCCATCGAAATGCTAGCTATTAAAGTCAACATTAGAGGATTTGAAATCCAAGGCTTACAAACGAAGGTGTCCATGTATACCGATGACTCAAGTCCCCAAGCTAGATCCCTGCAATGTCTAATTGAAGATCTAGATAACTTTTCTGGACTCTCTGGACTAAAACCTAATTATGAGTGTACAATATTACGTATTGGATCTTTAAAAAAATACAACTTTTACATTACCCTGCAGTTTATCGATAAAATGGGATGACGGTAAAGTAGACACACTTGGTATTCATATCACAAAATATATAAATGAGCTCTCCACAATGAATTTCAATAGAAAACATGTTAAAATAGACAAGATCCTGTAACCATGGAGAGGTAAATACCTGTATATTTATGAAAAAATGGCCCTGATTAACTCCTTAGTCATATCTCAGTTTACTCACTTACTTATGGTGCTGCCTACTCCTGATGATTTGTTTTTCAAATCATATGAGCAAAAAATATTTTGCTTTATCTGGGACGCTAAACCAGACTAAATAAAGTGTGCCTATCTATATAATGAAGATGAATTGGGTGGGTTGAGATATATATTAAATATAAAAGCACTAAACCTCTCTCTAAAAGCTTCACTCATTCAAAAGTTTTACTTGAACCCTAAATGGTTCTAAAGTAGATTACTAAGAAAAGCTCATCCATTGTTTAAAAATGTCCTTTTTGCCTTGTCTCATTTTTGATACATTTTTCAAACAAGTATTGCAGAGCTGGATACAATTTACATTTCATCCCCCTGAAGAAAATAGAACAAATATTACAACAAATATTATGGCTGAACTCAAATGTGCTGGTTGATAAAATACCTGTATTTATGGGAATGATGGTAGAGTTATGTCTTTCATGGAGTTATCAGAATTGTACGGGAAGGTCTGCTCAATACAAGATTACAACCAATTGATTACAGCATTGCCCCTAAAATGGAGGAGGCAGGTGGCAGCGGGAGGAGGTAGGGTTCTGGTCTGTCTGCCCAACATAAAGGATCAAAACTGGCAGAGGAATAAAAATAGTATAAATAGGAAAGTATACCAGATTCATTTGATTACGATTCCATGGTACATGAGTTGATATATAAAACGACGCAAGATGCAAGACTGTGGTTTTCAGTCAAGGGGCTGAAGGGCAGCATAGGCAGAGATGAACTCGGCGTTCATGACCACAGATTGGCAGTTCCAAACGCTGCCAGAGACCCGGAATTCCGCAGGGTACACTAAATTCGAAGGCTTGCAGCCAAGGGGTGGGGAGCGTCTATAAAGCCTACAGAGGGAGGTGCGAACAGGTATAGTAAACACACACATAGTTGACAAAGCTACAAAAGAGCAAAATGAGATCTGTAAATAACTAGGTAAGAGTGGAACAGGTATAGTAAACACACACACACATAGTTGACAAAGCTACAAAAGAGCAAAATGAGATCTGTAAATAACTAGGTAAGAGTGAGAAAATGGTGTGGAGCCTTCCTCTCTTTCCTTCCTTGAACATCACTGCAGAACAACTCAGCAGAGCCGTCTTAGTTTCTGCGACGGTCTTAGTTTTGCGACAAAACCGCCACTGACATTACCGCCGCTTACAGCTTCCGTTGAAAAACCTGGGGAGACTGAAGAACTAACACTAATTGCTAATTGCCTAGCAGAGGTGGAGAGGACACCTCCCTGTACTAATTGCTGATTGCCAAGAGAGGTGAAATAAGCAGTTCACACACAAAGTAGGCCACTATGAAGACAGGCAGCACTTAAAGTAGATGGCCCTAGCTAGCAAAAAGACAGTGCTGGACCACAACAGATAAAGACAAAGAAATTATACCGTACTTATCCTGGAGATATGAGGAGTCCTCTAGCTATAGATTAAAGCCCAGTGGACACATCACCACAGATATGGACATGACCCCTCTCCCCTGAAGCCCTTCTAACACAGATGCACCTGCTCCACCAAGAGGTTGTGGATCTTAATGCTTCTATCAGTCAAGTTTTGGATGAACCCGAGACAACCTCCTTGGACGCAACGACACGACCTCTTCCTAAAGCCACTTGGGCCTCCAAGGGTGAGCCTCAAAGGGCCCTGAGCCAGTCCACCATCTCCAAGAGTGTGGCCAAGTCGTGGCCGTTCTCCATCTACCCTCACTGTTACCTCATTGGCCAACTAATTCCTGAGGAGAAGCCTGTGGTAATGGCTGACAATGATTCCTCAAAGCCCAAGAAGGTGTCTTTATAGAGGAGGCTGGCATGTTGTTTTGGGAAGAAGGAGAAGACTGGATCCACTAAGAACACCAAGGTCAAGAAGAAGACCAAGGTGGAGACGACCAAGGTCCAGGAGAAGACCAAGTTGGAGAAGACCAAGGTCCAGGAGAAGACCAAGGTGGAGAAGGTAAGACGACCACTGGCTCATCAGTCATAAATAAATATTACCATTTGTCATCATCTGCCAGTGTACCATGACCTCTCCTCTAAAGTCTTGTCTCTGTTTTCTGTTTTCTGCTTCTCCAATTACAGAACACTGCCATGACCAGGGGATATTGCTCCACGTATTTAAACCTCCTCACAAAGTATAAACCTCTTTCGAGGGAGACCTGGCAAGATTAAGCAGGAAAAACCTGGTTGCCTGATGCAAAGACAAACACACCCTATCCATAAGGATATCCCGAATGGGAGAGATCATAACATCAAATCAAATCAAAATGTATTTGTCACATGCGCCGAATACAACAGGTGTAGACCTTACAGTGAAATGCTTATTTACAAGCCCTTAACCAACAATACTTTAAGAAGTTTTAATAAAAAAAGAATTAAACAGCAGTAGTAAAATAACAATAGCGAGGCTATATACAGGAGTACCGGTACAGAGTCAATGTGTAGGGGCACCAGTTAGTTGAGGTAATTGAGGTAATATGTACATGTAGGTAGAGTTAAAGTGACTATGCATAGATAATAAACAAAGAGTAGCAGCAGTATAAAAGAGGGGTCTGGTGGCCCTTTATTAGCTGTTCAGGAGTCTGATGGATTGGGGGTAGAAGCTGTTAAGGAGCCTTTTTGACCTAAACTTGGCGTTCCGGTACCGTTTGCTGTGCGGTAGCAGAGAGAACAGTCTATGAATAGGATGATTGGAGTCTTTGACCATTTTTAGGGCCTTCCTCTGACACCGCCTGGTATAGAGGTCTTGGATGGCAGGAAGCTTGGCCCACAGCTCCAATCCAGATGTGTTGGTCATTACTGAGACGTTAACCTTTTTGGTTATAACATTTTTCATCAAGACAGATCTTCCAAAGGTGGGGGAGTGGCAATTTTTACCAAGGATCACCTTCAGTGCTCGGTTGTCTCCACCAAGTCTGTCCCCAAACAATGTGGTTTGCTGATTTTAACTATTAAACTTTCAAATTGCTCTTTGTTGACTGTTGCTGGGTACTATCGTCCACCATCAGCACCGGCCTGTACTCTACCTGCCCTAGCTCTCTCCTGGCCCCTTACACTAAGTCTGAATTTGTCCTGCTAGATTACCTAAACTGGGACATGCTTAAACCACCTGACCAAGTCCTAAAGCAATGGGACTCCCTAAATCTTTCTCAGATTATTAGCAATCCCACAAGGTATGACCCCAAACACCCAGAAAAGGCTACGCTTCTTCATGTTATTCTCACAAATAATCCTGATAGGTATCAGTCTGGTGTTTTCTGTAATGATCACAGTTTTATAGCCTGTGTTCGTAATGGCTGCTCAGTGAATCGATCTGTCCTGATTTGTCATAGACGCTTGCAAAAAATCTTGAATGAGCAAGCCTTACTGGCTTTTGTAAAGTGGAATAGAATCAGCTTGATCCCCTCTGTCGAAGATGCTTGGACCTTCTTTTTTGATATTTTCAGTGGTATTGTTAACAAACACGCCCCCCATAGAAAAAATTAGAATTAAAAACAGGTTCAGCCCCTGGTTCAACCGTGATCTTAGAGAGTTACTCCACCTCAAGATTTGCATTTGGCGAAAGTCCCGGCACACGCATACTCAGGCTCACTGGCTCTCGTTCAGGCAAATGAGAAATAAGTGCACTCAGGCTATCCGGAAGGCCAAAGTTAGTTACTTTAAGGAGCTGTGGGTCTAACCCAAAGACATTATGGAAAACGGTTAAAGACCTGGAGAATAAGCCCTCCTTCTCACAGCTGCCCATGTCCCTTAAAGTTGATGATGTCAAGAGCTCTTTAATCACTTCTTCATTATGTCAGGATTCCTATTTGACTCAGCCATGCCTCCTTGCCAGTCAACATTTCCTCATCTGCTACCCCTTCTAATGCAACTATCCCCAATGTACCTCCCTCTTTTTCCCCTGCCCCGCTACAAAGTTTTTCCCTGGAGGCAGTTACGGAGTCCGAGGTACTAAAGGAGCTCCTGAAACTTGACCCCAAAAAACCATCTGGGTCAGATGGTTTAGACCCTTTCTTCTTTAAGGTTGCTGCCCCTATCATCGCCAAGCCTATCTCCAACCTTTTTAACCTGTCTCTCCTTTCTTGGGAGGTTCCCATTAATCGGAAGGTATCCCCGTTTCATTTTTTATTTAAAGGGGGAGATCAAGCTGATCCTAACTGTTATAGGCCTATTTCTATTTTGCCCTGTTTATCAAAAGTGTTGGAAAAACTTGTCAATAATCAACTGACTGGCTTTCTTTATGTCTATAGTATTCTCTCTGGTATGCAATCTGGTTTCCGCTCAGGTTATGGATGTGCCACTGCAACCTTAAAGGTCCTCAATGATGTCACCATTGACCTTGATTCTAAGCAATGTTGTGCTGCTATTTTTATTGACTTGGCCAAAGCTTTTGATACGGTAGACCATTCCATTCTTGTGGGCCGGCTAAGGAGTATTGGCGTCTCTGAGGGGTCTTTGGCCTGGTTTGCTAACTACCTCTCTCAAAGAGTGCAGTGTATAAAGTCAGATAATCAGCTGTCTCAGCCACTGCCTGTCACCAAGGGAGTACTCCAAGGCTCATTCCTAGGCCCCACGCTTTTCTCAATTTACATCAACAACATAGCTCAGGCAGCAGGAATCTCTCTCATCCATTTATATGCAGGTGATACAGTCTTATACTCAGCTGGCCCCACCACGGATTTTGTGTTAAATGCTCTACAACAAAGCTTTCTTAGTGTCCAACAAACTTTCTCTACCCTTAACCTTGTTTTGAATACCTCCAAAACAAAGGTCATGTGGTTTGGTAAGCAGAATACCCCTCTCCCCATAGGTGTGATTACTACCTCTGAGGTTTTAAAGCTTGAGGTAGTTTCCTCTTACAAGTACTTGGGAGTATGGCTAGACGGTACACTGTCCTTCTCTCAGCACCTATCAAAGCTGCAGGCTAAAGTTAAATCTAGACTTGGTTTCCTCTATCGTAATCGCTCCTCTTTTACCCCAGCTGCCAAACTAACCCTGATTCAGATCCATCCTACCTATGATACATTACGGAGACATAATTTATAGATCGGCAGGTAAGGGTGTTCTCGAGCGGCTAGATGTTCTTTACCATTCGGCCATCAGATTTGCCACCAATGCTCCTTATAGGACACATCACTGCACTCTATACTCCTCTGTAAATGCGTCATCTCTGTATACCCATCGCAAGACCCATTTGTTGATGCTTATTTATAAAACCCTCTTAGGCCTCACCCCCCCCCCCTATCTGATATATCTACTGCAGCCCTCATCCTCCACATACAACACCCGTTCTGCCAGTCACATTCTGTTAAAGGTCACCAAAGCACACACATCCCTGGGTCGCTCGTCTTTTCAGTTTGCTGCAGCTAGCGACTGGAACGTTTGTCCAGGTGGGAAAGGGCAGTGTTGAGTGCAATAGAGATTGCATCATCTGTGGATCTGTTGGGGCGGTATGCAAATTGGAGTGGGTCTAGGGTTTCTGGGATAATGGTGTTGATGTGAGCCATGACCAGCCTTTCAAAGCACTTCATGGCTACAGTTGTGAGTGCTACGGGTCGGTAGTCATTTAGGCAGGTTACCTTAGTGTTCTTGGGCATGGGGTCTATAGTGTTCTGCTTGAAACAGGTTGAAAATGTCAGTGAAGACACTTTCCAGTTGGTCAGCGCATGCTCGGAGTACACGTCCTGGTAATCCGTCTGGCCCTGCGACCTTGTGAATGTTGACCTGTTTAAAAGGTCTTACTCACATCGGCTACGGAGAGCGTGAGTCGTCCGGAACAGCTGATGCTCTCATGCATGTTTCAGTGTTACTTGCCTCGAAGCGAGCATAGAAGTAATTTAGCTCGTCTGGTAGGCTTGTGTCACTGGACAGCTCGCGGCTGTGCTTCCCTTTGTATGTACGTATGGTCACTGTGGGGACGACGTCATCGATGCACTTATTAATGAAGCCGGTGACTGGTGTGGTAATGTTATCGGATGAATACCGGAACATATTCCAGTCTGTGCTAGCGAAACAGTCCTGAAGCTGATGAAGCCAGTGACTGATATGGTGTACTCCTCAGTGCCATCGGAAGAATCCCGGAACATATTCCAGTCTGTGCTAGCAAAACAGTCCTGTAGCTTAGCATCCGCTTCATCTGACCACTTTCTTATTGACCGAGTTACTGGTGCTTACTGCTTTAGTTTTTGCTTGTAAGCAGGAATCAGGAGGATATAATTATGGTCAGATTTAACAAATGGACGGCGAGGGAGAGCTTTGTACGCGTCTCTGTGTGTGGAGTAAAGGTGGTCTAGAGTTTGTTTCCCTCTGGTTCACATTTAACATGCTGATAAAAATTTGGTAGAACGGATGAGTTTCCCTGCAATAAAGTCCCCGGCCACTAGGTGCGCCACCTCTGGATGAACGTTTTCCTGTTTGCTTAAGGCCATATACAGCTCACTGAGTGTGGTTTAAGTGCCAGCATCGGTTTGTGGTGGTATATAGACAGCTATGAAAAATATTGATGAAAACTCTCTTGGTAAATAGTGTGGTCTACAGCTTATCATGATATCTGGCGGGTTTTAAAAAGCTTAAAACCCGCCAGCTGTATGTTATTCATGTTGTTGTTGAGCCACGACTCGGTGAAACACAAGATATTAAAGTTTTTAATGTCCCGTTGGTAGGATATTCATGAACGTTCCTCATCTAATTTATTTTCCAACGATTGTACATTGGCTAGTAATACTGATGGTAAAGGCAGATTATACACTCGCCGTTGGATCCTTACAAGGCACCCCAAACTGCGTCCCCGATATCTCTGTCTCTTTCTCCTGCGAAACACGGGGATAACATGCTTATCAAGGCTAGGGTGGTTAATGTTGTTAATTAGTTTTTCAATCAAGTTTTCTAAATGATCTACAGCCTCTGTGTGTCTTTCATATTATGATAACTTTAGGGTTCTGACATTAGAAAAAAGACTGAACATCATTCCCAATGTGGTGATCTGATAATAAAATGTGTGGGTTACCAATCTGAAGATTTTAAAGCTCCTTTTAAAACACTATCATGCAGTACCCTATGTTGATGTGGGTTGCAAAGTCCACACTGACAGTGGCCTTGAGTCATTGCCTTGATTCTAGCCCTCATAGACCTCCGCTGAGTAAGAGGGTCCCACCGGACCAACGATGGCAGGAAGTTGGATACTGAAGACATTCCTTGACTTCCCTTATGGAAGTAATTAGAATTATGGCTTGTAAAGTAGTGTTGGGGGGGGTCCCCATCTCTCTAGGAAGTGACCAAGATCATCTGATAGCAATGGTTATTGTTATTAGAAGAGAACAGTGGTGGTGGTCGGAGTTGGAGCTTTCTTGTGCAAGAGAGCATGTTTGAAGCAAACACAGACATGGCTCTATACTATCACTGGTCTGTCTGAGAGATGTAAGCGGACAGTACCCTCAGAGGGAGACTTCTTAGAGAGCCACAGCACAGAGCAAGTGCAGCATCTATTGTAACTTATTATCATACTGTACAGTCATATCAAATAATCACAGTAATATATTGATACCCATTCACACCTCAAACCAGAGAGAAAGCATGTGGTTAGTCAGGTCTGTGGATCCAAAAAGCACACACCTCTCACAAACACGGAGCATTCACAACCTGCACTGCTTATCTGAAAATAGGGCGACGGAATGTAGCCTCTGTAAATATCAGTAGGAACCTGTGCCAGATTCCCACAGCTAGTCTTCCTGGATAAGAGCTACAGTACGTCTGCTTGTTATTTCTGGGAGACACGGTAGTAGGACCTCCTTTCCTTTGTGAAACAACAATGGCAAATGAAAACAATTAGATCCAAGTAATTTATCGGTTTTATGTCATCAAACCCATATGCAGTAAGCTCCAAAAGTATTGGGACAGTGACACATTTTTTATTGTTTTGGCTCTGTACTCCAGCACTGGATTTGAAATTATACAATGACTATGAGGTTAGTGTAGACTGCCAGCTTTAACTTGAGGGAAATTACTGCACTTTTTGTACATAGTCCCTCCATTATGTACAAAACAAATCCATTAAAATAACATCAAATTGATCAGGAATACAGTGTAGACATTGTTACTGTTGTAAATTACTATTGTAGTGGCTGATTTTTAATGGAATATCTCCATAGGCGTACAGAGGCCCGTTATCAGCAACCAGCAACCAGTAGTAAAAAGTATTAGGTCACATTTTCTTTGCACGCAATGACTACATCAAGCTTGTGACTCTACAAGCTTGTTGGATGCATTTTCTGTTTGTTTTGGTTGTGTTTCAGATAATTTTTTGCCCAATAGAAATAATTGGTAAATAATGTATTGACATTTTGGAGTCACCTTTATTGTAAATAAGAATGTTTCTAATCATTTCTACATTAATGTGGATGCTACCATGATTACAGATAATCCTGAATGAACCGTGAATAATGAGTGAGAAAGTTAGGCGCACAAATATCATACCCCCAAAACATTATAACCATGTCTTGGGGGTATGACATTGCGCGTCTAACTTTCTCACTCGTCATTATTCACAATTCATACAGGATTATCTGTAACCATGGTAGCATCCATAATAATTTAGAAGTGCTCATTACATTATATCAAAAGAGAAAGGTCTAGTTGAATCATCAGGGACGTGTTCATGTTCAAAAATGTGTGTTTATTTTTGGAGTCCAGGTAGTCCCTCTCTTTTTCAGCTTTTTTTTTTTCTGTTTGTTGCTCAATGAACACAACCCTGGGTTTGCCTGAGGGACACCCGACACCTGTTGTAGTCGTAACTTTCACATGGAGGTGAAACAACATCTGTAATTACCGTTGTTGTTTAGCTTAATAACACTCCTGCTGTCACGATGTGGGTGTGGGAATGACCAAGGCGCAGCGCAGGGATTATAGTAGTTTGACATCTTTTCTTTATTTTATACTATGTATAGCTCAGAAAGTAATACTATGTATAACAAACACAAAATGACGAACAACTAAACGAAACCAAAACACGAATTTCAAACGTTACGTTAAAACAAAACACGATATTTTAAACGTAACCAAAAGCACACTTACTTTCACCGTGACTGCGACATATAACAATAAAGACCCACACCAGAGTGAAGGACAGACTTAACATATATAGGATCCCTAATTAGAGACAATGCGGTGCAGCTGCCTCTAATTAGGGATCCAACCCAAAACCCACACAGAAACAGAAAAGAAAGACACTGTCAGACTCTGACCATAGCTGCATAGAGAAGCAAATGGGCTTCTCTATGGCCAGAGCCTGACACCTGCTTGTCATATGAGTCATGTCTCTAAAACGGTGATGACAAAGACAGCGGCTCTTCGCAGGTCTCAAAACAACAGAGATGTGTTATTTACTCAGCTAGCGAACAGAGGACAGGCCTCATCAGGTATTGGCTTGGAGTGGGAGCGACCGTCCGATGCCACTACATTCCCAGAGTATTAACCAATCCCCTGAGTGACAGGGAGGAATGCCGAGTGTTCACAGTTCAGGCTAGGAGAAGGAACACGGGAGGAATGGTTGCCTCCTCCTCATGGTCACTGACACGGCTGTTAAAGTTATTGTTTTTCTCTCATGTAGAGAGAGACCAGATACCGTCTAACATAAATAGTAGACACGAGCAGAGGATCTATCCAGGGTCAAAACATCTTAAAAGGCCAAGCATAAGAGTCAACCACCACATGCATTGGGAGTTGCACTGGTGTTGGTGTCAAATTGTGGCATTGTTTCAACTATCAATCTAGGATGAAAAATAGGTGAACTTACTGCATTGACTGAAACGTTATGCTTATGGATAACCAATATCCAGAATATATGTTCTGATCCAGTGGGGTATGTATGGTACAATGAATCTGCAGTGAATAGAATGCAGTGTAATTCACCAGGTACAGGTAGAGTTGAGCAGTTTACCACTAGTACCCCTGCGGCAGAGGGGTCATTCTGGCCGACGTGTGGGACATCAGACGCTCTTCCAAGCCTTAATTACAGACCTCCGTGCTATTAGTCACGGGCTTTACGACAGGAGACCCACCCAGACCATAGTGTGCACGCTTTATGAGCTCTGGAGCTACCACAGCCACAGACTCCACAAGCAAATCAAAACCAAATCAAATGAAATTTTATTTGTCATATGCGCTGAATACAACAGGTGTAGACTTTACCGTGAAATGCTTACGTACAAGCCCTTTCCCAACAACGCAGAGTAAGAAATAAACATAGAAAATAGTAACACAATAAATAACAATAACGAGGCTATAAACACCAGGAACCAAGTCAATGTGCAGGGGTACGAGGTACTGTAGTTGAGGTAATATGTACACTACTGGTCAAAGGTTTTAGAACACCTACTCATTCAAGGGTTTTTCTTTATTTTTACTATTTTCTACATTGTAGAATAATAGTGAAGACATCAACACTATGGAATCATGTAGTAACCAAAAAAGTGTTAAACAAATCAAAATAAATTTTATATTTGAGATTCTTCAAATAGCCACCCTTCGCCTCGATGACAGCTTTGCACATGCTTGGCATTCTCTCAACCAGCTTTACTAGGAATGATTTTCCAACAGTCTTGAAGGAGTTCCCACATATGCTGAGCACTTGTTGGCTTTTTTTCCTTCACTCTGCGGTCCGACTCATCCCAAACCATCTCAATTTGGTTGAGGTCGAGGAATTATGGAGGCCAGGTCATCTGATGCAGCACTCCATCACTCTCCTTCTTGGTCAAATAGCCCTTACACAGCCTGGAGGTTTGTTGTGTCATTGTCCTGTTGAAAAACAAGTGATAGTCCCACTAAGCACAAACCAGAAGGGATGGCGTATCACTGCAGAAAAACACATGCGGAGATCCGTTCACCCACACAGCATCTCCAGACCAAAAGACACATTTCCACCGGTCATATGTCCATTGCTTGTGTTTCTTGGCCCAAGCAAGTCTCTTCTTCTTATTGGTGTCCTTTAGTAGTGGTTTCTTTGCAGCAATTCGACAATGAAGGCCTGATTCACACAGTCTCCTCTGAACAGTTGATGTTGAGATATGTCTGTTATTTGAACTCTGTGAAGCATTTATTTGGGCTACAATTTCTGAGGCTGGTAACTAATTAACTTATCCTCTGCAGCAGAGGTAACTCTGGGTCTTCTTTTCCTGTGGCGGTCCTCATGAGAGCCAGTTTCATCATAGCGCTTGATGGTTTTTGCGACTGCACTTGAAGAAACTTTCAATTTACTGACCTTCATGTCTTAAAGTAATGATGGACTGTTGTTTCTCTTTGCTTATTTGAGCTGTTCTTGCCATAATATGGACTTGGTATTTTACCAAATTTCTTCTGTATACCCCCCCTACCTTGTCACAACACAACTGTCTCAAACGCATTAAGAAGGAAAGAAATTCCGCAAATTAACTTTTAAGAAGGCACACCCGTTAATTGAAATGCATTCCAGGTGACTACCTCATGAAGATGGTTGAGAGAATGCCAAGAGTGTGCAAAGCTGTCATCAAGGCAAAGGGTGGCTATTTGAAGAATCTCAAATATAAAATATATTTTGATTTGTTTGACACTTGGTTACTACATGATTCCATATAAGTTATTTAATAGTTTTGATGTATTCACTATTATTCTACAATGTAGAAAATAGTTTTAAAAAATAAAGACAAAACCTCGAATGAGTAGGTGTTCTAAAACGTTTGACCGGCAGCGCAGCGTAGGTGAAGAGTGCGAATGTGTGTGTGTGTGGCGTCAATATGCATGTGTGTGTGTGTGTGTGTGTGTGTGTGTGTGTGTGTGTGTGTGTGTGTGATGGAGTGTCCAGTGTGCATAGAGTCAGTGCAAAAAAGGGTCAATGCAAATGGTCAGGGTAGCCATTTGTTTAACTGTTCAGCAGTCTTATGGCTTGGGGGTAGTAGCTGTTCAGGAGACTTTTGGTCACAGACTTGGCACTCCGGTACCACTCCACTCCGGTTGACGTGTTGTAGCAGACTGAACAGTATATGGCTTTGATAGCTGGGGTCTTTGACAATTTTCCGGGTCTTTTTCTAACACCGCCTGGTATAGTGGTCCTGGATGGCAGGGAGCTCTGCCCCAGTGATGTACTGGGCTGTCCGCAACACCCTCTGTAGCGCCTTGCGATCGAGGGTGGTGCAGTTGCCATACCAAGTGGTGATGCAGCCAGTCAAAATGCTCTCAATGGTGCAGCTGTAGAACTTTGGGACCATGACAAATCTTTTCAACCTCCTGAGGGGGAAGAGGCGTTGTCATGCCTTCTTCACAACGGCGCTGGTTTGAGAGGACCATGTTAAGTCCTTGGTAATGTGGACACAGAGTAAGTTGAAGCTATCGACCTGCTCCACTACAGCACTGCTCGCCCCTCTGTTTCCTGTAGTCCACAATGAGCTCCTTTGTCTTGCTGACGTTGAGGGAGAGGTTGTTGTCCTGGTACCACACTGCCAGGTCTCTGACCTCCTCCCTGTAGGCTGTCTCATTGTCGTCTGCAATCAGTCCTACCACAGTCGTGTCGTCAGCAAACGTGTTGGAGTTGTGCATGGCCACACAGTCATGGGAGTACAGGATGGGACTAAGCACACAACCCTGAGGGGCCCTCATGTTGAGTGTCAGTGTGGCCGATGTTGTTACCTACCCTTACCACCTGGGGGCGGCCCATCAGAAAGTTCAGGATCCAGTTGCAGAGGGAGGTGTTCAGTTCGAGGATACCGAGCTTGGTGATGAGCTTGGAAGGGATTATGGTGTTGAACGCTGACCTGTAGTCAATTAACAGCATGCTCACATATGTATTCCTCTTGTCCAGGTGGGAGAGAGCAGTGTGGAGTGCAATAGTTTGCGTCATCTGTTGATCTGTTGGGGTGGTATGCGAATTGGAGTGGGTCCAGAGTGTCTGAGATGATTGTGTTGATGTGTGCCATGACCAGCCTTTCAAAGCATTTCATGGTTAAAGATGTGAGTGCTATGGGACGATAGTAATTTAATCAGGTTACCTTTGAGTTCATAGGAATAGGGACCATGGTGGTCTGCTTGAAACATGATTGGATTACAGACTGAGATGTTGAAAATGTCCGTGAAGACAGTTGCCAGCTGGTCTGCACATGCTCTGAAAACACGGCCTGGTATTTCGTCTGGCCCAGCCTTGTGAGTGTTTACCTGTTTAAAATTCTTACTCACATCGGCCACAGAGAGCGAGATCACACAGTCATCCCGGACAGCAGGGGCTCTCATGCCTGGCTCAGTGTTGTTTGCCTTGAAGCATGCATAGAAGGCATTAATTGCGTCTGGGAGGTTTGCGTGACTTGAAAACTCACGGCTGTGCAGATATACAGAGCTCAACAACATCAAACAAAAGCCATTGTTACCTTGGAGCGCCACCGCTACCTGCTTAGGGCATGCGCACACACACACACACCTTTGAGTGTATTCCCTCACCTGGTTGAGCATAGCGTTTCCTGCGGGATTGTGACCCATTGGAGGCCATCTTGCCTGTGAAGACTGCGTTCACTCTCTGGGTCCAGACCTTATGGCTGCCCTCATCCTTTACCCCGCACCGCGGCATGCCCATCTGCTTCAGGGTGGCACCATCCAGCTGTCCTGTGACAGGCAGGTGGGATAGCCACTGAAACTCCCTGTGAGAGAGGAGGTGGCGAAGAAATTAATACAGATTAGCATACCGATAAACAATACATGAACTCTGTCTTGGTCACACTGAGGAATACATTTTGACGTCATCATTTAACTCACGCAAAGAGACAATCACGTTCTGAAACCTCATCACTCAAAGTGTATACCTAATGATTTTATTATAGTTTATTAAGTACACCCATCTAGTACTGGTCTGCAGAACAGCCTGAATTCTTCGGGGGATTCTACAAGGTGTCGGTAATGTTCCACAGGGATGTTGGTCCATGCTGATGCGACGGAATCAAGTAGTTGCTGCAGACTGGATGGCAGTACCTTCATGCTGTTAACATCCCGTTCCAGCTCATCCCAAATATGCTCTATTGGGTTGAAGTTTGGGGACTGCAGAGGCCACTCAAGTAAATTTAACTCGCTGCCATGTTCCAGGTAATATTCTTCCACTCCTCAAATTGTCCGGTGTTGGTGATCGCATGCCCACTGAAGCCGCTTCTTCTTGTTTTTAGATGATAGGAGTGGAACCAGGTGTGGTTGTCTGCTGCATTAGACCTTCCATGACAAGGATCTATGAGTTGTGCGTTCCAAGATGCCGTTCTGCACACCACTGTTGTACTGCACCGTTATTTGTCTGTTTGTGGCCTGCCTCCTTTGACCTCTCTCATCAATGAGCTGTTTTCACCCACAGGGCTGCCATTGACTGGATGTTTTTTGTTTGTCGCACCATTCTTGGTAAACCCTAGACACTGCCGTAAGTGAAAAGCCCTCTGAGATACTGGATCCGGCACGCCTGGCACCGACGATCATACCACGCTCAAAATCGCTTAGGTCACTCGTTTTGCTCATTATAACGTTTAATCGAACAGTAACCGAATGCCTTGATGCTCGTCTGCCTGCTTTATATAGCAAGCCACGGCCACGTGACTCACTGTCTGTAGGACCTATCAATTGTCGTGAACAGAGTGGTGTATCAAATAAACTGGCGGGTTCAGAAAGTATTCATACCCCTTGACTTATCCCACATTTTGTTTTGTACAGCCTGAATTCAAAATTAAATAGCTTTTTTTTCCTTACCCATCTAAACACAATACCCTGTAATGACAAAGTTCAAACATATTTTGAGAAATGTTTGCAAATGTATTGAAAATAAGTATTCACACCCATGAGTCAATACTTTGTAGAAGTACCTTTGGAGGCAATTACAGCTTTGAGTCGTCTTGGGTATGTCTGTATCAGCTTTGCAAATCTGGATTTGGGGATTTTCTCTGATTCTTCCTTGCAGGTTTTCTTTAGCTCTGCTAAGTTAGATGGGGTGCAGTGGTGAACAGTCTGGGCTTTGGCTGGGCCACTCAAGGACTTTCACATTCTTATTCTGAAGCCATTTCAGCTTTGCTTTGGCTGTGTGGTTGGGGTCATTGTCCTGTTGGAATGTAAATCTTAGCCCCAGTCTAAGGTCGTTTGCACTCTGAAGCAGGTTCTCATCAAGCATTTGCCTGTATTTGGCTGGCTTCATTGTTCCCTCCATCCTTACCAGTCTCCCAGTCCCTGCCAATAAAAAGCATCCCCATGGAATGATGCTGCCACCATCATGCTTCACGGTAGGGATGCTGTTAAACAGGCGAGGAGCTGTGCCTGGTTTTCTCCAGACATAGTGCTTTGCATTCAGGCCAAAGAGCTACATTTTTGTTTCATTAGACCACAGAATCTTTTGCCTTATGCTCTGTCTTCCACATGCCATTTTGCAAAATCCAGGCGTGCTGTCATGTGCCTTTTTATCAGGAGTGGCTTCCGTCTGGCCACTCTCCCATAAAGCCAAGATAAGTGAATTGCTGTAGAGACTGTTGTCTTTCTGGCAGGTTTTCCAATCTCAGCCAAGGAACTCTATAGTTCTATCGTGGTCATTGGGTTCTTGGTCACCTCTCTGACAAAGGTCCTTCTTGCCCGGTTGTTCAGTTTGGTTGTATGGCCAGCTCTAGGCAGACCCATATTTGTTCTATTTCCCAATGATGGACACCACTGTGCTCTTGGAAACTTTCAACACTAGAAATTGTTTTATACCCTTTCCCAGATATACAGTACCAGTCAAAAGTTTGGACACCTACATACTCATTCAAGGGTTTTTCCTTTCTTTTTACTATTTTCTACATTGTAGAATAATAGTGATGTCACGAACACGAGCACCGGTGGAGCGGACTGCTCAGGCACTGGAGTGGAGCAGACGGCCGGACCCGGACTGGGCACCGGTGGAGTGGACTGCTCTGGCTCAGGAGCGGAGCAGACGGCTGGACCCGGATTGGGCACCGGTGGAGCGGACTGCTCTGGTACTGGAGCGGAGCAGACGGCCGGACCCGGACTAGGCCCCAGTGGAGCGGACTGCTCTGGTACTTTAGCGGAGCAGACGGACGGACCCGGACTAGGCCCCGGTGGAGCGGACTGCTCTGGCACTGGAGCCTAGCAGACGGCCGGACCCGGATTAGGCACCGGTGGAGCGGACTGCTCTGGCTCAGGAGCCCCCACGAGTGAGGGAACTGAAGCACGTCGTCGTTATCGTCCTCCTCCGACGAGTCCGTCTCGAACCCTCCGAGAAGTTCCCTTACCGTATATCGGCACTGCTTGGTCACCTTTTGGTGGGTCGTTCTGTCACGAACAGGTGTTGGGACAGACCAAGGCGCAGTGCAGTAATATTTCGACATGAGACTTTAATGAAGCGATACACTCAAATGACGAGTATAACGTGACTGGATATACAGTGGGGAGAACAAGTATTTGATACACTGACGATTTTGCAGGTTTTCCTACTTACAAAGCATGTAGAGGTCTGTAATTTTTATCATAGGTACACTAAAACAAAAATCCAGAAAATCACATTGTATGATTTTGAAATAATTAATTTGCATTTTATTGCATGACATAAGTATTTGATCACCTACCAACCAGTAAGAATTCCGGCTCTCACAGACCTGTTAGTTTTCTTTAAGAAGCCCTCCTGTTCTCCACTCATTACCTGTATTAACTGCACCTGTTTGAACTCGTTACCTGTATAAAAGACACCTGTCCACACACTCAAACAGACTCCAACCTCTCCACAATGTCCAAGGCCAGAGAGCTGTGTAAGGACATCAGGGATAAAATTGTAGACCTGCACAAGGCTGGGATGGGCTACAGGACAATAGGCAAGCAACTTGGTGAGAAGGCAACAACTGTTGGCACAATTATTAGAAAATGGAAGAAGTTCAAGATGACGGTCAATCTCCCTCGGTCTGGGGCACCATGCAAGATCTCACCTCGTGGGGCATCAATGATCATGAGGAAGGTGAGGGATCAGCCCAGAACTACACGGCAGGACCTGGTCAATGACCTGAAGAGAGCTGGGACCACAGTCTCAAAGAAAACCATTAGTAACACACTGCGCCGTCATGGATTAAAATCCTGCAGCGCATGCAAGGTCCCCCTGCTCAAGCCAGCGCATATCCAGGCCCGTCTGAAGTTTGCCAATGACCATCTGGATGATCCAGAGGAGGAATGGGAGAAGGTCATGTGGTCTGATGAGACAAAAATAGAGCTTTTTGGTCTAAACTCCACTCGCCGTGTTTGGAGGAAGAAGAAGGATGATTACAACCCCAAGAACACCATCCCAACCGTGAAGTATGGAGGTGGAAACATCATTCTTTGGGGATGCTTTTCTGCAAAGGGGACAGGACGACTGCACCGTATTGAGGGGAGGATGGATGGGGCCATGTATCGCGAGATCTCTAAAATGTAAACTTTAGTACATTGAGTATTCTTCGGTTCTCCAATCATAAAAGGCATTTTAGACCAGTGGGGAGTATAAAACAGAGACAAGTATCTCCAGTCAATAACACTTGTAATTGATTACAATATTGGCTAATTAATCGGTCAACATTTTGTTTCCGTCTGCTCAGTGGGCTGGCTCCAAATAACACACAATAAAGATCTTGGCCAACAACCTCCTTCCTTCAGTAAGAGCATTGAAGATGGGTCGTGGCTGGGTCTTCCAGCATGACAACGACCCGAAACACACAGCCAGGGCAACTAAGGAGTGGCTCCGTAAGAATCATCTCAAGGTCCTGGAGTGGCCTAGCCAGTCTCCAGACCTGAACCCAATAGAAAATCTTTGGAGGGAGCTGAAAGTCCGTATTGCCCAGCGACAGCCCCGAAACCTGAAGGATCTGGAGAAGGTCTGTATGGAGGAGTGGGCCAAAATCCCTGCTGCAGTGTGTGCAAACCTGGTCAAGAACTACAGGAAAAGTATGATCTCTGTAATTGCAAACAAAGGTTTCTGTACCAAATATTAAGTTCTGCTTTTCTGATGTATCAAATACTTATGTCATGCAATAAAATGCAAATGATTTACTTAAAAATCATACAATGTGATTTTCTGGATTTTTGTATTCCTTCACTCACAGTTGAAGAGTACCTATGATAAAAATTACAGACTTCTACATGCTTTGTAAGTGGGAAAACCTGCAAAATCGGCAGTGTATCAAATACTTGTTCTCCCCACTGTATACTGTAGATAACGACCCACACAAAGGTGTGGGACATACAAACATATGTAGGATCCCTAATTAGAGACAATGCAGTGCAGCTGCCTCTAATTAGGGATCCAACACCAAAACACCACACAGAGCCAGAAATAATAGACCTGTCAGACTCTGACCATGGATACATAGAGAAGCAAATAGGCTTCTCTATGGCCAGAGCCTGACAAGTGAAGACATAAAAACTATGAAATAACACACAATAAAGTGTTAAACAAATAAAAATATATTTTATATTTGAGTTTCTTCAAAGTAGCCACCTTTTGCCTTGATGACGGCTTGGCACACTCTTGGCATTCTCTCAACCAGCTTCATGAGGAATGCTTTTCCAACAGTCTTGAAGGAGTTCCCACATATGATGAGCACTAATTGGCTGCTTTTCTGTGGTCCAACTCATCCCAAACCATCTCAATAGGGTTAAAGTCGGGTGATTGTGGAGGCCAGGTCATCTGATGCAGCACTCCATCACTCTCCTTGTTGATCAAATTGCCCTTACACAGACACTCTAATGTACTTGTCCTCTTGCTCAGTTGTGCACCGGGGCCTCCCACTCCTCTTTCTATTCTGGTTAGAGCCAGTTTGTGCTGTTCTGTGAAGGGAGTAGTACACAGCGTTGTACGAGATCTTCAGTTTCTTGGCAATTTCTCGCATAGAATAGCCTTCATTTCTCAGAATAAGAATAGACTGACAAGTTTCAGAAGAAAGTTATTTGTTTCTGGACATTTTGAGCCTGTAATCGAACCCACAAATGCTGATGCTCCAGATACTCAACTAGTCTAAAGAAGGCCAGTTTTATTACTTCTTTAACAGTTTTTCAGCTGTGCTAACATAATTGCAAAAGGGTTTTCTAATGATCAGTTAGCCTTTTAAAATGATAAACTTGGATTAGCTAACACAACATGCTATTGGAACATAGGAGTGATGGTTGCTGATAATGGGCCTCTGTACGCCTATGTAGATATTCCATTTAAACAATCAGCCGTTTCCAGATACAATAGTCATTTACAACATTAACAATGTCTACACTGTATTTCTGATCAATTTAATGTTATTTTAATGGACAGAAAAAAATTATTTTCTTTCAAAAACAAGGACCCCAAAGTTTTGAACGGTGTGTACGTTTTCTCAATAACAGGTTATGGTCAATAATATCAAAGGCTACACTGAAATCTAAAAGTACAGCTCCCACAATCTTCTTATTATCAATTTCTTTCAACCAATCAGTGGCTGTTTAATTTGTTTACAGTGAAATAGCATTATGTTTGGTCAAACACAAAGTTTGCTAAGACCTGGCAGCAAGCTGATAGGTCTGCTGTTATAACCAGTAAAGGCCACTTTACCACTCTTGGGTAACATAATTACTTTGGCTTCCCTCTAGGCCTGAGGACAAAGACTTTCCTCTAGGCTCAGATTAAAGATATAACAGTTAGGAGTGGCTATAGAGTCAGCTACCATCCTCAGTAGCTTGCCATCTAAGTTGTCAATGCCAGGAGGTTTGTCATTATTGATCGATAACAATAATTTTTCCACTTCTCCCACACCAACTTAACAAAATAATTTCTCAATTTGCAGTAAGTCAGCCAGTCAGTCACTTATTAGCCACTCCTTTTGCCCCATCTCTTTCAACCATACAGTTTTTCAATTCCTCATCAATCCATGGAGCCTTAACAGTTCAAACAGTCAGTTTCTTAACAGGTGCAAGGTTATCAATAATTGTAAGAAACAATTTCATAAATTGCAGCGTCTGGATGCTCCTTATTAAATCAGACCAACAAATATTTTTAACATCACCCACATAAGTCACAGCAAAATCTTTTGTATGATCTCTTACACTATTTTAGGACCAGCTTTTGGCACTTTGGCCACTATATTGTGATAAACATGTTTTCACTTTGTCATTATGGGGTATTGTGTGTAGATCTATCAATTTAATCCATTTAGAATTCAGGAAGTAACACAACAAAATGTGGAATAAGTCAAGGGGTATGAATACTTTCTGAAGGCACTGTATATCAACAGTATACCATTCTTAGTGAGATTTACCAGGCTAATAGCCTTGAACTGACTCTAATCAGCCAACAGAGATCTTGATAAGCGCATTTCTCAATGTAAGTAATTCGATTATGACTTGAGTCCTCGGACCAACATAAATATTCTTCTCCACTGGGCAACAGGCTCTCTGAGGAGGAAGACTACTCTATGCCCCGCTGGTCGAATTGAGAGGGTGAGGCTGTAAAATACAGTGTGAGAGAGACGGAATGGCCAAGTCTTAGCCAGTAGAGAATGTAAGGGGACACATGAAGGGGTCAAAGAGAGAGAAACCAACACAGAACAGAATTGCATGAAGGAGATGGAGACAATTAAAAAGTGTTATTTGAGAGAGTAGTACCGTACCGGACAGCTGTTTTGACCTCTGCAGCATTGTGTATGTGATTGTCCTGGTGCAGGTAGCCATATTTCTCCAGGAAGCCCTGCAATAAATGTCACATCATTATTTTTCATGAGACTCCCACACTTACTTGGTATTTAAAGATTATGAAATCAGACACCAAATTGTCCCAGTCTTGTAAAATTCAAATATTTCCTTAGGGCCTCTCTACATGTCTTTAAATGGCAAATGGGAAAACATTTTTTCATTTCATGTTATAGTCACTGCCAAGTAGCAGCATGCTAACTTTCCCCCTCATCCCTCTGGGTGACTGAGGAGAGGAGTGCTGGGCTCCGGACCACCCATCTAACAGAGAGACCATTAGTTATCAGGTTCTAACCGCTGAGCTTGATGTTAACAACAGGCACCGACAGGAAGAGATTTGATTAGAGATATGGTGGGGAGGAAATAAAAAAATCAACAGATGACAACTCAGTTCAAAGGTGCTAAATACTCTCGGCTGGCAAACGGTAGACAATCCTGTCTGTGTCTGACCCCTAAACCACAGGGAATGGGGAGAGAAAAGTTACATTGTCCTTAAGATCTTGGTAGAATTAAACCACATTTTTCATTATACTGGTATTCACTGTGTAATACAATACAATATTAGTTGTCTTTTGAATCAAATGCTTTGCCTTATTTGGCACAACACAGCAATTTAGTAGTTTATGAAACCAGATTTACCACAGATTTGGTTTCATACGCCTATTTTGCCTCAGTACTGCACAATTAAATGACACTGAACAAAAATATAAAACGCAAAAGTATTGGTCCCATGTTTCATGAGCTGAAATAAAAGATCCCAGAAATGTTCAATACAGACAAAAAGCTTAATTGTTTCAAATGTTGTTTACACATTTTTTTTTACATCCCTGTTAGTCAGTATTTCTCCTTTGCCTAAAATAATCCTTCCACCTGACAGCTGTGGCATATCAAGAACCTGATTAAACAGCATAATCATTACACAGGTGCACCTTGTGCTGGGGGCAATAAAATGCCACTCTAAAATTTATCACACAACACAATGCCACAGGTGTCTCAAGTTGAGGGAGCATGCAATTGGCTTGCTGACTGCAGGAATATCCACCAGAATTGTTGAATGTTAATTTCTCTTCCATAAACTGCCTCCAACGTTGTTATAGAGAATTTGGAAGTACGTCAAACCGGCTTCACAACCGCAGACCACATTTAACCGGCTCCCAAGTGGCGCAGTCTAAAGACACTGCATCTCAGTGCTAGAGGCATCACTACAGACAACCTGGTTCAAATCCAGACTGTATCACAACCGGCCTGATTGGGAGTCCCATAGGGCGGCGCACAATTGGCCCAGCGTTGTCCGAGTTTGGCCATCATTGTAAATAAGAATTTGTTAACTGACTTGCCTAGTCAAATAAATGTTAAATAAATAAAATTAACCCAGGCCCTCCACATCTGGCTTATTCACCTGTGGGGTGGTCTGAGACAGTCTCAGGGAAGCTCATCTGAGTTCTCACCAGGGTCTTGACCTGACTTCAGTGGGCAAATGCTCACATTTAATTGCCACTGGCACGCTGGAGAAGTGTGCTTGTCACGGATTAATCCCGAAGTGGCAGCACTTCCAACCTGCCTCACAACTGCAGACGTGTGGGCAAGCGGTTTGCAGATGTCAACGTTGTGAACAGAGTTCCCCATGGTGGCGGTGGGGTTATGTTATGGGCAGGCATAAGCTACAGACAACGAACACAATTGAATTTGATCAATGGCAATTTGAATGCACAGAGGTATCATGACGAGATCCTAATGCCCATTGTTGTCCCATTCATCCGCCGCCATCAGCTCATGTTTCAGCATGATAATGCATTGCACCATGTCGCAAGTATCTGTACGCAATTCCTGGGAGCTGAAAATGTCGGTTCTTCCACGGCCTGCATACTCACCAGACGTCACCCATTGAGCATGGTCGTGATACACTGGATCAACAGCGTGTTCCAGTTCCCACCAATACTCAGCAACTTCACACAGACATTGAAGTGGGACAACAGGCCACAATCAACAGCCTCTGTGACCAACAGATGCATATCTGTATTCCCAGTCATGTGAAATCCATAGATTGGGGCCTAATTAATTGATTTCCTTCATGAACTTTAATTCAGTCAAATCTTTCAAACTGTTGCATTTATATTTTTGTTCAGTGTATATGGAAATGCTGAAACTAACAAACGGAGTAGGCTAAAACATTTGTTAAGACGATAATTTAGCTTTGAAAACGGATTAAGAACTGCAAGGGAGGTGTTGCGGTATGTCAGAATAACCACAGTGGAATAGATTGCTCATTTTCATTTGGGTATTTATTCTTGCCAGAATTTAGCTGTGGAAAATTCCTGCTAAGAGGGAAAATACTCAACAGGATGTTGAAAAGACGTATGAACGTCTTGTGCTCATGTATTAGATTCTAATGGATTTTTACTCCAACTGCCATTTACATATGTTTTCCATCGTCATGGCTCAATCCAAGGTAGCCTGCCTAACAACCACAACTGACAGTTGCTGTGGGCGTATGCTACCTGGCTCAATTTAGGAGTCAACTTACTATATCAATACATCTCTACACGTCATATACTAAGGCTGCAGTTCTAAAAAGCTACAAATTAAAAACGTACCTCAGCCTCTGCGGTCTCTACGGTCTCTACCCGCCAGTCCGTTGACACTGGAGTGCAAACCGTATACTTTATGAGTATCAGCGCAGTTATAATACATGCACCGATATGCCCCAATTTATTCTGGTCCGGAGAGAGTCGAAAACTCATTGTATGGCACTTGCAATACCATTAGATCAATCACACAGACATCATAACCATACATTTAAATCCAAATAATATATTTCGTACTGCTTGTCTAATGTGCAACAACCAAGGATATATCAATGTTTGTGATCCCTGTGCTGTGAAGGCTACACCGGCACACTAGACCCTCCTGTCCTAGTCATAGTGCTCACATAGGGGAGGGACAGTACCGCCCACAGCTCAAGGGCTAGATGAGCTTTAAGCAAAATACTGTACATTGAGAGAATGTCAAAACTTCCCTTCTCTTGAAACGTTGTATAGGTTACCTCAATATTGTTTGAATTAATTGACCTACAGCTATTGAAAAAAGCTAACATGCTTACTAAATGCTAAGGTATTACGTTGGTAGTATTTGACAACTTAGCAATTAATACCCACGCATTCACCAAATCATGTAGATTCCCACCAGAACCTTGAATTAAAACATACATGAAGACGCTAAGATCGGAACAGTTTAATATCATTTGGAAAAAAGAGACCCAAGTAAAACAGTTTTCAATTTTACAAAACAATGATACGAAGTCTTAGAAGTCTACCTCACGATGCCTGGACCTAGTAGAAATCGGGGAAATGAAAATAAACAAAAAAACATGACATTTGACCCTGCCAACTTCTACACCCAACAACCCTGCTTATCAGCCCAAAAGTCCTTTCACAGTAGTTCCACATCTTTCCCTGACCCCCCAACAAGACAGATCAGAAGCAGTACTTGATGCATTGGCAATGAAAGGTAGGCAAATCAAAGTGTAGATTCCCCCCCCACCCCCCCACCCACACACTCCCTTAACCCAACCCTGGGCTGGAATGGTATCCATGTGAATCCTTAGTATGGCCGGTCTCTTCTGTCTTCTCTATGGTCACCTCTGAGGGAAGAAGAGGGGGAAAAAAATAGACCCATAGTAAATGATACTGCATTTAATTTTTTTATTTGACCTTTACTTAACTAGGCAAGTCATTTAAGAACAAATTCTTATTTACAATGACGGCATACACCGGCCAAAACCGGACGTCGCTGGGCCAATTGTGCGTCGCCTTATGGGACTCCCAATCACGGCCGGTTGTGATACAGCCTTGATTCGAACCCGGTTGTAGTGACACCTCTAGTACTGACAGTGCCTTAGACCGCTGCGCCACTTGGAAGGCATTGGCATTCAGTCAGCTAATGCTGTCAAGCTAATGCTGACTGCCATTCAGCTAGCTTAATATAAAAAAATCACTCATTACTATTAGAGAAAATCTGACAAAAAGTAAACCTAATTCAATATTCTACAGTTCACATCTCAGGTATGCCCTCTTCTGGTCAAACATCTAACTGCATGCGAGGGAAATGAAGCAGTAATTGATTTACCTTCCTCCCATCTTGTAGCCCCCACCACCATATCCACCTCCGCCATAACCACCGCGGTCACCTCCACGGAATCCCCCACGGCCTCTGTAGCCGCCGCCGCCCCTGTCACCACCATACCCTCCTCTGCCGCCGCCACCACCACCACGATCTGCAAACATAAACCAGCTTTTAGAGCAAGTTCACCTACAGAGCAGTAGTAGTTAATAGTATTAGCGGTTAAATGACTCAACTTCCCCATAGTCTACCTGACACTCAGTTCTCTCTACAACAGGCTCATAGCAATATCCATCATTACACACCTCCTCCGCTGTCCCCTGGTTTCGGTGTGCCACACTTGTTGCATTCGTATCGCCGCGCAAAATTCATGTTGCCACAAGAACTGAAAAGGAGAGGGGAACAATTGTCAAACATCACATTCAAAGATGTAGCCACTCCATATGAGAACAGAATTTAGTGGCACATACAATGAGCAATGGATTACTTATTAAAATTGTTTTAATTGCATCTGTCCTGCTTCAAATAAAATATTGCAATAAATACCTGTTAGGACATGGCCAGTCCCCTCCCTTGATGTCAAAGTTGGGTCCACCACCACCACCACCACCACCTCCGCCTCCTCCTCCAAACCCACGTCCACGACCACGGCCCCCAAAACCTAAAGAGTGACATCAAATAACACTTATCCAAGTGCAAGAGACAAAGGAATCTGAAGGCTTCAACAACGGGTTTAAAACAAGCCCAGTTTACTCTTTAGGAGTAATTTCACAGAAACAAAGAATTAAGTGTGGCTTGCAAAAGCCGCCACACTTTAAATATTGTACCACGTACTTCTGACTGCTAGTTATTAGTTGGGCTAGCGCAGCAGGAGTCCACACATTTCTTATTATAGGTATCCTCTAGCAGATTACTCCTCTTACACCGTTTAAGCTAGAAAAGCTGTTGAAACTTAACCTTGTAGACCGGTCTGGATTGACTTGCTTGTATGTAACTGGTATCTTCTATACTTTTGAAACTATTAAGCTTCGTGTCCATCTTCATTCACTTTTTTTAGCATTCTAAAAAATAAGGTCCCATTGTGACAGGACTTCAACATTGCATTCACCGTAAATGCAACTTTAGACACAAATCAGCTACTTAGACACTGCCAACAACTTAGATAAAAAGTTAGTGTATAAAAGCTTCCTCTATTGCTCTGCTATTCAAATCTGAAATCCGAACAAAAATAATCTACCAGTCAAACAATACGGCTATTTTACTAACCGCATCAACATTCCCTCTAACTTTTAAAATATAAACAGAAATTAAACACACTTCCCCCAAGTTAAAGCATATCAAATCTTAATCTACCTCTGTTATTTGAAAGCAGAACAAAATATCTGCTACCAATCTAACAATACAGCAGTTTTAGAAACCGCATTACATTTTTGCCAAACAAGTGAAATTAAACTGTCGCAGGACTTTAGACTTAGAGGTTATGACATAATGGTCTACTTCTCTGCTATTCAAATCTAGAACCAGAATAGAATTATCTACTACCAATCAAAAGTTACAGCTGTTCATCGTGTTGAGTGACAAAAAGTAGCTAATGTCAGCTAACAACGCTCTCGCCATTGAGCAGCCCAAACAGAACCGTTGCTATGGATACACACAGGCAGAGGAGCCCATGGGGTAGCACAAGAAAAAAATAAAGGTGAAGAGGGCGATTCAAATTTAGAACAATAGTGTAATGAAGGGGCTTATTATAATTGTTAAGATTATTATTATTATTATTATTATTATTATTATTATCATCATCATCATCATCTTTGGAGAGCTATAGCTCTGAAATGGTAAGACCTACCGAGATCAAACTTTGTGGGATGGTGTAAAATGATGCAGGAATACATCTGGTTAGATGTGGTGCAACTATAAAACACCAACTTCAAAAAAAAAGGTTAGCCCCGCCTCCTCGTTCAACCTAGTCTTGGAATTTGGTATAGGTTACTCTAACCAAGGAACGAATTTGCCTCTTGGACCAATGACATCGCAGTGATGGATCAGCCACCATTTTGAAAATGGTGTACATTTTTCAACATCTTTTGACACCACTTAACAGATTTCTGCAAAACTTGGTATAGAGTATCTATAGACCAAGATCTTTATATGTATCATAAAATGGGTTGGAACTGGTTCAGGAAACAGAACCCAAAAAATTATAAATGTAAGCAACAAACGCTATTTTACGCTCCAGGCATTTTTTTCTCTTATTCCCACAACAAAACACCTACGGAAAGCCCTCTGTCACTCAGAAACGTATTTGTGTCTGCCTGCAAGCTGAAAATCTTTCCCAGAGTGTGTTGAAGGCTACCTGCACCTCCCCCCTCCGAAGCATTGACTACTGTAATGACTTTAAACGCTTGATTCAGAAGATAGATTTGTTTATTAGTAGGAGAAAAAATGTATTAACTTTTCAAATGCTAGTTAAGGATACTATAGGCCTATTTATCATGTTTCACATTGGATTAATGAACAAAAAAGGTAAGATGTGTTTTTAATTTTGGTGCTGCTCTGCACACACAAGCTTGGTGCTGCTCTGCACACACATTCAAAGATACTCCACAGAAGCCAATCCTCGTAGGTATATTTCTGTGGACCTAATTCAGATATTGGGCATGTTACAGTATGACATGCATTGAGTCAAGCCTCCTCACCTGCAAACTTTGCCGCATCATGCGACAACTATACTGAACAATAATAAAAAGGGATGTAAAGGGAAAGTGTTAGCTCAATGTTTCATGAGCTGAAATAAAATATCAAATGCTTGTGCACAAAATGTGTTTACATCTGTTAGTGAGCATTTCTCCTTTGCCAAGATAACCCATCAACCTGACATGTGGCATATCAATACCGTGATGAGACCCTGAGGCCCATTGACGTGCCATTCATCCACCGCCATCACATCAAGTTTCAGCATAACGCACAGCACTATGTCGCAAGGATCTATAGACAATTCCTGGAAGATGAAAATGTCCCATTTCTTCCATGGCCTGAATGCGCACTCAGACATCACCCAATAAGCATATTTGGGATGCTCTGGATCGACAGCGTGTTCTAGTTCCCACCAATAAACAGCAACTTCACACAGCCATTGAAGTGGAGTGGGACACAATTCTACAGGCCACAAATAAAACTCCATGCGAAGGAGATGTTGTACTGCATGAGGCAAATGGTGGTCACACCAGACACTGACTGGTTTTCTGATCATGTCCCTACCTTTTATCTGTGAAAAATATGCATATCTGTATTCCCAGTCATGTGAAATCCATAGATTAGAGCCTAATGAATTTAGGTAAATTGACACATTTTTGAACATTTGCATTAAAATCGGTCACCAATTGGATGGAAACTTTGGATTTGAAATGATACAATGACTATGAGGTTAAAGTGCAGACTTCTTTCATTTTAGGGTATTTGCTCCCAAGGATGAACCAGTTTGGGAGCAATTTCTATTGATTTTCCCATGATTTTGAGCAAAGAGGCACTGGGTTTGAAGGTAGGCCTTGAAATGCATCCACAGGTACACCTCCAATTGACTCAAATTATGTCAATTAGCCTATCAGAAGCTTTTAAAGCCATGACACAATTTTGTATGTGATTGTAAGTGTATGTAAACTTCCGGCAGACTGAAAAAGCGTGTGCGAGCAAGGAGGCCTACAAACCTGACTCTGTTACACCATTTCTGTCAGGAAATTTCTGCCAAAATTCACACAACTTATTGTGGGAAGCTTGTGGAAGGCTACACAAAACGTTTGACCCAAGTTAAACAATTTAAAGGCAATGCTACCAAATACTAATTGAGTGTATGTAAACGTCCGACCCACCAAAAGGTCTGAGCACGGCCCTGGTTGTTACTCAACTAATAAAGCCAAACAATTGCGCAATCAATATCTACGAGCATTTAAATAAATATTTTTACAAGATTCCGAGTTGTATCTGTGAATCGTTATACCTCTATTGCCTGCCAATGGATTTAAAGCTCATCTTTAGCACAAAGATAATATTGTGTTTTTGGGAAACTCGCCCGCTGGTAGTTGCAGCAACATTTGAATAGTTTGCCACCAAAAAGTTAATTAAACGTACCTCCTCCTCCTCTTCCTCCTCCTCCTCCTGCACCACCACCCCTCTGCGTGAACTCAGCTCTTCGGGTGGCAAAAGACACTTTGAGGGGTTTTCCTTGGAATTCTTTGCCTAGAAGAAAATGAGCCATCGATGAGAATGGAACAGCAGAACTGTGCACAGCATACATGCATGGGAATAAAGAGTACACCCTTACCATCAAACCACTCAATGGCTGCTTTGGCGGAAGGTGGATCATCAAATGAGACCGTGGCCTCTCCCTTCAGTCTTCCAGTAGCCTTGTCAGAGTAGAGATTGATCATGGGCAGGCCAGTCTTCTTGTTCAACTATCAAGACAGGACACAAAGATGAACACTAGGATACATAAATCTGGGATGCCATTAGGACTGGGAATTGCCAGGGACCTCACGATACTTAGGCGCCAATACATTTTGTATTGCGTTATATGTATTGCGATTCAATTCTGCAATTTTATTGTGATTTCATGTTCCAAACATATGCTGCAGAGAGACTGTGCATGAGAACATTCATTTTGATCAGTCATTGAAATAAGTGCTGAAAGCTGGCTCACTAATAAGATGGAGATTACGCCAAAAGTTTGTTGAGTCAAAAGTATTGATATTGGGTAAAAACCCCTTTTCAGGGGTTTTAACCCAACATCTTTCTAAGTTAAATGTAGGGGTAATCATTCTAATGAATAAGTGTCTTGATGTTAGTCTAGTACATTTTTTTAAACTGGAGTCTCAATTTTGTTTGGGAGAATAATTAAATTACTGGATGCAATGTAGGATTCTAGCTTACTGTGGGCTATTTGGAATATGAAACAACTAGGCCTATGAGCTTGTTTCAGATATCCATCCCTGACCTAATCCATCAAGTAATGTTTGACTACTAGGCTACCTTCTGATCTGGGCTTATCATGTAGATTTTATTTTGGTTCTCCAGGTTCACAATTAGCATTAGTTGAGGTGGGGTGGTAGATGCCCAGTTTCCCCTATGGCTCATCTCCGGTGCGTACATACACCATACACATCATATACATTCAGTGTACTCTGTATGTGTGTGTATACAGTTTAAGTCAGACGTTTACATACACCTTAGCCAAATACATTTAAACTCAGTTTTTCACAATTCCTGACTTTTAATCCTAGTAAAAATTCAGTTTTAGGTCAGTTAGGATCACCACTTTATTTTAAGAATGAGAATAGTGATTATTTATTTCAGCTTTTATTTCTTTCATCACATTCCCAGTGGATCAGAGGTTTACATACACTCAATTAGTACTTGGTAGCATTGCCTTTAAATTGTTTAACTTGGGTCAAACGTTTTGTGTAGCCTTCCACAAGCTTCCCACAATAAGTTGTTTGAATTTTGGCCCATTCCTCCTGACAGAAATGGTGTAACTGAGTCAGGTTTCTAGGCCACCTTACTCACACTAGTTTTTTCAGTTCTGCCCACAAACTTTCTATAGGATTGAGGTCAGGGCTTTGTGATGGCCACTCCAACACCTTGACTCGGTTGTCTTTAAGCCATTTTGCTGATTTGTTTTGATGTCTAGCAAAGAGGCACTGAGTTTGAAGGTAGGCCTTGAAATACATCCACAGGTACACCTCAAATGATGTCAATTAACCTATCAGAAGCTTCCAATTTTCCAAGCTGTTTAAAGGCCCAGTCAACTTAGTGTATGTAAACTTCCGACTTCAACTGTATATCAAGAGGAAAAAATAAATGATTAATTAACATAGACCTACTAATCTACAGTCTAACAACTTTCTGTGAAGGATGGTATTGGTGGAACAGCTCTCTGCCATGTCTTTTTCCATCCATGCAGTGACGCGCACTGAACTACCGCACGTCTCCTTTCTTGTCAATGCACTCACACCTACTACCTTTGCGGAGATCAAAGCATGTATGGGCAAGAAAGTGTTTTCGCTCAGTTAACTAAATGCTGTCGCTAACTACAGCCGTCGTAATGACACCTTAATTAAGGAGCTAACTACAAAATAGTGGTTGTGCTTGACTAAAACACCACTTTGGAAAATGTATTTGGCAGTTTGATTTTCTTTTTCCATAACCTTTTTCCTCACACATCAGTGTCAACAGAAAGTGGAGAGCTGCCATCCAGCTCATGGAAAGAAAATAGTATGCTGGTACGACAACGAGGATACCTTCCGAGTCTCAGCACCAACTTCAGATGGTTGAGTGAAAAACCACAATGCTCCAATAGAAGCCTATTATAGGGTCGTTTTTAGTACCAGTGTACTTTGACCTCAAATTGTGTGCATGGTATGCAAAATGTGTGCAGGTTGGCAGGTCTGATATTTTCCCAAAAAGTATTGCGATATTTAACTAGCAACCCCCCCTCCCCCATCACTAGTAGCCATGCAAATGTACAGGGAGAAGTAGTCCTCGTCCAGAAACAATCCCTGCATCCTAGCCACTTACGTGAAGTATCTAGGCCCTATGTGATGTGGTAGGGGCTAAGGCGTTGCCAATCTATACCTTAATGATCCCAATCTGTTTGAAGTAGTTGCCCACTTCATCACTTGTGACATCTTCTCCCAGTCCCTGGACAAAGATGGTGTTGTTGTCAGAGTTGTCCTGCTCCCCGCCGCTGCCGCTACCTTGGCTACCACCACTACCTCCAGCTGGGGACAAATATTGAGGTACTACTCAGCAGTTGCATCACTTGAACCAGCCTGTTGTTCTAGAGGTCAGTGTTAGTCTGGCATGATTGCAGGAATAGTGAAACCCTAGATTGCTTCGTGTTATCCTGAAATTCAAACAAGCATGTGCAACTCACTTGGTTCATCCCTTGAGCCGTAGTCTCGAGGACCTGAAACACAAAACAGGAAAGGTGGGGAAAGCTATGAGAACCTGCACTTTGTACACTTCATTCAACATCCATACAAACAAGAATTCATCAACTCTCTACCAATACAGTGTATGCATAAAGCTACGTTAAAACATTCCGAATAAGGCAGTTTACAGCTTTCTGCTGCAGTGTTTCGAGACAGTTGCATCATTCATATATCTCCCTCTCTCAACACATCGCAACATGCCCGGAAACGTGAGTTTAGAAGAGAAATCAAAAACACAAAATCTCTCCAGTTTCTAGCCAGTTTCCTTCTTCGCCACAGCACACTTCTCATCCTGTAATTTACATTCAACCTTGCCCTCATGCAACAATACCATTACGTATAAACTTCAGGCTTCATGTGCTAAAAGATCTATAGAGCATTTATGAGAAAACCCCCTCCCTTACAACAATAGGTGGAGGCCTTAGAGGTTTGACAAGAAAAGGGTGGCATTCAGTTTGTTTTGCTTTCCTTCTCACTCCCTTTTTTTCCTCTTTTGCTAAATCAACCTTTTTCCTCCCCAACCGAGACAGTTCTGATGCTCGTCACTTACCACCATAATTTTTGTAGCCACCACGGTCACCACCTCTGCAGAGACAAAAAATTGTAGATATGATGGGTTTCCTTTGTCCCAACAGAGCTCAAAGCTCCCCTACATCCCCATCAGTATGCACTCCTGCCATAGTGTGAAACAATCATGGAAATGTCTTCCCACTCACATGGGAAAGTGTTAGTCTTGGACGTTTTAAGATCAATGGACAAAACTAGGCAGAACTCCCACTATATACACACAGGTAAGCTCTGATGAGTGAAAAGGCTCTGATGGCTAATGTGTAAATTTAGATTGCTACAAAATCTGATTAGCTGGATAACATTATTGGATAGAAAGGTACTGACAGGTCGAAATGGTATGAATAGTTGCGGCACTCGATAAGTCAAGTGTTTTTCCATTGAGTGCTTATATGAGCTCCATTAGCTGAGGTCCAAGTTTTATTTCATTCACTGAAACCTGTAGTATAAAATGTAGATCCAAAGTTAACACAATACAAAATGTCTTCATGTCAAATATACAACACTTGAATGAAACCTGTTGATGTACAGCAGCTTACAATACACCTTAGGTTTAACTCTTGAAAATCAGGTCACATCAATAACAGATCATTCTGGGGCATAGTTTAAGCCGTTCATGAGGCAGTTCTCAAAGCAACAGGAGAGGGGGGGGGGGACTAGAATAGTCTTAACTTTGCACAGGTTTTCATTAGCAAAAAGCACCCATAGTAACTGTCAGCAGGATTCGTAGCAGAGGCCACATTTGATATACATGTGCTGAAGAATTACAACTGATGTCTATTACTTGTCAGGAAACATGTCAAATGAAATCTAGATTGTCAGCAATTTTGAGAATGTGACAGTATTGCGGCAGAACTACTGTACTCCTTATTCAATGCCATTACCAAAGAGGCTGTTAAAAGCTTCCATAATTTCTCAATTTCAAATGATAGCTAAGGAGAAGATAAGTAATATGTTTAAAATAATGGTTTAGGCTACAAAGAACTCTACACTGAAAGCTACTTGGCCAAGACCTAGAATAGAACTGCCCTTCTAGATAGATTGCAATGTGAACCGATCACTGGCAAGCAACAGAATGTCCTGACTATTATATTCAACAGCCTTGTTAATGAAGATGTACAAAAGCTGGGGTTTACAGGATTCTTGGCTGGTGAAGTGACTTAATCCTCAACACCCTATGTAATTCACAAAGGGAGTCAGGTGAACAGTGTCCACTTAACTCCCTGTGCCACAGGTGTCAGTAGCAGACACCCCACCATATCATCTGTCCCACAAGCCATTTGAGCTTCACATTTGCCATTTGCCAGCAAGGCCATAATGAGCTAGAATACTGCATGCATATTCATGATTGAGATGGAACACAGGTTATATCCTCACAAGTCATTTAAACAAGAAATACAATTCTTATTCTGGGTGAAGCCTCAAGGTGAAACATATAGCACATCTAGGGCTGGGCGATATCGAATTCATGTTTTAGCGCGGTGTTCCAAATGCCTATCGCAAGATAAGGTTTTTATTTTTGGATAGTATTTAGGAGCGTCGTCTTTTGTCTCGTCTCATTCGCTCCTTCTGTGCTTCCCACTCTCATACAAACAAAAAGCCCCTCCCCTGCCTGGAAGAAACCTGGCACCATGCCTACGGTGAAGCATGTTGGTGGTAGCAACATGTGGGGTTGTTTTTCCAGTAGCAGGGACTGGGAGACCAGTCAGGATCGAGGGAAAGATAAACGGATCAAAGTACAGCGAGATCCTTGATGAAAACCTGCTCCAGAGCGCTCAAGACCTCAGACTGGGGTGAAGGTTCACCTTCCAACAGAACAACGACCCTAAGCACACAGCCAAGACAACGCAGGAGTGGCTTCGGGACAAGTCTCTGAATGTCCTTGAGCCAGAGCCCAGACTTGATCCCAAACGACGCTCCCCATCAAACCTGACAAAAATCCCCAAATACAGGTGTGCCAAGCTTGTAGCGTCATAACCAAGAAGACTCCAGGCTGCCAAAGGTGCTTCAACAAAGTACTGATTAAAGGTACTTTGCAAACATTAAAAAAAAAATAAAAAATAAACTGTTTTTGCTTTGTTATTATGGGGCATTGTGTATAGATTGATGAGGGAAATAACGATTTAAATAATTTTAATAAGGCTAACGTAAAAAAATGTGGAAAAAGTCAAGGGGTCGGAGTACTTTCCGAATGCACTGTATATTCAAAGGTATGTGGACACCCCTTCAAATGAGTGGATTTGACCATTTCAGCCACACCCGTTGCTGACGGGTATTTAAAACAAAGCACACAGCCATGCAATCTCCATAGACAAACATTGGCAGTAGAAGGGCCTTAAGAGTTCAGTGACTAAAAATGGCACCGCCACAGTCAAACCTGCCCCTTAGTTCCATTGAATGTTAACGCTACAGCATAATTACATTCTAGACGATTCTGTGCGTCCAACTTTGTGGCAACAGTTTGGGAAGGCCCTTTCCTGTTTCAGCATAACAATGCCCCCGTGCACAAAGTGGGGTCCATAGAGAAATGGTTTGTTAATATCAGTGCCCAACCTCACTAACGCTCTCGTGGCTGAATGGAAGCAAGTCCCCGCAGCAATGTTCCAACATCTAGTGGAAAGTCTTCCCAGAAGAGTGGAGGTTGTTATAGCAGCAAAAAGGGGACCAACTACATATTAAATGACCATTATTTTGGAACGAGATGTTGGACGAGCAGGTATCCACATACTTTGTCATGTAGTGTAACTACCTCTGACAAGCAGTTTAAACTATTCTAACAGAATCGTTCATATGGACAAACGCTTACATTATTTTACTCCAATTAGACGAGAACTTAACAATACCCTTACGTCTCAACTCACCAAAACGTAGAACAGAGCAGACCCTATCAAAACTAGAGTACCACCGGACATGTTGTGTAACATGAACGCTCAGTCTGTTGCGTGAGGCATTGCAATTTTAGGCACAGACTGACTGTATTTGGTAGCTGTCTGGTCTGTTTCCTAAATGTTCAATGAGCATTAGACGTATTTATATAAAGGAATTGGCAACTCGTTCTCATTCTGAGAAATAAGCATCTTATCCAGGTAGGCCACTTGATTTCAATATTTAAACAAAGTGAACAGGCAGGCTGTTGTCCAAAGAGTTGGAGATGGATAAGCGGTTCTATTTTTAACAGTTCAACTATTCACCCTGGATGAGTAGGAAAACAGATCCAAGTACAGATCAGCTGGCTCCTCTCTAGGGCTTGAGAGATTGAGCCCTGTGTTAATTTTCTTTAATACATTATTAGTGGATGTGCAGGGATAAATTTAACAAAAAAGCATTTTCAGACAGACCTTAGTTGCAAAACTATTTTGATAAAATTATTAGTGGTTCATAGTTGTGGAAGGCTTATATTTAGCCTAGGTATAATTTTACAAGCCCTGAATTCATTAGATTATTCCTGACCATTTGATCTTTAATTGTGCAACAAAGCTTAGAGAAAACTTGTCAAAAATCGAGAATCTCCCATAAGTTTGAAAATAAATAAAATAAAATTTTTAGGCCATATCGCCCAGTCCTAAGCACATCCCAGGTGAACATTGGTGTGAGTGTGTGTGTGTAAGGGGGGGGGGGGGGGTGTCTATAGCAGGGTGGGGGTGAGGTCTTAGTCCATGTGGATGAGGTATGGGATGGATGATGATCAGAATGGGTTATATCATGCAGTGCTTTGGAAGGAACATCTACCTGGCATGGGTGTTGCCGAAGTACCTTGCGGGTGGTTACGCTCTGGAACTTACCCCATACCAGATGGAGGGCCACCTCTTCCACCCCTGTCGTATCCCCCGCGCTCGTACCCACCACGCCCTCGGCCTCTATACCCGTCAGAAGAGCCCCTGTCTGAGCCCCCATCATCTCCACCATACCTCCTGCCCTGACCGCCTTCACCTGGGGCAAAACACAGGCACACAAGCCCTTTGAGTTATGTGGTGTTGTATTTCTTGGCACATGTTTGTATTTCCTGTTTTATATGTATGGCACTTTGTTTTATATGTACGAGATTCTTCTGCAATGAAAAGTGATTTTATTATTAGAGACATTCTGCCATACTTAAGAGTCCAGAGTTTGGCCGGATCAGCCTTGGCCAAAGATGGCTATAATTCACTGATCCTCCAAGTCAAATAAACAGACTGAAAATGTTTAAGTATGCTGACCTTTGCAGGCCATCTGATAAATGTAATATACATTCAGACCAATTCCACATTTTGTTACGTTAAAGCCTTACTTTAAAATTGATTAAATTGCCCCCCCCCCTATCTCAACCTACACACAATACCCCATAAGGCCAAAAAATATCACATTTACATAAGTATTCAGACACTTTACTCTGTACTTTGTTGAAGCACCTTTGGCAGCGATTACAGAGTCTTCTTGGTTATGATGCTACAAGCTTGGCATAACTGTATTTGGGATGTTTCTCCCATTCTACTCTGCAGATCCTCTCAAGCTCTATCAGGTTGGATGGGGAGCGTTCAAGTCTGGACAGGTTCAAGTCTGGACTCTGGCTGGACCACTCAAGAACATTCAGAGACTTGTCCCGAACCATTCCTGCGTTGTCTTGGCTGTGTGCTTAGGGTCGTTGTCCTGTTGGAAGGTAAACCTTTGCCCCAGTCTGAGGTCCTGGTCTCTGGAGCAGGATTTCATCAAGGATCACTCTGTACTCCGACCATCTTTCCCTCGATCCTGACTAGTCTCCCAGTTCCTGCCGCTGAAAAACATGCCCACAGCATGATGCTGCCACCAACATAATCTTGGTTTCATCAGACCAGAGAATCTTGTCTCTCACGGTCCCATGAGTCCTTTAGGTGCCTTTTAGCAAACTCCAGACAGGCTGTCATGTGCCTTTTACTGAGGAGTGGCTTCCATCTGGCCACTCTACCATATAGGCCTGATTGGTGGAGTGCTGCAGAGATGGTTGTCCTTCTGGAAGGTTCTCCCATCTCCACAGAGGAACTCTGGTGCTCTGTCAGTGACCATCGGGTTCTTGGTCACCTCCCTGACCAAGGCCCTTCTTCCCCGATTGCTCAGTTTGGCCGGGGGCGGCCAGCTCTAAGAAGAGTCTTGGTGGTTCTTCCATTTAAGACTGATGGAGGCCACTGTGTTCTTGGGGACCTTCAATGCAGCATAAATGTTTTGGTACCCTTCCCCAGATGTGTGCCGCAACACAACCCGGACTCGGAGCTCTACGGACAATTCCTTTGACTTTACGGCTTGGTTTCTGCTCTGACATACACTGTCAACAGTGGGACCTTATAGACAGGTGTGTGCCTTTCCAAATCATGGCCAATCAATTGAATTGACCACAGGTGGACTCCAATCAAGTTGTAGAAACATCTCAAGGATTATCAATGGAAACAGGATACACCTGAGCTCAAATTCTAGTCTCAATGAAAAGGGTCTGAATACTTAATCAGGGTATTTCAGTGTTTTTTCATATAAATTTGAAAACATTTCTGAAGACCTGTTTTCACTTTGTCATTATGGGGTAGTGTGTGTAGACCGATGAAGAAAACATTAATTTAATCAATTTTAGAATAAGTTGTAACAAAAAGTGGAAAAAGGGAAGGGGTCTGAATACTTCTTTAACGCACTGTAAATGGATAAAAGAACTAACCTTCACTTCGACCTCTGTAGCTTCCTTGAGATTGTCCATAAGAGCCTCCACCAGCGGCGCCTCCATAGGAACTCGGCTGACTGTATGACGGCTTGTCAGCACCACCATACCTTGATAAATTCACAACAATTATTCTCTTGAGAGACACCAACAATGAACAAAACAGATTAATGAAAAGTAACATTTGCAATGAGATTAGACTAGTGGAAAGGCAAAGTATGTAACTACAAGCAATACTAGGTTTATGTAGTGCCAGTTGCCTTACACAGCAGCAGAATCCGAGCCTTGTTGCCCATAGCCATCAAAGGCCGGCTGGCCATAGGTTGCCGCCTGTGTTGTTTGGCCATAACCCTCAGCTGGAGAAACAAAAAGGGAAATGTTATGTATTAAAAACAGCAACTTCTAGAACTCAAATAATTTCCCAAGACTCTCCATAAATGGAACATACCAGACTGTCCATAGCCAGCATAACTCTGTCCACCATATGAGCCACTTCCATTTCCTTGACCATAGCCCTGCAATACACATTGAATTGTCATTATTGTCATTATTAATAATTGTCATTATTATTGCTCCCCCCGGAGGTATTATCTATTATAATAGAGATATTATCTATCTCTATCTATCTAAGAAAAAAAGTGGGATAAAATTAACATAGAAAATAGTTTCAAACAATAGTCTGGGAGAAATTGAGGGTTCACACATACCTGCCCACTCTGCTGAGCAGGAGGATAAGCTCCATAGCTGCGGGAGGGAGAAGTAAAGTTAGACATCTTAGAGATTCTCTGGAACTTCTGTATACTTTTTAGCCTGTAGCCTGCTACCATAACTGGTGATGTGTCTACTATCTATTAGTTTCCCTGTCAAAACCATACCCATCACAATACATTAGACATTTCAAGTGATCAAGCATTGTGGCTAATTTGATAGTTTACAAATAAACTCGTGCTTTTGCTTAAGTGGTAACTAAATAGATAGCCAAGTTTCATGGCAACTTGAAAGCAACACTGAGTAGTTCATGTATTCATTGAGATATCACGTTACCTTGGAGCGCCAGGCTGACCGTAGCCCGAATCTGTGAACGAGAAGGATATGGGTGATTGGGTGGCATAATTCCTACAACTAACGTTAACCGTTGAACATGTCTCCTAATATGAACGTTAGCAAAGATTTTCTTAGCAATCGGACGTAAACATGTAACTAAATGTATGAATCTACTTTAGGTTATTTTGATATCAAGTAAACTAAGTTAACTAGTTTGGTAAGCTATGACTTAGCATTAAATGGAAAGAACATTAATTTAGCGTACAGATGCATATAACTACCCGGTGGAAATAGCAGGCCTTGGATAGCTAGCTACCGTTACCTAGCTAGCCAACTACCGTATCCAATAAATGCATGTTAGTCGTTGGTTAGTTAGCTATCATACTTTAGTTAGCTTGCTAATTAGCGCGATGCTAACAGGACCACGCTGCGCGACAAAAATGGCGGTCAATGCTAATCTAAAAGAAAAACTAAACAATAAGACATATGGTTGACCGAGTCAAAATAACTAAATGTGATTTTACAGAAAGCGGCAGACGTTCTTTTCAAAAGAAAGGGTAATAAATTCGCCAACAAACTACGGCTAGTGTTTATTCTGATGGTCGCGCCTGGAAGCTTGCTAAACTAAGGCTACTGTAACTAGCTAGCTCGCTAACCGAGACCACCAGTCTCAGCAGTTTCATTAAAAATGTTATAACAAATGTTACAGAAAATTCATATCTAACAAATCGCATACACTTAGTTCACACTAAACTTACCAGAGGCCATTCTCTTATTTTCTTTATAAAAAAAAAATCGATGAATCGCTTTTCAACAAATTAAAAACCCGGTAACATCAGCGCACAGCCGCACATACACTGCGGCAATTATGAACTCTAACCTACTGCTGGGATGAACCAACTTTGGAGTTCATCTTTATATTTTCTTACGCATAATAATTAGAAACCAAGTAACCTTCAAAACATGTGTGTTGAACATAGCTATGTTCGTATTGAATACATGTGTCAAATATCTAGTGACACGGCACATTATACAGTAGTTTGATAAAAATGAATACCCCTATTGTTAAATAATGGTGTGTTCCACGTAGCGCCGTTTTCTTCTTTCGCTTTGATTTCATCTTCATCATCAGCCCATCGCATGGGAACGATCGACATGGATGGAGCTAGCCCAGAGGTTTGTTCTATAACGCAACATCAAGGAGTTAGCCGGCTAACTTGCCAAAATATTCTGAAATAACTTAGTATTTTTTTTAAAGACAACATTCAAATGGCTATTGCCTCTGACTCAACAACCCAAAATACATGAGTTTAGCTTTAGCTTTCTTAAAGGGGAAGTTCACTCTTTCTGTGCTTGAAGTTGATCAGGGCCGGCCCTAGATATTTCGGGCCCCCGTCTCGCCTGTAAAACTTTTGGTGGTCCCCCTCTTAATGGTAGAGATATTTATATTGTACATTTCCTGTAATTCTCTCCACTTTGCACTGAGGCATATAGAAAATATTGTGGTTTTAAAGCAAATTGAGGGATTGGGGGCCCGCTAGCGGCAGGGGGCCCTAAGCGACCCTTTAAATCGTTTATGACTAGGGCCGGCCCTGTAGGTGATACCCCCAAACAGTTTTTTTATATTATATTTTACAGAGAAAATTGATTGTCTCGTTTTGCTGAATGTCTCTGCACTCAATTATTTATTTTCCCACTGTGCCACACATCCATGTTTGAATGATGCTGTTTACAACAAAAATATGCAAATATGGATTTATGGGACAGTGGAAAATTATTTCCAAATATTTGTGCAGAGACATTTGAGTGTTTTATAACATGCTTAGACACATTTTCATAATGCATTGTTTTCTATGACAAGTGATGACTAACAAAACTAAACAGTTTGGGAAATACAAGCACAACAAAAACCCATGTAAAAACTTCCCCTTTAAAGAAACAAAATCTATATATATTTCTCGTTATCAAAGTTAGCAGATTGATCCTGCTTTGTAGTATATCCCCTTAGTTGCCTTTTGTGTGTGATATACTTAAATTGAGACTAGATGTGATCAGTTATTATGCCTGTTCATCTCTGGGGTACAGCGGCAATGTAGGACCTCCATCCATCCAACATACTTTTATCCATCACCTAACCGGTCTTCTTGCATCCATCCATCCATCCATCCATCCATCTAACTGAAAATAACATTACCATCTAATTTTATCAGATGAAGAGGATGCATACCTCAGACACGAATAACAAACCATCTTGACAATTTTTTTAAATTAATTTTTAAAAGACATGCCTAGATACATTCATTCAGTTGAGACACTTATTGCATTATAAAATGGAATGTGGACAAAAAAGTAACAGGAATGGAACAAATGTCTTCACAGTACATGATTTCTCTCCAATATTTTAGAAAAATTGCCTTTACAGTAATGCATCCCAAAAACGTTATACATTTATGTCATGCATCACATTCAGTAAGGCACACACTGAATTTACAAATTGATATGCTTTGCTTGGCTTATGGGCCAAAACAGGTTAATCATTTCCACAAGTTGACAAACTTGCCCTTACAGTTAGTTTTCAGTCAAGTGAACAAAAGGATGCTACATTTCAAATGGGAGACTGTTGAAAACACGTGGTAGAAAGTCACAACAAGTTTGAGCAGCATTCGTCACATTTAACATCCATACATAAGTGTGACATATCATCCAGTACTTACACTGATTAGTGTGCAATAGTACAAAGAATATAAAACAGAGTTGGCACTCAAAGCCAACAAGCTGTAGAAATCTACATTCTCAGAGTACAGTGCTAGGTTTGCATGATAAAAAAAAACACGTCAATTTGAAAGCTTGCTACTAAGTGGTGTACGTCTTCAGTTTTTGTTTCATCGTAAACTGGATAATGCCAAGTATTTAAATCGAGATGTGCATATTATTTACCCATCCCCCTTCCAGGCTTACTTTTTTTTTTTCTACATCAACCATTTGCATCATGTATACAAATACTACAGGAAACCTAAAAATCATTTTCATTGATATATTTAAAAAGGCAGTCTTGTGGAAAATAAAAGCTAATAATTACCCCTCAATAGAGGGCTTCACTACTAAATTACATCATACTTTCTTTCATGCCTTGCTAAGTGTTACTGTGATTGATTTGAAATGTACAGTAACACCCTCATTGCATAAAAGGCTACATATCCCTTATCCAAATGCAAAAGGTAAATAAAACTTTTCAGTTACTGATTTCGTAGACAAAAATCTCACTTTTTATTTCACAAATCTAAAATATTTATAATGTATTCTGAATACACTTTAATACCCAGATTAGGTCAACTTCCTAAAAAGACTTGCACTGTATGAGTTTTGTATTTAAGCCCACTCCCTCACTTTGCACTGTACAATTATGTACAGCTACAGTATATTATTATCAAACTTTCCTTCTCCTGCAAAAACGAGAAGCTTCTCACTCACAACGTCGACAAATGTGATACTACATTTGACACTTCCAGTAGTCCCAAATCCTGGTCCCCTAGAATTACAGGGTGTGCAGGCTTTTATTCCAGCCCGGTACAAACACACCCATCTGAAGTAATCAAGATCATGATAAGGCAATCAATAGAATTTTATGTTTTAGTGCTTGGCGGGAACAAAAGCCGGCAAACCCGGTAACCCGCCAGTACCAGGGTTGGTGATCCATTATAACCATTGCTGACACAAACTGACACAAATAACAATGCAAGTTTAAAAACAAACAAACATAGGATGTGGTTGGATCCTAGGTGTTTTAGCTCCAGACATCCTGCGAGTACCGTCCCTTGGTCATCAGTTTCTTGATGTAGTCGGTGGCCTGAGTGCGTGTCATGCCTCCCAGCTCCTCTGCTATCTCATAGAAAGCTGTCTGCACATCCCTGGCCATGTTCCGCGCATCCCTAAAAACAGGAGCATTCTCTATAAGTCATTTGTCTTTTAACCCTTGTTTGAGGATATTGTGAATTCGGACTGCTTTCAAAAAATATGTCATTTCAATCAACTTTATCGCCAAGGGGCAAATGTTACTGGCGAGGAACCTTCCTTACCCGCAGATGTATATGTGTGCATTGTCTGTGTGGATCTGCCTCCACAGGTCCTCCTTGTTGGTCCTCAGGAGATGCTGCACGTACACCTGGAGGGACGGTGAAAGGAAACAGGAGAGATCGATTACATCATCCTCTTAAGCTTCCAGTCTTCTTCAAACAAAAAACAGATCTTGCAAGGAAACGTGTTCCTCTTTCTTTATGAGATGAACCAGCACAAAGTCAATCCCTCAGGTATCCTCTAAGGGCTAGCCTAGGACTCTGTGTGGAGTATGTGTTGACCGTCCCCACTAATAGTACACATAAATGGTACAGAAGAGGACAAGTATAGATAATGGTCTATACTTCCAACAACCATGATTGCCGCACCTGCGCTCTATTGCACTGAAAAGCCAAGTGACATTCACCCGTGATGTATTTACCTGTTGCAACCTCCACAAATACTATTATTATAATTTGACCCTGCTGGTCATCTATGAACATCTTGGAGAAAGAACTGGCCTTAAATGGCCATGAATTGTTATAATCTCCATCCGGCACAGCCAGAAGAGGACTGGCCACCCCTCAGAGCTTGGTTCCTCTCTAGGTTTCTTCCTAGGTTTTGCCTTTCTAGGGAGTTTTTCCCTAGCCACCGTGCTTCTACATCTGCATTGCTTGCTGTTTGGGGTTTTAGGTTGGGTTTCTGTATAGCATTTGATTTGATTGGCAACACTTAAGAATGGAAATATGATAAGAAGTACAATCTTGTCTTGGTGTCTCAACTGCAAGATGTGTAGACTCAGATAACAATATGGCTGTATGGTGGTCTATGGCTATCTATTCAATAAATATGTAATATTCTAGCTACCAGAAAAGTATTGTTCACCGTTTTTAATAATAGTTTAAGGTCCTAGTGCTGAATAACTAATAAAACAAGTATACCTTTTGCTCCTGGTCCCGAGAGAAAGCCACGTTGAGCTTCGTGATCCCACCTGTCTTCTCAGCCTCCTCCAACTCCTCCTGGTACAGATAGTCCTCGTTCTTGTGCCTGCAGCCAAAGTACAAGACCGTCTCCCCCACCTCCTTGCCTACAGGAAAAAGCAGACCAATTGGCTTACGTGTATCCATACAAGACAGTTAAGGTGCTTTATTTTAGTCAGTGTCACACAGAACATGACCACTCCCAAATAAAGACTATGCAGCATAACAAAACAATCAGGAAATCAACACATTTCCATGCGTCTATGGATAGCTTTCATTACGGTGTCTACCGTGTACCTTGCTCTTTGAGCCACCGTCGCTCCTGTATGAAGCCCATGAAGGGAGCGATGCCGGTCCCAGGACCAACCATGATGACTGGGTTGCTGGCCTTGAAAGGCAGGCGGAACTGGGACTTGCGGATGTACATGGGGACCGTGGACTTGTGGCTGTTGTCCGCAACCAGTTTGTTCTTCAGCCAGGTGGTGGCCACTCCCTTGGTGAGGCGCCCCGTTTTAGTTGTGTACTCCACCAGCACCGCACAGATGTGGATGCTATTAGGGTGGACCTACAAAGAGAAGGCATCATTAATCACTCTTTTTAGAACACACTATTGCAGGTTGACGTACAATCGAAACGCTTAAAGGTCCAATGCAGTTGTTTTTATTTAAATATCAAATCATCTCTGGGTAACAATGACCTTACTGTGATTTTTTAAATTAAAATAAACAAAAATAGCTTCTTAGCAATGAGCAATTTGTCAAGCAAGAATTTGGCTAGGACTGTCTGGAAGTGGTTTGAGCAGGGAGGGGGAAACTGAACATTTGCTGTTATTGGCAGAGAGGCATGACTGCACTCCCCGCTTTAATAAAACTTGGTTGTTTCACATTATCGGAATCTACTTTCTAGTGGATGACAGCATCTGCTAAATAACTGTAAATGTAACATGGAAAATAAATGTATTGACATAGGAGAGTTATGGTGTGGGGTAATTAGGGGTGATGCACTGGGGTATATTCACAAAAAACCATATGAAAGAAACGCATGTTTTTGTTGTTTCTGCTGCAAAACGTTTTGCTCAATCAATCAAATGTTTTTATAAACCTCTTTTTACATCAGCAGATGTCAAAGTGCTATACAGAAACCCAGCCTAAAACCCCAAACAGCAAGCAATGCAGATGTAGACACTAAAGTGCATGGATACACCCCTGTATATAGGCTCACCTTGGAGGAGGAGGCAATGGAGTAGTAGCGGGCCTGCAGGCGGGGCATGAGCTCACACAGGTGGTCGATGGGAGGCCGCAAGGACGGTAGATCCTCCAGGATGGCCAGGATGTTCCTGTTGTCTTCCAGCACAAAACTCTGGTACAGAGCCTAGTGGAGACCACAACACTCAGCTAGGATAACATGGAGTAGGTAGAAGTTGCCCCTAACCACTGACCTGGAGTCAGGAATCTGGGTCAGATATATTTACCAACCTCCTAAATTGGTTAAGGTTAGAGTTAATCTGATCGTAAATCTATGCTTATGGGAAACTTGGTGTTCTATGTAACCGGTGTGAAACGTCTAACTAGTTAGCGCTCTGAGACCTTGAAGTAGTTGTTCTCCTTGCTCTGCGAGGGCCACGGCTTTTGCGGAGCGATGGGTAACGATACTTCGAAGGTAACTGTTGACGATGTGTGCAGAGGGTTCCTGGTTCCGGCTTTTCAAGTTTGCTTCTTAAATTGACCCCAACCCTGAGGCTTAAGTGCTTTCCCACTACCAATAACCCATCTTGTGTATGCGGAGTTAATCTTAACTACTTTCATTAGAATAGGAGTAGAGATCAGTTAACACGGTGTCAGAGCCACACACCTTGCCCTCGGGAGCAGACGAGGCCATCTTGCGCATGTTCTCCTGGTCCTTGGGGTCCGTGGCATACTGGGCCAGCTCGTACAGGACGTTGGTACGAGGCGGGTGGATGATGTCCAGGTAGTGGGTCAGAGCCGTACGGTAGGTGGTGGGGCAAGGAAACGGGTGCTTCTTATTGGACTCCTCTGATAAACAGCATCAGATAACATCACATTAACATTGGTTATACATCAAGTGACAGTTTCCCAGACACAGATTAAGCCTAATTTTGGACTAAAAAGTATTTTCAATTAAGATTTTTGTATTTTGTCCAGGACTAGGCTTAATCTGGGTAAGGGAAACCAAACCTAACATTTAGAGTAATAATACGCAGTTGGTGATTACACAAAACCTTCCTCTGCTTTAAAAAAAACTAAATACAGTAACATTTCCAAACAGAATGTGTGTGTTTAAGGATCGTCAAAAGACATTGAGAGATATTTGGAGGACTGAGTCAAGGTTTTGCGTCAGGTCAGTGCCGTACCATCAAGGTTGTTGAGAGAGATAACCGTATCAAGGTCCACGCCAAGGATCTGTCCCAGCTTGTTCACGATTGCTGTGTCATTGGTGGGATAGACGGCAACGTGGTCTCCCGACTCATATCTACAAAGACAGAATGACAAAGGGGTTTCAAGTCATCTTACCACTGTGAAAAGGCACCATTTCATCCAAGAAGTGTAGCCTATTACTTTTAAGGGAATACTGTCAAGGTGGTAGAGATAGTTTGGTAACTATACAAAGACAAAGTTACAGCTCTCTTGGCTCTCTCTCTTACCTAATCTTGGAGCCTGTAATATCGACTTCAAGGTGCATGAGATGCCTGTCGCCCGCTTTGTTGAGCTTGCGGTTAACAGTGACTGGAGCCAGGAAGGGGTTTTTTGAATCAAAAGGCCTGGGTGGAAAAGGATCAATAGAATTTCAAACCGGTGAACTTTGCACATCAGTATGCAGACAACATGAGGTAAATCATAGAGGTGAACATCGATGGATGAAGCAGTGTTGCACTTCAGCATTCCAACAAGGAAATCCCCCTTAGCTCCACTAGGGGGCAGGAATACTCATTTTGAGTGAGAAATCTATAAAACATTACTGAAACTCTGTAGCAGACATGCATTGTAATGGTAAGTGAAGAGGATGGAGTAGAAGAACTCACGGTTTCTGGGTCTCAAAGCTCTTCAGACGCCCCAACTCTCCTGTGTACACCTTGTTCATGTTGATGTCATTGTGCTCCTTAAGCTCGTACTGGCGAATGCTAATTTAGAGCGAGAGGGCCTACAGTTAATCTGCAAATCACTCCTTCCATACTCTTTGTGTGAATGAATTGAGGAGGGAAAATGAGAATGTGATAAAGACAATAAATTGGGCTAAGTACCTGGAGTCCTCTCCTGAAGCCTCCACTCCAAAGTGCTCGCACATGGCTGGCCAAAACTGCTCCCTCCATGTCACAAAGTCCTCCTCCAGACTGAAAATTGACAAGAAGCAGAAAACACCTTTATCAACCTCCATTTCCATCATTTGGCCATCATTTTGATCTCGACATCAGGGGTCTGAAAACATTGGTCACACTTTGATTCGGGAGTGATCCAAGGTTATGTCCCAATTATCTCTCCTTCCTCCAAAAGTGTGCAAATTCCTCCAAAAGGAAATGACTGGTATAAGAAATATGGTGGAAACTCCCATTAGCCCATACCTCCACCAATCCAATGCCTTTAGATTTGTGGGAAGTAGTAAACGAGTGCACTCTTCAGGAGAAAGGAGATATTATTGGGATGCACCCCTCCAACTCAGCCTCACTCACTTGGAGTCGTCATCTCCCATGCCCAGGTCGAAGACCCTCTTGGCTCCCAGCTCCTCCAGCCTCTTGTCCACGTACACCCCCATGGCATTGTAGTGTTCATATGTCTTGTTACCCAACGCAAACACCTGCAGGGAGAGACATGTCAACATCAGTCCCTCCCAGTTTAAAAAAAAAGAACATTCCACATATTCAATAAGTTCGTATACTATATACACAACATTTAAACACGCACACAAGACACATGCACACACACTGAACGCAAGCTCCTGCTGCTAGTACAATGTGAAAGTTAATCATTTTACATTCAGTGTAATTAATTCTGTCTTACCAGTCTAGGACAGAAAGACATTGGCAGGGAGTGAAATGAGCCCAAGTGACCATTCAGAGTGCCAGGCCAGATTGTTTTCAGTCAGAAGTTAAATTCTTCACCCATTGAGGGCAGAACTGTTGGACCGACCCCGACAATGCACAACAAGCCAGGATGGCACGCATGGTTCGAAGCCAGAACACAACCATACACATAAAGCCTATTTTTTGCATGTTGGCAAACCTCATCTTGGTCTCACACTAAAGTTTGAAAGTGAATGCTTGGCAAATGTATGCGAATGGAGCCAATAGGAGTTTTTCATGGGGAAACTCCTGGCCCTGATTATTAATGACAGGGGGAGGAGAAAGAGAGAGAGAGAAAGAGAGAGCGAGAGATACTCACGGTGTAGTTAACTCCATCTAGTTCCCCGTCACTCTCCTGCAGCCAGTCATAGAAGTCCTGGGCGTTGTCCGTGGGGTCTCCCTCTCCGTAAGTGGCCATGCAGAATATGGCCAGGGAGTTGTCAATCTCAGTCAGACGGGACAGCTCACACTGGATTAGAAGATGCCAGGACATTAGATATTTGCTATTACAGTTGTTGTATGCCATTCAGGGCACTATTAGCTTTCAATTTTACAGTACAGATCCTTGGCTCAACAGACTTATACCGATCCTCGCTATAAAGCCTGTGTGAAACTCAAACTAACCCTGACTGAAACGAATCCTGGACCAGTGTGAGTAGCGGGTCCAACACCCAGGACCAGAGTACCAGTTATTGTGACGCGGCAACACAAGTCGCATGGTACTTTTTGCTCGTTGTAAACAAGCTAGCTTGCTAACTTCATGTAGAATGCTAATCGCACCCTGAAACGGTTATTTTCATGTGAAAATATTTTTCCTGTAAAATTCTCAAAACGATCCAGAAAAACAGAACCAGGGTACCAAATTTCAACACCCTAAGATTGTTGCTTTGAACCATATAAACGCTGATATAGGAATGTCATTAGTTAGTTACCATGTCATATTCCTCGGGGTCGGCAACCATACCCTTCATGCCGTAGCGCTGGGCGTCTTTGGACAGCCGGTTGGCAAACTCCTCGCCCGTGCCTGTCTGAGAGCCGTAGAATACCACGATGTTCCTACCCTGGAGAGGGAAATAGCAGAAACAGTTGGAATGAGGGCCAGGAGTTTTTTTTACTGACCACATGACCTAGCGGCCAGGAAAAAACTCCAGGCCCTAGTTATAACCAAATCCCAACCCACCCTATTGCAATTCAACTTTTTGCTGTCCAATAACGAGGTAAAATATTGAAATATTGCATTATACAGGTTAGAGCATTGTGTTCTGTGATAGAATAAATACACTAGGAATACCTTCCTAATATTGAGTTGCATCCCTTTTGCCCTCAGAACAGCCTCAATTCGTTGCAACATGGACTCTACAAGGTGTCGAAAGCTTTCCACAGGGATGCTGGCCCATGTTGACTCCAATGCGTCCCAGAATTGTGCCAAGTTGGCTGGATGTCCTTTGGGAGGTGGACCATTCTTGATACATACAGGAAACTGTTGAGCGTGAAAATCCCAGCAGCTTTGCAGTTCTTGACAAACCGGTGCGCCTGGCACCTACTACAATACCTTGTTCAAAGGCCCCTAAATCCTTTGTCTTGCCCATTCACCCTCTGAATGGCACACATACATAATCCATGTCGTCTCAATAGAGTACCACAGTATGAGTCATAATACCCATAAAACATAGCGGTCAAACGGAAATGGTTCCAATTGTTTTTCCACCATTACATTTTTCCCACAGGAGATTTTAGAAACATAAAATAAGGGCTGTGCTTCGTGTAGGCTTACTCTGGCATGACGCTTTGATAACCATGTAAATCTCTCTAGGACAAGGTGACGTATCAATATATTTGCCTGTATTTACCCCACAAAAATGAAACGCTAAATAGCTGCTAATGTGGCTATCATAAAGAACTACAATTGCCATGATCTGGACTAGACTGCCGAATCGAGTCAAAGGTAAGAATCTCTGGATTAACTACCTAACGTAGTAATTAATAAATTAGCCACATTTCTTTCAAATCAACAATTCTGTGAACTGTCTTGTGCAAGTTTTAAATTGACACAATACCTGTTAGCAAAGGTGTCAGCTAGAGATGACGTGCAGGAGCTTGCAGGGATTTGTAGTTTTGCATGATGTCTACTTTGATACTAATTAGTATTTTCAAACCTGAGTAAATTGAGCCGTGAGAGATTTAACTGGTTATCAAAACGTCACGACAGGGTAAGCCTACATGAAGCACAGACTTTTTTTTTAAAGGGTTTCTAAAATCCCCTATGGGAAAAAACGAATGGTGGAAAAACGATTGGTTTTATCACACCTCCACTGTTGGGCTCTATGGTCTCAAGGCTTAAAAATCCTTCCTTAACCTGTCTCCTCCCCTTCATCTACACTGATTGAAGTGGATTTAACAAGTGACATCAATAAAGGATCATAGCTTTCACCTGGTCTGTCTATGTCATAGAAAGAGCAGGTCTTCTTTATGTTTTGTATACTCAGTGTATTTCACAATTCATGGTTCCTATGATGAATCAATGGACAGTGAGCAACAGAGAAAACTAAACGTCGTAAAGTACCATAATTATTGTATTTATCTCACCTTCTGATATCTGTGGATGTTGCAGCCAAATCACACTTGATTACTCAAGCCTATATCAATTTCTCTTGGTCAGATTTTTCTGCGCAGACCTAGTTTTAAATACTATTTTAAATCATTCAAATACTTTTAGCGTTTGCTCTTTTCTGCCTGGATTGCCAGATGGGCGGGGTTTTTCGACAAATCTATTGATTCTATTGTACCAGAAAAGCTCAATCCAGCCCAGAAAATATTTCAAATAGCATTTGAACCCAGGTCTTGTTGAATATTTTAAGCTTTTGTTCAATATTTTTAGGACTATTATCCAAAGAACAGAATTGGAAGGTTAGAAACCACAGTAGGTTATTCAGTAAACGTATAGAGTAGCAACAGAGGGCAGCAGAATGATAAAAGGTTATTAAATAACCCATAGGATGGATAGCAACAGAATAGAGGTCAGAGCAGTTAGAACAGTTAGAACGGTCAGAGCGGTCAGCAAAGCCCAAGAAAATATTATCATATGGCTCTGTAGAGTACACTTAGCCATAAATCAGCCATAATATAGGGCTAGACAATCTGGACCCTCTCTTTCTGAAAATATCAGCCAAAATTGTTGCAACACCTATCACTAGCCTGTTCAACCTCTCTTTCGTATCGTCTGAGATCCCTAGAGATTGGAAAGCTGCCACGGTCATCCCCTCTTCAAAGGGGGAGACACTCTAGACCCAAACTGTTATAGACCTATATCCATCCTGCCCTGCCTTTCTAAAGTCTTCGAAAGCCAAGTTAACAAACAGTTAACTGACCACTTTGAATCCCACTGTACCTTCTCTGCTATGCAATCTGGTTTCCGAGCTGGTCATGGGTGCACCTCAGCTACGCTCAAGGTACTGAACGATATCATAATCGCCATTGATAAAAGACAGTACTGTGCAGCAGTCTTCATCGACCTGGCCAAGGCTTTCGACTCTGTCAATCACTGCATTCTTATTGGCAGACTCAACAGCCTTGGTTTCTCAAGTGACTGCCTTGCCTGGTTCTCCAACTACTTCGCAGACAGAGTTCAGTGTGTCAAATCGGAGGGCCTGTTGTCCGATCCTCTGGCAGTTTCTATGGGGGTGCCACAGGGTTCAATTCTTGGGCCAACCCTTTTCTCTATATACATCAACGATGTCGCTCTCGCTGCTGGTGACTCTCTGATCCATCTCTACGCAGACGACACCCATCTGTATACATCTGGCCCCTCTTTGGACACTGTGTTTACTAACCTTCAAACAAGCTTCAATGCCATACAACACTCCTTCTGTGGCCTCCAACTGCTCTTAAATGCTAGTAAGACTAAATGCATGCTTTTCTATCGAACGCTGCCCGCACCAGCCTACCGGACTATCATCTCTACTCTCGACGGGTCTGACTTAGAATACGTGGACACCTACAAATACCTAGGTGTCTGGTTAGACTGTAAACTTCCAGACTCACATCAACCATCTCCAATCCAAAATTAAATCCAGAATCGGCTTCCTATTTCGCAACAAAGCCTCCTTCACTCATGCTGCCAAACATGCCCTTGTAAAACTGACTATCCTACCGATCCTTGATTTCGGCGATGTCATTTACAAATTAGCCTCCAACACTCTGCTCAGCAAATTGGATGTAATCTATCACAGTGCCATCCGTTTTGTTACCAAAGCCCCATATACTACCCACCACTGCGACCTGTATGCTCTCGTTGGCTGGCCTTCATTATATATTCGTCGCCAAACCCACTGGCTCCAGGTCATCTATAAGTCTTTATTAGGTAAATCCCTGCCCTATCTCAGCTCACTGGTCACCATAGCAACACCCACCCGTAGCATGCGCTCCAGCAGGTATATCTCACTGGTCACCCCCAAAGCCAACACCTCCTTTGGCCGCCATTCCTTCCAGTTCTCTGCTGCCAATGACTGGAACGAATTGCAAAAATCATTGAAGCTGGAGGTTCCTATCTCCCTCACTAACTTTAAGCATCAGCTGTCAAAGCTGCTTATCGATCACTGCACCTGTACATAGCCCACACTACTACCTCATCCCCATATTTATTTTTATTATTTTTCGCTAATCTTGCACTCCAGTATCTCTATTTGCACATCATAATTTGCACATCCTTCATTCCTGTGTTAATGCTAATCTGTAATTTATATCACCACTATGGTCTATTTATTGTCCCACCTCCTAACCTTATTGCATTTTGCACTACATTTGCACTCTGTATATAGATTTTCTATTGTGTTTTTGACTATGTTTGTTTACTGTGTAACTCGCACTGCTTTGCTTTGTCTTGGCCAGGTCGCAGTTGCAAATGAGAACTTGTTCTCAACTGACCTACCTGGTTAAATAAAGGTGAAATAAAACATTTTTTTAAAATATGCATGACCATATTATTGTTTGTCATATTGCTATGGTGACGACAGGTACTGAGAATTATGTATGCATGGCTATATTACTGTTTGTGCTATTACTATGGTTTCAAATATGTTGGATAATTTCCAAGGTATATATTCATTTACATTTGTATTATGCATATGCATTATTAGAACATATTGCCTTATATTTTATATAAGCTTGAAGCAGTGTCTGAGACAACCTTTTCTCAGTTCTGTACAGACACTCCTGAGGCCTTGAAACACCCTGGTCTGGTTGACGGGGTGAAACTGGGTATCATCTCCTCTGAGCCCTGTGTGTGTGTGTCAATGCTAAAGACTGCCTACAGAAACTTATCAGACGGAAGACAGCCCCATGCATCTACTCCTCTCAGACGACCTTGCTCTTTATCAATTTGGTTCTTTGGGAGTATGAGCAGGTGCAGTCCTGAGAGTTTGTACTATTGCTGGGGTTTCGCCGCTCAGTGCCAAGGGGGTGTAGACAACTCAGGACCAAAGGCTTTGAAACAATAGTGGGAGAAAGTCAGAAGGAGTGACTCATTTACATATGAGGGAAGGAACGTGCATGCTAAATATTGTATAAGAGAAGTGTACTGAGACTGGGAGAGGAGGATGCTCTGCAGACCACCCTCAGATTATATTGCTTCTGTAATAAAAGTCTATATTGCTTTTACAAACTCTGAATGTGTCTTACTTTAAAGAAAAGAAGGGAAGATTTTCCACAACAGTCTGGACTGAGGAGTCCGGGGGATCCACTGCAATCCGTTATGAACCATTATGTAAAGCCAGTCTAGTAGCTAGACCATTATCCTTCCCACCACCAATATACAGATTTAAAAAAATTATAATAAAAAACAAAGAACTCACCGTTTTCTTCATCTTCTCAATAAAACTAGTCTCTGGGGTAGAAGGTGCTCTGAAAGAAAAAGGAGACAAATGTTAATGTACTTCTAAAGTCTATTGAGAAAATCATGCACTGAAAAATAATTATTTCACCACTATCTGCTGGAACATAAAACACAGCAAATCAAATCAAGCCTAGTACAGGGGACCAAACGATCATTTATCATCACACTATGCACATTAATACGAATGTTACAAGCATGTCATTGGAGTACCTTCACACTTTCCTATAGCCTCGTTGCCAGATCGGTTTGTGTTTTAGCCAACATTGCTTGGCATGACAGTGAACAACACAACAGAGGAGTTGGCTACAAGGACGCCATACTATCTAGTTTAAGAACCTTTTCTCACTACGAGAGATTGAGCAAATACCCTCGGCTAGACCTTTTACTGCAATGTTAACTTGTCACGTCTCGACCGCTACTTCCGGATAGCGCATGTCACTAGTGTAGTGTAAACAGAATTGTCTCGTTGAGCCCAACACTCCTACAATAACAATCGTAATAACAGAGCAGTGTTTTTGAAACAGTTGAAATGTAGACATTTTCCTCATATTTGAGCCTTGTTTTTATTGAGCTTTTATCTGAAATTGTAGTAACAGCCCGTTACATTCTGAAATTGTCAGCGTAATGTAAAAAAATAAATAGAACAACGTCAATGGTGCTTGGCAAGGCCAATGATGTAACAAAGGGTCTAACACAGTGTCCTCCCTGTCTTGACATTCTTTAAAAATGATATTTGACTCAAATCGTTTTTTTTTTTTACAATTTCGTATCCGGCCGCCCTATGAGACTCCCAATCACGTGATGCAGCCTGGATATGAACCAAAAAAACATGAGTATTTTGTTCATTAGTCAGCTGATGAAACATTCCCCAGAAAAAGTGTGCATGTCAGCAGTTAAGTTTCATGACTGAGTGTGATGTGCATATTTGCATTTTGCACCTATCTATCCATCTTTCATTTTGCATCATCAGCCCACCTTTTGCTGAGTAAATATCCCTGGCTGTAACATGACTCACAGAATTGGATTTGTCTATTTCTTTATTTCCTTTCCTTTTACTAGTAAGTATTACTCAAGTGTTACTGTCAGGCTAGGGTGAGTAATGTTCAGTTAACTATGACAGTCAAGCATGCTTGCAAAAATGACCTTTTAGCTCAAAAGCTTTGCTTGCGGTCTTGAATCTTCACCATATGCCACATTTTATGTAAATGTAAAAAAAAAATGTAACATTGTCCATATTGCAACATTTTGACAATTTGAGAATGTCCTCCAAGCATATTTCCATTTGTATTAGCATTTGAGTAAATGTGAGAACTATCACATTTTGTACCATATGCAACAGTCTAAAGGAAGACTGCACTTCCTGATTTGGCCTCGTTTTAGATTTGGTTCATTATGAAATGCTAGCGGCCATGACTGAATTCAAACCTGAGTTGGTCTCCTGTGTATGTGTGTGTGTGTGTGTGTGTGTGTTCGCAGGTGGGAAGCTTCAGCTGGTGTGGACTGTGATAAAATTGGTTTGACTTTGGATAGCCTATCTCCGGGGCTAGTTAGTCAAATTAAGCATTTAATGTAAATGAGACAATATTTTCATGTTGCACATCATTTAATTCTCATTAAATGCTTTCAATATTTGTATATACATTTCTACTATTTACAGTTAAAAACCTCTGTCATTGAAATGTGGAGCTATTGGAATTTTAACATATTGTCCCATAGGGATATCCAAAGTCAACCCAAAGTTACCACAGGCATTATGATCAGGTCGTGTGCAGCTGCAAACTGAATTGATGATTACTTGTGTGCTGCCAGCTGTGGGCAGGTTTGAAACAAACCCAACCGTCATTTGTTGTGATGCAGTCACGAACACAAATTCCACAAAACTCTGTTTTGGACGAGACTGATTTTATAACCAAAATTACCCTTTTTACACTACTAGTCAAATTTGACAGTAGAATATATGTTTCTGACTAATATCAATGAGAGACAGGCTGGGGGGGGGGGAAATTTCATCAGCTATCGGGGTGGCTGTCGTCAGACAATCCCGTAGGTGAAGAAGCTGGATGTGGAGGTCCTGGGCTGGCGTGGTTACACGTGGTCTGCGGTTGTGAAACTAAAACTAATAATTACTCAATAATCCATGATTTCTGAGAATGTTGTAAAGTCCAGAAATTGTAGGTGGAACTAGACAGTTGGCTGCCAGAAGTATTACAATGTAAACGTACTTTTAATCTGTCTGCATATTTCAAGACATGGCATATGAGAATGTAGTGAGATACCTGATGGGTTGGACGATTCTCTTCTCATCACTCATCTTGAAAAAACGTACACTAAACTTGGAAATCAATCACTCCGCCATCATTAACACAATAGAAGATTTGAATGATTTATTATTTAAATATTTAAATTGCCTGGGCTATGGAGAGAAACAAAATGGTGCAGTTTCAGGCCATGCTTGCGAAAAGTGAAGCAGGCGGGTCTGGTAGGGTATCTGCAGGTTTCAGCAAGTTAAATGTAAGACTTTTTAAATACCTTTTTAATGTAGGCTGTCATTGTAAATAAACATTTGTTCTTAACGGATTTGCCTAGTTAAATAAAAAAAAAAGGTTAAAAAAAAGAAAAGAAAAGTGAATGCCGCTTGAAATGCAATTTAAGACCAATTCCACAACAAAAAAAACCTCTAAAAAGTACTGAAGGACACCAATTACTTAAGTTTAGGGACATTATGTCCAAAAGTGTTCATTAACAAGGAACATTTAACATACATGGTTAACATTTTGCAATGTTAGCTGCATATAAAAGCAAAGAAATTGCTGGTGCCAATCCACTACCTACCAGACCTGGGACTACTGTAATTTAAACTATGCTCAAATAGAGGGAAGAAACATGTCTTCCTCTCCTCTCTCTCGCTCTTATCACGTGTCTTAGTTCTGTGGCCTTACTCTCCAACTCTGCCTCGACTTGTTTTAATTCAAATATTTTCTCCTTATATCTCCTCCTGAGGGTGTTGGACTTGGTGATGAGCGGAGCTATCAAGGTGCCGGATTTTCCCCCTGCTTGCTCGGCAAATTTGTCTGCATCCTTCTCCAGGCTGCCAGATACCTCCAGCAGAGTTTCTTCTTTTTTTTTTCAGCTCACCTATGTGGTCCTCTGCAGCTTTTCTCCTCTGCCCTTACACAGCCCTTTCCCCCTTCCTCTTCTCCTGGTCAAGGTGTGCTCTGTATTTTGACCTTGCTGATTCAGCAGAGGTCAGCAACTCCTTGGTGAGCAGGACCTTAACAACCGCACCACAGATTGTGACATAATCGCACACCAGTCTCTGGGTGATGACTGTACCCTCCTGAGTGTTACAGGTTTCCACCTCCTTGTTGATGGAGAAGCCTCTCTTGACAGTTGCCTGCACACAGGATAAAATGAGAAGCTTCTTACAGAAACCCCAAAGCTCAGGGTAGGATTGGTTGAGGAAGCCATGCAGGAACACACAGAAAGAGGAAGTGCTCACTTTTGGCCTCAAGGGTTCTCACATCACCTGTAACAAAACAGATGAAATAAAATAAGTGAAATCTATTATTTAGATGATTAATCATGAGATTATATCAGATATAAGTTATAATTGTGTATACATTTGGTAATAAATCCAGAACAAAACCTCTGCTGGTAGGAATAGTTTCATAGAAAAGTTCTGGAAGAGACACCTCATGACAACTGCTTGTCTAGCAGAAACGTATGCACAAGACTGCTCATCCTTTCCTGGCACCAGTCTGGGTTGGAGTACATGACAGTGGGGTCCAAACACGCCATCCGTCTTACAGTGATAGAAAGTAAAACTTTAAAAATTCTCACACTACCTTGAGTACTGACCCAGCACCCAAGTCTATGTCAACTTCCTTCGGGCAGACCCAGTTTGGTCAGCGACATAAAATCTGATCATCTGCATTGGAGTGATGTCCTGGAGGAACTCCATCTTGACAGAACACCTAAGCAGACTATGCCAACAGGAACACTTCAAATGTAATGCAAATACCCCTTTACCACATTCATCATTAAATACATATATTTCCACAACTCTTGTCTTTATCATCACCTCTTTCATAAGCTTCATATCATCAATAGTACAATCAGTGATAAGAGAGTTGAAATCAAAATGGCAATATTGTGCAGAGCTATAATATAAATCATTACCATGATCAACTCTTTGCAGAGGAATGGCATCACTGGCTCATCAGTCTGGTACTTGGTAAAAAATGGACTGAAAGTCCTGGAGACAGCCATGAAGAACTGCAGTTTGGCTGAGATGAGCTGATCTTGCTGGGCTGTTTCTATGGTTTCAAACTACCCTTTTCCAGGGGTTGGGAGCTTCTTGGTTCTCACCAAATCCCTGCCCTATGTTTTGTGGTAGCTGCTTGACAAAGAAATGTCCCCTTGGGGATCAATAAAGTACCTACCTATCTATCTACTTAACCATTGATTGCCATACTTCTATGGCCCTCTCCGCCACAGGCAGGTTCTCAATTTACCGGTGGCTACAGAATGTAACAGGAAGACCAAGGATTTGGTGAGAGCAGTGTAGTCCTCCCTCCTTGCTGACACATTGTGGAAAAGAATGTGCATGGCCCTCAGAACCTTTTCCAGCTGCCACATTTGAAAGCATTGTGTAATGTATGGAGGCCACAGCCCCCCACAACAACCAGCTGAGCACCACCATACCGATGCATTGTTTTTCTCATTAGCTAATTATGGAAATGTGAACGTAAGTAACTATTAACTAACATTTGCTAATACATATTATAAATAACATTAACAATAATTAAATCAATCGACTGATTACTTACTTTGAAATGTTGCAGTAAATCCCGAGCTGTTGCATGCCCCATGAACTGCAAACCCCAGGTAACATGACAGAATGATTTCCCTCCCAATAGCGTACATGCAGGTCCAGTTGTTTACTTTTTGTCGTTTGGTTGAGGCTTTCGTCAAACATCAAAACAAGCGTGCACTTGTTTACATTGGAGATTAGCTCTTTTTTTACGTATGGGGCCAATCCAAAACCTGTGATATAGGCAATCTTGTCCTTCCCGCACTTACAGTTGAAGTCGGAAGTTTACATACACATAGGTTGAAGTCATTAAAACTCATTTTCAACCACTCCACAGATTCCATGTTAACAAACTATAGTTTTGGCAAGTTGGTCAGGACATCTACTTTGTGCAAGTAATTCTTCCAGCAATTGTTTACAGACAGATTATTTCACTTATAATTCACTATATCACAATACCAGTGGGTCAGAAGTTTACATACATTAAGTTGACTGGGCCTTTAAACAGCTTGGAAAATTCCCCAAAAATATGTCATGGCTTTAGAAGCTTCTGATAGGCTAACTGACATCATTTGAGTCAATTGGGTCCTATATCGACATAACCTGAAAGGCTGCTCAACAAGGAAGAAGCCACTGCTCCAAAACCGCCATAAAAAAGTCAGAATACGGTTTGCAGCTGCACATGTGGACAAAGATCGTACTTTTTGGAGAAATGTCCTTTTGTCTGATTAAACAATAATATAACTTTTTGGCCATAATGACCATTGTTATGTTTGGAGGAAAAAGGGGGAGGATTGCAAGCCAAAGAACACCATCCCAACCATGAAGCACGGGGGGTGGCAGCACCATGTTGTGGGGGTGCTTTGCTGCAGGAGGGACTGGTGCACTTCACAAAATAGATGGTATCATGAGGAAGGAAAATTATATGGATATATTGAAGCAACATCTCAAGACATCAGTCAGGAAGTTAAAGCTTGGTCGCAAATGGGTCTTCCAAATGGACAATGACCCCAAGCATACTTCCAAAGTTGCAGCAAATTACAACAAAGTCAAGGTACTGGAGTGGCCATCACAAAGCCCTAACCTGAATCCTATAGAAAATGTGTGGGCAGAACTGAAAAAGCATGTGCGAGCAAGGAGGCCTACAAACCTGACTCAGTTACACCAGTTCTGTCAGGAGGAATGGGCCAAAATTCATCCAACTTATTGTGGGAAGCTACACGAAACGTTTGACCCAAGTTAAACAATTTAAAGGCAATGCTACCAAATACTAATTGAGTGTATGTAAACTTCTGACCCACTGGGAATGTGATGAAATAAAGAAAAGCTGAAATAAATAATTATCTTTACTATTATTCTGACAAGTGGTGATCCTAACTGACCTAGGACAGGGAATTTTTACTAGGATTAAATGTCAGGAATTGTGAAAAACAGAGTTTAAATGTATTTGGCTAAGGTGCATGTAAACTTCCGACTTCAATTGTAAATGTCAGGGAACATCACCTGAAAGACCTCTCCAACTCCCTCATTGGCATTATAGGACTGATTCTTTGCAACGGTGTTTAGCCTCGGAGATTGCTTGATGCTGCCGTGCCCGGCAACGAAGTTGTTGGACCAGTGCTAACGTTAATGGCTGTACTTGGGACTGTCGTCTGTGGTACTGAGGCGTCTGTTGGCGGCTTTTCACAGCGGTTCAGTGTTTTTCCACACTGCATATGGAATTCTACAGCTTTACTTCCCATAGTGACAAGTTGGAGGACTTCTAGCAAAAGATACAGCGGTGATTCCCTTAAACTGATTTAACCACCAAGCAAAGTTGCTGTTCTCCAGTCAGTTCTCGTTGAATTTGCACTTTCCAATCATAGCTGCAGACTAACGTCAACGGTCTACCATAGTTCCATAGTTAAAAAGTAGTCAATTTCCCAGTCTACTATATTTTTAAGACCTTTTAAAAATGTATTTAAAAAACTTGAGGCCTTTCATTTCGATAAATTCATTTAAGACTAAGGACCCACGGACATCCTGGTCTGGGCAGGTGTGATGTAGTTGATGTTTGTATGTTGTTGTATCGTTTATAAAATACATTTTGGGGTGATCAGAGGTTCTCAGAAGACACACACGAACATGTGTATATATATATATATATATATATATAAAAATAAAATCACAAGCAGTAGACAGTTTCTTTGAATTAAGTTCATTTAATAAGTCATAAGTCCATTCTGACCTCTCTCCGGCAGCTCTCCTATCCGCTGAGCTGTGAGCAAAGCAGGCCAAACATCAGTCACTGATAAGATAAGTGATGAGGAGGGGGAGAGGAGCCCTCCAGGAAAAGGAAAAAAGGTCACTACTGGGCTCGAATGGAACATTTACAAAATTCCCCAGGCGCGTGAGGCCATGGGTGCTCACCCTTCACCTCTACTTGTAGCAATAGAATGTGATTGAACAGACTTATTTCCTCTAATTAGGTAATGAGTGCACTGACAATCACTTCCATTAATTTTACATTCACACTCTGGATTCTTTTGGGGGCAAGGCAAAAATTAAAACACGAAGCAGTACAAACTCTTTGGTCATTTAAAAACTAGCTGTCTGTAAAATATTGTGTGCTATAGCTTGTAAAATAAATAAATGACACAGGATGACAACATGATGTTTCCAACATTACGGCTATTTTCCTAAAGAATTTAAATCCGCGTCGTGTGATTTGTTTCCTTGCCACGATACTAACGAGGTGTGCCCTAGTAAACCGATCTCTAAACCATGATGCATTGTGTGCTTCCAACCCTAAACCCCAATGTAAAAGTATTACGTAACAAAAGGCACAATGCTTTTCTGGAACAACAAGCAGATGAAAACTAGGATTTAGTTAGGCCCTAATATAGTAGTAACACTGTAGAGATACTATTAAATTACTAGAGGGGCTATGTCAAAAACTCAGTTCCATAATGGCAGCCATCTTGGTCAGGGGGAAATCAAAAACCAGTCTAATTGGAATGAATGGCTGTAGACGTAGGTGATGCATTTCCTGCTTTTTCCTAATGCAGGAAAATAAAGGCATGTGATGTATCAGAAAGTGTGTAATGGAATTATAGTCAACCTAAAATATTGTCATACAATTAATACAGGTTTTATATCAATTTTCTGTACAAATAGCCTCTAAAACAGTGTTTTCCCAAACTCGGTCCTCGGGACCCCAAGGGGTGGATGTTTTGGTTTTTCAAATAATCAACTAACCATGAAGCTTTGATTTGAATCAGCTGTGTAATCCAAAACGTACACCCCTGGGATTCTGAGGACTGAGTTTGGGAAACGCTGCTCTAAAATATACAGTATGTACAGTGCATTCAGAAAGTATTCATGCCCCTTCCCTTTTTCAACATTTTGTTAAGTTACAGCCTTATTCTAAAATGGATTCAATATTTTTTTTCCCCTCATCAATCTACACGCAATACCACATAATGTTCTTATACATTTTTGCAAATGTATTCAGACTCGAAATACAGCTCAGGTGCATCCTGTCTCCATTGATCATCCTTGAGATGTTTCTACAACTTGATTGTAGTCCACCTGTGGTAAATTCAACTAATTGGACATGATTTGGAAAGGCGCACACACCTGACTATATAAAGGTCCCACATTTGACAGTGTATGTCAGAGCAAAAACCAAGCCATAAGGTCGAAGGAACTGTCCGTAGAGCTCAGAGACAGGATTGTGTCGAGGCACAAGCCTCTTCCTAGAGTTGGCTGCCCGGCCAAACTGAGCAGTCGGTGGTGAAGGGCCTTGTTTAGAGAGGTGACCAAGAATCCAATGGTCACTGACAGAGCTCCAGAGGTCCTTTGTGGAGATGGGAGAACCTTCCAGAAGGACAACCAACTCTGCAGCACTCCACCAACCAGGCCTTTATGGTAGAGTGGTCACACGGAAGCCACTCCTCAGTAAAAGGCACATGACAGCCTACTTAGTTTGCCAAAAGGCACCTAAAGAAACAAGATTCTCTGGTCTGATGAAACCAAGATTGAACTCTTTGGCCTGAATGCCAAGCGTCACATCTAAAGGAAACCTAGCACCATCCCTAAGGTGAAGCATGGTGGTGGCAGGGACTGGGAGACTAGTAAGGATCAATGGAAAAATGAACAGAGCAAAGTAGAGAGAGATCTTTGATTAAAACTTGCTCCAGAGCGCTCAGGACCTCAGACTGGTGCGAAGGTTCACTTTCCAACTGGACAACAACCGTAAGCACACAGTAGTGGCAGTAGTCTCAATGTCCATGAGTGGCCCTGCCAGAGCCCAGACTTGAACCCAATTTAACATCTCTGGAGAGACCTGAAAATAGCTGTGCAGTGACGCACCCCATCCAACCTGACAGAGCTTGAGAGGATCTGCAGAGAAGAATGGGAGAAACTCTCAGAATACAGGTGTGCCAAGCTTGTAGCGTAATACCCAAATAGACTCAAGGCTGTAATCGGTGCTTCAACAAAGTACTGAGTAAAAGGTTCTATTTCAAAAGTGATTTGTTTTTTTATTTTCAAGAAATGTGCAAAAATGTCTACACCTGTTTTTGCTTTGTTATTATGGGGTATCGTGTGTAGATTGATGAGAAAAAAAGATTTAATCAATTTTAGAATAAGGTTGTAATGTAACAAAATGTGGAAAAAGTCAAGAGGTCTGAATACTTTCTGAATGCACTGTAAGCAGACCATAATTGTCTGATTTTGTTTTCCTGGAAAGTTGTGAATGCCATTACATGATACAATATCAGTACTTGTTACATTTACAACTTCTTTACAAAATGTATAAGGGATGTTGTTCTCACTGTGACAATTAAAACCAATAACCATGGATAGATGGCAGCATTGGCACAAAACTGAAAACGCGAACCACAGCAAGGTGACTGGAATATGGTTGAGTACAAACAGTTTAGTTATGCCCTCCGTAAGGTATCAAACAGGCTAAATGTCAGTACAGAGACAGTGGAGACGCAATTCAACGGCTCAGAAATTAGACGTATGTGGCAGGGACTCCAGGCAAATCGTGGATTATAAAGGGAAAACCAGCCACATCGCGAACACCGACGTCTTGCTCCTGGACAAGCTAAACACCTTCGCCCGCTTAGAGAGAAACAGTGCCGCCGACGAGGGCCATGACCGCTCCTGTGGACTGCGAGCTCTCGTTTGCCGTGGCCGATGGGAGTAAGACATTTAAGTGTGCTAACCTTTGCAAGGCTGCTGGCCCAGACAGCATCCCTAGCCGCATCCTCAGAGCCTGCGCAAACCAGCTGGCTGTAGTGATTACGGACATATTCAATCTCTCCTTATCCCAGTCTGTTGTCCCCACTTGCTTTAAGATGTACACCATTGTTCCTGTACCCAAGAAAGCAAAGGTAACTGAACTAAATGACTAATCGCCCAGTAGCACTCGCTTGTCATCATGAAGTGCTTTGAGAACCTAGTGAAGGATCATATCACCTCCACCTTACCAGACACCCTAGACACACTGCAATTTTCATACAGTCCCAATAGATCCACAGATAACGCAATCGTTGCATTACACACAGCCCTAACCCATCTGGACAAGACGAATACAGATGTAAGAATGCTGTTAATTGACTACAGCTCAGCCTTCAACACCATAGTACCCTCCAAGCTCATCATTAAGCTCGGGGCCATGGGTCTCTGAACCCCACCCTGTGCAACTGGGTCCTGGACTTCCTGACAGGCCTCCCCAGGTGGTGAAGGTAGGCAGCAACACCTCCACTACGCTGATCCTCAACACAGGGGCCCCAGAAGGCTGCGTGCTCAGCCCGCTGTATTCCTTGCTCTCCAACTCAATCATCAAGTTTACAGACCACACAACAGTGGTAGGCGTGAACACCAACAACAATGAGAGCCTACAGGTCGGAGGTGAGGGCCCTGGCGGATTGGTGCCTAGAAAATAACCTCTCCCTCAAAGTCAACAAAACGAAGGAGTTGATTGTTGACTTCAGGAGACAGCAGAGGGAGCATGCCCCCATCCACAGGGCCGGAACGGAGAAGGCGAAAAGCTTCAAGTTCCTCGGCGTACACATCATTGACAATCTGAAATGGTACACCCACACACAGTGTGCTGAAAAAGGTGCAACAGCGCCTCTTCAACCTCAGGAGTTCAGCTTGGCACCTAAGACCCTCACGCACTTTTACAGATGCACCATTGAGAGCATCCTGTCGGTCTGTATCACCGCCTGGTACGGCTTCAAGGACCTCAGCCACCCGAGCCACGGCCTGTTTACCCCGCTACCAGGGTAGCGAGGGCAGTACAGGTGCATCAAAGCTGGGACAGAGAGACTGAAAAACAGCTTCTATCTCAAGGCCATCAGAATGTTAAATAGTCTCCACTAGCTGGCCCCCGCCCAGTACTCTGCCATGAACTTTAGTCACAGTCTCTAGCCGACTACCACCTGGCTACTCTACTATGCACCTTAGAAGCTGCTGCCCGATGTACATAAGTCATGGAACACTGGTTACTTCAATAATAGAAACTCTGGTCACTTTAATAATGTTAACATACTGTTACCAACTTCATATGTATATATTGTATTCTAGTCAAGGCCTATCCTATTTAACTATTGCTGTACATATACTATTCTTCAGATATACTACATATTCTATCCTTATAGAAAGTGTCTACATCCCATTACACACACACACACACACACACACACACAGGACTCCTACGTTGCTTGTCCTAATCTTTTTATATTTCTTAATTATTTTACATTTTAGATGTGTGTATTGTTAGATATTACTGTACTGTTGGAGCGGAGGACTGACCGCATTGTTTGAATAGAATGTTGGCATATTGGCAGATAAAAAATAAACATTCCTCTAAAACTGTCTGGCTAACTAGCGAACACACAAACGGCGCAGATAAATACTACACATTCATTGTTTTACAACATATCTTATCACAGCACTGGCAAATCATGGTTGACCAACTCCCTGACCAGCATGGCTGACCTTTGGACCATCATAAGAAGGTTCATGTCCATTCTAGTATTCTAATTCTATGAGAAATACAGTAATAATACTGTAATTGTGCTCTTTTTAACACTATGGTTAGGCCCTTCCACACCAATACTAGGTGGAATCGGTGAGAGATGTACAGCAAGCGCCTTGTGTGCATTAAGCACACAACGAGCGGTACTTACGGTTGGTCAAGCTTCTTGAAATCGGGGATGGGCTCGGCCTTCTTGCGGGACATGAACCAGTAGATGATGAGGCCGGCAATGAGGGTGAAGAGGAACAGGTCCAGGTTACTGAAGAGAGGCTCCTCCTCCAAGGCCTCCGGCTGGGTGCTTCTCTCTGCTTCCACGTCCGCCATGGTCACACACAGGGCTGGCCGGGCAACCAGACAGGGCAGAGGTTAGAGGCCAGGAGTAGGGCTGTCCCCAACTAAAAAATATCTTTGTCAGCCGAAAGTAATTTGTTCTTTCGACCAATCGATTGGTCAAAAATGTAGGTGTATTTTTCCATATATAGACACACCCTATGTGTTTAAATAAAATCAACTATATGCATTGAGCTTATCTGATGCTTTAAGCGCACTGTTTGATGAAATTAGACACAAATGACTCAAGAGTGAGTCAGATATCAAATAAAAACTTAACCTGACCATCCTCCTGCCACTCCTACTGGCTGTCGCAGATTCTGCCATTACTCTCCTTAAAATTGCCAGTAATAGGCTACACGAGGAGTCTGTAAACTCATGTGGAATGCCAATTTTTCTTACCATTTCTACTGATCTGCGTAACAGTTATGATTTTTATATGTGCATTTTCGTGGAACAGTTTTGTTTCATTTATAATAACATCTTCGTGTTTCAAAATCATTGTAATGTGGTTAATTAAAAATATATCCAAATCTAAATTAAAATGATAAACCTAAAAAGTAACTTCTATTGCCAACTATGTAAAAATAGGCCTGTCTGCAACGAACTAGAAACATTGTATCAACTATTAACTTGGGTCCTGCCAGAAGCTCAGCTTGCAACATTGTATAATATATTCTGGGCCCTCAGACACAGCTGTTATAACATTTAACAATCCCTTGAAAACGGCACACACTTATCAATCATTTTTGTCCCCCAGCAAGCAAATCAAACAATCTGCACCTTATTGTGACGTTATATTGAAAATGACCTATTGAAATAGGGATTCTACATATAATTTGATGATTAGTCACATACATTTTTTTTTTTTTTAATACACGTGGCAGGAAGTCTGGTACAGGGAGGAAATTAAATCTACTTTCAACACGATGATGTCCCAGAGTGCTTCGCTCATTAACAGTCAAATACATTAGCAGTGACAGCTGACACACTGCAACAAACAAATCAACTAGTGCTATTTCATAAAGAGGAGGCCAATAACGGTTTTATAATGATAACTAACCACAGGAGCATTGACAAAAGGGAAAATAAACTGCTGAACAAGCATTTATAAAAGTGTGATATGTCAGCCATGGTACACTGGCCAAGTGGCACGTCCTGGTTGTTAGGAGGAGACGTGACACAATTCTGCTGATATATAGCTAGTTTGTATAAAGTTTAAACATGGCTCTAGGCTAATGGCCTGTAGAGATTACTAACTAATGAAACATGAAGAATAAACGCTAAGTCGTAAGAGCAAGGTTATTGTTGTTGACAGCCTATTCTGATTCATGTTTAGCAATTCACATGTAATGTCCACATCTGCCAGAGTGCAACAGGTCACAAGAGTTTCCTTATCTCGAAGGTTCATGATACTCTAAAGGAGTTTACCATTACTCCCTAAGGTCCAAGGACTTTATAATGCTCAGACAGAGCGTTGGGGATTTAACAAAACTCCCCTGTACAGAAGACGCCTTCGTCCAATGACTTGTGCAATGTAATTGAACTAAGAGTCATGATCAAGGGCTACATCCAGTCAAGAAAAAAAAAAAAAAATGCTTGCATTTTGTCTTTAGCTAGCTAGTTGTAGGTCATCAACAAGAAGTCACAATACAGTGCAGATATTTTGATTTGGCTGCTGGGTGTCAAGGAGACCCCCAGCTCTGCTAAAACCATTTACAACTATGTGCTGTTTTCAAGGGATTGTTAAATGTTATAAACAGTTGGTTTTAATATCATTACCTCTTGAAGAGCATAGTCAGAACTACACATTTCTGATTACTCCAAATGTAGCTCTATCAGAGTTATACAGCCAGTAACAGTTAACTGCCTGCTGTTCATGATCAGTCAACATCAATTGATCATGTAATTTCAGATACGTGAGGGTAGCCTATCCATTTGGTATCATGTAGATATCTATGCAAACAACATGTCATTTAGCTTGCTTCATCAGAGACTATTCTTTTGGAAAAAGTCCTCATCCTGGTAGTGGTCAGTAGTACTTCTCTAATCACCACTATAGGTGGCAAGTAAATCAAACAATATGTGGATAGAGCCATCTAGTGTATCCCCTGAAAGTTAGCCAACTACCCGTATTGAAGTGATCTGTCATTAACTAACAAGCCAGACAATTTGATGTGGTCATTCAAATTGACGTTGTCCATCAATCAAATCAATCAATCAATGTAGCCTCGCTATCATGTCTGTCAGCCGCAATCATGATTAAACACTTAAAAACAATGTGGAAAGGGGATTAATGTAAGGCAACGTAACTAGGTAGGCAGTTAAGTTGTAAAAAAAAAAAAAAAAGTACATTAGGTCTACTTATCACTATGTTCAGCCAACTGTACAACGTTTCTACGGTAGCTTAATTACATTAATTACAATCCATTCTCATGACATTAATCCTCAATGCTTTCAGAGAAACGGCACTTTGGTAAATTAAATATTTCAACATATCTAGCCTTCCAGTTAGCTACTTACCTTCCCGTCTTCACTGTCAGGCAAAAGCACAGTGCAGAACACAACGCGGAAACGTTACGCACTGCAGTCACTCCGGAAGACTAAACCAAACCAGTTTTATCAAGGGGTGTAGGACTTACCACTCAAGCGTGGAAAAAAAATGACCATACAAGTCAAGACATGCTATATGTAGACAAGGTCAGGTCACATGTACAGAAATACATCACATAATCACCCATTCTCTTTGTCTAACAATTCAATTAATTATGCTTAGTTACTTATTCAAAACTATTTTCTTAGTATCCCACTTTGCAGAATACACATTTTAAGAAATGGACTAGTCCATAAAGACGTTACCCAATCACTTTGTGCACATGTAACGGGAATAATACATCACAGATCACAGTGCAGTGGGCCAGGGGTCATGGTTATGTAATCCACCCAATAGTACAAACTGTCTTCACATCCCTGAAACAAGTTACTTTCAGTCATATTGAAGGTATCCTCGCATACTGAAAGATGAGTCTACCTTGGGGCTACCAAGTGGCACAGTGGGACAAGGCACTGCATTGAAGTGCTAGAGGTGTCACAAATCCAGGCTGTATCACAACCAGCCGTGATTGCGAGTCCCATAGGGCGGCGTACAATTGGCCTAGAGTTGTCTGGTCATTGTAAATAAGAATTTGTTCTTGACTAGTTAAATAAAGGTTAGATGTATTTATTTATTTATTTGATTGGTGATAGTGCCAAGGACATATAGCAGTATAGCACAGACCTGTACCTTACATATGGGTTGATATCCATGGAATTAATAAGAATTAATAATAAACATCTGTCACACCATGTGGTATCACACACACTGAGATAGGTCCAGGGTATATAATATATTATTTTAGCAAGAAAAGGCCATGTTATTGCACAATGTCAATCCCACTGTGACTATTATTCTATAATTTTAATGAAGTTGAAATTACTCTGAAATGTCTAAGACACACCATTAACATGCTGAAATGCTGTGACATTATTGTATTGAGCAGAAACATCTTAATATTTAACCCATTCAGAAATCTCCATGATTATAGAAACGTTCTGGAGAAGCTCCTATGGGAAGAATCAGCTGATGCAGTCTCTGTGTATCCTCTTCATCTCTCCATCTCAATGACCCTTGGATTTTGCCTGGTCCTTGCTCTTGAACTTGGTGCGGACTACTGCAACAGTAGTGAGGAAGTTGCCCATGAACAGAATAAGGAAGGAGATCCCACACATTGAGACCTAGAATGACACAGCAGAAATTGTGAATATTGGTGTAAAGACAGCTTTTTTTATCAATATATTGTCTGCATTTATGGATGGAGTGCATAATACAATTAACTAAGAAATCAACATTTTATGGACAAAACCTATGCCCTGTTAACAACGCTAAGACCTGAGGCCCTCTTTTTCATTATCAACTGAACCACGATAGGGGGTGTCTGGAGCAAAGAATAAGTCTTTTACGAAAGCTGTCTGAGGGCATACTGACCTGCCACTCTTTACAGTCTGGGAGCCCAGCCATCCTGAATAGAGAAAGTCCGTTGTAGAGTTGCCAAAACTGCAACACAACACAAAACAACACTTCCCTACTTTACACACACATCTTAAATATACACACATCAATGAAGTAATACACAAACACATGCACACACACACACACACAATCCCAAATGCCAGGTAAATAAAATGTTCAGCGCAGCACATGTTTGAGTCTGCCAGAAGTTCCAGATTGGCAGGGTTTTACTTTTTGGGACTTTTCTATTGGTTTATTAAGTACAGGCAACCTGAAACAGGCACATATAAAGTATTTGAAATTATTGTTTCAAGTTTGAAACCCAGGTCTGGTTCAGGAACCTCTAAAACATGACAAAGCATAATACAGTGCCTTCAGAAAGTATTCACACCACTTGACTTTTTCCACATTTTGTTTTGTTACAGCCTGAATTTAAAATGGATTACATGTAGATTTTGTGTCACTGGCCTTCACACAATAGCCCATTATGGCAAGCCTAAATAAGTTCAGGAGTAAAAATGTGCTTAACAAATCACATAATGAGTTGCATGGACTTTATTCTGTGTTCAATAATAGCGGTTTAGATGATTTTTTTATGACTAACCCCTCTCTGTACCCAACACATTAAATTATCTGTAAGGTCTCTCAATCGAGCAGTGAAGTTTAAGCACATATTCAATCACAAAGACCAGGGAGGTTTTTCAATGCCTCGCAAAGAAGGGCATCAATTGGTAGATGTGTAAAAATGCTGAATATCCCTTTGAGCATGGTGAAGTTATTAATTAGGCTTTGGAAGGTGTATCAATACACCCAGTCACAACAAAGATACAGGCGTCCTTCCTAACTCAGTTGCCGGAGAGGAAGGAAACAGCTCAAGGATTTCACCATGATTTTAAAACAGTTACAGAGTTTAATGGTTGTGATATGAGAAAACTTAGGATGGACCAACAACATTGTAGTTAGTACACAATACTAATCAACAGTAAATGACAGAGTGAAAAGAATACACTGTATATAATACAAATATTCCAAATCATGCATCCTGTTTGCAACAAGGCACTGAAGTAATAATGCAAAAAATATGATACAAAGGGTTATGTTTGGGGCAAATACAACACAACACACTGAGTACCACTCTTCATATTTTCAAGCATGGTGGTGGCTGCATCATGTTATGGGAATGCTTGTCCTCGGAAAGGACTATGGAGTTTTTTTTTATACAAATAAACAGAATACTGCTAAGCACAGGCAAAATCTTAGAGGAAAACCTGCTTCAGTGTTCTTTCCAACAGACACTGGGAGACGAATAATCACTTTTCAGGAGGACAATAACCTAAAACACAAGGCCAAATCTACACTGGAGTTGCTTACCAAGACAACATTGAATGTTCCTGAGTGGCCTAGTTACAATTGTGACTTAAATCGGCTTGAAAATCTCTGGCAAGACTTGAAAATGGCTTTCTAGCAATGATCAACAACCAACTTGACAGAGCTTGAAGAATTTGAAAGGAATAATGGGCAAACATTGTACAATCCAGGTGTGCAAAGCTCTTAGAGTCTTACCCCAAAAGACTCACTGCTGTAACGCTGCCAAAGGTGTTTTTAACATGTGTTGTCTCAGGGGGGAGAATACTTGCTGCCCTATGTACAGTACATAGTCATTGAACACTGGTCACTTTAATAATGTTTGCATACCTACCCACTTCATACAGTCATGGCCAAAAGTGTTGGCACCCCTGAAATTTTTCCAGAAAATGAAGTATTTCTCACAGAAAAGTATTGAAATTACACATGTTTTGCTATACACATGTTTATTTCCTTTGTGTGTATTGGAACAACACAAAAAAAGAGAGGAAAAAAAGCAAATTTGACCTAATTTCACACAAAACTCCAAAAATGGGCCGGACAAAATTCTTGGCACCCTTAACTTAATATTTGGTTGCACACCCTTTGGAAAAAATAACTGAAATCAATCGCTTCCTATAACCATCAATAAGCTTCTTACACCTCTCACCCGAAATTTTGGACCACTCTTCTTTTGCAAACTGCTCCAGGTCTCTCATATTGGAAGGGCGCCTTTTCCCAACAGCAATTTTAAGATCTCTCCACAGGTGTTCAATGGGATTTAGATCTGGACTCATTGCTGGCCACTTCAGAACTCTCCAGCGCTTTGTTGCCATCCATTTCTGGGTGCTTTTTGAAGTATGTTTGGGGTCATTGTCCTGCTGGAAGACCCATGATCTCGGACGCAAACCCAGCTTTCTGACACTGGGCCCTACATTGCGAACCAAAATCCTTTGGTAATCCTCAGATTTCATGATGCCTTGCACACAGTCAAGGCACCCAGTGCCAGAGGCAGCAAAACAACCCCAAAACATATTTGAACCTCCACCATATTTGACTGTAGGTACTGTGTTCTTTTCTTTGTAGGCTTCATTCCGTTTTCAGTAAACAGTAGAATGATGTGCTTTACCAAAGAGCTCTATCTTGGTCTCATCTGTCCACAAGACGTTTTCCCAGAAGGATTTTGGCTTACTCACGTACATTTTGGCAAACTGTAGTCTTGCTTTTTTATGTCTCTGTGTCAGCAGTGGGGTCCTCCTGGGTCTCCTGCCATAGCGTTTCATTTAATTCAAATGTCGATGTATAGTTCGCTCTGACACGGATGCACCCTGAGCCTGCAGGACAGCTTGAATTTCTTTGGAACTTGTTTGGGGCTGCTTATCCACCATCCGGACTATCCTGCGTTGCAACCTTTCATAAATGTTTCTCTTCCGTCCACATCCAGGGAGATTAGCTACAGTGCCATGGGTTGCAAACTTCTTGATCATGTTGCGCACTGTGGACAAAGGAACATCTAGATCTCTGGAGATGGACTTGTAACCTTGAGATTGTTGATATTTTTCCACAATTTTGGTTGTCAAGTCCTCAGACAGTTCTCTTCTCCTCTTTCTGTTCTCCATGGCACACACAGAAACACAATGCAAAAACTGAGTCAACTTCTCTCCTTTTTATCTGCTTCCAGGTGTGATTTTTATATTGCCCACACCTGTTACTTGCCCCAGGTGAGTTTAAAGGAGCATCACATGCTTGAAACAAACTTATTTATCCACAATTTTGAAAGGGTGCCAAGAATTTTGTCCGACCCATTTTTGGAGTTTTGTGTGAAATTATGTAAAATGTGCTTTTTTTCCTCTGTTTTTTTGTGTTGTTCCAATACACACAAAGGAAATAAACATGTGTATAGCAAAACATGTGTAATTTCAATACTTTTCTGTGAGAAATACTTCATTTTCTGGAAAAATTTCAGGGGTGCCAACACTTTTGGCCATGACTGTATGTATATACTGTATTCTAGTAAAGGCTCATCCTATATAACTACTGCTGTACACAGATTTTCTATTCATATACTGTCCATAGTGTCTATACACACCCTCATATACATACAGTATATATGTATATTTCGGACATTGCTGATATTTCTTAATTCCTTTCTTTACATTTTTGGGATTTGTGCGTATTGTTTTGTATTGATAGGTATTACTGCACTGTTGGGAGCTAGAAACACAATCATTTTGCTGCACCTGCAATAACATCTGCAAAATATGTGTACGTGACCAATAACATTTAATTTGATTAATCTAATCAAGATATACATGTTTTATTTTCAGAGTTTTTTGTCTTCCATTTTGACATTAAATAGTTTTTTGTGTATAATCGTTGACCAAAATGTACAATTAAATACAGTTTTGTCCCACTTGTGGAAAAAGTGAAGGGGTGTGAATACTTTCTGTAGGCACTGTATGTCGGATTTATTATGCAATCCCTATGCAACAACAAAGTAGCCTCAATGTGACTCAGCATTATATACAGCACCAGTCAAAGGTTTGGTCACACCTACTCATTCCAGGGTTTTTCTGTATTTTAAATACGTTCTTGTCAGGTTCTGACTGTGGCTAGATCTGGTTCCCTCTTGTTGGAGAGCCGCGGTTAGAGCATGACAGCTCTAGCAGCTCTAACACCCATCACCAACACTCCAACAGGGTGTTGGTGATGGGTGTTAATTTCTATCCAATTAGAGACAGCTGTCTTGTGTTGTCTCTAATTGGGGATTCTATTTAAGTTCCTGTGTTTTTCACCTGGGTGTGGGTTCTTGTGTGTGTATGTTTATGTTCACTCCAGTTCACGGTCAGTACCTCTCCTTTGTTGTTTTATGTTTCGTGTTCATAAAATAAAAAGGAACGTCACTCCACCAACGCTCTGTCTATGGTCCCGTCAATACGAGCCGTGACAGAAGAACCCACCACTATGGGAAGTAGCAGGGATGGACATTGGGAGATATCCTCCTTGGTATGGGGGAAATTACAGAGGAGGAATTCTTCCATTATCGTGCGGTGGAGGAAGGCTGGTGTCCGGAGCAGCAGCAGCGCCGTCGTCGGCGGGCCAGGGCAGTTACGGACCAGCATGGAGCCCGGAGCCTCCAGCGACGGCCCACAGCCCGGAGCCTCCAGAGACGGCCCACAGCCCGGAGCCTCCAGCGACGGCCCACAGCCCGGAGCCGTCGGAGCGACGGCCCACAGCCCGGAGCCGTCGGAGCGACGGCCCACGGAGCGACGGCCCACAGCCCGGAGCCTCCAGCGACGGCCCACAGTCCGGAGCCTCCAGCGACGGCCCACAGTCCGGAGCCTCCAGCGACGGCCCAGGCCGGGCAGAGCGGTCAGAACTGCTCCAGTGCCGGAGCAGTCCACTCCACCGGTGCCAGGTCCGGGTCCGGTCGTCTGCTCCGCTCTAGCGCCAGAGCAGTCCGCTCCACCGGTGCCATGTCCGGCTCTGGTCATCTGCTCCGCTCCAGTGCCGGAGCAGTCCGCTCCACCGGGGCCCAGACCGGTGGTCTACCCCACTCCAGAGGTGGAGGTCCCCACACCAGGGTCCGGACTGGACTTGGTGCGTCAGGGGAGTACTGGGGAGGGATCCATCACGTCGGATCCTGAGCCTCCACCAGCAACCTCCCCAGTGCTCCACTCTGTACCCTCTCTCTTTTTTTTTTTTGTTTAGTCAAGGTGGACTCTTGGTTTTGTTGAGGGGAGCAGCGCGGTCAGGAGCCCGCGCCTTAGGTGGGGGGGGTACTGTCAGGTTCTGACTGTGGCTAGATCAGGCTCCCTCTTGTGGGGGAATTGGAGAGCCGCGGTTAGAGCTTGACAGCTCACTGGGTGTTGGTAATAGGTGTTAATTTCTATCCAATTAGAGACAGCTGTCTTGGGGATTCTATTTAAGTTCCTGTGTTTGTCACCTGGGTGTGGGTTCTTGTGTGTGTATGTTTATGTTCACTCCAGTTCACGGTCAGTACCTCTCCTTTGTTGTTTTATGTTTCGTGTTCATAAAATAAAAAGGAATGTCACTCCACCAACGCTCTGTCTATCGTCCCGTCAATACGAGCCGTGACAGTTCTACATTGTAGAATAATAGTGAAGACATCAAAACTATGAAATAACACATATGGAATCATGTAGTAACCCAAAAAATATTTTAAAAATCTAAATATTTTATATTTAAGATTCTTCAAAGTAGCCACCCTTTGCCTTGATGACAGCTTTGCACACTCTTGGCATTCTCTCAACCAGCTTCATGAGGTTGTCTCCTGGAATGCATTTCAATTAACAGGTGTGCCTTGTTAAAAGTTCATTTTGGAATTTCTTTCCTTCTTAATGCGTTTGTGCCAATCAGTTGTGTTGTGACAAGGCAGGGGTGGTAAAAGACCAAGTCCATATTATGGCAAGAACAGCTCAAATAAGCACAGAGAAATTACAATCCATTATTACTTGAAGACATAAAGGCCAGTCAATACGGAAAATGTAAAGAACTTTCAAGTGCAGTCGCAAAAAACATCTAGTGCTATGATTAAACTGGCTCTCATGAGGTCCGGAAGACCCAGAGTTACCTCTGCTGCAGAGGCTAAGTTCATTAGAGTTACCAGCCTTAGTAACAGACTCATATCAACATCAACTGTTCAGAGGAGACTGTGTGAATCAGGCCTTCATGGTCGAATTGCTGCAAAGAAACCACTACTAAAGGACACCAATAATAAGAAGAGACTTGCTTGGGCCACGAAACACAAGCAATGGACATTAAACCGTTGGAAATCTGTCCTTTGGTCTGATGAGTCCAAATTTGAGATCTTTGGTTCCAACCACTGTGTCTTTGTGACGCAGAGTAGGTGAACAGATCTCTGCATGTGTAGTTCCCACCGTGAAGCATGGAGGAGGAGGTGTGATGGTGCTTTGCTGGTGACACTGTCTGTGATATATTTAGAATTCAAGGCACACTTAACCAGCATGGCTACCACAGCATTCTGCAGTGATACGCCATCCAATCTGGTTTTATTTTATTTAACTAGGCAAGTCAGTTATGAACAAATTCTTATTTATAATGAAAGCCTACCTACAGGGTCAGCCCCTGGAGCAAATTAGGGTTAAGTGCCTTGCTCAAGGACACTTCAACAGGTTTTTCACCTTGTCGGCTCAGGTATTCAAACCAGCAACCTTTCGGTTACTGGCCCAGCGCTCTAACCACTAGGCTACCTGCCGCCTTAATTGGGACAATCATTTATTTTTCAACAGGACAATGACCCAACACACCTCCAGGCTGTGTAAGGGCTTTTTGACTAAGAAGGAGAGTGAAGGAGTGCTGCATCAGATGACCTGTCCTCCACAATCACCCGACCTCAACCCAAGTGAAAGAAAAGCAGCCAACAAGTGCTCAGCATATGTGTGAACTCCTTCAAGACTGTTGGAAAAGCATTCCAGGTGAAGCTGGTTGAGAGAATGCCAAGAGTGTGCAAAGCTGTCATCAAGGCAAAGGGTGGCTACTTTGGTTAATAGATGATTCCATATGTGTTATTTCATAGTTTTGATGTCTTCACTATTAGTAAAAATAGTAGGTGTGTCAAGACTTTTGACTGGTACTGTACGTAACAAAACCCACAGCCAGATCCCATACTCACATGCCCAAAAAAGAGGAAAGGTAGAAGAAATGTCAGCCCTCGCCACATCCAGGACTGAAATCCTTCTAAAAGATAGATGTACAGAGAGTAGACGTAAACAAATGTATCTCTATGTAACTATGTAGCTATAACCAGGCGCGTCATTATTGTCATTACTACATTGTGTCTCACCCACAGTCAGGTCCATGTTGTGTCTTTCTCCCAGGGTTCTTAGTCTGTACAGACAGCCACTCTGATAGTAGTACTGCATACAGTGAACCATGCCTGTGTTGCCACAGAGCATACACACGCATAAACGCGCACATGCAGACACACAAATACAAACAAACACACACACACACACACACACACACACACACACACACACACACACACACACACACACACACACAAAGAAGTGGTTGAAATTACTTTATGTAATTGTTGTAATGCTAATGTATTCCTTGTGTTTTAAGACTTGTTTTGAAAGCTTACTTTGATACAAAGAATAGGCGAGGAATTGGTTCCTGAAACTCTGGTACAAGTATCCATCAGGCCTACAAGACATCAGATAATGACTGTTGAATACAGTGTACTGTATTTGTATACTGTATACTTTTGAACTTCACTGGCTCCCAGTTCAATACAGGATTATCTTCATATTGCTCATGGTCACCTACAAAGAACTTGGAGCCCAGATACCTTACTGACCTCCTGCATCCCTACACTCCCACCTGTTCACTACGCTCCTCTGACACTAGCCTCCTCAACATCTATCACACCAGGCACTGCTCCATGGGAGACCAGGCTTTTAGCCCTGCAGCTCCCCATCTCTGGAACTCCCTCCCTCTCCATGTCGGAACCTCACAATCCATACACATATTCAAATCCACACCCCTTCACAGATTCTTTGTTGTCTCAGCTTTTATCCTCTGTCTAGTTCACTTCCCTGGTTAGTCTGTCATCATGTTTAGTGTTCTCCATGGTTAGTCTGTCCTTATGTTTAGTGCACCTTTATATATTTACTCATTTAATATGTGATTTTATATCTTTATATACTGTTAATTTTGTTGTGTATGTTAAGTGACTTTGGGTGCGTGAAAAGCGTGTAGTCCTTCCCTACAGTCAAATTACCAAACTGTCCTCTAGTAGCCTCATGGGTGGAATGCTATTAATATTTTTCCATAATTTCATAAGTAATAAACATTATTTAAAAAACAAAAACAGAGAATCTGGTGTTTCTATGTCAAACAGTTTTGTTATATTTTAGTCTTCTGTGATGTATATAAAGTGTAATATTGGGATGCAAACTCTTTTTCTGAAGCCCATAACCATGTTTGTAGGGTGACAACTTTTGCTTCAAAGTAGATTTGTTGAAGACTAACAAGAAACACTCTGTGTGACCCTGATTTAGCCCACTGCAGTAAAAGGCTAACTTAAAATTAAATATATTATTATTATTATTATTAATATAATGTAACTTTCACAAGTAGCAAAATAACACCATAGGGGACAATTTGATCCCTTGTAGTTCAATGAAATTGACAAGGACTAGAATAAGAAAAAAGTGCAAATTGGATTCAGTTGTTTGCCATCTATCATACCCTTGCTTAAAACTGGAACTGACTATGTGTCAGGCTCTGGCCATAGAGAAGCCTATTTGCTTCTCTATGTAGCTATGGTCAGAGTCTGACAGTCTCTTTCTTTTCTATTTCTGTGTGGGTTTGGGTTGGATCCCTAATTAGAGGCAGCTGCACCGCATTGTCTCTAATTAGGGATCCTATATATGTTAGTCTGTCCTTCACACTGGTGTGGGTCGTTGTCGATATATGTCGCAAGTCACGGTGAAAGTAAGTGTATTCCTGTTGTTACGTCCGTTCTTTATTCGTGTTTGATTTTGGTACGTTTGACGTTTGTTCGATCGTGTCTGTTTTTTTGTATAGTTTGTTCATTTGGCGTTTAATTACTTAGTTAATAAAACACAATGTCGAACTACTATCCCTGCACTGCGTCTTGATCATTCCCACACCCACATCGTGACACTATGAAAAAACCTACAGTGTGTTTGGTGTGTGATCAACTATTGGCAACAAGGGCTTCCTGAGTTTGCTCACCATGTCAGCATGACTCCAGACAGAAAGGCTGAGACATAATGGTGGAAAACCCACCAGCCTTTGATCCTGAAACAACAGCCATATACAACAAGAAAATAATCAGAATAGACATAGACATGGCTGAATTTGAATATGAAGAGCGACTACTTGTATAAATGCATCATACTGTAACATACTGTAGTAGTTTGCCAAAGTCATTTGCGGTCGAGCTGTGTAAGAATTTACAGTGCATTAGGAAAGTATTAAGTCCCCTTGACTTTTTCCACATTTAGCCTTATTTAAAAATAAAAAAATAAAAAAATCCTCATCAATCTACACACAATACCCCATAATGACAAAGCTAAAACGGGTTTTTAGAAATGTTTGCAAATGTATTACAAAAAAAAAAACTAGCCTCCCGAGTGGCAGAGTAGTCTAAGGCAATGCAATGTTGGAGGCGTTCGACCCCGGGCTGTGTCGCAGCCAGCTACGACCTGGAAACTTGTACGTCAAATGGCCCAGCATCGTCCAGGTTAGGGGAGGGTTTGGCCATCGTGCTCAGTACTCCATGTAGCTCAGTTAGTAGAGCATGGTGCTTGAAATGCCAAGGTTATGGGTTTGATTCCTGCAGGGTACCAGTATGAAAATGTAGGCACTCACTACTGTAAATTGGTCTGTAAAAGAGTGTCTGCTAAATGACTAAAATTAAAATGCTCTAGTGACTCCTGTGGCGGGCTGGATGCATGCATGCTGACACGGTTGCCAGTTGTATGGTGTTTCCCCTGACATATTGGTGCTTCCAGGTTAAGTGAGCAGTGTGGCTTGGCAGGGTTCTGTTTCAGAGGATGCATGGCTCTTGACCTTTGCCTGTCCTGAGTCTGTACGGGAGTTTCAGCGATGTGACAAGACTGTAACTACCAATTGGATATTGTGAATAAATAACAAACATCACATTTACATAAGTATTCAGAACCTTTACTTGGTTAAAGCAACTTTGGCAGCGATTACAGCTTTGAATCTTCTTGGTTACAAGCTTGGCACACCTGTATTTGGGGAGTTTCTGACATTCTTCTCTGCAGATCCTCTCAAGATCTGTTAGGTTGGATGGGGAACATCGCTGCACAGCTATTTTCAGGTCTCTCCAGAGATGTTCGATCGGGTTCAAGTCCGGGCTCTGGCTGGACCACTCAAGGACATTCAGAAACTTGTCCCGAAGCCTTTCCTGCGTTGTCTTTGCTGTGCGCTTAGGGTCGTTGTCCTGTTGAAAGGTGAACCTTCGCCCCAGTTTGGGGTCCTGAGTGCTCTGGAGCAAGTTTTCATCAAGGATCTCTCTGTACTTTCTCCGTTCATCTTTCCCTCGATCCTGACTAGTCTCCCTGTCCCTGCCACTGAAAAACATCCCCACAGCATGATGCTGCCACCCCCATGCTTCCCCATAAGGATGGTGCCAGGTTTCCCCGGACGTGACGCTTGGCATTCAGGCCAAAGAGTTCAATCTTGGTTTCATCAGACCAGAGCATCTTGTTTCTCATGGTCTGAGAGTCTTTAGGTGCCTTTTGGCAAACTCCAAGCGGGCTGTCATGTGCCTTTTACTGAGGAGTGGCTCCCAATTGGCCACTCTACCATAAATGCCTGATTGGTGGAGTGCTGCAGAGATGGTTGTCCTTCTGGAAGGTTCTCCCATCTCCACAGAGGAACTCTGGAGCTCTGTCAGAGTGACCATTGGATTCTTGGTCACCTCCCTAACCAAGGCCCTTCTCCCCCGATTGCTCAGTTTGGCCTGGCGGCCAGCTCTAGAAATAGTTTTGGTGGTTCCAAACTTCTTCCATTTAAGAATGATGGAGGCCACTGTGTTCTTGGGGACCTTCAATGCAGCAGACATTTTTTGGTACCCCTCCCCAGATCTGTGCCTCGACACAATCCTGTCTCGGAGTTCTACAGACATTTACTTCGACCTCATGGCTTGCTTTTTGCTCTGACATGCACTATCAACTGTGGGACCTTATATAGACAGGTGTGTGACTTTCCAAATAATTTACCACAGGTGGACTCTAATCAAGTTGTAGAAACATCTCAAGGATGATCAATGGAAACAGGATGCTCAATTTTGAGTCACATCAAAAGAGCTGAATACTTAAGTAAATAATGTATTTTTGTTTTTTATTTTTAAGAAATGTTCGCTTTGTCATTATGGGGTATTCTGCATAGGCTGATGAGGAAAATATTAATTTAATCAATTTTAGAATAAGGCTGTAACGTAACAAAATGTGGAAAAAGTCAGGGGGTCTAAAAACTTTCAGAATGCACTGTATATCTAGCCAGGGATTAGGTCTGAAGACTGAAGGTCCTACCTGGACCCATTGCTGATGAGGATGCTCTCCCGTACGGTGAGGGTGCAGTAGTACCACACCAGCAAGAAATTGAGGATTGCGTCAACAAATCTAGACAGGGTACACACACAAACACGTGCACACATGCACACACGCATACACAGAGAGAGACTCAGACACTAGACAGGGTTGAATGAAACATTAATTCTTAGGAGTACTTTCATGTGTGTGCAAAATATTACTGTTCTCAGATTTTCAATTAATAGATTTTAGATGTGTATTAAAATGGGTTTTGTTGCAAATCGCTATATAGCCATTGTTTAGCTGAAATGGAATGTTCATATCCTGTATATTTGACTGTGATATGTGGCTGTCTCACCTAGCTATCTTCAGATGAATGCACTAACTCTGGATAAGAGCATCTGCTAAATGACTAAATAGTCAAATGTAAATATTTTACATACAGATACAAAATATATATACATTTAAAATATATGTATTGATGTCACAAATGTATCATTTGTGCTCGTTCTTTATTAAAAATGGTTCTTTAAACAATAAAAGCTCATTTACAAACATTTCTGAAAATTAATATATAGTATTTTGGAATAAAATTCTTAATTTGCTGTCAAGTCACTATTATGAAGATTTTGTGGACTTATTTATAGCTATTCAAGCTTACCTGTAGCTCACAAAGAAATAACACATGAAGGAGAATAGGAGCAGTAAAACCGTGAGGTACAGCTTGAATTTCTCATATTCATCTTTGTAGGCAAATCTGAGGATGAAGATACATTTTTCTAATCATGAAAAGTCACTCTGTTGCCATCTTCTCCATAAATATATACGCCAACTTTTGACTGAAAATAGCTTGAAAGATGATTTATTATTTGTTATTCATCAGCTCCATCTGATGGGGACATTTGTAATAGGACGACTAGTCAGTTTGTGTTTTTTTTATATAAATATACAATTCACTAAATAAGAAGTACAGTATGTTCACATTTCTAAAAGTTAACAAATCCATTGAAGTGGAAGCTACTTACTTTGACTCTTTGCTCAGAAGAGTCACGCTTACATTGCCCAGAACAAGATTGAGATACAGCCTGTGGTTTGTGAGACATGAATGAGAATTGTTTTATTTAACTAGCCATTTAAATATATACATCATCAGAATAGGAAGACAGCCAAATGTCCCTCCCCTAAAACCTGTGAAATAAAGTTTTTAATGTAGTGACACTCATACCCATTTTTCTTTGGAAGGAAAGCCTCCATTTCAAAGAAAGTGTTGGGTCTTGCCTTGATGTGCTCCTTGATTTCATCCAAGGTTTTTACATCCTTCTCTGTCAGTCTCTCCTTATTGCATCTGTTGATAAAGGATGGATAGAGAGCCTTGAAAAACAGTGTGTTAGGGTGCATGAAACCTTTTAGAGAAGGAGAGCGAAGGTGTGCATGCGTGTGTACTGACTTACTTCTTTACTAGCTGAGACATGTCCTTCAGTCTACTCCGCTGGCGGGCGATAGAGGAAGAGCAATTGCTCTGCAGCTTGGAAACTTCATCTAGTTTCTGCAAGTATAGCCGGTGGCTCTCCTGGTAATTTATAATGAAAAATTTAAAAACAGAAATACTTTATTCACATAAGTATTCAGACCCTTTGCTATGAGAATTGAAATTGATCTCAGGTGCATCCTGTTTCCATTGATCATACTTGAGATGTTTCTACAACTTGATTGGAGTCCACCTGTGGTAAATTAAATTCATTGGACATGATTTGGAAAGGCACACACCTGTCTAGATAAGGTCCTACAGTTGACCGTGTATGTCAAAGCAAAAACCAAGCCATGAGTTCAAAGGAATTGTCCGTAGAGCTCCGAGACAGGATTGTGTCGAGGCACAGATCTGGGGAAGGGTACAAAAACATTTCTGCAGCATTGAAGGTCCCCAAGAACACAGTAACCTCCATCATTCTTGAATGGAAGAAGATTGGAACCAGCTAGACTCTTTCTAGAGCTGGCCGCCTGGCCAAACTGAGCAATCGGTGGGAAAAGGCCTTGGTCTGGGAGGTGACCAAATGGTCACTCTGACAGAGCTCCAGAGTTCCTCTGTGGAGATGGGAGAACCTTCCAGAAGGACAACCATATCTGCAGCACTCCACCAATCAGGCCATATGGTAGAGTGGTCAGACGGAAGCCACTCCTCAGTAAAAGGAACATGTCAGCCAGCTTGGAGTTTGCCAAAAAGCATCTACAGGACTCTCAGACCATGAGAAACAAGATGCTCTGGTCTTATGATTGAACTCTTTGGCCTGAATGCCAAGCGTCACATCTCGAGGAAACCTGGCACCATCCCTACGGTGAAGCATGGTGGTGGCATCATCATGCTGTGGGGATGTTTTCAGCAGCAGGAACTGGGAGACTAGTCAGGATCGAGGGAAAGATGAACGGAGCAAAGTACAGAGAGATCCTTGGTGAAAACCTGCTCCAGAGCCCTCAGGACCTCAGACTTGGACGAAGGTTCACCTTCCAACAGCCAAGACAATGCAGGAGTGGCTTCGGGACAAGTCTCTGAATGTCCTTGAGTTGCCCAGCCAGATCCCGGACTTGAACCCGATCTAACATATCTAGAGAGACCTTAAAATAGCTGTGCGGCAATGCTCCCAATCCAACCTGACAGAGCTTGAGAGGATCTGCAGAGAAGAACGGGAGAATCTACCCAAATACAGGTGTGCCAAGCTTGTAGCGTCATACCCAAGAAGACACAAGGCTGTAATCGCTGCCAAAGGTGCTTGAGCAAAGTACTGAGTAAAGAATAAGGCTGTAACTTATTTTTTTATTTTTTTATTCAAGAGGCCTGAATACTTCCCGAATGCATTGTAACACTATGTAACTGTGTAAGTAAGCATTTCCAAGGTAGTCTACACCCATTGTACTTGTCGCATGTCAGAAAATAACATTTGATTCGTTTTCTATTAGAATAGAATCTGAAATCTCACCTGAATCTGATGATAATCTTTCTCTAGACTTTCCCACTCTTTCAGTGCAGCTGTCAAACTTGGAGGCATAATTTCAAATTGCTGAATTCTTAGTGTCCTCCTGGAATTTTGTGATAGAGAGGCCTACTGTTCAAAATCACAGGCAATGTCAACAGGGTTTTTCTGTTAAATCTACCAGAGAGCAGCTCCAGTCTATGAACAAACTATGTTACTGTGAATCGTTTTCAGGGAGTGTGTAATACGTGTCCACAGGCTGTTTATGGCAGGCAGTGAACTTTGACTTTGTTACAAATATGCTTGATTGACATGGACATTGTTCTCTCTTGCATTTTTCATCTCGTTCTCCCAATCCAACTTGTATTCTTTATTTCTTATGTAACTAACACCAGTTTTGAACAACAGACCTAGTGCTGTGCAGACTGCACATTATCAGGAAGATATACAGTCGTATGAAAAAGTTTGGGCACCCCTCTGAGGCTGCATAATAATTTACTCTGTCGTCACAGAAAATGATCACAGTGGCATGCCATTCATTTTCTAAGAAAAGCTGAGTACTGGGGTATTGTCCAGACAAGGATTTTTAGTGTAGCAATATTAAGTTGTATGAAATTAAATCAGATGTGAAAAATAGGCTATGCAAAAATTTGGGCACCTTCTTTCTTCTTCCTCTTCCTTTTTTTGGGGCGATTCGCATCGATTTCGCGCATTACCGCCACTTACTGTGAACTTGATCCAGAGACTCTAACAAAAATTTGCGCACCCTTGTCATTCTGTTGATTTGAATACCTGTAACTACTTAGCACTGATCAATTGGAACGCACAATTGGTTTGGTGAGCTCATTAAGCCTTGAACTTCATAGACAAGTGCATCCAATCATGAGTAAAGGTATTTAAGGTGGCCAATTGCAAGTTGTTGTTCTCTTTGACTCTCCTCTGAAGAGTGGCAACATGGGGGCCTCAAAACAACTCTCAAATGACCTGAAAACAAAGATTGTTCAACATTATGGTTTAGGGGAAGGCTACAAAAAGCTATCGCAGAGATGTAAGCTGTCAGTGTCCACTGTGAGGAACATAGTGAGGAAATGGAAGACCACAGGCACAGTTCTTGTTAAGGCCAGAAGTGGCAGGCCAAGTAAAATATCGGAGAGGCAAAGGCGAAGGATGGTGAAAATGGTCAAAAACAGCCCACAGACCACCTCCAAAGACCTACAACATCATTTTGCTGCAGATGGTGTCACTGTGCATCGTTCAACAATTCAGCGCACTTTGCACAAGGAGAAGCTGTACCGGAGAGTGATGCGGAAGAAGCCTTTTCTGCACACACGCCACAAACAGAGTCGCTTGAGGTATGCAAACGCACATTTGGACAAGCCAGCTTCATTTTGGAATAAGGTGCTGTGGACTGATGAAACAAAGATTGAGTTATTTGGTCATAACAAGGGCCGTTATGCATGGCGGCAAAAGAACACAGTGTTCCAAGAAAAACACTTGCTACCCACTGTAAAATTTGGTGGGGGTTCCATCATGCTGTGGGGCTGTGTGGCCAGTGCCGGTACTGGGAATCTTGTTAAAGTTGAGGGTCGCATGGATTCCACTCAATATCAGCAGATTCTTGGGAATAATGTTGAAGCATCAGTCACAAAGTTGAAGTTACGCCGGGGCTGGATATTTCAACAAGACAACGACCCAAAACACTGCTCAAAATCTACCCGGGCATTTATGCAGAGGAACAAGTACAATGTTCTGGAATGGCCATCCCAGTCCCCAGACCTGAATATCATTGAGAATCTGTGGGGTGATTTGAAGCGGGCTGTCCATGCTCGGCAACCATCAAACCTAACTGAACTGGAGATGTTTTGTAAGGAGGAATGGTCCAAAATACCTTCATCCAGAATCCAGACACTCATTGGAGGCTATAGGAAGCGTCTAGAGGCTGTTATTTTAGCAAAAGTAGGCTCACCTAAATATTGATGTGATTTTTCTGTTGGGGTGCCCAAATTTATGCACCTGTCTAATTTCGTTTTGATGCATATTTTCTGTTAATCCAATTAACCTAATTTCACTACTGAAATTATCCAAACACCCAATTATTTATAAATGGAAATCATGGAAATGATCAGGGGTGCCCAAACTTTTTCATACGACTGTATCCTCATTCTTGTTTGTGAACCTTGTAACATGGCAAAAGGCTATCAATACATAACTGTAAGGACATGCATATTTGAGTAGGCTATTGTGTAATAGTTAAGGAAGGTGCATATAGATTATATTTTATTTGGTGGCTTTTATTTGAATTACTATAGGTGATAGAATCAGTACAGGAAGGGTTATATATTTGGAATATTGAGATGGTCAGTAATGGTTTGTTTGAGTCGCAGTGAGCATGGTGGCAGCCAAGATGGCGGAGAAAGCTGAAATTTTGCTCGATTCTGAAAGTGTGGAAAGTGAAGTTTGTGACAGTGAATGGAAAATGGTGAAATCAAAGAATGGAACGAATCGAACAAAAGTTATAGTGGAAGACAAGGATCGGTCCAATAATGGATTTCTTGTGCGTTTTTTTGGACAAGGAGGTTCATTTGGGAGATCTATTTGTACTATTGAGGACTGGGAAGAGAGCAGTGGGAAAGGTGGATTAAATCAAGGTGACTAGAATAGGCCTTGTTTTGGTTAATTGTGTAAATGAAGAACAGAAGAAGCATGCACTGGATATGGCAAAATTGGCCACTTCGGAAGTGACATGCATTGTTCTTCAGCGCCTGCCAAAGGATATCTTGAATCTCATTAGATATAGATGAGTAACGTATTCAGAAAATCCCATATGTGAAGCTTGGATATGTGAGGTGTGCCGTGAGAGCATTTTTGTCCAAACCCCTATAGTGTGAGAATTGCAAAAGATTGACGCTGGAGATGAGAAGCAGGTACAGGGAGAAACATATAATACGGCCCATGAACAGAACCGGACAGGAACAGCGTCAGAACCAGGTTACAAAACGACATACGACAATTACAATTAATGCAGCGGGGAAAGGGAGCTGGGGAACAGACAGATATAGGTAATAAGTGAGTGAGTCCAGGTGAGTCCAATAATCGTGACAGTACCACTAACCCCCCCCCAGTGTGAGAGAGGCAGGTTGTTGTGGCCAGAGTCAGAGTAGTGCAGGAAGTGTCGTATGCTGAGGCAATGAAGAAAGTAGAGTAGGCTGGGGTCAAGGGTGAGGGATGCTGAGAGGATCCCTGTGAGTAGTAGATCTGTGCCAGCTTCAGAAAGGCTGGTTTCTTAGCGTTTGTAGCAAAGATTATCAAATGTACTGCAGAAATGGAACGTAAATCACATAAAATATATGTTGTGGTGGCTTCACAGAAGTATTTGGGTATACAAGATTTGACTTCAGAAGACTTTCAGAGTGTGTTGAGTGATGGTGTCCCGTCCTCCATGGCCGTTGGCATGGTGCAGGAGCAGATAGGGTCAAAGTAGTGGAATGGAATGGGGTAGTGGGTTTTTAATGAGTGTAGGGTTAGTTGGAAGGGTGTATTTAAAATAAAATAAAAATCTGCCTTTTGTCTCACAAAGTATAATGGATTTATATTATGGTCCAGTTGGGGGCGGTAATGCAATAGCTTTCAGCTGACAGGTCATGCAGAAACCTTGGCGATCACAGGACGGAAACTTCCACACATCCAGAAGAAATGTTTGTTTGTTGTCAAAGGTAAAATGCATTTTGTTGGCTCACCCTACTGTAGCTAAACACATTCACTAACGTTATCGACGAAGTAATTTTAATCAAAATGTTAAATTGATACACATATTTATAATAGGGTTATGGTTCCCACACGTCCATATTTCCATGTTACAACTCTTGTTTAGGGGAAACAGACGGAAGAAGGAGTGAACTACCTGTCCTAATTAACTATCTGCGTCTCTGAACACCTGTGTGTAAACTGAAGACAGACGCCACAAATGTGTTGTCACTAAAAAGTATTGTCGGGTGCAACTGTGTTGAAACCGGTTAAAACCGTGTACAGTAAGTGTGTTTTGCATTTATAAAATTATTTATGTGATATTAAAGTGAATGTATATACCGCAATTGAGAATCGATTCACGTTTAGATGGAGTATTTGGCTTCCAAACATGTCCTTGGACTAATCAGTAACAGGCAACGTTAGACCAAGATTTGACTACTGTACAGCAGTATGAACGTGTGCATTTTTAAAAAATGTAATCCGACCTATTTATTAAAGCTGAATCATGGTGACTTATCAGTATTTTCTAGTATGATCATGTATGTTACTTGAGCATGCATGTTACCTTTCCAGCTGAGCTGAAGGAGAATCAGAGATGTGTGCTGCTGTCTACATGTTGTCTACGGTGATGGGGTATGTGCTCACCTCTGTCTTGTTATTGAAATGCCCAACACTTCTGCATCGGCGGAAGAAAGAGCCATTCCTAAGCAGACACATATCCCATCGTGGAGGTGAGTGTTGCTGGAATCTTGCTTAATCCATACATGACACGTCCATGAAACTGAAACTACAAAAGGCAGTGTTTTTCCTCAAGACATCTTGCTAACTCACACCAACTCTGTTTCAGGCACCTCTAATTCATGAACTCCTCTCTGTCATGTCTGTATTTGCAGGGGCAGGCGAAAACCTGGAGAACACCATGGCAGCTTTCAAGCAGTGAGTCAAGTCCATATCCTTCCATTGACTCGTGCTGCGTCATGTCATGTTTTACATAGGCCAACGCAGGAGGATTAGGCTAAATATCCAGATTAACAGCAAGCAATGCCATAAACAGATGATATCACATGGAACCAAATTAATGATAAACCTACACTCTCAATGGAGGAAGTAGGCAGATGGAACCGGATGTCCTTATGGGTAAAATATACTTCTGCTGAATGGATTATTCAGTTTGCCAAAATTACTCTGTTTGTACCACGTGTTGTGCTGCTGCTGTGTTGCTGCCATGCTGTGTTGCTATATGTTGCTGCCATGCTATGTTGCTATATGTTGCTGCCATGCCGTGTTGCTATATGTTGCTGCCATGCCGTGTTGTTGTTTTAGGTCTCTCTCTATGTAGTGTTGTGGTGTCTCTCTTGTCGTAATATGTGTTTTTGTCCTATATTTTATTTCTTTTCAATCCCACGTCACCGCAGGAGGCCTTTTGGTTGGCCGTCATTGTAAATAAGAATTTGTTCTTAACTGACTTGCCTAGTTAAATAAAAATAACTAGTAGAGGATGATTGTGCGTAATAAAAGTAAGAGTTGTTGTAATTGCGTCGTTGCTCTATAACCTGTTAGTTCATATGCCTTTTCACCATGATATACAGTGCATTCGGACAGTATTCGGACCGCTTAACTTTTTCCACATGCTACGTTAGCCTTATTCTAAAATAGATTCAATTGTCCCCCCCCCCCCCCCCCCCCTCAATCTACACACAATACCCCAGAATGACAAAGCAAAAACAAATGTATTACAAATAAAAACTATTACATAGTTGAAGTCGGATGTTAACATACACCTTAGCCAAATACATTTAATTTAAGAATGTGAAATGTCAGAATAATAGTAGAGTGATTTATTTCAGCTTTAATTTCTTTCAGCACATTCCCAGTGGGTCAGAAAGATTACATACAATCAGAAGTTTACATACACTCAATTAGTATTTGGTAGCATTGCCTTTAAATTATGGCCAAACAGTTCTATTTTTTAAAATCAGACCAGAGGACATTTCTCCAAAAAGTACGGTCTTTGTCCCCATGTGCAGTTGCAAACCGTAGTCTGGCTTTTTTATGGCGGTTTTGGAGCAGTGGCTTCTTCCTTGCTGAACGGTCTTTCAGGTTATGTCGATTTAGGACTCGTTTTACTGTGGATATAGATACTTTTGTACCTGTTTCCTCCAGCATCTTCACAAGGTCCGTTGCTGTTGTTCTAGGATTGATTTGCACTTTTCGCACCAAAGTACGTTCATCTCTAGGAGACAGAACGCGTCTCCTTCCTGAGCGGTATGACGGCTGGTGGTCCCATGGTGTTTATACTTGCGTACTATTGTTTGTACAGATGAACGTGGTACCTTCAGGCGTTTGGAAATTGCTCCCAAAGATGAACCAGACTTGTGGAGGTCTCCTTTTTTTATTTTTAGGTCTTAGCTGATTTCTTTTGATTTTCCCATGATGTCGAGCAAAGAGGCACTGAGTTTGAAGGTAGGCCTTGAAATACATCCACAGGTACACCTTCAATTGACTCAAATGATGTCAATTAGCCTATCAGAAGCTTCTAAAGCCATGACATCATTTTCTGGAATTTTCCAAGCTGTTTAAAGGCACAGTCAACTTAGTGTATGTACACTTCTGACCCACTGGAATTGTGATATAGTGAAATAATCTGTCTGTAAACAATTGTTGGATGAATTACTTGTCACAAAGTAGATGTCCTTACTGACTTGACAAAACTATAGTTTGTTAACATAATCTGTGGTTGAAAATTTTGTTTTAATGACTTCAACCTAAGTGTATGTAAACTTCCAACTGTAAGTATTCAGACCCTTTACTCAGTACTTTGTTGAAGCAGCGATTACAGCATCAAGTATTTTGGGGTATAGCGCTACAAGCTTAGCAAACCTGTATTTGGGGAGTTTCTCCCATTCTTTTCTGCAGATCCTCAAGCTCTGTCAGGTTGGATGGGGAGTGTCGCTGCACAGCTATATTCAGGTCTCTCCTGAGATGTTCGATCAGGTTCAATGTCATTCAGAGACTTGTCCCGAAGCCACTCCTGCGCTGTCTTGGCTGTGTGCTTAGGGTCGTTGTCCTGTTGGAAGGTGAACCTTCGCTCCAGTCTGAGGTCCTGAGCGTTCTGGAGCAGGTTTTCATCAAGGATCTCTCTGTTCTTTAGTCAGGATCGAGGGAAAGAAACTGACCAATCTCCCAGTCCCTGCTGCTGAAAAACAACCCCACAGCAAGATTCTGCCAACACCATGCTTCACCGTAGGGATGGTGCCAGGTTTCCTCCAAACGTGAAGCTTGGCATTCAGGCCAAAGAGTTCCATCTTGGTTTCATCAGACCAGAGAATCTTGTTTCTCAAGGTCTGAGAGTCCTTTAGGTGCCTTTTGGCAAACTCCAAGCGGGCAGTCCTGTACCTTTTGACCAAGGCCCTCCCTGACCAAGGCCCTTCTCCCCCAATTGCTCAGTTTGGCCGGGTGGCCGAGTCTTGGGGTTTCCAAACATCTTCCATTTAAGATTGATGGAGGCCAATGTGTTCTTGAGGACCTTCAATGCTGCAGACATTTTTTAGTACCCTTCCCAGATCTGTGCCTCGACACAATCCTGTCTCAGAGCTTTGCTGTGAGATGCACTCTCAACTGTAGGACCTTATATAGACAGGTGTTTGCCTTTCCAGTCAATTGAGTTTACCACAGATGGACTCCAATCAAGTTGTAGAAACATCAAGGATGATGAATGGAAACAGGATGCACCTGAGCTCAATTTCGAGTCTCATAGCAAAGGGTCTGAATACTTATATAAATAAGGTATTACTGTTTTTTATTTGTAATACATTTGCAAACATTTCTAAACCTGATTTTGCTTTGTCATTATGGGGTATTGTATGTAGATTGATTGATTGATTTTTATTTATTTAATCAATTTTAAAATTAGCCTGTAACAATGTGGAAGGGAAGGGGTCTGAATACTTTCTGAATGCTATGTAAATATGATGTGGCTGTCCATGGTTCTGATTTATCTGTGTGTGTGTGTGTGTGTGTGTGTGTGTGTGTGTGTGTGGATGTGCAAGTAGAAATAACATCTTTACTCCCCCTACTTGTAGAGATGCCAATGCCATCCTTCTATCTTTCATGTTAATGAAACGGTCTATGAGTCAGTCATACAGTACACACTTAGTTTTTGTTTTCCTAGGTTACCTGGCTAAAATACTTGCTCGCTAGCCTAACTTCCTTTCATGGGCAACGATGAGCAAGCTAGTTAACATTAGCCTACTACGCCTAGCTTCATATTGAACTTCCATCCTCTCAGGCCAGAGGCAGAAAATATGAGGAAGGAAAATTCTGAAACACAGAGAGATGAACAACGCGTTATTTTTTTTTTTTCTATTGGTAAATTTTGTTAGGGGGAAGCCTCGCTTCCCTTGGCATCCATGAATACACACAAATTAGTAAGACCCATTTTGAAGTGTGGGTAACAGAGTTTAATTGGTTAACCTCACTCCTCAACTTGAAATGCCAACACCTGTGCCATTGACTTGCTAGCGTTGCAGTGGTGTAGTTGGCTATGGCATTGTCAAGTGGGCGGTCATGTGTGTTTGCGAGGATGCGCGATAAACCCCAGTAGGGGAGGAAGATATACTGTTCAGCAAGCTGTGTGTGTGTACCCTGTGTAGATCTGTTGATGCGATCCTCAACTTCCTGCTTGTGTGTGTGTGTGTCTCCTTTACATGTGTCCAGTGCAGTGGACCTTGGCACTGACATGCTGGAGCTGGACTGTCACATGACCAAGGACGAGCAGGTGGTCGTGTCACATGATGCCAACCTAGAGAGGTCGACTGGCGTCAGCTCCCACATCTCTGACGTGGCCTACGCCGTTAGTATCGCATGGTTGGCTTCTCAACAGCCATATAAAACTTAGCCTACGTACTTTACCCAGACCTCATTGCGGCAAGTGGTCCGTAAGGCCTCCACAAGGTCCCTCCATTTCTTCCTGTCTTGGGCTATTTTAGTCGTCTCATTCAAGATCTGATCTTGAACTCAGCTTTCATATAATTCTACTCCCCAGTATTTTGTTGCATTTATATCCCTATTATAAAAGATCCTGTCAAAAGTTGAATCTGACTTTTGACCAAAGAATACATCTAAATGGATTAGTGTTGTCACAATACCAGTATCGCAATAATACGATTCCAGATTTTCTTTGGCAGAAAATAGGACTCGAAGCAGACTAAACTATAGTCCTTTAAAACCTACTTTTGTAAAATATTGTGTGCTATAGCTTGCAAAATAAACAAATGTGACTCTTGATGACATAAGGCCATTTTTTTCCAACATTAGGACTGTTTTCTTCAAGTTATTAAGTCTGCTTCACGTTTTGTTTCTTTTTCTTCCTTACTTCCTGGTATCGTGACAACACTAAAAGGGATATGCATGATCAAATGTGTGTACTATGTTCTCTACAGGATTTGCCTCCTTACCTGTGCAAGCTTGGTGTGACTTTCCAGAGAGGTGAGTATCATTATTTAGTACATGCTGCATTGGCAGGTGTGGATGTGTCCTTAATTTCTCCCTGTGTGTGCATGCAGAATGCGTCTGTGAAGGAGGGGAGGACAAACACATTCCTCTCCTCAGGGATGTGTTCGAGGCATTCCCTAAGACCCCTGTCAACATCGACATCAAGGTCAACAATGACACACTTATCAAGAAGGTGGGTCTGTCTATGTGCCCTGGGGTTAGACATTTCAGGAAAGAAGTGGGTGCTTTGAGTGTGTGATTGGATAAGTGTTCTCATCAAATGGTTGTCATTGTTGTGGGTTGTGAATGTCTTTGTCCTGCAGGTTTCGGAGCTGGTCGTGAAGTATGACCGAGAACACCTCACTGTTTGGGGTAACTCTAGTAACCAGATTGTGCAGAAGTGTTACAAGGAGGTAACCAAAGACTAATTGCCTTGTATAATGATATATTCTGTTTATGCTTGATAGTATTTACCTTGATCAACACGAACTTGCAAATTATATTTACACGTTTTTATGATGGCCATTTGGGACTTGTATTCATCACCACCGTCTACTTTTCTCTGCCTGTGTTGTAGAACCCACGTATCCCAGTGCTGTTCAGCATGCGCAGGGTTCTAATGCTGGTGGGGTTCTTCTACACCGGCCTCCTGCCCTTTGTGCCTCTCAAAGAGCAGTTCCTGGAGATCCCCATGCCCTCCATCGTCACTAAGTATGCAACACCCAGAGACACACACACTTTTAATTTAGCTTAGGCCATCTTTTAAAATGTAACACCTATCCTCCTTGGTTTGAGGGTTTGTATGACACAGGTAAAAGAATACGCCACAGAGAAAATAATGAGATGACTCCCCATTTCTTTGGCGCATTTAAGAGCGGCGAGATGGAAGTCAGAGATGGTATTATAGAAAGCGATGGTCAGGAAGAATACAAGATGCCACTTGTCTGACAATTTAGTTGCTGCATTAATAGTTAATCTGGTAGCCTTTTTATATGATAATATCCATGTCATGAACAGTACATTCAGAAAGTATTCAGATCACTTGATTCTTTTCCACATTTTGTTACATTACAGCCTTATTCTAAAACGGATTAAATAGTTGTTTTCCCCTCGTCAATCTACACACAATACCCCATAATGACGAAGCAAAAACAGGTTTTTAGAAATGTTTCCAAATGTATATATTTTTTACTTAAATATAAAATTTACAAAAGTATTCAGACCATTTACTCAGTACTTTATTGAAGCACCTTTGGCAGCGATTACAGACCCGATTCTTCTTGGGAATGACGCTACAAGCTTGGCACACTAGTGTTTGGAGTTTCTCCCGTTCTTCTCTGCAGATCATCTCAATCTCTGTCAGGTTGGATGGGGAGCGTTGCTGCACAGCTATTTCAAGGGGTCTGAATACTTTCCGAAGGCACTGTATGAAATATCCATGCATACTAATAATTCGATATTAAGATGATTATGGCAATACTCATGTAAACACCTTACTCTGATTATCTTATATCGGCGTAATGACATAATCGAGGAAAGCATAAACTAGGGATGTTAACCGTTAATCAGTTAGTCACAGAAAATACATTTGACCGTTCATGCTTATCTGTCTATAGGTTAATTTGCATAATTGAGTGAAATTTAATTGGTGCATGTGTGTTTTCGTTGTCATTTATCTTATTTATCACACGAGCCCACTTAGAACGGAATATCACCTGTCTGATGGCGAAAGCTGCAGCTCTTCAAACCGCTGGTTGCTGCTGTAGTGAAACGTGTTCTTATAAGCCCAGTCATTGTGCAATAATTCTAAATACAATCGTGTGTTAAACAATTTTGATGGTCACGATCAAAAAGAGGATTCCATTTTTATATTGCTACTGTTTTAATTCCTCAACTCCTAATTGAAGCGCGTCCTCCATTCGCCATTCAGGTGTGTAGGCAATACGGTAGGCAGGCTATCAGTGTGTCACCACCTTGCAATCTGAGCTGGAGGCAGTATGAATTTTGAAAATGTATACTTAATTGTTTGAAACCTGGACGTTTTCTTTAATATTATGATGCATGTCTTATCTTGCTTCAAAGTAGCCTAGCCAAAAAACCTGCAGACACTCGGCCCTCCGTGTTTGACACGTGATTTAAAACTCAATGCGAGCAAAACTAAATACAGTTGAAGTCGGAAGTTTACATACACTTAGGTTGAAGTCATTAAAACTCATTTTTCAACCCCACCACAGATTTAATGTTAACAAACTATAGTTTAGGCAAGTCTGTTAGGACATCTACTTTGTGCATGACACAAGTAATTCTTCCAACAATTGTTTACAGACAGATTATTTCACTTATAATTCACTATGTCACATTTCCAGTGGGTCAGAAGTTTACATACAGTAAGTTGACTGTGCCTTTTTAAACAGGTTGGAAAATTCCAGAAAATGATGTCATGGCTTTAGAAGCTTCTGATAGGCTAATTGACATCATTTGAGTCAATTGGAGGTGTACCTGTACATATTTCAAGGCCTACCTTCAAACTCAGTGCCTCTTTGCTCGACATCATTGGAAAATCAAAAGAAATCAGCCAAGACTTCAGAAAAGAAATTGTAGACCTCCATAAGTCTGGTTCATCCTTGGGAGCAATTTCCAAATTCCTGAAGGTACCACGTTCATCTGTACAAACAATAGTATGCAAGTATAAACACCATGGGACCACGCAGCCGTCATACCGCTCAGCAAGGAGACTCGTTCTGTCTCCTAGAGATTAACGTACTTTGGTGCGAAAAGTACAAATCCCAGAACAACAGCAAAGGACCTTGTGAAGATGCTGGAGGAAACTGGTACAAAAGAGTCCTATATTGACATAACCTGAAAGGCCGCTCAGCAAGGAAGAAGCCACTGCTCCAAAACCGCCATAAAAAAGCCAGACTACGGTTTGCAACTGCACATGGGGACAAAGATCGTACTTTTTGGAGAAATGTCCTCTGGTCTGATGAAACAAAAATAGAACTGTTTGGCCATAACGACCATTGTTATGTTTGGAGTAAAAAGGGGGAGGCTTGCAAGCCGAAGAACACCATCCCAAATGTGAAGCACGGGGGTGGCAGCATCGTGTTGTGGGGGTGCTTTGCTGCAGGAGGGACTGGTGCGCTTCACAAAATAGATGGCATCATGAGGATGGAAAATTATGTGGATATATTGAAGCAACATTTCAAGACATCAGTCAGGAAGTTAATGCTTGGTCGCAAATGGGTCTTCCAAATGGACAATGACCCCAAGCATACTTCCAAAGATGTGCCAAAATGGCTTAAGGACAACAACATCAAGGTATTGGCGTGGCCATTACAAAGCCCTGACCTCAATCCTATAGAAAATGTGTGGGCAGAACTGAAAAAGCGTGTTCTAGCAAGGAGGCCTACAAACCTGACTCAGTTACACCAGTTCTGTCAGGAGGAATGGGACAAAATACACCCAACTTATTGTGGGAAGCTTGTGGTAGGCTACCCAAAACAATTTAAAGGCAATGCTACCAAATACTAATTGAGTGTATGTAAACTTCTGACCCACTGGGAATGTGATGAAAGAAAAAAAATACTGAAATAAATCACTCTACTATTAGTCTGACATTTCACATTCTTAAAATAAAGTGGTGATCCTAACTGACCTAAAACAGGAATTTTTGCTAGTATTAAATGTCAGGAATTGTGAAAAACTGAGTTTAAATATATTTGACAAAGGTGTATGTAAACTTCCGACTTCAACTGTATATGTTCTAATTCATGGAAAAATGTATCAGATGGGCTCCATATTCACTCATTGGATGGTTCTCTCATCAAGTTGGTTCCCGCCAATACATCTCTGGGCATTTTGATTGATAACTTTTTTTTTAAAACATACTGATATGCCAGTTTAAAAGCTAAGATTTAAAGTGGGCTTCTTTTTTTTATACAGATCTTGCCTCCATGAACAGTAGGAAGCAGATTGTACAGTCAACTTCCTGCCAGTTCTTGACTATGGTGACACCATTTACCAGAATGCAGCAGCCACTACTTTTAAACCTTTGGATGCCCTCTACCATAGTGCCCTTTGCTTTATTACAGGTGACAGTTTTGATACTCATCACTGAATCCTGTATCAGAAGGTTGTCTGGACATCACTAAAGTCCTGTAAATCACTTCATTACTCCCTTCTTGTTTACAAAGCTCTGCTCCCCAAGCTTCCAACATACCTCACTTCCTTGTTGAAATATAAACGCAACAATTTTAAAGATTTTACTGAGTTACAGTTCAGTCAATTGAAATAAATTAATTTATGGATTTCACATGACTGGGAATACAGATATGCATTTGTTGGTCACAGATACTTTTAAAAAAGGGGCGTGGATCAGAAAACCAGCCATTTGCCTCATGCAGCACATCTCCTTCGCATAGAGTTGATCAGGCCGTTGATTGTGGCCTGTGGAATGTTGTCCCTTTCCGCTTCAGTGGCTGTGCGTCGTTGCTGGATATTGTCAGGAACTGGAACGCGCTGTCGACCCAGATCATCCCAAACATGCTCAATAGGTGACATGTCTGAGTATGCAGGCCATGGAAGAACTGGGACATTTTCAGCTTCCAGGAATTCTGTACGACATTGGGCCGCGCATTATCATGCTGAAACATGAGGTGATGGCGGTGGGTGAATGGAACAACAATGGGCCTTAGGATCTCGTTACGGTATCTCTGTGCATTCAAATTGCCATTGATTTAAAATTCAATTGTGTTTGTTGTCCGTAGCTTATGCCTGCCCTACCATAACCCCACGGCCGCCATGGGGTGGCAAACCGCTCGTGCACACACAGCGCAATACACAGTCTGTGGTTGTGAGGCCGGATGTATGTACTGCCAAATTCTCTAAAACGACGTTGGAGGTGGCTTATGGTAAAGAAATTAACATTAAATTCTCTGGCAACAGCTCTGGTGGATATTCCTACAGTCAGAATGCCAATTGCACACTCCCCCTCAACCTGAGACATCTGTGGCATTGTTGTGACAACCACATTTCAGGGTGACCTTTTATTGTCCCCAGCACAAGGTGTACCTTTGTAATTATCATGCTGTTTAATCAGCTTCTTGATATGCCACACCTGTCAGGTGGATGGATTATTGTGGCAAAGTAGAAATGCTCGCTACCAGGGATGTAAATACATTTTTGCACAAAATTTGGGAGAAATATGCTTTTTGTGCATATGGAAAATATCTGGGATCTTTTGTTTCAGCTCATGAAACATGGGACCAACACTTTACATGTTGCGTTTATCATTTTTGTTCAGTGTATACAAATATGAGATGCCAAACCCGTTCACAGGGTTGGTTAACTCTTGAGGTCCATTTGTTAACCGGTTATTGAGGGTTGGCAGCAAAATATAAATTTGCATACCTAGGATAAAACATTTGCTGCTCGTGCTATACGAGCAGCAAGATCCTCCCTCTTTGGCTCGAGTGAAGTGAGTTTGAAAAAATATTTACAAATACCAACTTTAAATGTCCTCGGAATCAAATAGGCTTCCCCAAAAATGATATGGTCACTGTTTAAGACTGTTTAACTTTCTGCATTTTTTTTCCATCAAGTCCCATCAGGCAACTTGATTGTCAGATGTCTGTGTAAACAGGATTATTAGGGAAATTGTTCTTCTTGCAAAGCATGCAAACATTTAAACTATTATATTAAGCTGAGTATTTTACAATTATAAATGTAATCAATGATTAACATTTAGTCAAGTATCTTATTGTAAGATAAGTGGTGCCTTACCTCTCCTCACAATACCCTCATGTTCTCTCTATCTGCTGGCTCTCCTCTCTCTTAATCTCTTGCTATCTGGAACAACAGGTGGCTGTATGAAAGTTGATCTCTGGGCACAATTAAATGAATCAAATAACATGCCTGTTTTGTTTTTCTGGATTGTAAATACTTTCCAATTTGGAAGTAGGCCAAACAACAGGGATCATAGGGATTAATAATAAATGCCTTTCCATTTAAAGTAGCTGAATTTGGATGTAAGCAGAGGTTGAGTTGAGGCCACTGTGGTTTATTTTTAATTTTTCCTATTTATTCACTGGAGTGGCCCTTTAAAGGGATACTGTGAGATTGTCAATGAGTCAGATGAACTCACATACTGCTAGTGTACCTGTAGACTTCCAGTCACTGTGCTAACACTAGTTAGCATTGGCTCGCAAACTACCTCTCCTTCATACTGTATGCAGAGACACAAAAATGGTATCAACAAGCTAATTTGCGCTAGCATTTCGCACTATACTTTTAAAGAGGAATGATCTGTTGAAATAGCTAAAGTTGGTGTAAAGAATTGTGCTTTTGATTCCTTCATTTTCACTTCTCTATTGCCTGTGTTGTTTGTGTGATTCCACAGACATCTTTTGAGGGATCCTGATAAGATGACCAGGAGTCAGCGTGTCATCACCTGGCTGGCAGATACGTAAGTTAATAGTCTGAGATTACTGTACCCTTCTCTTGGAACAACTGCTCCATTGCACCCTTCAGAAGGAGCTCGCATAGCATTATGTTTAGACTTCTGATCAGTGGTTGGCTGTAGCTGTGGTCCAAAACAGGTGATATGTATTATTAGAAATTAAGAGGTTCATTAATCAGGGTCTAAAAACTTGTTCTCCTGCAGCCTGCTGATGAGAAGAGCTTTGTTCAATCACCTAACAGCAAGGGGAATACAAGTAAGGCCATTCTGACAAAATCGCTTTTATCACAGTCACGTTGTATAATGTGTTCGGCTCGTGCTCATACTTGCTTAATCCCAGGTTTACGTGTGGGTGCTGAATGATGAGAAGGACTTTAAGAGAGCCTTTGACCTGGGAGCCACAGGGGTCATGACCGACTACCCCACCAAGCTGAGGGACTTCATGGAGAAGAATGGCACTACTAAATGCCTAAATAAACTAAAGACTGAATGATCTGCCAAAGTCGCCACGTCCCCACCACTAAACCAACTGACCTGTCAAAGAATCTCAAGACTCCATGAGTGGTGCACCGGTCTAAGGCACTGCATCTCAGTGCTAGAGGCGTCACTGCAGACCCTGGTTAAAACCTGAGCTTTATCACACCCGGCCGTGTTCGGAATTCCCATAGGGCGGCACACAATTGGCCCAGCATCCCCCGGGTTAGTGTAGGCCATCATTGTAAATAAGAATTTGTTCTCAACTAACTTACCTAGTTAAATAAAGGTTAAATAAAAAAAGATACAGCACTGTTTGAGATACAGCACAGGCAGATAAGAGTATTTGACCTTTGTCCTGCACTTCAACTGGGCAATAAGCCTAGTTAGTGTATCTACTTTTACAGTAATGTTTTTTTTTTATGTTTGATTAATGTAACATGGTCAGTTAATATGTTAATTGTATGAGAGGGATATTTGATCAAGAAGTGTTTCAATATTCAAGTATGTTATTGTGTTATGCTGTTTGACAGATCTGTAAAATTCAATACTTATTTCAGTGCCAGTCTGTGCTATCATGCCAACTCTATTGCTCATTGTTGAGCCAAACATGGCATGACAATGAGTGAAAATGAGTTGGCATGATAGCACAAAAAGACTGGCACTACAATTAGTCGTGAATTTGTGTAATGGCAAAGTAAAGTGACAGACCTGTTTTTAATTATTATTTTTCACCTGCAGAATCAATAGCATTTCAAGTATTTATTTTTAGCAATTTTGATTTTTTTTTAAAATATTGATTGTAAAATGGTATTGAAATATGAAATGCATTTAAAGTTTGGTTGTGCTGTAAAGACAAATCTCTAAAAAGGTGCATAGACATGTATAAAAACACTGGACAGGGATAGATGTGTACAGTTACTGGAGTTAGAACAGGTGACCTATTGAAAGGGCAACAGTCTTATATCAGGGAAAGATGTTTCATCAGAATGAATCCATAGACATGGAAAATGTATGACAACACCTGCTTTCAAAGTGTTAGAATGATTAAAGAGATTATCTGGACGTTTTGTATAATTTCAGCCAGTAGTTTTGAAAGAAACTCACGAGCCAAAACAATTGTGTATAACGTCATTGTTCTCAAGCCTCTGTAGCGTATTCTACAAGAGAGTCAAAAAACTGTGGTATGGACGTCATTGCACTTTCCAATTAACGTGTCCATGTTTGATGGAAACACATGATTGCTAGAGAACGACGACAGAAGTCTGGTCATTGTTCATTTGTTTTGTGTTCGATCATAATATTCGGTTTCGAAAGTGAACGCAGTGTTGCGTTTGGTTGGAGGATCTGCACAGCTGTACCAAATATTTTTATAACTAAACCAAGATAGACCACAACCTGTTGTTTCCAATGGGAACAAATGAGTCATAGTGGGCAGAAAAAGGAAGGAGGTGGACAGAGCCAAGCATGAGCTAGCGAGATCCTATTGAAGCTTTCTAGCGTGCATCTGCATATTTCTGTTAGGGAACGCCTACTCTGAAGTGCGCGTGTGCAATAACTCAATTAACCTTTGCACTCCTGCTAAACACTCTGTTCATAACAGATTGTAGTTTTGCGAACAGAAAACTGTATTGAGAACAAATGTTTAATCGATAAGAAAATTTGCATATTTTCGGCCAAAATCCATCTTGTTCTATCTTCTCCCACTGCCGGCCAGTGGGCTTCCTCTCACTACCATATTTGATAGTAAGTGGAAACGCTAAACTGATGCTTCACATTAAATGTTGTGTAGGTAGACGTCACTAATCCTACTACCTTCATCCACACACCCTCACGGCTGTCCCACCCCCACTTTGCTCACAACACCTCTGCTGAGACAATCAGTGACCCCACCTCCGCCCCTGCTCCCCCTGGACTGATCCTCAACACCCCCCTTCCTCCCACCTCCCCACCTGGGCTGGCTTTCACCACCAACCAAGTGAAGAGAGAGCTGGAGAGACTACATCAGTGGAAAGCGGCGGGCCCTGATGGCATCAGCCCAAGGGTGCTGAGGGTCTGTGCTGACCAACTGTGTGGAATACTCCAGCGTCTTTACAACCTTAGCCTGAGCCTAGAAAGGGTCCCTGTGCTGTGGAAAACATCCTGCCTCGTCCCAGTGCACACCCCACTGTCCTGAATTACTTCAGACCTGTAGCGCTAACATCCCACATCATGAAGACCCTGGAAAGGTTAGTCCTCGCTCACCTCAGACCCCTGGTGTGTTCATCAATGGACCCCCTGCAGTTTGCATACCAGCGCAACATCGGGGTGGATGATGCAATCATCTACCTTCTGCAGAGGGCCTACTCTCACCTGGACAACGCAGATTGCACTGTGAGGGTTATGTTTTTTGACTTCTCCAGTGCCTTCAATACCATTCAGCCCGTGCTACTGGGTGAGAAGATGAGGATGAAAGTGGAAGCACCCTTAGTCTCCTGGGTCACGGACTACCTGACCGGTAGGCCACAATTTGTGCGACTACAGAGCTGTGTGTCAGAACGGGCAGTTAGCAACACGGGCCCCCCAGGGAACGGTCCTGTCCCCCTTCCTGTTCACCCTCTACACCTCAGACTTCAGATATAACTCTGAAACATGCCACCTACAGAAGTTCTCGGATGACTCTGCTATTGTAGGGTACATCAGGGGTGGGCAGGAGGAGGAGTACAGGAGCACAATCAGTGACTTTGTGTTGTGGTGTGAGCAGAACCACCTTCAGCTCAACATCAGCAAAACAAAGGAGATGGTGGTGGACTTCAGGAGAACCAAGGCACAACTGACTGCAGTCCCTATACAGGGGATGGATGTGGAAATGGTTGGGTCATACAAGTTCCTGGGAGTCCATATGGACAACAGGCTGGAATGGGCCGGTAACACCGGGGCCCTGTACAAAAAGGGCCAGAGCCGACTCTACTTTCTGAGGAGGCTCAGGTCCTTCAACGTGTGCAGTAAACTACTGCATACCTTCTACCAGTCTGTGGTGGCCAGTGCCATCTTTTTTGCAGTGGTGTGCTGGGGAGCAAACATCAAAGCCGGTGATGCTTCTCGGGTAAATAAGCTGATCAGGAAGGCTAGCTCTGTCCTGGGGATGAGCCTTGACACTCTAGAGGAGCTGGCGGAGAGACGGATCCTGGCCAAACTGCTGGCCATCATGGACAACGTCACCCACCCTCTGCATGCTATGGTTATGACGCAGAGGAGCACTTTCAGTCACAGACTGATCTCACCACGGTGTGCCAGAGAGCGCTACAGGAGGTCCTTCCTGCCGGCGGCTATTAGACTATATAATGCCTCACCGGGGTGCCGTGCCGTCGGCAACATAGATCTGGAACTGTTGGGGTGCTAGGATCTAGTTTAACAATTATGCATCCATCCGTGAGTAACTCTGGTCCGTCAGCACTCATCCACTCAGGACCTATTTATTCATACAGGTCTGTATATACATACTCTGTTATATCATATCACATGCAATATTGTAAGTAATTATTGGACTTAACTTACGTAGGCATTCACTCAGGAATGCATATTAGTATCCTGCCAGTTGCACCTTTTCTCATTGCTTTTAGTATATCGAATGTGCAATACGTGCAGTTGTCTGTAATTAAACCCTGCGCACTAAGGACTGTATTTTAAGGGAATTACTATTATTACCCCAAATGATATCATACACACATTTAGCTATTAAAGTATCTCTTCCTGTCATTTACCTGTACAGTTTGTGTAACCATGCAAGTATTCACTTATCTGTAAATATAACTGTATACTTAACTGTACAGCTAATTTAAACATGCAAAATTTTCACTTACCTGTTCATTTACCCAGTCTGTCTATTAAGTCAACTATTATTACCCTTGCTCATATCATACACATTTTTAGCTACTGAAGTATTTCTGCCATCAACCTGTATAGTATAGTTAACCATCCAACATCCACCAATGTATAGTGTACATATTCAGCCAACCACCCATACTATGCAATGTCTTTTTTATAGCTTTTATTTTTTTTGCACTCCAGATATCTTGTATTTCTATACTTTTTCATACTGCCGCTCTATGTATCATGTACCGTGTATCTGTCTTTTGTGTACTTTCGTTGTGGCATTTTGCACCTGCCCTGTGTTTTGTTGTAGATGCTTGACAATGAAATTTCCCCCCCGGGGGATCTATCTATCTATCTCAGACTCCCATCTGAGCTACCTGCCATGCCTACCTCAGTCTCAGTACAATCACAGATAGAACAACGAGAGAGATATTTCACAGGATGTATACATTTTAAAGGTTCAGAAAAGGGGATGAGGGTGGATTACAACAGATGGGGACTTAAATGGAAGGGGGAATCTAGAAGCGCAAATGGGCAGGGGGAAAAACCTGTGGTTTGAATTGAAGAGGGTAGTCAATAAGTGCAGACGTAGGATATCAAGGATCTGGAAGGATTTTGTAAGGAGGAATGGGCTAAGATGCCTCTCAATGTGTTCAACAACTCATAAAACATTTTAGAAAAAGGCTCAGTGCCGTTGTCCTCTCAAGGTGAGGTATTGAAAGGTACTGAAGACATTGGTGTCAATCATTTTGACCCCTACCTTTTTGAGAGAAAAAAAACATGACTTGTTAAACAAATTCTCTTTCTATGAGCAATTGTATTAGTATAACATTATATAATTTCCCAATTTTTGGAGCATACAATTTAGCTCATTTCTGCTCATCTTTATCAAGGGATCAATCATTTGGGACCCTAATGTATAATATAATGCAGGGTCATTCACTGTAGCATTATTGTAGTAGAGCTTGTCAGTCTTGCTCAAAGTTGCTTAGACAAGAATGAGCTCGGAGGAACAGTATTTCAGAGAAAATTCGCTAATAATACTAACCAACAATACTAACCAACAATACTAAAGTTCACCACAAGACCGCATTGGAAAGCATTGTAATACAGCTATCAGAATTCTCTTGATAGCCCAAGACCATTATTCCTCCACCAAACTTTACAGTTGGGACTATGCATTGGAGCAGGTAGCGTTCTCCTGGCATCCGCCAAACCCATATTTGTCTTTTGGACTGCCAGATGGTGAAGCTTGATACATTACACCAGAGAATGTGTTTCCACTGTTCCAGAGTCCAATGGCGGCAAGCTTTACACCACTCCAGCCGACACTTGCAACCCAGGACTGAAGAGCTCAGTGACTTTCAACGTGGCACCGTCATAGCATGCCACCTTTCCAAATCAAAATATATTCTATATTTGAGATTCTTCAAAGTAGCCACCCTTTGCCCTGATGACAGCTTTGCACCCATCAACCCAACAATATCCGTCAATTTAAGCTAGAGATATCTGGGTTTTTTGCATGGGCTGTGTCTCAATCCACCGCATCCACTTATGGCGGCCTTCCGTGTCTGCAGTTAGAAGGTGGTCAAGCTACAGCAGTGTTTGTCAGACCATGAGACATCCCGAAAATCGGTCTTCTCACCAAAACGTCTGTAGCATCCGAAAGGCCTACAAACTAATACCACTCTACGGAAAGGGGAGATTCTCACAAACACAATAGTTGTTGCAAGACCGCATTTTTCACTGGCTGTCAGTTGTGTAAAGTAACAAAGTAGAAATACTTTGTTACTCTGCTTAAGTAGTTTTTTGGGGTATCTGTTCTTTACTTTACTATTTATATTTCTGTAGACTTTTACTTTTTTTTAAGTATACTTTTACTCTGAGACATTTTCCCTGACACCTTCGTTACTCGCTACAAAATCAAATCAATCTGAAGCTGGAAGAAAAAAACAAATCATGTTGGAAAAAAAGATGCAAGCAACATCAGTGAGTCATGGGTGAACTTGTTTTGCAATGCAGCAAGCGACGACATGCAGAGTTGATCCAATCCTCATCAGTTTGGGAAAATCCAAGGGTCCTAAAGTGCAAACCCCAACCATCATCCACTCAGTAGCACTTTGCCCAAGCGTGTCCGTAATCACATTATCATGTCCGACATCACTCTACCACCTCCTGATGAGGACGAACACCCTTGGCTCTATCTAAAATAAATATTTTATATTCTCAGCATCCTACCAGACAAAATGTCTTATGTTTACCAAAGGTTTAGGAAATACTAGCATTCAAGAACTCACCTTCGAACCTAAAAAAAACACATTGAGATAAGCCTACTGTTAGCTTGCTAGCTAGAATAACGTTAGCATACTAATTAGCATGCTAGCTAACTTTAGCTAACCTAGCTAGCCCACATTTGCTAATGCAACAAGCAGTGTTAGTTGATGCTAGCTAATCCTGTATACCTAAATAGTTCACTAGTGTCACGACTTGCTTTGTTGGGTGAGGGTCATAGCCCCACCCTTTTCCCCTCTCCCCACCACAGGTTTATGAAGGTTGAAAATACCTATGCTCTCTTAAACCACTCTACCAAAACGAAAGTTTTGAAAACCTTTGTTACCACAGAGAAAGACTGCAGTACAGTAACCTCAAAAAGGTTGGATAAGTAAACAATATGTCTGTAATCCAAACAGTTGAAATAATCTGTTGGTACTTAAACAACTATGATGTCAAATGTTGTTTTGGGATATTATTACGGATTATATAACTAAATAACTGTATCTCTGAAGCGGGACACATTCTAGTAATCAGATTTACATCGAAATGTTTAAATATGAAACTATTTGTGAGAAGATGAAATGTGATTTGTCTTCTAAATTGTTTTCATAAGTATGCTTATGATCAATCAGTAACCCCGCCCACGGGAGCACAGACATTGGAGCAACTTGATGGAACGCCCCTTTTGGCCGACTGCTTATAAAGGACTCCTAACGAAATGTACATTAGACCAGAGAATGTGAGGACTAGCTCCACACGTTTGAAATGGTGAATTTCTACTAGACCAGTCAGAATACAGCACGAGCTGAGTATGGCAAAATGGTATGAACTCTGAACTATCGATCACTACATAAAATAAGTGATTAAATCCTAGTCGTCACGGTTATCAGTCTGAAGCTGAGAACGTACGTGGCCTAGGACGAGGACACAGACACTCCTCTGAAACCTCTCTTCTAACGAGATCAACTCTAAGAACTACAGGGTACTTCAACGTATCCGCTCTAATAAACCCTACGACCAGAAAGACTCTACAAACGACAATGGCGATCTCTACTGGGCAAACCAGAGTCTTACATCATCGACCCATCTATCGAAGCCCAGCTCAATTGTAAATATATAAATTGCATTTCCTTTTTCCAAATGGGCGGTTATTACAGTGCTTAAGTTTTTGTATTTACGTGAGCATAGCTTCTCAAGGTCCGATAGAGACCTATTCATTTGTCTCTTTCTCCCAAATATTCACTTACCTGTACATTTACCTGTACAGTTAATTTAACCATGCAAAATATTCACTTACCTGTTAATTTAACCAGACTGTATATTAAATAAACTATTATTACCCTCACTTATATCATACGATTATTTAGCTATTTAAGTATTTCTCTGCCATCGACCTGTATAGCATGGTTAACCATGCATATATTCCTTATTTAGCTATATCAACATGCAATATTTTTACCTTTCACCTAACACTCTGTAACAATGTATAGTGTACATATTCAGCCATTCACCCATACTATGCAATGTCTTTTTATAGCTTTTTGCACTGCAGACTTCTTGTATTTTTATACTTTTTCATACTGCCGCACTATGTATCATGTATCGTTTATCTGTCTTTTGTGTATTTTCGTTGTGGCATTTTGCACCTGCCCTGTGTTTTTTCGTAGCTGCTTTACCATGGTGGCCCAGGTTATTAATGAGTTAATTGTTGCATGATTTAAGTCAATCAAAAAATTATTAAACGATAGGTAATCAATTTGATAAAATAACATGTCATCACATTAATGATAGTCAAGACACGACACTAGCTAGTAGCTATCTACTTTAGCTGGCTAAAATGTGCCCAGATTTGGAAGCTTTGTTAGCTAACGCAATCTAACTAAACTGACACGAGTTAACTAGCTAGTTTCCAAATCTGGGCACAGTTAGCTAGCTAATTAATTTTAGCTTTCGGGTGTTAGCTAGCCATTTTTTTCTTACCTAGCTAATTACTGTAGACTTAAGTTATTGACGTAACCTACTAGCTAAATCAATTAACATAGTTTCTCACTGTAATATTAAATGGTGGTCACAAACTCTCACTTAACTAATGTTGTTTATAGCTTTAAAATTAGGATCCCATATTTGATGATGGTAGTTATCTAGCTAAGTAACTGTCTTTCTCTTTTCTTCTTATTTCAGAGAAAGCATGTCCACAATCTTAAGAAGTATGGAGAATTGACGGCACACACACTGAAGAGAAAACATGTCCCTTAGACTCCCTCCACCATCCAGCAGAGCACATTACTGAAGACAGGGTATCAAAAATCCATCCACAAAGCTGTGGTGAAGTATGTGGTCCAAGGGCTCCAACCATTTGCTGTTGTAGGACAAGAACCGTTCAGAGAGTTTGTCCAGGATCTGCTGCCTAACTCAAAGATCTTATCAAGGCCCACACTGTGCTCCAGGATTGATGAAACCTCCACGGAAATAAAGATGGTGACTGAGGCCATGAGAGGAGTTGACCACAACGCCACCACCACCGACTGCTGGTATGCAAGAAGACGGAGCTTCATTGGCGTTACAGCACGCTGGATAGACCCTGACAGTCTCAGATGCTCTGCAGCTCTGGCCTGTAAACGGTTGAGAGGATCGCACACCTTTGATGTGTTGGCAGGCGCCATTCTGAGTTTGAAATCCGGGGTAAGATTGAGAGAACAACAACAGACAACGGCTCTAACTTCTTGAAAGCTTTCCAAGTTTTTGGAGAAGATTAAAACAATGAGGCAGTGGAAGCAGTGGGTGGTGAAGCAGCTCAGACAGGACAGGAAGATGGTGAAGAGGAACAAGAGGAGAGTGAAGAAGTGGAGTTTGTTGATGTGGTAACGATCCTGAATGAAGATGATGGTTTTGAGTACCAGCTGTATAGGATAACATCCTCTCCCACAACGTGAGCAAGACAAAAGAGCTGATCGTGGACTACAGGAAAAGGAGGGCCGAAATCACCCCCAATCACATCGAAGGGCTGTAGTGGAGCGGGGTCGAGAGTTTCAAGTTCCTTGGTGTCCACATCACCAACAAACTATCATGGTCCAAACACACCAAGACAGTCGTGAAGAGGGCACGACAAAGCCTATTCCCACTCAGGAGACTGAAAAGATTTTGCATGGGTCCTCAGATCCTCAAAAAGTTCTACAGCTGCACCATCGAGGGCATCCTGACTGGTTGCATCACTGCCCGGCCTCCAACCGCATGGCACTACAGAGGGTAGTGCCGATGACCCAGTAAATCACTGGGGCCAAGCTTCCTGCCATCCAGGACCTCTATACCAGGCGTCAGAGGAAGGATCTAAAAATTGTCAAAGACTCCAGGCACCCTAATCATAGACTGTTCTCTCTGCTACCGCATGGCAAGCGGTGCCGGAGTGCCAAGTCTAGGTCCAAAAGGCTTCTACCCCCAAGCCGTAAGAATCCTGAAGAGCTAATCAAATGGCTACCAGGAAAGATTAAGCACAATCTGCTTTACAATGAGCCTAACTGGCATACATACTCAGCGCGTGAAAAAATAAACACATTTGTGGTCACTTTTGAGAATGGTGTTTTCCTGCTAATGGAACATATTTTCTTATATACTGTACACTACCATTGAAAAGTTTGGGGTCACTTAGAAATGTCCTAATTTTTGAAAGAAATGCAAATATTTTGTCCATTAAAATAACATCAAATTGATCAGAAATACAGTGTACATTGTTAATGTCGTAAATGACTATTGTAGCTGGAAACGGCAGATTTTTTATGGAATATCTACATAGGTGGACAGAGACCCATTATCAGCCACCATCACTCCTGTGTTCCAATGGCACGTTGTGTTAGCTACTACAAGTTTATCATTTTAAAAGGCTAATTGATCATTAGAAAACCCTTTTGCAATTATGTTAGCACAGCTGAAAACTGTTGTGCTGATTAAATAAGCAATAAAACTGGCCTTCTTTAGACTAGTTGAGTATCTGGAGCATCAGCATTTGTGGGTTTGATTACAGGCTCAATATGGCCAGAAACAAATAACTTTCTTCTGAAACTCGTCAGTCTATTCTTGTTTTGAGAAATGAAGGCTATTCCATGCGAGAAATTGCCAAGAAACTGAAGATCTCGTACAATGCTGTGTACTACTGCCTTCACAGAACAGCGCAAACTGGCTCTAACCTGAGTAGAAAGTGTAGTTGGGAGGCCCTAGTGCTCAACTGAGCAAGAGAAGTACATTTGAGTGTCTAGTTTGAGAAAGACGCCTCACAAGTCCTCAACTGGCAGCTTCATTAAATAGTACCCTCAAAACACCAGTCTCATCGTCAACAGTGAAGAGGCGACTCCGGGATGCTGCCCTTCTAGGCAGAGTTGCAAAGAAACAGCCATATCTCAGACTGGCCAATAAAAAGAAAAGATGGAACAGAGGAAGATATGTCATTTTAAAATATATAATTGAGTTAATAAAGCGCAATACAAACATGGTCTCTTTTTACTTGAGTAAGGCAGCTCCAAAATGCAGGTGTTTCAGCCTAGCTCAGTGCTTTCTGTGGTGGAGGGGCGGGCCAGCAGAAAATAGGAGCATTGCGCCGTGATTTGCTCAGTGTTGTCACTCATGGGGACATTGCGCAATCGCCTATTTTAAGGGGACATCCAACATTTCAGCCCTTTGGGTCCAGCCATATATTTATATTACAAGTGCAGTTCCAAGAAGGCTCAAGGTCATTGGCCACAGAAATGAAGTCAAATCACATTAAATGTACAGTAGCTTTGATTGGACTGATCATGTCTACATCTTACTTTCACAATCTTAGCTAGCAGTCATCATGAAATCAAGTCTACTGGCTAATCCTTGTCATATGAAGAGAAAAGATAGATAAAACGTATCTGTACGAAAGACTATTGAGAGTAAATATCAGTTCATCATAGGAGAGCTGTAGCTCTGCTCACCGATGATGTTCAGCAGAGCATGTTGGGCGATCTCTAACTGAGGAGAAGGAAGTAAATAGAGAAAGTACACAAGCTGTGATCCTTTCCAGCCATCTCCTGTGACTACCTTTAGTTAGCATTCTTTGTTCTAGTGTGCATCCATCAGAAATGTGAGTTCATAAAATGCATGTGTTGTGGACACTCCGTTGTTATGCTTTTTTACCGCGAGCTAGCAACTGTTAGCTTGCTAACCCTGTTGTTTGTCATCTAATTTCAGACATTTAGCATTTCAGTGTCTAGTCTTACAGTATATGCCCTGTGGTTATATGGATGTATACTGTATAGATTATGTGGGTATTCTGCTCAGTAGTGCTGTGTAGGGTGACTGTTGTCAATGTGTGCAGAGGGACCCTGGTTCGAGCCCGGCTAGGAGAGGGACTGAAGCAAATTATGTACACTGTTTCATAAATTATGTAGGATGCCAGAGAGATATGTATACTGTAGCTAATAAAATATTACTAAGTGAATGTTGTGTAGTAAGCTGTTAGTAGCCCATCTGCCTCACCCTAATAATGTGGTCTATTTTCACCTCTTAATTTCACCTACTGTTCTGACTTGGTGGTGCACATGTAGCCTATAACCTGTTTTAGAGAAATGTAATCATCAAATATTGTAAGCGATTTCATTGTCTGCTTATATGCCCCCTTTATTTATCCTACGGTTCTGTCTTGGTGTACAGGGAGAACACTAAGAACAGCCCATGTTCTGAATTCTGTCGCTGTACATTTCAAAAGTGCTGAACAAAGTTATTGACTACGTCTGTCCTAGCTCGCTCATTAATGTCTTAATCGAAATTACGGATTGCCTCTTATCCGCTTGTCGTCCCCTTATGGTCCCCTTATGCCATAGTTTGTACACCTCAATTGTCAGTAGAAACCACATTTTAAGCAAGTCAGCCACGTTTTTTTTAAAGGTAGTAAATTCAGCTGAATTAGCTGTTGTTTCGCTGCCAGACAAGGCTCAGCTGATAGCCAGGTGTAGCAGTGGTAAGGTGTTGGGACTCTGCTGTTGGTACAGCTTTATGTAGGCCCTAACAGTTTGTAGGCATCGTTTGTCACCGTTATAGTGCAATAAATGTATTGTTTAGTGTTGTGTAGTGGCTTTGCTGGCATGCATAAAAAAAAAAAGGGGGGGGTGGTTTGCCCCACCAAGATTTACATGCTAAAATCGCCACTGTATGTAGCAAGCAAGATAGCTAGAAATGTATTGTCTAGCAAACCGTTAGGACGCTAGCTAGTTACCATTAGCTTGCTTGACTCACTGTCAGTGGTGGTGGTGGTGTTGTTAGCTAGCTACCCCATCTGCAGTTGTCATCTGGCTAAGTGGCAGGCGTAATCACACTTGAAAAACAGCTAACTAGCTAGTTATAATTAGTTATCTAGCGCAGCAACATAATGGCCCCTCATCACCACACCTGTCCCATCTTGGCACTCAACTTGTCTTTATTAATGTTAAACTAGTTAGCTAGCTACCCTACTTACTTAGTCGTAGTAGACTGAGGCTTGGTTACCATACCCGCAAAGTGAGAGAGTGAAAATAAATCATGATTGTTAAAATGTACACATTTTATTTACCGTGCATTGTTTATTAATTGTTATTAGAATATTCTCCATGATGCAGTGTGCAGTCAAACTGATCACTGAAAGTTTCCAGCAGTCTTGGGATGGATTCTTCAATAGAGACATCTCTTCCCAGTTCTTGACTGAGGGATGTGACACCTTTGCCTACAATCCCACATGGCACAATATTTTCAAACCAGCCCATATCTGTGTTGCAGTTCAGTGCCAAGCCATGAGATGTTATGTATCTCCCACAATGGATTCCTGAAAGAGGAAACATTTGACTGTAATATCAAGCATGACACAATTGTAACTTTGTTGTAAACATTGCAAAAAAGTAATCTTTCAATCAGAAGGTTAACCTACCTATGGCACATATCTTGTTGTCTCCAACCCAGACCCCAGTGTCTGGGGAGGTGGATGCTTTTATCCCATACTTTCTGCAAAGGTTGATGACAGTCCTCTCCAGCTCACACACGTACCATCGCACGCTTTTCTTGAAGCAGCCCAAGTTGAGTATTGGGTAGCACACCAACTGCCCTGGGCCATGGAAAGTTATGAGTCCGCCACGGTTGCTACGAAAGAATTCAGCACCAAGGAGTTTGAGTCTTTGCTCCTCTTCGAATGGGTAAAGTGCCTGTCTGATTCCAATGGTGTAGACTGGCGGGTGTTCACATAGTAGCAGAGCATTGTGCAATTTGTCTTTAGAATCCAGATGTCTCCTGACATAGAGTTGCTGTACCTGTAATGCACGCGCATAGGAAATACGACCCAACTGGATCACTTCAACTGCTGCTTTTGAAGGGTGCATTTTTTATGATAATTGAGTGTAAACGTCTTATTCAAGGTTTTCAGAAGACAGACAATGCCACGTTTCTATTCTGATGGACATAAAGTACAGTAACATAGACCATGCAGCTCGCCTCTTTCACAACGAACTTTGCATCCTTTGACTGTCTGATAATGCCTGGCTCCATGATTCAGGTTATCCAGTGTCGAAAACTCGTAGATGGGAGGAGATACGTTGAAAGTCGCTAGTCGACTATTGTTAAATTGCCATCATCATTTGAAGTCAGTTTGTTTTTGACTGGACATCGGAGTACATACTTGACATCCATGCCATGGGCGCAGCCATATTAGATTCGTTATTTTATCTTTTGTGACGGTTTAACCAGCTGAGTGGTGCGTTATCGCCACCAACTGGACGGGGTTGTAACCGCAAGCCTTTCTGATATGAGGCACAGAGGGTCACGTTACAGACCTCTAGCGAACATCAGAGAGAAAATATTTATGGGCCCCCCTCTGAATACTTTGAAAAGGCATACTTCCTTCCTCCTTTCCCTAAGGAAAAATCTGGTAGGCCTATAGTGGATTTGTGAAAGTTAAATGAAACCCCTTGCTGTCACCCATCTGTCCTGTTAGAGCCAGGATATTGGGGTGGCAGGTAGCCTAGCGGTTAGAGCGTTGGGCCAGTAACCGGAAGGTCGCTGGTTCAATTACCTGAGCCGACAAGGTGAAAAACCTGTCAATGTGTCCTTGAGCAAGGCACTTAACCCTAATTCGCTCTGTAGGTAGGCAGATATTGTAAATAAGAATTTGTTCTTAACTGACTTGCCTAGTTAAATAAAGGTTACATTAAAAAAAGTATCATAATTTAATATGGAGACAATATTACATTGGTTTCATAAGTACCTAAACCAGTGCTGGGGGTAGAGGTGGTATCTTCCTTCTTGTCAATTTCCCTCTACACTGACCTGAAAAAACTGGACTGGTAAAAGCAGTATTTTTAAATCAGTGCAGATGAAAGGAATGGAATGAGGGAGTCAATTTAGATGATTGTCATGAAGCCCTGAATGGTTCCTTGAGTGTTTGAATTAAGTGAGGAGACATACGTCTTACATCGAGTGGAATCAGTTTTGTCTTTCACTAGTGGCTCTGTAACATTATTCAGAGAAGAACAAGGGCAGGTCTAGGAGTATGTTAATGTAATTACACATGATACCATTCAATTCCAACGTGTACTGCCCACCATGTTCCAGGTCATTTTTTCCCCCTTCCTTATTTGAAGCACAAGCTCTGACTCATGACTACTAGTCTTATTAAGTTAACTGGGACTGATTGCAAAGAATAGACTAAACCTGAGAGAAACTGTCACATTGCGACTATTCTAAAGAACAGTCAACATCAGTAAATCATCATGAAATATCACTGGATGATGCTCTTGGTGCTCCTCGCTTTCTTGGCCATTGCATGTAAGTCCTAAACTACCCTCTTGTGAAACAGACAAGGTCAGAATTACTGAAATGCTGATTGACTCATCTAGCTGTTTGAGTGATATTTTTCTCTTTAGTTTTACAACAGACCATAATTTGCATGTCTTTAACAATATTAATAGTTGCTCAGCAGATACATTTTCTCTGGTGATAAATACATAATTCCTATAAACATCCAAGAAACTATTTATAATACTGTAACTACATTTGAAAGGTAATTTAATCAAATGAAGATTATACAAAGGCAAACAAAGTCCTGTTTTTTAAATGACAGGTGATGTAAATGAGGCAGCTGCATTTCCAATTCCATGGGGATGCGCAAACTACAGCGGGGTCTGCCGCGCTGTCTGCCTGTCAGCAGAACCACCATTTGGACATTTTGGATGTGCTAAAGGATTAGCGTATGTTTATTTTTACCTTGACTAATGTTATAAAATGACTGTAGTAGTGTGTACATAAAAAGAGATGCATAGGCTCTGTTTTTGAAAGCTACATTGAGTACTTTTTAAAATGCTGTAGTGTTGTGTTGAATATTGATTTAGTGGCTGCCAATGTAAAGTACTACTATTTTTTTTTTAACTCTGTCTCTCTTTCAGATGCTGTGTCACCCACATCTTCTAAATCTCTTCAGTTTTTATCCTGCGCCTAAACTTCCAGCTGAATCAATGCAACAGTTACTTTTCTAAGCACTTTGGCATTTATCCTCTTGCAATTGAAGACGGTGATCATAAGACAAGCATTCACAGCTACCCACTTGGTCTGCATTGATGTCCCTCCAACTTTGTTTCAATTCCAACTTCTCTGACATGATTATCACACATACAATATGTTTTGAAATTAAATGGTTAGACATTTTAAAACACTCTACTTCAGAATAAAAATGAGAATGGAAATATTACATTGCTGCAGAGTTTTGGGTAATACTTTCTAGGTGGTTTGAAGACCCTTGATTCCTGTCCATGTGACTTTTGTCTGAATGGTCAAATCTGATTTATTTGCCCTCAAGGGGTTTTTAGACTGTTATTCAGCATATCTCCAGGGCTCTCAACTAACTTTTTACCGTCTCGAAGTGCAATTTCAACATTCCCAAACTTTTCCCAAAAATGTTTTTATGTTTTGATATGCCAACATGGGTCTAGTTCATTTACAGTGTCTTTAAAGTAATTGGTGTATTTCTGAGACAGATACTGACAGTCTATATTACATCCACTTAATTTGTTAAGAAAAAAACTTTTTGCATCTTAATGAAAACAGACAAACATCCATTACATTATTATTAACTGGTTACTGAATAAACTTAAGTTAGAGACATCACATTCCACCACCAGCTGCCCCATTTAACAACATAACACAACAATATAACATAACGAATGTGCATGTGTGTGTGTGTTCCCCAGCCTTCACTTTCTCTGCTTCACCCTTCACCCTCCCTCTTCAGTCACTGAAGAATGGTCACCTACTTTTTGGTACATCAGCCACTGTGGCAGGTAGCCAAAATATTATTTTAAGCTAAAATGACGCCAAACAAAAAAATATAAGCATGCTTTGTATTGTTTCTAAAACAATACATATGTTACTAGTAAGAAGTGTGTCACGATGTGGATATAAGGGACGGTAGACGGAGTGCTGATGGAGTGTCATTCCTCTTTTATTTTGGAGATGTAATCACGAAGCACAAAAATAACAAAAGGAGATGACTGAGAAACTAAACATGAAAACCAAACAAAACACAGTGACTTACTTGCTGTTGAGTGCTGGCAGTGCAGTCAAACAGGGACAATGATCCACACACAGGTGGAATTGTGTGGAGCCTAAATACTATCCCCAATCAGAGACAACGCTAGACAGCTGTCTCTGATTGGGGATCATAATCTCCCTAGTTAGGGTGTGAGGACTTGATTGTGTGCCTCTCTCCTCCCCTAGGTGGGAGTAAGAGGCCTTACCACAACCAAGCCCTCACAGTACCCCCCCCTAAGGTGCGGACTCCCGATCGCACAAGATCCCCCCCTCTCCTGAAAGAAAAATGCACAAAAAACTAGGGGGGACATGGCGGGGTACTGAGGTGGTTGCTGGTGGGGGCTCCGGTTCCGGCTCCGGGCGTGGCGCAGGCTGTGAGAGTAGCTTCCCTCCTACCTCTCTGTTGCACGCCCGGTCCAGTCCGGACCCCAGCGCGATGATTCCCCCCTCAGTACTCCCGCGTTGCACCAAATCCCCTTTGGACCCTGGTGTGGGAGCCCTCGACCCTGGAGAGGGGCTGACCTCAGGTCCCGGACCGGACCCCGGTGGAGCGGACTGCTCCGGCATGGGGGCGGAGTAGGCGATCGGACCCGGACTGGGCACATGTGGAGCGGACTGCTCCGGCGCTGGATTGGAGCAGGCTACCGGCCCCGGACTGGGCACCGGTGGAGCGGACTGCTCCGGCACTGGAGCGACGCAGACGACCGGCCCCGGACTGGGCACCGGTGGAGCGGACTGCTCCGGCACTGGAGCGAAGCAGACGACCGGCCCCGGACTGGACACCGGTGGAGCGGACTGCTCCGGCACTGGAGCGACGCAGACGACCGGCCCCGGATTGGGCACCGGTGGAGCGGACCGCTCTGGCGCTGTAGCGGAGCAGACTGCTGGACCCGGATGGGGCTCCGGTGGAGGTTCAGGGCTGCTCACCTTCACCGGAGGCCTCAGGCTGCTGACCTTCTCCGGAGGTCTCGGGCTGCTGACCTTCACCGGAGGCCTCGGGCTGCTGACCTTCACCGGAGGCCTCTGGCTGCTGACCTTCTCCGGAGGTCTCGGGTTGGACGCCGTGCCCACCCTGGGCACCGACGTAGAGGTGGTCTCCAGCCCTGTAGTTGGCCTGTCTGTCTGCCCCAGGTTGAGCACCGACACGCTACAGAGCTCCTGCTCCATAGCGGGGCTGAACGTCGTGCCCTGCCTGGGCACCGACGCAGAGGTGGCTTCCAGCCCTGTGGTTGGGCTGGCTGTCGGCCCCAGACTGGGCACCGACACGCTATGGAGCTCCTGCTCCACAGCGGGGCTGAACGTCGTGCCCACCCTGGGCACGACGTTAGATCTGGAACTGTTGGGGTGCTAGGACCTAGTTTAACCATTATGCATCCATCCGTGAGTAACTCTGGTCCATCAGCACACATCCACTCAGGACCTATTTATTCATACAGGTATGTATATACATACTCATGTACAGTTGTTATATCATATCACATGCAATATTGTAAGTAATTATTGGACTTAACTTACGTAGGCATTCACTCAGGAATGCATATTATTAGTATCCTGCCAGTTGCACCTTTTCTCATTGCTTTTAGTATATCGAATGTGCAATACGTGCAGTTGTCTGTAATTATACCCTGCGCACTAAGGACTGTATTTTAATGGAATTACTATTATTACCCCAAATTATATCATACACACATTTAGCTATTAAAGTATCTCTTCCTGTCATTTACCTGTACAGTTTATGTAACCATGCAAGTATTCACTTATCTGTAAATACAACTGTATATTTACCTGTACAGCTAATTTAACCATGCAAAATATTCACTTACCTGTTCATTTAGCCAGTCTGTATATTAAGTAAACTATTATTCCCTCGCTCATATCATACGCATTTTTAGCTACTGAAGTATTTCTCTGCCATCAACCTGTATAGTATAGTTAACCATCCAACATCCACCAATGTATAGTATACATATTCAGCCAACCACCCATACTATGCTATGTCTTTTTATAGCTTTTTTTTTTTTGCACTCCAGATATCTTGTATTTCTATACTTTTTCATACTGCCGCTCTATGTATCATGTACCGTGTATCTGTCTTTTGTGTACTTTCGTTGTGGCATTTTGCACCTGCCCTGTGTTTTGCTGTAGCTGCCTGACAATGGAATTTCCCCCCGGGGGATCAATAAAGTACCTATCTATCTATCTATCTATCTATCTATCTATCTATCTATCTATCTATCTATCTATCTATCTATCTATCTATCTATCTATCTATCTATCTATCTGTACTGTTACTTAGGGTTGCACTCTAAAAAAAGATATGTAAGAGTTTTTAAATGGGGGGAAAAATAAACATGAATTGCTATTTATATGGGTATTTCATTTCATTGTTATTGTCTATATTGCATTTGTTTTAGGCATAGGGGCAATTAAGTGTACCAATATTTAAATATAGTTGGATGTTTTCATAAGCTTGGGTCCCAGGAAAACACATAATTTTCCTGGGAAAACACATCATTTCTAATTTGGGTTCCAGGCTGAAAAGGTTTAAGAACCCCTGCCCTATAGGCTTTTTTAGTTGCCTACCAGTGGCTTGCTGGGTAGGTGAAGAATTTATCAAATCAAATCAAATGTATTTATTAAGGCCTTTTTACATCAGCCGGGTGTGGGGGGGGATCAGCTAACACTACAGCTGATCCAAATTATCAAAGCTTGATGATTAGTTGATTATTTGAATCAGCTGTGTGGCGCTATGGCAAAAACCAAAACGTGCACCCCTTGGGGTGAGTTTGGGAAACCCTGCATTAGGGCTCGGCTCGTGTAGGCTAGTCCAAGGCGCGAACTCCGCTCATCCGTCAGGACCGGCAAGCTAAATCAATCACACCCAATTTGTATTCCTCTGCTGCCGTTGATGCATTGAGTGAATGGGCGTGGATTGTTTTCAAACCTAGAGATGGGGACAGAGACTGAAGAGGAAGCGTCTTGAATGTTGACCAATCATCACCATTGGCGCGCAAAGGCGTTTTCATATCCGGATTAGTAACCAAAATAACTTGTTTCATTTCCTCCATTTTTTCCTGGCAAAAATCATAAATATAAAAAACAGTTTAACAATCTACTACTCACTCATAGCCAGAACAATTTTAATATTTCAGATATACCTACTTTGGTTGGCTACTGGCAATATGCCTAAAGATAAGCAGCTGTAAAATCGCACGGCCTTCAATATTATATGATGAAGATGTGACATATTCTTGCGTCTTTATTACATTATTTGTGAGAAAGAACAGGGTTTACAGGGTGGCACCTTGAACTAGCACTCTGCAGACAGGCTGCCCTCAATAAAGTACCTATCTATCTATCTATCTAAAGTGATGGCATGGTGCAGACAGAACATGCTTTCCATCCAATCCTGCAACATCTTCTACACGTAGACTGTATGATTTAGCTTGCTCTGGATTTCAGAGAAGTGACATGATATATCCCTACTTGATATTGGCTGCGAACATTAATGAGTTTCAGCGCCAAATGCAGGTGTAAAACGCATTGTATTTCTGTAGCCTATCTTTCGTTTTCAAAATGCATCACTGTAATGAAAGGCTATACATTTGGGCAGCGATTGAGCGTGCATATACGGGGGGCACACGTTTTTTACCACTCCCTTTTGGGGGCTGCTGGTCAAAATGTTTGAATACATGCTAGTGGCAACAAATGGAGTTGGGTTGGATATAGTAATGGTAGGCTACAGTACTTCTTACACTCTTCTAATTTGACTGGACATATGTTGGTCATTGTTAATAAGTGCAGCATTTATTCCAGTTCAAAATAGTTTTGCTAAATACTTTACTCATTAGATTGTGTTGCTTTCCCCTCTTGTAATAATTGCTCAACAAGTCAGTGATCGCGGTAGAGTGATTATTTTTTTTCTTGTGTGTGGGGGGGGGCACTTTTTTTTTGTTTGAGCACGTCACCCTAAAGGTCTGCGCATCGCTCAATAGTAGACCAGACCCAGCTGCTTTCGCACTGGTGTTTATGGAACCACCCCCTAAACAGACCGGAACTGACCATTGTTTTAATGGTAAGCGGCCTGAGTAACCTATCTTGATTTATCCACCATCTTTGGTAGGGAGAGACCAATGAAAATGGCGGCGACAGGGTCCGCCAGATCCACCAGTGGATTGGGGCACAAATGCAAAGCCAGGCCCGCCGATATGCTGAAAACTCGGACACCGTCACAGCTGCTAACCCTGGAGGAGGCAAGGTGTCCGGTTTGTTCGGAGATTTTATTAGAGCCCGTGACTATGCCATGTAGCCACTCGGTGTGTCTGCACTGTTTCAAGCGGACAGTGGAATTTACCAGTTTGTGTTGTCCCCTCTGCCGGCTGCGAGTATCCAGCTGGGCCCGTAAACAGTCCCGGGAGAAAAGCCTAGTTAACATCGAACTCTGGGAAATGGTTCGAAAGAGTTATCCACAACGATGCGAGAGGAGAATGGAGCAGAGAAACTGTGAGACTGGTGGAGAAGGTATGCTTTTTTTTGAAAACGGTTATTAAAATTCAGTTTTAGGCTATGCTGTTTGGGTTTGTATTGGTGTTGGTTACATACATTTGTGTATGTCGTAATGATTTTGTCGTTTTCTTAATTTGTTTCCAATTATAGGATATCTACCATTATGATCACGAACACAAAGTGGAAAAAGCATATCGGCCTATCATTTTCTATTCGCGGCAAACATTGTAACTGACAGTGGTGATGTCATTCCGTGTTGGCAACACCGCTGCAGTGCATGTTGGTCTTCTTCTAGTTTACCACAGTGTGTTGCTTTGTATAATTAGGAATTAGATCGGTTTCTGTTACATTGTAACAAATGCTATTCCACTCGGCGCTATGCGTTGTCCCGTACGCGCCTTTGATGGTCATCCCATAGAACCTATAGGCTCTTGTACAAGGCTGGAGAACCAGACCAGTCAGTTTTGATATACGGGACTTGTCTAGGCATAGAACGTTTCACTGTGACATGCCCAGACTTGTGGAGCTTTTTGTGGGAGGAACTACTCTATTGACAACATATGTACTGTCTGGGGTATTTTAAAATGTAATATGTTATAGAATTGTGTCTATACCAGTTCTATCCAGTGGTTCCAAACTCTTTTTGACCCATCTCTTGTTTTGAGATTCTTTTTGAGTGATTTTGGTAATGACATTTTTAACTTTTCTCAGAGATTTTCCGCTCGCCTGCTCAGCTATCCAAATCTGGAGAGATCCGACTGGAGTATGGAAAGCAAAAAGTAAAGGTAATATTGTTATATGGGTTATTATAACAATTGTTGATTATTTAAATACAATAGTAGAGTTTTTGTGACCCATAGTGCATCCTTTTTAACATTGCTATTTACAGAAGTGTTGTTGTACAATACCCCTAAACCCCTCAAAAGGAGAGAACTATGTGTTTGAGACTTGGATTAGAGAAAATCAAAATATATTGATATCATCATCTTATTTCTATAATGAATTCCATAGTTGTAGATGGACACCCAACACATTGATTTTAAACAGCCCCAGGTTATGAGAATGATCCTTTGGGTTCAGTTACTATCAGTAAGAAGTGATTTTTCTTTTTCAGGTACCAATGAATGAGGAGAAAGAAGAGGGGAGGAGGAAAGCCCTCCACCACAGAGAGGGATGTGGAACTCTCAAGCACTTTCAAGATCCTGTAAGTTTTATCTTGTAACCCTCTTATGAATAGATTGTTGCTCCGAATGGTATGCCAACACATTGATGAATAAGTTTACACATGATGCTGAGCTATTACAACCCTCTCTTCCAGTTCTATGGGTTGCTGTCAGACTCAGAGAATGAAGAACCCATTGGGAAGAGAACCAGAAATGTGTCTGCGTTTGTTAGAAGAACAAAGATCTCAGCGTTTGTGTTATTTCTTTTTACATTGAGGGCTGCTTGTAACTTTGTAATAATGTCCTCCTATAACAGTAATGAATAATCATGTTGCAAATATGTTTTACTTAATGCTGCAGCATTCATTCTTTGCACACATGTACATTTTCAAAGCCATTGAACAATTGATTTTACATTGAATGTTTTTTGCACTTTTAATTCAGTTATTAACTCTGTCCCCTTTTCTCTCAGTGGTCTACAGACCAATGTGGTGCAGAGAAGCCAGAGCTGTACTGATACAGGAGAGGGAAGGCGAAAAATGAGGGTGTCTTCTCATCTTCCAGGACTGGACAAGGTATGAAGGTGTGCTTTTAAAGGAAGGTTTTAATTCCCTAAAATGGTCAGAGCTGTTTGGTTCTGAGGTGCTTAAAGGTCTCGAACAGTCATTCTGATTCCCATATAAAATAGCCTAAAATACTGTAGACCCCTTAATATATTTTGGGGATAGAAATGCAAAGAAATGTAGATGTTCTTATTTTTTTCTCTCATGGCTAACTACCAGGAAGTTTGAAAACAGGCTGAGTGGACAGGGAGCTTATATTCGTGAGCTCGCCTTGACTGACAGCTCTTTGAAACACCTATGTCAAGAAACTTGGATGCAGTGTTGCAGTAAAATCTTCTCAAACAAATTTGGTGTTACACAAAGGAACAGAAACAACATTGAAATTTGCATGTCTCTTCTGATGCGGTTCACAGCCGCACTAACGGATGTGTTGACATGACAACTTTGTTCCATGCTGGCTGACCTAGCTAGCCAGTAACTATCATAAATCAATCAATCAAATGTATTTATAAAGCCCTTTTTACATCAGCCGATGTCACAAAGTGCTATACAGAAACCCAGCCTAAAACCCCAAACGGCAAGCAATGCAGATGTAGAAGCACGGTGGCTAGGGAAAAACTCCCTAGAAAGGCAAAAACCTTGGAAGAAACGTAGAAAGGAACCAGGCTCTGAGGGGTGGCCAGTCCCCTTCTGGCTGCGCCGGTGGAAATTATAACAATAGATGGCCATTAAGGCCAGTTCTTTCTCCAAGATCTTCAAACGTTCATAGATGACCAGCAGGGTCAAATAATAATCACAGTGCTTGTAGAGGTTGCAACAGGTAAGTACATCAGGAGTTAATGTCACTTGGCTTTTCATAGCTGGGCATTTAGATATTGAAATAGCAGATGCGGTAGAGAGAGAGAGAGTTGAAAACAGCAGGTCTGGGACAAGGTGTCACGTCCGGTGAACAGGTCAGGGTTCCATAGCCGCAGGCAGAAGATTTCAAACTGGTGCAGCAGCACGACCAGGTAGATTGGGGAGGAGCAAGAAGTCATCAGTACAGGTAGTCCTGAAGCATGGTCCTAGGGCTCAGATCCTCTGGGAGGGAGAATGGGAGAGACTAGCTAACACCAGACACAGATGAAAGGGGAGACGAGACATACAGTGCTGTACATTCAGAAAGTATTCAGACCCCTTGACTTTTTCAACATTTTGTTACGTTACAGCCTTATTCTAAAATTGATTGAATAGTTTATTCCCCCTCATCAATCTACACACAATACCCCATAATGACAAAGCAAACAAATAATGGCAAATGTATTAACATAAAAAAAGCAGATATTTACATAAGTATTCAGACCCTTTACTCAGTACTTTGTTGAAGCACCTTTGGCAGCGATCACATCCTCGAGTCTTCTTGGGTATGAAGCTACAAACTTGGCAAACCTGTATTTGGGGAGTTTCTCCCATTATTCTCTGCAGATCCTCTCAAGCTCTGTCAGGTTGGATGGGGAGTGTCGCTGCACAGCTATTTTCAGGTGTCTAAAGAGATGTTTGATCATTGGTGATGTCACCCTAATCCCCCCCCCCCCCTGAATCTAAGTGTTTGACATGGGCGAGGGGACCAGCAACTTTAAGATCAAACTTTATCAATGTAGAAGCAACAGTAATTTTTCATACTTTGGTCCAAATATCATCAAATATGGTTTTGACTGTTCATAACTTTTAATACATTGCTCTTCCTTTTTTTGTTGGTTTGTTGTCTCTGTACAGGCAAGTATTAAGCACAGCTATAATGCAGGAATCCTTCTGTCCTCTGAGAACAGCCGATCTCTTTCGGCACCCATCATTGTCCAAGACAAGAGGCATAGCTGGCGAGGTGTCATCGTGGCGTCGTCAACACCTTTTAATGCCCTCCAGTCGAAACAGGAGAGGTCCATTAGCCCTGAGAGCAATGATAGTATCTCTGAGGAGCTGAATCACTTCAAGCCAATAGTGTGCTCGCCGTGCACCCCACCAAAGCGACTACCTGACGGGCGAGTGATGGAACCGACAATTGTGAAGTCCACCCCCCGGAACTTATTCCGCAGCCTGCAGAGGCCCACCAGCTATGAAGCCAGCCCTACTATCCTCCAGAAATGGAAGCAGATAGAGGTGGACCGTCAGTCTGTCAAAGTGACCTCGAAGGGCACCTTGACCAGCCCCATGAACGAGGACCTTGTCTTCAAACCAAGCCCCATAGTGGAGAAGGACGGCAAGCACTGTAGCTGCGCTCCAGCTGCAAATAAGGGGAAAGTACACTTGGGTTGGTGTGCCAAGACTGATTCCTCTGGGCAACAGAATGAAAGAACTTGTGTACATAATAAACGAAGACTGATATTTGACCAGGCCATTGGAGAGACAGACCTCCATCAAAACCATACTACATTTGTAGCTTTAACCAGTGAGGAGACTGTAACAGAATGTGGGGTTTCTTCTGAGTCTGTGGTGGTACCTGAATCACATTTTGGACCAACTTCAATTCATCAAAATCCAACCTTAGTCTCACACGATATAAATGCCAGTGTTAGGGGTTGCAAACTTAAATCAAAGGACTCACAGGATCAGAGAAAAGAGTTGGACAATAGAAACTGTTCCCTGAACCAACCTACCTCAAGGAGGGGCAAGAAAAGGAGTCAGAAGACTAAACACCTGGAGGAGACAGAGTCTGGACTCAAGAGGCCAAGATCCCAGAGCCAAGATGGTTTCAATATAGAGTGTGCACAGGCTGACCTGTACATTCAACATGTACAGCACGAGAGAGAGGACAGAGAGCTAGCATTGAATCTTCAAAGACAGTTTGACAGGGAAGAGCAACAAGTAGACAAGCAAAAGGCCAGTCCTGACAAGTACTTTCTCCGGTCCTGCATGTCCAGTGAAAACAGAATCAAATGCAATCCACGCAGATCAGGAAGAATTTCCAAAAAGAACGAGCACTTTAATTGCAATTAATGGTTATTCTTGTGCTTTTAAAAAAAATAATTCACTTCTTGCATACAAGAACTTGACTGCTTTTGTTGCCCAGGTTCAAACTTAATTGCTTTTAAAGATGAATGAAAGATAGATAGATGAATGAATGAATGAATGAATGAAAGAAAGATGAATTAAGCCCTAGCTAGCCTGTCATAAATTGTTAATGTTCATTTTGATTTATTCCTATTAGATTTAGTGCCTACAAACATGATTTTGCTGAAACGTTAGGTACTATCATTATTTTCTTCTCGTTTGTAGTTACTCATGAACATTTTTAACTACACTACATTATACAGTATATTTCTGCAGTTAATGCACTGTGAGGAAAAAGAAAAAAATTACTCACAGTATGAGGTGGTGTTGAGATTCATACTGTGCAGACACTTGAACATGTAGGATTCTGATTCTAGCTCATCCAAGGATGTGGACACAAGATATAGCACTATTACTTTGTCAGACACTTAATTCAGATTCCCATTAACCCAGCTGAGTAACACCTGGGTCGTATTCCGTTTCCCATGGGACCATAGCTTTCCCCCATTCTGAGAATATGGAGACCCCAACAGAAGGTTGGCTCAGCCTCTTAAACACAGCGATCAATCGGAATATGAAATATTCTCATGCTCAGGCATTCAACAGTATTTGTCAAGGGTTTCAGAAATAGTATGTTTTGTCCTAGGAATATGCTATCCTTCACAGAACGTTCCGCTATATCAAATGTAGGATTAGGAAATGATAAGAGAATCGTGCAATGTTTCAGGACGGCATACCTTCCTCCAGCACTCGGCTCAGTGCCAGATGCAAATCACCAGTCATTTCTACGATCAAATTGAACTCAGACCTCAGAAGCTGATCTAGTGTTAGTGTTGTGCACGTTTCATTAGTGAAAGCTGATCCGAGAGCACTGTCATCCTATTGTTCATTTAATGATCCACACGTTCCTTACTGCTCCAACGATGATGCACTTAGCACCTCCTACGTGTAAGTTCCATTGCTGTGAAACCTTGCCCAGTTTATATCCTTGGCTCAGCTAAAATATCTTGTGCACAAGTTGTCGATTAGCACATCAACCGCTCTATATCTCATTGCCTTTCATAGCAGAATTTATTTAGTATAATTTGGTATTCTTTTTAGTTGAAGGTAGATTCAGCAATGTGGTGTTACCATGAACAGCAGGGTCTCTTGCGACACAGAGTTGCATAGATGATCAAATTGTTAAGTCACATTGATTGGGTTCTGTCAATGTTAGACAGTATTTGCCAGAGTAATGGTTAACATTGCAGGTGTACAGTCGCTCAAACTCTAAAATCTTTGGTTGCAACACAGCTCCTGGTCACGTCATATTGTTGAGTTAAAGGATCAGTGTGGCCAGGTTAAATATATGCAATCTGTGTTAACTTTGCTGAAAACTAGTACAGTAATATTCGAAAGGGGCACAATATTGACATGTTTTTTGGATGGTGGTTTTCTGATAATTTACTGATAACCAGTATGCATTTTCTGTCAATCTTATGCCCACACTTCTACCTCTACACTCACTGTTGCGTTGTTCTCAAATGATTAATGCCCTCTTATTGACTACCACAAACAAAAACATCTCTGCATGTGTATGGCACGGCCAAAGCATTATTGTTTAGATGTATATTCATCATGGGTTGACTGGTATATTATTAATTAGGATAGTTGTTTTATGCAATATTTCTATTAGAGATTCTACATTAATATATTTCATCAGCATTGTTATTTTTCTAATCTTTGAGTTGTAGTTACTTGTTGTTTGAGACGCTTATTCAAAGGGCTATTATATTTTATTTGAGATGTCATTCATATTCTATTTGATTCTTGTTTTCCTAAAGATGTATATTTTTCCAATGGCATATGCCCAAAAATTTGAGCTTTAATGTCCATTACTACTTAACATTTTTTAAAGGAGAAGATATTGCAATATTCATTTGCACATTTGTTGTGTACACATACTTGTATACGTACCTTTGTACATACAATATAAATACTCAGATGCATATTTTAGTATTGGAGGGGAGAAATAGGTTAGTGCCAAATGGCTGATTTCTGTCGACTTGTAATACATCTGCAGTTTTTTTGTTTACTTTCCTGATTGAAGATTAGGTTATTGAATCTTTATAGTAATCAGAATGTACCACTTGTATAGCTAATTGACAGCACTGTACTTTGAAGGAAACATCTTGTTCTGATCATGTCCATCCACATTCTGAAGGAACTGTAAAACACAATAACACATTCAAATGCAAAGGAGAGGTGAATTACTTCTTCTTTTCATTCAAGCACTTGTCTTGTTTTATTCTGTATCTGCTTTTTCTTCCCGGTCTCTGGTATTGAAATGTGAAATGTTTTTGAATGCTTAATGACTTGCCAAGACATTGATTTGATTGCTCAACTCAACGGCAGCGAAGACTTATCTCCCTCACTTATAATTGCAAACCAATGATTTTAATATTATTTCAAATCATTGGATGTCATACATAAAACTAAAAATGCTTTTAAATAAACAATTTTTATCACTTAAAAGTATTCATTTGAACATTAATTTAAACTTGAGTTTCTAGACAAATTCAATAAATCTTTTTTTTTTTTTGTCACTTTGCTTTTATCAGTATTTCAAGCAATATCCACTAGTGTTGATGCAGGTATAAAACCCTAGGAATTGTTATTTAATTGACACAGGCTGTTTCCAATCAATCAATACGGTTGTGTATTTGGTGGCGACGATCACCTAAGCCAGGAGAAGTGTAGCTCTGCAAATCTTAATCACACAACACCTAAGTGCAACTCCCTCCAAGTACATTGGTATCCCATGTCCCGCTGGCCTTTACTACACCAAACATTATATGCCATAGAAAACACTATTAAAGGGCGACTGCGCTTCCAGATTTGGCCTTTTTGTCATCAATGCTCATTAAGAAATGCTGCAAGGCATGACTGAAGGCAAACTAGAGTTGTCTTGGGGGTGTGTTTTGATGTGGGTGTTTCTTGGGTGTGTCTTTACTATTCAGTCACATCTGACAAAGTTTTGAAGTTGAGGACTTCTCCATTCCTGACTGACTCGCCATTTCAAGTTGGTCAGCAAATTCGGGTCTATGTGTAGGCTAAAGCCTGCGCTGACCTTATTTAACCAAGCTGACAGCACCTAGCTAGCGGAGCATGGTGATAGCTGCAGCTGGCTATCATACCTATGTAGCTGATATTTCTCTGTCAAATCAGTTATGGGAAGATAGCAAGAGCCAGTGCCAGGAAGGTGTTTCATAAGACACTCATTCTACAACACCTTGCTACGAACTTAGCTTGCAACTTAGTTTCAACATTTCATCACCTCATGTACACACAGTTGAAGTCAGAACTTTACATACACCTTAGCCAACTATATTTAAACTCAGTTTTTCACAATTCCTGACATTTAATCCTAGTAAAAATGCCCTGTCTTAGGTCAGTTAGGATCACCACTTTATTTTAAGAATGTGAAATGTCAGAATAATAGTAGTGATTTATTTCAGCTTTTATTTCTTTCATCACATTCCCAGTGGGTCAGAAGTTTACATACACTCAATTAGTATTTCGTAGCATTGCCTTTAAATTGTTTAACTTGGGTAAAATGTTTCGGGTAGCCTTCCACAAGCTTCCTACAATAAGTTGGGTGAATTGTGGCCCATTCCCCCTGACAGAACTGGTGTAACAGTCAGGTTTGTAGGCATCCTTGCTTGCACATGCCTTTTCAGTTCTTCCCACAAATTGTCTATAGGATTGAGGTCAGGGCTTTGTGATGGCCACTCCAATACCTTGACTTTGTTGTCCTTAAGCCATTTTGCCACAACTTTGGAAGTATGCTTGGGGTCATTGTCCATTTGGAAGACCCATTTTCAACCAAGCTTTAACTTCCTGACTGATGTCTTGATGTTGCTTCAATATATCCACATCATTTTCCATCCTCATGATGCCATCTATTTTGTGAAGCGCACCAATCCTTCCTGCAGCAAAGCACCCCCACAACATGATGCTGCCACCGCCGTGCTTCACGGATGGGATGGTGTTCTTCGGCTTGCAAGCCTCCCCCTTTTTCCTCAAAACATAACAATTGTCATTATGGCCAAACAGTTCTATTTTAGTTTCATCAGACCAGAGGACATTTCTCCAAAAAGTATGATCTTTGTCCCCATGTGCAGTTGCAAACCGTAGTCTGGCTTTTTTATGGTGGTTTTGGAGCAGTGGCTTCTTCCTTGCTGAGCGGCCTTTCAGGTTATGTCGATATAGGACTTGTTTTACTGTGGATATAGATACTTTTACACCGGTTTCCTCCAGCATCTTTACAAGGTCCTTTGCTGTTCTGGGATTGATTCGCACATTTCACATCAAAGTACGTTCATCTCTAGGAGACAGAATGCGTCTCCTTCCTGAGCGGTATGACGGCTGCATGGTCCCATGGTGTTTATACTTGCGTACTATTGTTTGTATAGATGAACGTGGTACCTTCAGGCGTTTGGAAATTGCTCCCAAGGATGAATCAGACTTGTGGAGGTCTACAATTTTGTTTCTGAGGTCTTGGCTGATTTCTTTTGATTTTCCCATGATGTCGAGCAAAGAGTTTGAAGGTAGGCCTTGAAATACATCCACAGGTACACCTCCAATTGACACAAATTATGTCAATTAGCCTATCAGAAGCTTCTAAAGCCATGACATCATTTTCTGGAATTTTCCAAGCTGTTTAAAGGCACAGTCAACTTACTGTATGTAAACTTCTGACCCACTGGAATTGTGATATAGTGAATTATAAGTGAAATAATCTGTCTGTAAACAATTGTTGGAAGAATTACTTGTGTTATGCACAAAGTAGATGGGCTAACCGACCTAGATTGAAGTAATTAAAATGAGTTTTAATGACTTCAACCTAAGTGTATGTAAACTTCCGACTTCAACTGTACATGTACATCAACTGCCCGGTCTTGAGTCAGCTCATCTGTCCTACAACACAATATTCTAGAACTGGCTAGTTTTGTCTTGTCTCTCTTTATGTCCGCTGTTATCTTTCCCAGGGGACAAATCCCAGAACTATACTTAACAAAAATATAAACGCAACATGTTAAGTGTTGGTCCGATGTTTCATGAGCTGAAATAACATGTCCCAGAAATGTTTTTTTACATCCCTGTTAGTGAGCATAATAATGAGAATAATAATCCATCCACCTGACAGGTGTGGCATATCACGAAGCTGATTAAACAGCATGATCATTACACAGGTACACCTTATGCTGGGGACAATAAAAAGCCACTCTTAAATGTGCAGTTTTGTCATACAACACAATGCCACTGATGTCTCAATTTTGAGGGCCCGAACAATATGCATGCTGACTGCAGGAATGTCCACCAGAGCTGTTGCCAGAGAATTGAATGTTCATTTTTCTACCATAAGCCGCTTCCAACGTCGTTTTAGAAAATGTAGGACCGCCACATCTGGCTTCCTAACCTGCAGGATTATCTGAGACCAGCCACAAGGACAGCTGATGAAACTGGGGATTGGCTGGGCCTGGCTCCCCAGTGGATGGGCCTGGCTCCCAAGTGGGTGGGCCTATGGCTGCGACCCTTCACAGTCATGTGAAATCAGACCCGTTGACTTGTCTGAGGCCGTAGAGCTCCGAGACAGGATTGTGTCGAGTCACAGATCTGGAGAAGGCTACCAAGACATTTCTGCAGCATTGAAGGTCCCCAAGAACACAGTGGCCTCCATCATTCTTAAATGGAAGAAGTTTGGAACCACCAAGCCTCTTCCTAGATCAGGTGGCAGCATCATGCTGTGGGGATATTTTTCTGCGGCAGGGGCTTGTAGGCTAGTCAGGATCGAGGCAAAGATGAACGGAACAAAGTACAGAGAGATCGTTGATGAAAACCTGTTCCAGAGTGCTCAGGACCTCGGCTAACCTGTACCCGCGCACATTGACTCGGTACCGGTACCCCCTGTATATAGCCTCGTTATTGTTATTTTATTGTGCTACTTTTTATTATTTGTTACTTTAGTTCATTTGGTAAATATTTTTTTAACTCTTTCTTGAACTGCACTGTTGGTTAAGGGCTTGTAAGTAAGCATTTCACGGTAAGGTCTACACCTGTTGTATTTGGCGCATGTGACAAATAAAGTTTGATTTGATTTGAAGGTAAACCTTCCAACAGGATAATGACCCTAAGCACACAGCCGAGACAATGCAGGTGTGGCTTCGGGACAAGTCTCTGAATGTCCTTGAGTGGCCCAGCCAGAGCCCAGACTTGAACCCGATCGAACATCTCCAACCTGACAGAGCTTGAGAGGATCTGCAGTGAAGAATGGGAGAAACTCCCCAAATACAGGTGTGCCAAGCTTGTACCGTCATACCCAATAAGACTCAAGGCTGTAATTGCTGCCAAAGGTAGTTCAACAAAGTACTGAGTAAAGTGTCTGAATACTTACGTAAATGTGATTTTTCCGGGGGGTTTTATAGAAATCAGCAAAATTTTGGAAAAAACGTTTTGCTTTGTCATGATTGGGTATTGTGTGTAGATTGATGAGGGGAAAAAAACTATTTAATACATTTTAGAATAAGGCTGTAACGTAACAAAATTTGGAAAAAGTCAAGGGGTCTAAATACTTTCCGAATGCACTGTATGTGTGCACCAGTGGTGGAAAAAGTACCCAATAGTCATACTTGAGTAAAAATAAAGATACCTTAACAGAAAATGACTCAAGTAAATGTGAAAGTCACCCAGTAAAATAGTACTTGAATATACTTAAGTATCAAAAGTAAATGTTATTGCTCAAATATACTTAAGTATCAAAAGTAAAAATAATTTACATGTATTTTTATTAAGCAAACCAGAAGACACTATTATTATTATTTTTTACATAATATACAAATGAGGCATTTTTGTTTAGTGAGTCCGCCAGATCAGAGGCAGTAGGGATGACCAGGGATGTTCTCTTGATAAGTGTGTGAATTGGACCATTTTCTTATCCTGCTTATCATAAAGCATATGATTTTGACACTGTATTGGTAATCCAATGTGCAAGTCTCTAGTTATGCTAGTTATGATTAAGGGCTGGTTAGCATGTGATGATGAAAGCAACTTAGGTAAGAATGCTCCATTTGGCCGAAGCATTGCCTTAGATCCATCTTCTGCTAAAGTGAGGAATGGATAGAAAGCACATGTAATTCTCCAACACGCTTGGCTGAATCATGGTCGTCACACCACTTCCTGAACACATTTGACTTTTAGGAATACAAGGTTTGCTTAGAGCAGGGCTTTCCAACCCTGTTCCTGGAGAGTTACCATCCTGTAGGTTTTTACTCCAACCCTAATCTAGCACACCTGATTCTAATAATTAGCGGGTTGATCAGCTGGGGTTGGAGCGAAAACCTACAGGAGGGTAGCTCTCCAGGAAAAGGGTTGGAGAACCCTGGTATAGAGGCTGCCTGAATTGTATCAATTACCAAGGAAGGCAGCCCTGCAGCTAGAAGGCGGACAGATTCAGGGGCCACACCCGCAACTTCAGAATGCTGGGTTTGGGGTGCCAAAGCCTTACATTTGCTTATGACAGGAGGTCCGCTCGAAGAGGGAGTTCCCATGGTCAGTTGTACAAGGTCTAAAACCAGTGTTGCTGTGGCCAATGTGGAGCAACAAGTAGAACGGACGTGCACTCGAGACTGATCTTCCTCAAGACACCAGGGAGCAAGGGAGTTGGTGGAAACGCATACAGCAGCCCCCCTTGCCATCTGTGTGATAAGACATCGACCCAGAGAGGGCCTGCTGGACCCTTTATGGAGAACCACATAGGACAATGGGTTGTGCGAACAGATCAGAAATGGCCCAGATCATCTCCACTACTGTGGGATGTATACTCCAGTCTGAAGGAAGAGGGTCTCCTCTGGAGAGAAGGTCTGCTGCCTAATTCTCCACCCCCGGCAGGTGTATTGCTAAAGGAACGTAAGGTGTCTGTTTGCCAAAAGCAGTAGCTACCTTGTGCAGTGCCAATTACCTCAGTCCACCCTGGCGGGTGATGTGTGCAACCATGTTTGTGTTGTCTGGTCCTCAGTACTGGGAGGAAGTACTGGGAGGAAGTGCCGGAGTGCAAGGTGAACCATCTTGAGCTCCAGTACATTGATGTGAGCTATTGTCCATGGTGCTGGCTATACACCATGGACCCCTGACTGGTTCAAGACTGCTCCCCATCCCTGTAGGGAGGCAACTGTGGTCAGTCACCCAGTTGTAAACTCTGCCTAGGAGAACTCGACTAGGAGTTTGTAGTGCTAGGCACCACCATTGTATTGCTCTCCAGCAACTAATTGAAATTGTCAGCTTTTTGTGTTTGTCCCTTCTGGGACACATATTGTGTCTGTTGTACCAGTGCTGTATTGACCGCATGTGGAGCAAGCCCAATGGTAGAGCATGGACTGCAGCAGCTAGGAGGCCTAGGTGTCACCTGTTTTCTCAGTTTGAGTGTTGAAAGACTAGTTGTCAATGACACCACTCTTTCTGGAGAGTGTTGCTCGCATGATTTGATTGTCCAGTGACAAGCCCAGTAATTGCACAAACTGAGTGGGGACCAGATAACTATTTTCCAAGTTCATTGTTAGTCCCAACTTGGACAGGTGAGGTGAGACCATGGATGGGCAATTGGGCATCATTGGAAAAAGTGAGCATGTAAGTATTCCATACAGTAAGTTGTGACGAACTCACTGTTTTGGACTAGACTGACTTTATAACCCAAAATTATCCTATTTACACTTTGTAGTCAGTTTTGACACTATAATTGATGTTTCTGACTCACATGGATGCCACATATGCTGTTTAAAACCAGAGTTGGTTCTAAGGGGCAGTTGACCTTTGACTCCATCTCAAGCTGCAGAAATGCTCAGAGGTTTGGATAAGTTGAAGGTGTCCCACCTTCCATCACTCCCAAGCCGGATTGCATTTTTATATTTGAGCGCCCAATATCTTTTATATAATGAAGTCACAAAATGGTTACCGAGTACGTTTAGTGGAGTCTCCTGGCGTGCAAAACGAGCAGCCCCAGAGAGAAGACCAAAGTGGAGTACGGGGGATCGAGAGTGAAATGTTGGCGAAACTGTGACTGAGAGGGACTTGTTCTATTTTATTTTTTAGCTGGGTTAAATATTATAAACTTCTCAGAAACCGACCTAAACAGAAACCTTATCCATAGCGACTTACAGTAGTGAGTGCATATATGAAAGAGTGGTACTCTGGTTGGTTTTGTGGCGCTAGTCTGTAAACAGGAAGAGGTGCATATTTCTTCTTCGCCCATCAGCATTCGGTCACTGAGCAACCAAGCTAAAGTTAGCTAGTGAGTCACAGAAATGTACGTTCAGCCTGTTCATTATGTCAGTCCGATTGGACTTGTCTTACTTAATCAGCATGGCTTAACATAGTTTCTTTCGTTTTTGACTTCGACATTCTTGCTGAATAGATTATTTGATAGCTAACATCCTGGCGCTGCTAGCTAATGCTAACGACGCTAGCTAACCTCTCTATGCCTCCATCTAGTTCCCAAGTCAACTTTGCTTTCGAACTTAGTAATCATCTGTAACGTTGTTTTACATGCAATCATACTAGCTACCTAGATATTGTGTTAAAAACCCTGTTGATGTCATGTGTTGTTTCTTTGGAGCGAGCTAGCTAATATATCACTAGGTAGCTAGGTGGTTGATGTGGTGTACAATAGGCTAGTAACGTTACCATTACAATATTAATGAATAACAACAATATAGCCTTGTTGGTTGATATGGGGTGCAGTAGGCTACAGTACACCATTACTAAATGATAACAACGTAGCCTTGTCACCAGTTAGTAGGTGGTTGGTTGATTGGGTGGGGAGTACAGTAGACTACAATACAGCAACAATAGCCTTCCTACTGTTCTGTTATTCGTTGATTCTGGAAATTGTTAAATTAGCTAATACTATAGAAACATCACACATTAATGCAGCTGTGGCGGTGCCACGTTATCTTTATCCATACAATAGCTGCTGCTATAAATATGCCCTTTACTTGAGAGCTCTGTCCTCTTTGCCAGGTCTCTCTTGACAAAAGTGTTATTTTTGACCTGGTCAAATTAGCTAACGGTTGTGTGCACTCTCACTAGATAGAATTGTGTGGTTTGGTGGCAGATTTTCAAAAGAATATAGACATGTACAGTATATAATCAGCAATTCTCAATCAGATGAGACACACAGCTAACCCAAATTGAATTTAATTCATTCATAAATGTGTACACTAATTATTGTTAATATTCCAATTCTCTAGGCTCTCCATTCCCGAACCTGAAGCCCTGTGTCCCCAGCAGGAAAGACCAGTATAAAGTGTTGGCTTAAGGTACAACTTCCTATTAAAGAAATGTAAGATAACTCAATGTCATATTTAGATTCAGAGTTACTGACATGAATAGAAACATATACAAGCAATCTATCAAATGTATTTTATATAGCCCTTTTTACATCAGCAGTTTTCACAAAGTGCTTATACAGAAACCCAGCCTGAAACCCCAAAGGGCAAGCAATGCAGGCGTAGAAGCACAGTGGCGAGGAAAAACTCCCTAGAAAGGCAGGAATCTAGGAAGAAACCTAGAGAGGAACCAGGCTGTGAGGGGGGGCAGTCTTCTGGCTGTGCTGGTGGAGAATGTCCTACTACAAGGATGTGGTCAGGTTGACACACTTCTAAGTCACAATAACACATATCACCCCCCCCCCCCCCCCCCCCCATCAAGACTGACAAAGCAGAGATGGGTGGCTGACAAGGAAAAATAAAACACAACATGCACACTGTCTCTGTCACACACACTCACACACATTATTCCCAATATAAATAAGTTGTAATTACTTGTTTATTTTATGTTTGCTCCATTTTATTTTAGGATTGTAGATATCTACTCCTACATATCCATTCTTAATATCTACATAATTACTCTAAATATCTATCCAAGTGTGATTGATAATATTGTATAAGACTATTGCTTAATGTGTACAGTTTGAGTAAATTGTTTTTTTCTGAGTTTAAAAACATGCCTTCCTCTCACACACACATTAGAACCAATGTAAACACATTGTTAAATGTATGTATGTTCCATTTTAATTGAGGATTGTGTGCAATAAAGAACATTCACAGTTTAAGCAACAGTTTGGTTTATTGGATATTTCTATGATTAAAATGAATGGCCAAAAGGAAGTCGGCAGACCTGCAACCCTTGGAGTGTGTGCAGGTTTTGTCACCTGGAGCTGAAACAGTGAGAGATGAGGAGGGAGGTGAGGAAGAGTGCAGTTTAAATGTTTATCATTAATAACAGACACAATTTTATAATTGATACATAAAAGAGTGAAAAATAGCTGCTTTATTCTGATTATTTAGTGTTTTAATTAGTCAACAAGTAGTGCCCCAAGCAGGGCTCGAACCGTGTCTCAAAAGTAGCAGAAAAGGTCAACAAAATGTATGTTACGCCTATACACTACTGGCTTTCGCGGGTACCTAATGGAAATCAATCCCACAACCTTAGCGTTTCAAGCGCCATGCTCTACCGACTGAGCTACAAGGGACCATTTAGCAGTGTGGTTAAGGTTAGGTTTCAAATCCAGACTGTATCACAACCGGCCGTGATTGGGAGTCCCATAGGGCGGCGCACAATTGGCCCAGCGTCGTACGAGTTTAGCCGGTGTAGGCCGTCATTCTAAATACGAATTTGTTCTTAACTGACTTGCCTAGTTAAATAAATGTTTAATTAGAAGAAAAAAAATGTAATCAGATTGGAAGAATATAAATTGTAGAAATGGGCGGGGTTTATGACTTTGGCGCTTGCCCAGATAGTTGACGACCCTGTCAGCAGGTCGAGCTAAAATGAGGGGATTCGATCAATCTTGCCCGGGCGCCTAGGTAGGCGTGTTTTGCATCGGTTGAGAGTGATTGCATTCGTTTTGCAACCGGGCTGCTTCCCGGGCGAGAGTCAGATGCCCCTTTCAAAGTCCACGGTGAAGTCGGCTCAAAACAAACGTGACGTAATTAAGCACGTGGAATAATGAGTATGATTCTGTGTTTTCACATGCACAAGTGATTGCTTTTGATAAATTAAACATACATTTTATGGAAAAGAGATCTTGTTGCACCATGTTGCCTTGTTGACACCACCATGTTCAGCATAATCGAATTTTCCCATTGAATCCTCATTCTTTGTTTCAACCGTGGATCAATGAAAACATTGGCCAATCATTTGAAGCGTCCAAACCGCTTCCGTATACGTACTTCCTTCCTAGTTTATTTGGTTGGCTGCAAAAAATTATAATCTTAGCCAATCACATTGTCCCAGGTCACACACAGCAAACCTATAGGAAGGAAAGATGGCAGCCAGAAATGGGAAGAATGGTCTACTTGAGAAAGTAAGAATTATTTTACACTAATTCATTATACACGGACATTGTTCATTTTGTAAGACACAGGGATCGGTAATTAAACCTGTCATGTTTGGGTATTTTTCAATAGTTGGCCACCTAGTCAATATTGTATTACTCCACGTCAAGCATGTGTGCCAGACAGACCGTTCATTTTGAGTTAAGCTAACGTTAACTGTAGTTGTTAGCAAGCTACTGTAGTTTTATTTGCTAGAAGGAAGTAAAGGAATTGGCTATGCAAATAACGTGGGCTTTAGCGGTAATGTTATTTGTAGGTTGTAATTTAAAGAGGAATGCAGAACTTCTTTGAAGTGAGGGAAGCTGATTGACCAGATACCTAACTTGGCTAAGCTATTGCTAGCCTAGCATGCTAGCTAATATTCTTCCTTGTTGTTGGCTAAGTCAGATGTTAACACTACGCGCTAGATGCATTATATTTTCAAAAGTATGTGGACACCCCTTCAAATTTGTGGATTCGGCCATTTCTGCCACACCCGTTGCTGACAGGTGTATAAAATCGAGCACACAGCCATGCACTCTACATAGACAAAAGTAGGCAGGATAATGGCCATACTAAAGAGATCAGTGACTTTCTAAATTTCTGCTAGAGCTGTCCCAGTCAACTGTAAGTGCTGTTATTGTGAAGTAGAAACGTCTAGGAGCAACAACGGCTCAGCTGTGAAGTGATAGGCCACACAAGTTCACAGAACAGGATTGCAGAGTGCTGAATCGTGTAGCACGTAAAAATCGTCTGTCTTCAGTTGCAACCCTCACTACAGAGTTCCAAACTGCCTCTGGAAGCACAATAACTGTTCGTCGGGAGCTTCATGAAATGGGTTTCCATGGCCGAGCAGCCGCACACAAGCCTAAGATCACCATGCGTAATGCCAAGAGTCGGCTGGAGTGGCAATAGTCTCTGGAGTGATGAATCACGCTTCACCATCTGGCAGTACGACTGACAAATTTGTGTTTGGCATCTTCCAGGAGAACGCTACCTGCCCCAATGTATAGTGCCAACTGTAAAGTTAGGTGGAGGAGGAATAATGGTCTGGGGCTGTTTTTCATAGTTCAGGCTAGGCCCCTTAGTTCCAGTGAAGGGAAATCTTAGCGCTACAGCATACAATGACATTCTAGACGATTCTGCGCTTCCAACTTTGTGGCAACAGTTTGGGGAAGGCCCTTTCCTGTTTCAGCATGACAATGCCCCCGTGCACAAAGCGAGGTCCTTACAGAAATGGTTTGTCTAGATTGGTGTGGAAGAACTTGACTGGCCTGCACAGAGCCCTGACCTCAACTCCATTGAATACCTTTGGGATGAATTGGAAAGACGACTGCAAGCCAGACCTAATCGCTCAACGTCAGTGCCCCACCTCACTAATGCTCTTGTGGAAGTCTTCCCAGAAGAAAGGGGGGACAAACTCTATATTAATGCCCATGATTTTGGAATGAGATACTTTTGGTCATGTAGTGCAAAATATTTCATTGTCTCTGTCTGGTCCACATCAGGTAGACATCAATCGAAAAATAGGAAATGACTATGAAATTGTCAAAAATGTTGGTTGTGTATATTACTTAATTCTTATTTGATGACTTTATTATTTTTCATTCTTTAAAGTCATCTCATCTCTGCTCAGGCAGTAGCAGCCAAATGCCAGATTATGTTTGTGCTCCCCATACTGTACTGCAGGGATCATCAACTAGATTCAGCCAATGGCAGATTTATACTTTTTTTTTTTTTTTCTTGAGCGGATAGTCTGTGGGCCGGGACATAATTGCAAATAATTTGTAGACTGCAAATTTACCGCAAGAAGCCCAAACATATATAATATATGACTAAAACAAAATAATTAATTGTATACGATCACATGGCTCTCTTTTGTGTGAGAATACGTGGGAACAGGTTTCTTGAATTAAAATCACTTGGAGCTGATTTCCTAGCGTTTAAGCTGAAAGCTTGGGGGCCCAAAGCAAACCACTGCCAGTTGAGGAACCCTGCTGTACTGTCTTTAGTTATCCTATTTACTGTAGCTAGCCTGCCTAAGCATGCTGCAGAGTTGTCTGACAATCATTTGTCAACTTCTTCAAAGTAGATAAGGCATACTTTCACGAACTGTCTCATTCCCTCTCTCTCATAGTTGTTACACACAGACCGCATGAGAGAAGAATGTATCTAACCGAACATAACAGGCGTAAAAGTGTATCCATCTCAGTCCAAGCTGGGAAAAAAAGGTGCAATGGATTTTGGTCATTGTAGTTAATTACCACGTTTCTGCACTGGACTAGGTTGAGTATTTGCTTAATGAAAACTACAACTCCTTTCAGCCCAGCATCCCACATAGTTCTTGACTTGATTTCTCTCTAGATAAATTATCGTTGGGCTCACACAAAAAAAAGAACCTAATGGAATTCAAGTAATTGAACAGATGTTGGTCAATTAGTTGTTAAATAACCAGAAATAAACTAAATGTTGGTTAATCACTCAGTACTATAGGAAAGTATAATTACAATCTTTTCAAAGCGCTGGTAGTGCCTTCAGAATTCTATCACTTGAAGCATGCTCACAAGATAAAAATGCATACATACTTGCCAAGCTCGTGTGTGTTTTTATGGTTCTGTGCATGCTTCAGGTGATTAGAAATCTGAACGCTTTGAAAAGTTGACGTAATTATACTTCCCTGTGGATATATTGTCTCACATTTCTAAGTATAATTTTATTCAACATTCTGTCGTGTATAGGTTGTGAGAGACCTTTCCTGTTTTAAACACTAATTTCTGCCCAACGTAGAATTCAATGCAATTTAATGTTGGGTTTGCAGGCAACTGCTTTTATAATGTATGACCATTGACCAAAGATAAATTATCTAAATATTTTGTAATTATAAGTTTGTATTATCAAAGGCCTGGATGAATGAATGTTGGTGTACATATAGCCTAGCTACATTTAAAGCTGTGTTCATGTTGGCAGTTTGAAGTGACTTCAATTCTATTTATTTGCATATCCGATTCAAATTGTTATTTTTCCTGTAGCCTGAACAGCCAAAAAGCACATGGAATCAGATATTTCAAGCCACATTTAAAACCACCTTCGTAGGTGGTTTCAAGTCAGGTACAAATTTGATTCCTGACCATGTGACTTGTCTGAACGGTCAAATCTGATTTATTTTCTCTGTTTTATTAGACTTATTTAGCATATCTTGGTGCTTGCTAGCTACTTTGTTGACAGTTTGTCAAGAACATATGGTAGCTAATTATCTTAATTGTTTACAAGCAAATCAGTGAATGTGCTAGAAAGCTAAGCCGCTAACTAGCTAGGACACGTTTTGAAAGTTGGATAATCTTATATCATTTGTGGCTTTAAGTGTTCTTACCCTAGGATTTTGAACATTCAAAGCAACTGGGAAACGTCCATGGCAGGCATTGTCACCTTAGCTTGCTACATAACTTCTGAGTGATAGGAAGCACGAACACCACCACAAATCAGCCTACACCACTGCACACAACCCCTTGTTACTATGACAACTAGCATAGCCTTGTCAGCAAATGACTGCTGTCTGAACACACACACATCCGATTTGGTCACTTGTAACTGTCAGTAGTCGAAAACGGATTTCAAAAACAAAATTTGAGCATTTAAGGCCTGCACTGTGAACAAGGCTTAATAGTCATCTGCAATAGGAGTTTGGTACAGGAGCAAACTGTCTGTCAGGAACTGTATTGTGCATACTATTGACCATTTGTCATTTGTTTTCAGTGGAGGATTGATGAGAAACCTGTGAAGATTGACAAATGGGATGGTGCAGCTGTCAAGAATTCTCTTGATGATGCAGCAAAGAAGGTTTGCATACAGAACAATGAGGGGAAAACATTTACACACAGACAATCATTAGCTGATTTCAACAGTCTCTTGTATGTTAAAAAGGTGTATAATTTAGATAATTTTTTCAGTTTTGATCATATTTTCTAACATTCATCAGGTCCTCTTGGAGAAGTATGGTTATGCAGAGAACTTCAATCTCGTAGATGGACGTCTCCTTATTTGCACAATCTCCTGCCTCTTTGCCATCGTAGCTTTAATTTGGGACTTCCTTCATCCATTCCCTGAGTCCAAGCCAGTCCTGGCAATCTGTGTCATATCATATCCTTTTAAGGGAAAAATAATTAACTTACTGCTTTGTCACAATAGCAGACATGCATAAAGATGGCATGACTGCCAACAGTTTGAGGTAATTTAGTACTACTACTGCCACCACGATTCCTCACACTTACCACTGTACAATACACTCATTTACATAATCCAACTGAAGTTAGCGAATATTAATATTGGGAAGTGTGTAGAGGAATGACGGCAGTGTTCATTGTGCTAAATTATGTGAAACTGTTGTGCAAGTGAACTTTATTCTGTCATCTAATCTTTACAGTCCGTTGGTGTAATGCAATCAGAACACAGAAGAACCTAACATTGCTTTTAGAAAACAATTAATCCAACTGTTGATATTGCTTTAAAGGCCTCTACAGTTTTATTTATTTTATGTCCATTTGGATATTTACAGACTACTTATATGTTTTTGATATTATTACTCACCCTAAATCTTTAATTACCCAAATGTACATTCTCACAGCTTAGTGACTTAATTGTCCTTCCAAAAATGTTCACAATTGTATTCTGGAATTTATATGTCCATGTTTTCCCTAACTGATCCTTACGTATTTCATAATGATGGGCATTCTAACCTTATACACCTCCTACCAAGAAAAGAACTTCTTCCTCGTTTCTGTCCAGAAAGACCCTGCTGGCATGGACCCTGACCACACCTGGCAGCTTTCATCTAATCTGAAAAGGTATTTTTTATTTTTATGGTTTACTTTGTGTGCCATTTTTTGGTACTATCAAATTGTATGAGAGATAATGCCTGGTAATGTTTTTAATTTATCTTGATATTGAAAAGTCTTGCCTAGCAAATTGTTTTCGTTTCCATGAGTTGACTGTGTGTTTTGTGACTTCTACTCTCTGCAGGTTTGATGACCAGTACACATTAAGAGTGTCCTTCACAGATGGGAAGTCCAAACACACTCGGGAGCAAGAGATCACGAAGTCTGTGGGGGCTTTCTTTGACGGGAATGGAACGCTGGTCATGGACCAGTTTGAAAAGTGTGTGTCAAAACTCCATGATACCTTGGCCATTGAAAAGAAGACCAAATAATAATGATCAGACATAGCCTTCTTTACGATGCTGCACCACACCGGTAGAAACCGCAGTAGAGTACACTGGTATTGTACGGTCCTGGGTGCATTTGAATTAGTTATTGGTTGTTATAAAAGTCTGCACGCCAGCATTTGTTGTCCATTGTTTCATTTGTCCAATAAATGTTTTGACTGTCCATAAATGTTTTTCTTCCAATATTTACCTTGATACAAGTCTCACGTAGACATTGCTTTTAAGGACCCCTATGACCACTCAAACAAAGATTAATTCACTTGACCGGCGCAAAACATATTTATCTTCACCGTTGAATGCCTGTTCTAAAAATGAACAGAGATTGGTCCTCTGACTTTTCTTCCCCACATCTTATGCTGTAGGACAAAGCCTTACGTAATGCGTGCCGTGAATGACTGGATACTTTTTGTTGGGAATTATGTAAAACACGTTAATTTTTGTCCTTAAAGCCTTATTCAATGTAACTAATGTATTTGAAAAGCTTTGCAATTCTACATGTATTTTTCTGTTAATGGATTTTGTTACTATGTAGTTACCATAAGGCTTTGAAGGGCAAAGGGACTGTATCCACACATTTTGTACTGTCATCACCATGCCTCTCTTCAATACATGGTTTGTTGGAATCAGTTTTGGTGAATCTGCCACGTCCTTTTGCGATATTACAACCACAATGACGTTATTTGTAGGGTGGCAGTTAGCCTTGCGGTTAGAGGGTTGTGCCAGTAACCGAAAGGTCGCGGGTTTGAATACCTGAGCCGACAAGGTGAAGAAAAAATAAAATAAATAAAAAGGCCTTGAGCAAGGCACTTAACCCTAATTTGTTCCAGGGGTTGACCCTGTAGGTACGCCATCATTGTAAATAAGAATTTGTTCTTAACTGACTTGCCTAGTTAAATACTTAAAAAAAAAAAAAAAAAATCCCCTCCAGATATTGAACATCATTGCACGCAGAGAAGAAACTCAGAGTATGTACTTTTTTTTTTATGTTGCTGGATGTTGATCTCCTTTTCAAAAACAAACGGCCTGGGGGTGACCAGTGGCGCTGTTTCACCTTTTGTGGCTCTTAGCTTTAAAGCAGGGATAATTGTTTTGATGTACATGTTTTGTCAACGATTTGAAAATTATATAGTATTGATCAGTTATCCTCACCCAGGAGTGCATGACCATTGATTTTCAATTCCCAGTCTCACGGAATATTGAATACACACACAGCAGATTTTTTTAGAGACTTAATTTATAATGTAAAGGTTTCCTGGATACAGTTTATTTCTCTGTAGTATGACATTAAAAGTGAGTGCTTCAGAGTGACTTTTTTTTGTCTAGATTTTTGGCTTTAGCAACCTTACTGTACATGCCTGTTCATATAAGTTTCAAATAAAGTTAGAAGCCATTTTTACATTGTTTACTTTATTGGCCTGTGTCTCAATGAATAGGAGTGCTGATCTGGACATGTATCCACAAAGTAGAAAAGTGGTCCTAAGTGCTGAGAATAGAGAGATTTTACTCCTACACTTGTGTAAAAATAAAAGTTATGCATGAAGCTTACGTCCAGTCCCACCTAGTTGACATTATATATACAGTATATGAGACCTCATGAGCTGTCCTAAACAGTTAAGAGTTACCAGCAGGTGTCTTTGTTAGTTCACCACAGACTGACAATTGCTTTGGAGATTTTTTAAAATATATATATTTCTATATGATCAACCCATAAATAATCTAGACCTACATGCAACAGTGCTTATGACAATGATTTCATGAGGCCTAATTTACATGATATACAATGCCTTCAGAAAGTATTCACACCCCTTGACTTTTTCCACATTTTGTTGTGTTACAGCCTGAATTTAAAATGGATTACATTTAGATTTTGTGGCACTGGCCTACACACAATACCCCATAATGTCAAAGTAGAATTATGTTTACAAATGAATACAAAAGTAAAAGCTGAAACGTCTTGAGTCAATAAGTAATAATCCCTTTGTTATAGCAAGAAGACTAAATCAGGTTCAGGATTTAACATTTGCTTAACAAAGTCACAAGTTGCATGGAATCACTCTGTGTGCAATAATAGTGTTTAACACAAAGACCAGGGAGGTTTTCCAATGCCTCGCAAAGAATGGCATCTATTGGTAGATTGGTAAAAAAACAGACATTGAATATCCCTTTGAGCATGGTGAAGTTATTAATTAAACTTCGGATGGTATGTCAATACACCCGGTCACTACAAAGATACAGGCGTCCTTCCTAACTCAATTGCCGGACTGGAAGGAAATCAGTCAATTTAAATAAATTCATTAGGCCCTAATATATGGATTTCACAAGTGGGAATACAGATATGCAACTGTTGGTCACAGATACCAGTCAGTATCTGGTGTGACCACCGTTTTCCTCATGCAGCGCGACACATCTCCATTGCATAGATTTGACCAGGCTATTGATTATGGCCTGTGGAATGTTGTCCCACTCCTCTTCAGTGGCTGTGCGAAACTGCTGGATATTGGCGGGAACTGGAATGTCAAGTCGTACACGTCGACCCAGAGCATCCCAAACATGCTCAATGGGTGACGTCTGGTGAGTATGCAGGCCATGGAAGAACTGGGACATTATCAGCTTCCAGGAATTGTGTACAGATCCTTGCAACGTGGAGCCGTGCATTATCATGCTGAAACACAAGATAATGGCGGCGGATGAATGGCACAACAATCTCTGTTCACAAATGTTGACATCAGCAAACCGCTTGCCATCACAACGCCATACACATGGTTTGCAGTAGGACGTACTGACAAATTCTCTAAAATTACGTTTGAGGCGGCTTATGGTAGAGAAATCAAAACTTGAGACATCTGTGGCATTTTAGAGTGGCCTTTTATTTTCCCCAGCACAAATTGCACTTGTGTAATGATTTTTAATTTTATTTTTATTTAACCTTTATTTAACTAGGCAAGTCAGTTAAGAACAAATTCTTATTTACAATGACAGCCTACACCGGCCAAACTCGGACGACGCTGGGCCAATTGTGCGCCGCCCTATGGGACTCCCAATCACGGCAGATTGTGATACAGTCTGGATGATGATCATGCTGTTTAATTAGCTTCTTGATATGCCACACCTGTCATGTGGATGGATTATCTTGGCAACAGAGATACGCACACTAAAAGGGATGTAAACAAATTTGTGCACACAATTTCAGAGAAATAAGCTTTTTGTGTGTCTGAAAAGTTTCTGGGATCTTTTTCAGCTCATGAAACATGGGACCAACACTTTACATATGGCGTTTATATTTTAAATATTCATGAATGATCAAGGTCTTGCCTAAAAATGTGCACTTTTACTTTTCTCATAATTAAGTTATAACTGATAGAATACGCTCTGAGCAGTTGTGACAACTTGCCCTGTAGCGGGTATGGGGCAACCTGTCACAATGTTATCTGTGCTGTTAGTGCCAACAGTTGAAGCATTATTCATCAAATTATACTATTTGAAGTAAGAGTATTCTCAAAAAAGCTAACTACATGATTGGAAGTATATCTAATTTCACTGTTTTTTAAAGATAATTACACTCTATTGTGGTAAGTCCTGAACTGAACATGATAATAAATGACAATGTCAATGTTTCTTTATTAAAACATATTAGAATAAAAACTTTGGTTTGACAAAATATAAATAATTTTAAAAGCTTCTTGTTGACTAAATATTTATTACAAAAATAATATTTCAAAATGTTACATTTGGGTATGAAAACCCCCAAAGTTGTCCTCTTGTCAGAGTGTTTTGTCATAGACTGTTGAAACCAAAGCAGGTCACTTCTAATCAAGAAGGCAAACATTTTCGTAATTTGACTTTTGACACAAAACATTTACATTTCAGAGTAATAGGCCATGTGACAGTTTGCCCCTGTCTCCCCTACATGATATGCCCTTAAAAAGATTCTTTGGGATTTTTGCAATGAAGCCATCTATCTAATTCGCCATAGTCAGATGAACTCATGGATACCATTTTTATGTCCCTGCATCCAGAAGGAAGTTAGAGGTAGTTTCACAAGCCAATGCTAACTAGCGTTAGTACAATGACTGGAAGTCTATGGTATCTAGTAGCGTACTAGCAGTTACCATAGACTTTAACTGAATTGCATTTTGTTAAGAGATTGGTTGACTGACAACAAACTGTCGCTACATTTGGGAAAAACCGAATCGATTTTGTTTGGAACAAAACGTATATTGCTTAGGGCTGACAAGATAAAGGTAAACTGTGCAGGTAAGGAGATTGAGTCTAAAGTGTAACTTATCTTGGCGTGTCCTTAGATCAATCCCTTTCTGGAGACCTGATTGCTGCGAAAACATTTTCTAAAATGGCGAACAATTTTTTTTTTTTATATCGTAATACTAGATATAGTTAAGAAACTGCTTGTCTCAACCTTGATTCAGTGTCATTTTGATTATGCCTGCTCAGCTTGGTATAGTGGGCTATCAAGAAAGTTGAAAAAGACAATGCAGGTCATGCAAAATAATGTTATCAGGTATATGCTGAATGTCCCCCCTAGGACCTACATTGGGGTACAGGAGTTCCGGGCTTGTTGCCTTTGGAGTCCAGAGTGGACCAACTTAAACTTAATCATATGTTTAACATCTGAAATGATTGTGCCCCAGGTTATATGAAAACCCAAATCGATATGGTCTATAACCAACACAGTTACAATACCAGAGCTAGTGTTATGTTTTGTAAAATCCCAAGAGTAAACAGTACTGCGAGGAGCACGTTCTTCTATACAGGCATTTGTCTATGGAATAGCCTCCCCTTGGAGATCAAGCAAATAAATAGTAGAAATAGCTTTAAAAAGCAGGCAAAGGTTTTTATTTGGACAATGTTGTCTAAGAGAAACCACTCCACTGCCCCTTGTGCCCCCTACTGCTGGTCAGGTGTATTTATTTGAATGATAGGTAGGATGTTCAATGAATAGATTGTTATAATGTGAAATTAATATAGTTGATTTTTAACGTTAGGGAAAAGTGCAGTGAGTAGTACCACTTTTTAGGATGTCAATATAAATGAATGTATTTATGGTTGTTTGTCATTTTGTTTTTGTCTTTTAATATTTACATGTGTTATTGTTTTTACCATCGAGGACCACTTTGGAAACAAGCATTTTAATTAATACTTTCAAGTGATATCCTCAGGGTCCACATTGTACATTTTGTTCCATATGTCTGGTACCCAAAATAAATTCAATTCAAAAAAATACTTTGTCTTTTTGCTAATGCTACTTAGCAAGTGCGCTAACGCTACTCTGGGGAAGTAGATAAAGGGCTTCAAGTAAAACATTTGACCATTGCAACATTTAATGTAGTCGCATTCACCTCGGTTGTCTGAAGCGTGCTAGTTCACAGCACCGGGTTCACAGCTTGCGATGTCTCATCACTATTGGTTATTCTTCCCTAGAATTAGCAATGTAAATGAGCATCATCACTATCCCCACTGGACACACACTGGTTGAATCATCACTAGGCCTGTGTAGCTCAGATGGTAGAGCATGGTGCTTGAATTCCCACAAGGGACCAGTATGAAAAAAGTATGAACATTTATGCACTAATATAGGTATATTTCTAGTACATATATTATGAAATCATTTTAACAGTAAGCAGAATCACTATGGGCTTAAAAGAGGATAAGTGACCACACCTGTCATATAAATCAAGTCAAGTTTAGTGACTGCAACAATCAACTATATAATTATCTTCAAGTATGTACTTATATTATTTTTTAAGAAACTGTTGAAGTCAAGTTTTGTTTGTCACAAGCTCGTGGTTGGCAGATATTATTGCGGGTGTATGCTTGTGCTTCTAGAAGCTTCTAGAAGAAACTGCTGATGCCAAGGTCAAGGGCCAGTAAGGACGGGGAACTATAGCAGACAGAGATAAGAGTGGTGAACTGCCAAAAGGTGTTGGTTATTAACATATAGAGGAGGGATTATGAATGTTATGAAACCTGTATCTGTATAAAAAGAGATCACCCCATCTGGAACCCCATTTGTGCTTTGCAGACCACAGCTCGTCTTTGTTACCTTGTAATAAAGTCTATCAAACTCACAAACTCTGGACCATCTCTTTAAGCTTTATTTGTTTCAGATAATTAAGCTAGATTTTCCACGACATATAATGGACGAACAGGATGAGATCAAAGGTACAGAGAACGGTGAAAATCTGCAGCTTTGAACAGGCTTGGACGAATTGCACAAACAGTGGCCACAAAAAGTTCCCACTTATTTGTATAAAGTTTGTGTGGTTCGCTCCAGGACCTGCCTCAGCGCTAGGACACCATGAGGTCTCTCTCAAATTTAACGAACTTAGAGAAAAAGAGACGTGAGTTTTTGGGTTTGGAAAATGCATGCAAAATAACTAATGAACGAGTATGAAAAAGAGAAATAGCTATTAGAAAAGTCCTATGATACCGCTGTAATTGTGTCTGAGGAAGTGAATCAATGACAGGACTGCTTGGGTAGGCACTCTGTAATACCGCTCTTTTTGAGTTGTGGAAGTGTATCAGAGAAGGGCTGAATTTGTAGGTCGTTTAGGAAAACGTAAAAAGTGAAAGAGTGATCGACGTGGGGAAGGGGGAACGCACCTCTCCTGCGTAAAACTGGCAGAGAGGACTTACCCAGTCTTACACAAGGGAGAACAAAAAAAGTGAAAGAGTTCTGCTCTAGGTAAGGGTGTCACGGTGCGTATAGACGGGACGAGGCGCAGAGCTGTGGTGGAGCGATATTCCTTTATTAATGGTATAAAACACAACACAAAAACAAAGGAGAGGTAGCGACCATGAACTGGCGTGAATATTACACAAAGAATATACACATACAGAAGAATCCACACCCACATCCACACACTTGGGTGTAAAAACCCAACAAAAAAGAGTGAAAGAAAGAGTCAGTCGGGGGAAATTCTCTGTCTGATGCCTCAAATGTGATTTGCTGTTGATAAATGTTTAACAAATTAGGACTGGGAAAACGAATAGTTAGCCCAAGAGGATTTTTAGTGGCAAAGTGAGTGAATATCAGGTTCCTGAAAGCCAGATAAAAACTATACAAATAAAAGTGCGTTTATATGTGCAACGAGAGAATAAATATTTAAACAAAGGGACAGGAAAAATAACGGATATCGGCTTCAGTGGAGGAATAAGTGAACAAATGACAATAACTTGGATAGAGGTAGGAGGAAATAGGGTGTGGTCTAGCCATCCAGGATTAAACAGCCCAATTGGGAGATATTTGATTACAGCAGAAAGCGAATGGTTTTAAGGGATAAAATAAAAATAAATGGCATGAGGACAGGGAACAGAGCATAATGATTTGATGTTGTGAACCTGGTGTAACATTATTGGAAAGCTAGAGGAATGCTAAAGAAAGATGATGAGAAAACAGACAGAAAAAGGGTGGAATGGTTTAAAACCCCTCCACCCTACACTAGTGGGCAATATCCCCTGGTGTCAGGGGTAGTCAGGGGGAAGTGGAGTTTGATGAACAAGGAGGAGGGTCAGACAGGAGAGATGATGGAGGTGGAGGAAGAGGCACATCACAAGAATTCAGGAAGGAAAGAAGAAGGGAACAGGAAGAAAGAGAGGAAGAAGAAGAAAGAAGGAGGAGAGGTTCAGCCATGGCAGAATTTGGAAGAGAAGAAGACGAAGAGGAAGGAAATGAGAGAGGTCTTGGAAGGATGGATTGCTATAGGAGAGTCAGAGAGGCACTAGATAGACTGAAGGGAAAATAAACTCAAGAAGACCTGGAATTGAAAGAGATAGATAGGATAACAGTGGACAGGCAGTGAAATAGAAAAGTTTAAAAGTATTTTGAAAGATGATAAACAAAGGAAAAAGGAGAGCAGAGAAAGAAGTCAAAGGCAGGAGGAAGAAGTGGAATATGGGAGTTACAGACCAAGAGAGGGACCTCACTATGATTATGGCATGAGGCAGAGAGGGAAAGCCGATCATAGCACACCCAGGGAACCAGAGGTTGAGACACAAGGATGCGACAAGGAAGATGGGAGACTACTAGGTCTCAGAAAGATCTGAGACCTAGGCAGAGGTACGGAGAAAGCTCCCTTTGTCCCATTTTGATAAGAGGAAACCAAGGGCATTATGTTCCGTGGGGATCGCAGGACCTAGAAGGGTTGGTTTCCCGTTTGCCAGACCTGCATGATGGGGCAGGAAAATGGATAAGGATGTTTGAAGAACAAACAATGGGGAAACTGCTGGCTGTGGGGGATCTCAAGGCACTATTGGCAAGGGTGGTGGGAGTGGCAAAGACGGAGGATGTGCTGCATGCCTGTGACCTGCATGGTGCTATGGGGAGCACAAACCAGGATGGAAGAGACTTTGATTCACATCGCCCAGATTTCTAGAAGGCACTAAGAGAAGAATACCCACCAAGGATAGATCATACCCACCAAGTCACAGAAAGGAGAAGCACTGGGAGACAAGGAAAGCCCAGCAGTCTACCAACATGGACAGTTGAAGCGAAGGAGAGCGGAAACTGAGAAGGAGTCTGAAGGGGACCCTCTGATGAAGACATTATTCAGAAACTACAGAAAGGATGAGCAAAGAGTTGCAGACCAAGGAAAATACATCTAGAGGAAGCTGATTCAATTACAGCTGGAAGAACAACTAAGCAAAGGACAAAAAGAAGGTCCAAGCTCCCTAACAGCACCTGGAACTGAAGCAGGGATACTGGCTGCAGTCTCCTCTGGAGGGCCACAACTGCCTCCTGCACCACAGGCCCAAGTACAACCCACACCACCAGTGGTGAATGTGTATGCACAACAACCCCAGCAATACCCACAGCAGCAGTGGAGGAATGGAGGTGGAAATGGTAATAGGAATAATGGTGGGAAAACAGAAACCACTGGAGTTTGCTGGGGGTGCAACCAATTAGGCCATTCCCAGAGAAACTGCCCCACTAACCCATGGCAGCCTAGGCAAGGTGACAACCAGGGCAACAGGGGATGGCAACAGGGTAACAACCAAAACCAGGGAGGATGGCAACAGCCTCAAGGACAGCCGCCTGAGGGCCCTGTGAATCCATGGGCAGGACCCAATCAAAATTACTAGGTGTGCCCAGAGTGTCCTACAAAGGGGGGTCAGTATCCAGTGATAACCACTAGAGCTGATCAAGAACCTATGCTGCAGGTTCAGATAGAAAACAGAGGCACACCTATGATGATAGATACTGGAGCCACTTACACATGTGTAAATCCAAATTATGCCTCTCATCTCCCCATGTCTGGTAAATATTCCAAAACAGTAGGATTCTCGGGACAAATGCAGCTAATTCCAATGACAGCTCCAGTACGCCTAACAGCTGATGGCAAATCAGTAACTCTTTCCATACTAGTATCAGAGCACACCCCAATTAATCTATTGGGAAGAGATGCTCTATGTAAAATAGGCATACAAATTCGATGCTCAACCTGAAGGGTTTATAATAGATACAGGAGGGGTAAACCTACAAATGGTAATGAAGGGAGAAGTAGCAAATGTTTATTGGTTAGGAGGCATGGAGACAGAAGTATAGAAGACTGTACAGAAGTGGGGAAAGTTTATTCTGGCTCAGATCCCCTCAGGCTGAGAAGGCCAAATCTCAGTACCACTGCACAATGCAGTATGACCCAAATCAAGATCCAATATTAGAACAACTATGGATGTTGAATGCAAATGGCAGGTCTGCACCCATTGTGTCCCAGTATATAATTATAGGGAAACAAGGTGCAGCAATGGACATTACGGATAGGGATGGTTCAGATTTTGTAGAGAGATGGTTTAATATCTCCAACTCTGTTCCACATGTCTCCCTTATAGTAAATCAAGGAGTGGTAGCCAAAGACTTAGGCTTTATGATGAAACAAGCAAAAACAAGGCAGTGGGAAAAAAACAGAAAACCTGTTGATCTACCACTCCACAGACAAGTGGAAAAGTGGAGGTGACTCCCCGAAAGCAAAGGTAACTGAACTAAATGACTATCGCCCAGTAGCACTCCCCTCTGTCATCATGAAGTGCTTTGTGAGACTAGTCAAGGATCATATTACCTCCAACTTACCTTCCACCCTAGACCAGCTTCAATTTGCTTACCGTCCCAATAGATCCACAGATGATGCAATCGCCACTACATTACACACTGTCCTGTCCCATCTGGATAAGAGGCTTACCTATGTAAGAATGCTGTTCATTGACTATAGCTCAGCATTCAACACCATAGTACCCTCCAAGCTCATCATCAAGCTCGAGGCCCTGGGTCTGAACCCCGCCCTGTGCGACTGGATCCTGGACTTCCTGACGGGTCGCCCCCAGGTGGTGAAGGTAGGAAACAACACCTCCTCCTCGCAGATCCTCAACACTGGGGCTCCACAAGGGTGTGTGCTCAGCCCCCTCCTGTACTCCCTGTTCACCTATGACTGTGTGGCCAAGCACTCCTCCAACTCAATCATCAAGTTTGCAGACGACAACAGTTGTAGGCTTGATAACCAACAACGATGAGACAGCCTACAGGGAGGAGGTGAGGGCTCTGGGAGTGTGGTGTCAGTAAAATAACCTCTCACTCAACGACAGCAAAACTAAGGAGATGATCGTGGACTTCAGGAAACAGCAGAGGGCGCACCCCCTGATCCACATTGATGGGACTGCAGTGGAGAAGGTGGAAAGCTTCAAGTTCCTCGGCATACACATCACCGACAAACTGAAATGGTCCACCCACACAGACAGTGTGGTGAAGAAGGCGCAACCTCGCCTCTTCAACCTCAGGAGGCTAAAGAACTTTGGCTTATCTCCCAAAATCCTCACAAACTTCTACAGATGCACAATTGAGAGCATCCTGTCGGGCTGCACCCCCGCCTGGTACAGCAACTGCACTGCCCATAACCGCAAAGCACTCCATAGGGTGGTGCGGTCTGCCCAACACATTACTGGGGGCAAACTTCCCACCCTCCTGGACACCTACAGCACCCGTTGCCACAGGAAGGCCAAAAAGATCATCAAAGACATCAACCACCCGAGCCAATGCCTGTTCACCCCACTATCATCCAGAAGGCGAGGTCAGTACAGGTGCATCAATGCTGGGACCGAGAGACTGAAAAACAGCTTCTATCTCAAGGCCATCAGACTGCTAAACAGCCATCACTAACACACCAGAGGCGGCTGCCTATAGACACTGATTAGAAATCACAGGCTACTTTAAGGAATAGAACACTATCCACTTTAATAACGTATCCGTATCTGCATCACTCATCTCTATGTATAAACTGCACTCTACACTATTCTACGGCCCTGACATTTATTAATACAGACGTGCTCAAATTTGTTGGTACCCTTACAGATCATTGAAGTAATGTTTCATTCCTCCTGAAAAGTGATGAAATTAAAAGCAATTTTATCATGTATACTTGCATGCCTTTGGTATGTCATAGAATAAAGCAAAGAAGCTGTGAAAAGAGATGAACTATTACTTTTCTACAAATATATTCTAAAATGGCCTGGACACATTTGTTGGTAGAAAAGATAATAAATAATTGGATTTATACATGTTTCCAATCTTGTAATCAGTCATTCAGCCTATTTAAATGGAGAAAAGTAGTCACTGTGCTGTTTGGCATCATAGTGTGCACCACACTGAACATGGACCAGAGAAAGCAAAGGAGAGAGTTGTCTGAGGAGATCAGAAAGAAAATAATAGACAAGCATGGTAAAGGTAAAGGCTACCAGACCACCTCCAAGCAGCTTGATGTTCCTGTGACAACAGTTGCAAATATTATTCATGGAACTGTAGCCAACCTCCCTGGGCGCGGCCGCAAGAGGAAAATCGAGATTGAACAGAAGGATAGTGTGAATGGTAGAAAAAGAACCAAGGATAACTGCCAAAGAGATACAAGCTGAACTCCAAGGTGAAGGAACGTCAGTTTCTGATCGCACCATCCGTCGCTTTTTGAGCTAAAGTGGGCTCCATGGAAGAAGACCCAGGAGGACTTTTGAAAGAAAAACATAAAAAAAGCCAGACCGGAATTTGCTAAAATGCATATTGACAAGCCACAATCCTTCTGGGAGAATGTACTTTGGACAGATGAGTCAAAACTGGAGCTTTTTGGCAAGTCACATCAGCTCTATGTTCACAGACGAAGAAATTAAGCTTTCAAAGAAAAGAACACCATACCTACAGTGAAACATGGAGGAGGCTCGGTTATGTTTTGGGGCTGCTTTGCGGCGCCTGGCACAGGGTGCCTTGAATCTGTGCAGGGCACAATGAAATCTCAAGACTATCAAGGCATTCTGAAACGAAACGTACTGCCCAGTGTCAGAAAGCTCTGTCTCAGTCATAGGTCATGGGTCCTCCAACAGGATAATGACCCAAAACACACAGCTAAAAGCACAAAACATTGGTATATTCTGAAGTGGCCTTTTATGAGTCCTGATCTGAATCCTATTGAACATCTATGGAAAGAGCTGAAACTTGCAGTCTGGAGAAGGGACCCATCAAACCTGAGACAGCTGGAGCAGTTTGCTCAGGAAGAGTGGGCCAAACTACCTGTTAACAGGTGCAGAAGTCTCATTGAGAGCTACAGAAAACGTTTGATTGCAGTGATTGCCTCTAAAGGTTGTGCAACAAAATATTATGTTAAGGTTCATGCCATTTTAATTTGTTTTATTATTTACAATATTATGTTGAATAGAAAATCAAAAGTCTGATTTCTATTAAATATGGAATGAACAATGGTGGATGCCAATTATTTTTGTCAGTTTCAAGTTATTTCAGAGAACATTGTGCATTCTTCGTTTTTTGTGGAGGGGTACCAACAAATTTGAGCACGTCTGTATATTCTCAATCCATTCCTTACTTAGATGTATGTGTATTTGGGTATATGTTGTGAAACTGTTAGATATTACTTGTTAGATATTACTGCACTGTTGGAGCTAGAAGCACAAGCATTTCGCTACACCCGCAATAACATCTGCTAACCACGTGTATGTGACCAATACATTTGTTTTGATTTTGATTTGATTCTGGTAGAATCCGCATCTAGTAGGCGTTCATACCTATGAATGACATGAAGCTGATGTGGGGGCAGGCACTTTGAGGATGGCATCCACATTTGACTGCAGCGGAGAGATGCCCTTGGATGACACCCCAAACCCCACAAAGGCTATGGCTGATGCTGAGAACTCACACTTATCAGTGTAAGATGTGAGGTGATGGCGGTTGAGGCTGGTGAACACCTGCCGTAGGCGCTCATCATGAGTGACAACGTCTGACCCAGGCACCACAATGTCATCTAGGTAGACTACAACACCAGGACAGGCAGCGAGGACGAAAGCAACAGGAGGAACCTTGGGGTCCAAGAGTGGTTTGTGTGTGAATGCAGTTAGGCATCCCAAACCCCTGAACAGCTCTGGATACTGTTGTATACATTAAGTATCTTGGCCCCACTGTTGTCCTTTAGAGAGAAACCCAGACTGAAAAAAAGGTTGAGGCCCATGATGTTTGTACCCTGGCGTGTGACGTGAAATGAGAAGGAGTCTAAGGCCTTGGAACCATAACGTACTGGGAGGCGACGTCTACCTTGCTCTGACCGTAGCCACAGAGTGTGGTGGACGGAGGCTGCAGCGGCACCGGTGTCAAGGAGAGTGGGAACGCATCTCTCTTCCAGGTAGAGAGGGCACATAGTAACGTTCACTGAGTGGGACCCCACTGTATGGATCACTGCCTGTGTGTTTTGGCTGTCGTAGGCACGTGGTTGCACTGATGCGTTAGCGTCAACCACTTTGCAAAATGGTTCAACTTTTGACAATGTCTGCATTTCTGGTCCTTGGCTGGGCAATCATGGTAGATCCACCATTTTCACAGCGCTTCTGCTGGAACCCTTGGTGAGGCTGTGCTATCTGTATTGCGATGGTTGAGTCTGTGTCACACACTTCATAGCTAGTATGTAGCTGCTGCACTGACTGCTCCCTAATGCTAGCACTTGTTGTGGGGTAAGCTTGTGTTTCAGCTATTTTAGCAGCACATTCAGTGGCAGATTCAATTTGTAGAGCAAGTGTGAGTGAATTAGCATGGTTAAATTAGCATCTTCAAGTAACAGTCTTTCTTGTAACCGGGGGTTGGACATTTTGTCAATCAGCTGATATCTTATTAGTTAGTCTTTTATTGCTTCAAAATTACATGACTGTGTTAGAGCTTTCCAATCAGCTACAAACTGTCTAGCTGACTCACCAGCTCGTTGACGTAGTTGTTTGAACAGAAGTCATCTCAGTAGAACTTTTTGAGATGAAAAGAAATGTCTTAAGAGCTACTATTGTTTCTTCGTATGTGGCACCCCTCCTCTCCGAGGCAGTGTAGGAATATAGCATGTTTCCTGCCGCCGGCAACAGTATCCAGTCCTATGGCTAGAAAGTACATTTCAAACTAGCCTTTCCATTGCTCCCAGGGAATGACAGGATCGCCTGGGTCCGGAGGAGGCAGAGGTGGGGGTGACGGGTGCGGGATCAGCCATCCTCGCCGCCAATGTTGTGTTGGAAGAACTAGACTTTGTTCTTTATCAACGACACAAGTTTATTCGCTATCACTCTAACGTGCCCACTTTCCTGAGTTGGCATATAAATACCAGGCAGCAATGTAAAACAATGCTAATCTTGTGTGGACTTCCAATACAAGTGGCTGCTGCTTATATAGATCTTAAATAATCTAAGGATAATCATTACATTATCTACTGTTTGACTTGCCTAGTTAAATAAAGGATTAAAAAAAATAAACACACCCACCTCATGGGCCACTGTGTGGGAATCTTCCAGAGATGTTACTGTTGGCTGTGCATGAAAGCATTACTAGATGTCAAATCATTGCTTCCCCCATACTAATTCCCTCAGACCTCCTCCAATGAGCTTTGAGAGGAATTGAGAAAACTAGTAATGTTTTCAGACAGCTGTCAGAGACAACCCATGTAAACAGATTTGTGAGGGTTTACGCTATTGTAGTAGTCACGCTGTGCTGACTGAATAGCAGAGATATGGAGAGATAACCCAGACAATGCAGCGGGCAGCTATATTTACGAATGGCAATCCACAAATGCCTTTAACATCTCCCATAACAGAATGCATTGTGTTTTTCATTCAGGCCATGTTGAACAGGAGCCCATTATGTTCACCAGATCTGGGTTCAAATACTATTCCAAATATTTCTAATACTTTGAGCGTTTGCTTTAACCTGCACTTTTGGGAGATTTCCATTGGGTCCATTGCAACAGAAAATCTCAATGATGCACAGCTAAATTATTTCAAACAGTATTTGAACCCAGGTCTGACCAGAACCAATTTTTTTTTCTGATTCATAACTGCCTGGCTTTGATGCAAGTGCAGGAATAGTTGTCTTATTCTCAGCATAACCCCAAGCTGCATATTTCTTTGCGCTGAAGATTGGAAAACCAATATATTCTGTGTTTTATATTTATATGCGGGAAAGCTACTCAATGTTGTGCTCATTATTTTCACTAAAAGAATACTGTGTCACTGTACTGTTACACTATCAAGTTTAAAAGCACAGATCTCAACAAGTGTGGCAACAGTGTTCATTTGTCCTTTATGACAACTCTTGCTCAGCAGCTGCATCATGTATTTGTATTTCCACACCACTACAACCTGAAGTATTCTTTTACAATGAAATTCTATTAAAATTACACTATGAAACAAACTATGAACAGTAAAACGTATTTTATTGTACTAATACAGTCAGATAATAAACAAAATACAATTAATCCAATGTATTGTCACAGTATAAGAGTTCACAAGGAAAACGTTTCAAACATTTTCTTCACACCAGTAATATCTATGAAAAACAAATTTGAAAGTTATTTTAATCGTATGCATAGGGCTGCCAGACAGAATCTGGGTCAGTGAATTGTTATTGTCCTGAAGCTGCACAATGCCAGGCATGGCGTGACAACCATACAACTAGAGCTGCTTTGACTTCTCTAATCCAATTAAAGCCAATACTAGGCAGAGATGCATTACATGTTCATACTGAATGTGTGCTTGCCTCAACAGAGACTAGTCCTTTGTTAGGAAGCACTAATGCACTATTTTGATATGAAACATAGCGGTTAAAGTATAGGTTAATATTCCTAGTTTCCCAAATGCATTCTGATAAAAAAAAGGTCAACTTTTTTAGTTGTTGAAAAGGTCGCATAATTCGGCTCCAAGTTGATATTGATCTCCTGCAGTCATGTATCATGTCAGGTTAGAATCGCAAAGCACAGCATCTGCATGGGAATAATGAGTGGTTAGAGTCACATGTTATACTTGATTTTTCAATCCTTTAATATGATGCTTTATCCAAATTTCTGGCATTCTTCCAGACCTGGGTCAAAAATATTGATGAAATACTTGAGGTGCTTGATTTGGCTCTACTGGTACACTTTAACCAATGGAGTAGTCCCAAAAGTAAACCAAATCAAACACAATACGTTTTTGAAAGTATTTAAAAAACATGCTTGATACAGGTCTGCATCATGATACACACTATAGTACCTTAATCTGCGTGGGCAGCCATGGTAGCCAACCATGTACTCCTGGGCAAAGCAGTACTTGCGGCAAGCCCCTCTGTAGCCACAGGTCCAGCCCTGAACCTCTGTGTCGTCAGCTGTAAGAAAAATAGAACAAAGATGTATTTTCAAAACTTTACTGGAATTAATGGAAGTGCCTCTTCATGACCAACATGTTGAGTTCTTGTATTGTGAGGGATGCCACTCTGTTAATCTTTATGTGTACAATACCTTGCACTGCTGTTAGCAACAGCAGAACTAGCATGGCCAAACCCAGTCTCCTCATTCTGTTCTTCAATAAACCCCTGACTCCTCAGGCACTGTGCCTGCCTCCGTTGAGGCTGCATTATATACAGAATTTCACCCCCCAAGTGGGAGGAGTTGTGGGAATCAACAATAATCACCAATAACGCTCAGCGAGAGAGAGCCGGGCCCACTGACCTGTGGGGAGGGGATGAGGCACCTGACCCGGCCTAACCCTTCCACTGTTGCATGTACTCTGAGCAGTGGAGCTGGGGCAAATAGTGTCAAGGGCATCCAGTAGCTCTTTCCTGCAGTCAAATGGCCTAGTGGCCTCATGGGTGGAATGTTATTAATATTTTTCATAATTTCATAATTAATAAAAATTGTATTCTTTATTTTACGCGGAAAAGCCGGTGTGTTTTATACTGAACAAAAATATAAACGCAACATGCAACAATTTCAAAGATTTTACTTAGTTACAGTTAATAGGAAATCAGTCAATTGAAATAAATAAATTAGGCCCTAATCTTTGGAATTGACATGACTGGGCAGGGGCACAGCCATGGCTGGGCCTGGGGGGGGGCATAGGCCCACCCACCTGGGAGCCAATCAGCCAATCAGAATGAGTTTTTCCCCACAAAAGGGCTTTATTACAAACAGAAATACTCCTCAGTTTCATCAGCTGTCCGGGTGGGTGGTCTCAAACGATCCCGCAGGTGAAGAAGCCGGATGTGGAGGTCCTGGGCTGGCGTGGTTACACGTGGTCTACAGTTGTGAGGCCGGTTGGACGAAATGCTCACCAACAGGGATGTAAACAAATGTGTGCACAATTATTTATTTTATTTCAGCTCATGAAACATGGGACCAACACTTTACATGTTGCATTTATATTTTTGTTCAGTAAATGTCAAATGGTTTTGTTATATTTCAGACTTATGTGATGTTTATAAAGTTTTTTTCAAGCCCATAACCATGTGTGAGGTGTATACTTTTGTTTCAAAGTAGATTTGTAGACTAGTAGACTACCAAGAAACACTCTGTGTGACACTGATTTAGCCCACTACAGTAAAAGGTTTAGCATCTCTCCTATCAAATCGCTTTAAGAGCAGTGGTGGAAAAAGTACACAATTGTTATACTTGAGTAAAAGTAAAGATACCTTAATAGAAAATGACCCAAGTAAAAGTCTAAAAGTATTTGGTTTTAAATATTCTGTACTTAAGTATCAAAAGTAAATGTAATTGCTAAAATATACTTAAGTATCAAAAGTAAAAGTATAAATAATTTATATTTCCTTATATTAAGCAAACCAGACGGCACCATTTTCTTTTTTTAATTTACTGATAAAAAAAATAAAAAATGTATCCAGGCAAGTCAGTTAAGAACAAATTCTTATTTACAATGATGGTCTACCACGGCCAAACCTGGACGACGCTGGGCCAAGGGGCACGTTCCAACACTCAGACATAAATTACAAACGAAGCATGTGTTTAGTGAGTCCGCCAGATCAGAGGCAGTAGGGATGACCAGGAATGTGTGTGAATTAGATCATTTTCCTGTCCTGCTAAGCATTCAAAATGTAACAAGTACTTTTGGGTGTCAGGGAAAATGTATGGAGTAGAAAGTACATAATTTTCTTTAGGAATGTAGTGGAGTAAAATAAAAAGTTGTCAAAAATATAGTGTTGTAACTCTGGGTTAGTTGTAACGTTGTCAGTTTGACAAATCAGAAAAGAGCTGCAGTGATGTCATAAATATCATACACTCCCATTTCCTTTTTGAGCTCACAGGAGAAGTGGCATTTCTCTGTGAGCAACATTGTGGATTTTACGACCCAAAAACTGATTTTCAGGTAAGAAAGTACCATTTATTATCAAGATTATTTTTTGCCTAGCGTTCATTGTATTGTAGATACAATGGTTTGACTTACATAACCTAAAGTAGCAGTTTCTCTAGTTAAATGTGATGCTTTGCATTCATGCTAACTTCAAACCCACATGCTAAAACAGTTAGCTATGTAATGGCTGCTTGGGATGGGGATAGTTGTAACAGAATCAGCAGGACCCCTCAACTCAAGCCTCAGCTGCTCAACAGGGTTTCAGTCCATCTGCTCTCCATCCATTTCCCAAAGCAGGACCAATGAAGACTCCCAGTGGGAAGAGAAAGAAGAGACAATCAGAAATCCTGACAGATACACCTGTGAAACAGGCACTTGAAGAGGAGCACTGGAAAAAGTGTAAAAAAGAGAATAAACCTGCTGTCTGGAAAGGGGCAAAAGAAGAAAACAAAGCAAAGAAGCAAAAGGCCCAATGACCAAGAGGATTCTGACACTGATGATGATGAGAATTTCTGCATTGTGTGCAAATTGTAGGTTGTAACAACGGAACTCTTTCTATTTGACATTAACTCACATAATCTGTGATTGTGTACGTCCAAGTGAGCTTTATTTGTAGTAGACCGTGTACTATGGGTACCGTGTATCAAAGTTTGAGAGATCTAGCACTGATGCTCAAACAAAAAGTGTTAATTCCATCCCCGGTCTCCCCAATTTTACACCACTGTTTGAGAGCATACATCATTAACAAAAACAACTTGAATTGTTGCATTAGTTGTGTTGTTGTGTTGTTGTCCTTTGGTGGCTAGCTGATCCAACCATTAATTCATGCATTGATGTGCCCCTGGCCTGAGAGGATGGAAGTTCAATATGTACAGTAGCTAATGTTAGATGTAGAAGGCGTGTACTGTATGAAAAATAAAAGTGTGTACTGTATGACAGAGAGGAGGATGTCAATGGCGTTTCTCTACAAGTTGGGTGAGTCAACATGCTTTTCTATTTGCACGAACGCACACACAGAAATCAGAACCATGGACAGCCACATCATATTTAGCTTATGTTGATTGGACTCAGGGCCGGCCCTGGACGTTCTGACATCCTAGGCGAGACAAAAATCAGTTTTCTTTGCGACTTGCGGTAACTCTGTGGTTCTAAATCAATAGTTCTTTAGTGGTCCGAAAATATTTTTCTATTTATTTAACCTTTATTTAACTAGGCAAGTCATTTAAGAACAAATTCTTATTTACAATTACCTCCTACACCGGCCAAACTCAGATGACGCTGGGCCAGTTGTGCACGGCCCTATGGGACTCCCAATCATGGCCAGTTGTGGTGCAGTCTGGATTCGAACCAGGTTGTCTGTAGTGATGCCTCTAGCACTGAGATGCAATGTCTTATACGACTGCGCCACTTGGGAGCCCATGCTGTTGGTCAACTTGCTTAACCATGCTGTTGGTCATGTAACCATGCTGTTGGTCATGTCTGTTACATGCAATATGCATCGTGGACTTCACCAGGCAGAGGTTGCTATCCAAGGTTGCAATCCAGTTTTGTGATAAAACAAAGGTGTGGTTGAATTTATTCTGCCACTGTTTTCTTATTGTTTCGGCATTTAGGGCTATATATCACAGTCGCAAGGCATATGAATTAACAGCAAACAATGTAATAAGGGGGAGGGGCTTCCCCAGTGATTTTACCCACGCACGACTTTACCCACGCACAGCTACTGGTATTTGGTGCTTGTTAGTGCAAACATTAAATTAAAGCAATACACACCGTTTGTATTATCTGTCTCTAGCGCCTGGATTCAATGAGATCCAGCATTAACCGGTGATAGCAGACACACGCATAGTGGATGTTTTGTGTCGGAGGTGGAACTGTGTTGGAGTGGTGAAATCGTTGAGCAGCTGCTCTTACGATCAATGTCACGAAGCCACACCCGCCCCACTCTCGTAGAAGTTCAGTACGAGAAAGTGTAGACTATATTGAAATAATTACGCTTCAATTGAAAAATCATTACAGAAAATGATGAGGATTTATATAATCCTAATCGAGGTGTAGATTACATCTCACATTCCAGTGTTCGAATTTGTAAACAAGGCTGCATGGGATTTCTGTTAATGTGACTCCGTGCAGCCAATGGCAATGTACAGTGCCTTCGGAAAGTATTCAGACCCCTTGATTTTTTCCCACATTTTATTACATTACAACCTTATTCTAGAATGGATTAAATAAATAAAAAATCCTCAGCAATCTACACACAATTCCCCATAATGAAAAAGTGAAAACAAAAAATAAACCTTATTGACATAAGTATTCAGACCCTTTACTATGAAACTCTAAATTAAGCTCAGGTGCATCCTGTTTCCGTTGATCATCCTCGAGATGTTTCTACAACTTGATTGGAGTCCACCTGTGGTAAATTCAATTGATTGGACATGATTTGAAAAGGCACACCTGTCTATATAAGGTCCCACAGTTAACAGTGTATGTCAGAGCAAAAACCAAGCCATGAAGTCGAAGAAATTGTCTGTAGAGCACCGTGTCGAGGCACAGATCTGGGGAAGGGTACAAACAGATTTCTGCAACATTTAAGGTCCCCAGGAACACAGTGGCCTCCATCATTCTTAAATGGAAGAAGTTTGGAACCACCAAGACTCTTCCTAGAGCTGGCCGCCTGGCCAAACTGAGCAATCGGGGGAGAAGGGTCTTGGTCAGGGAGGTGAGGTGAGAGAACCTTCCAGAAGGACAACCATCTCTGTAGCACTCCTCAGAAAAAGGCACATGACAGCCCGTTTGGAGTTTGCCAAAAGGCCCCTAAAGACTATCAGACCATGAGAAACAAGATTCTCTGGTCTGATGAAACCAAGATTAAACTCTTTGGCCTGAATGCCAAGGGTCACATCGGAGGAAACCTGGCACCATCCCTACGGTGAAGCATGGTGGTGGCAGCATCATGCTGTGGCGATGCTTTTCAGTGGCAGGGACTGGGACACTAGTCAGGATCGAGCCAAAGATGAACAGAGCAAAGTACAGAGAGATCCTTGTTGAAAACCGGCTCCAGAATGCTCAGGACCTCAGACTGGGGCCAAGGTTTACCATCCAACAGGACAATGATAGGCTCACCATTTAGTCATTTTAAGTACCATTTAACCCAATAGCATTAACTGTATAGCCCTCCAGTAATAACAGGGCTGGCAAGAGATATTTTGCCTATGTAACAATGGGTATATTTGCTTGTTAATTGCAATAGCCATCCTATAATACCTGTGGTTATGAGCATCTGTTTTAGATATTTAATACACAGTCTTTGGAATCAACACCCATCATCCTCTTTTTCATTCTTCATCATCTTGAATGAGTGTGAGACTCGAGTCATGACAAAAGACACAGGCTACAATGTCTGTGAAGATGAGGACCAAAAGACTGTGTTATCAAATTGATCAAGACTGCTGTGTGTTATTTTCTGGCTATTTTGTGTTTAAGCATTTTTGTTTTCCCTGAATAAAATAAAATCACTATACCAATAGGGAGAAATGATACAGGGTTAGTTTTGTCTTTTGTAGATCCAATGTTTGCTGATGATTACTACACCTCTTTCTCTGTTGTTGAACCAAAATACCTGATATGCTTTCATTAGCTTTATGTCACCTAGTTGGCAACCCATATTTGGATATGGAGCATAAGTTAAATACATTTGAATAGTCCCAAATCTGTCTCATGGCAGTCCCTCTTAATTATATCACCAGTTCTTATAGGGCAGTTTCATGTTCATATCTGAGAGTCACTGCAGATTCCAACATAACGATAAACAGGTTTAGCTGTGGAGAACTATGCACAGCCTTGTCAGCAGAAATGTAGTATTCAGGACCCATCGCAGGCAGCAGTAGTAACAGCATCAGCACATGACTGGCTGCCTCTGCCACATGCACAGCACCCCCCCAGTGAGGGGTAGAGCATTGCTACAAAATAGGCTACTGCGTTGCCTTTTACAACTATATTAGCAGCCTACACATCCCTGACATTGTGGTTCCTCTTAATATTTGTCATGTCTTGATTTTGGAATAGAATTGGCGACATGCTATATAAAATAATAGGTTATTCAACATTTAATTGGTGACGTGATTTAATTAAATCCTGCAACAATTAAGTCAATAACCAGGGGCACCACGGAAGCATTAATTTATATAGAGCGATTATCTCCCGAATCCGCTTTTAAGATTAATATCTGTCATGTAAAATAGCAGTCACTTATCTAGTCGTTACCTCTATTCAGTCAGTCTCATTCTGAAAGTCTGTAAGATCTAATTTGCAAGAACCCTGGCGAATCATGTTGAATCAGCAATACAAAATTTGATTATTAATTAATTTACTAGATAAAGAATCACACAGAGTTACATATACAGTATATACAGAGGAGAAACCATACAGGTTAGTGGTCATATCATGGAGAGTCCCTAGCGGCTACAACGATATGCCGGCTGGTTACACAAAAGAAAAGGGGAGGAGTTTTGGGAGGCGGGAAGGTTGAAAGACAAAGGAAGAGTCGTTTCTATAGCTAGGCTAACATCTATCATATGCACTAACAACCGCCCAATTGAAAGGTTTACGGTTGCGCCTGGCTTTAGTAGATGGGTTGAAGAAGGAAGACTGGTCCTTTGGAGAATCTTAGAGTGGATACGTTTGAGTACCCAGTTCTATGCAGGTAGTCTGTAGAGAGATTGTTTCAGTTCTCTGAAATTGTCTGTATTCCGTCTTGTCTAATCGAAATTCACAGTTTTAACGTGGTAGTCGTCACAGCCACGTTATCTGTGCATGTAGATTTCGTTAGATAAAGTACAAGTTAAACCATTCGCTGACCTTAGCTCACGCTGTGGTTGGCTTAGTCTTCTGGAACTAGATAGCCCTTTTAACATGAGGACAAAGCCTCACGGTATTTGGAACTAGCATTGACTTTCGTCAATGGGCTTTTATACTAGGGAAAGAAGGACGTGTTTCATAGCTCTCAGACAATGTCTGTTAACATGGGCGTGGCTACTGCCTGGATGAGTTTACTTATGAAATAAACACTTTTCGTCTTAAAAGCTTAAATCGCATTGGAATCTTTTCAAAAGTATCATCACATTTAAACACATAAAATGACTAACAATTCCATGTAAATATGGTAACCCCAATGTGTACAAGATATGTCTTATGTCACCCTGTGGTCTGATTCTATTGTCCTCTATTGTTCCCCCCACTGTATACTACCCAACACTGCGACCTGTATTCTCTCGTTGGCTGGCCCTCATTACATATTAGTCGCCAAACCCACTGGCTCCAGGTCATCTATAAGTCTTTACTAGGTAAATCCCCGCCTTATCTCAACTCGCTGGTCACCATAGCAACACCCACCCGTAGCATGCGCTCCAGCAGGTATATTTCACTGGTCACCCCCAAAGCCAACACCTCCTTTGGACGCCATTCCTTCCAGTTCTCTGCTGCCAATGACTGGAACGAATTGCAAAAATCCTTGAAGCTAGAGGTTCCTATCTCCCTCACTAACTTTAAGCATCAGCTGTCAGAGCTGCTTATCGATCACTGCACCTGTATATAGCCCATCTGTAAATAGCCCACTCTACTACCTCATCCCCATATTTATTATTTTATCTCATTTTGCACATCATCATTTGCACATTATCACTCCAGTGTTAATTCTAATTTGAACCTTATTTCGCCACTATGGCCTATTTATTGTTCTACCTTCCTAACCTTTACTGCATTTTGCACTACATTTGCACACTCTGTATATAGATTCTCTATTGTGTTATTGACTGTACGTTTTGTTTATTCTCATGTGTACACCTGTGTTGTTTTTTGTCGCACTGCTTTGCTTTGTCTTGGCCAGGTCGCAGTTGTAAATGAGAACTTGTTCTCAACTGGCTTACCTGGTTAAATAAAGGTGATTAAAAAAAAAATATATCTATTAAAATAAATATTTTACTTTGAATTTTGAATTAAAATCTACAATATGAACAGTCTTTGCTAAATACACAGAAAGACCACATGGTAAAAAAATTATATTATAAGTATTAAGATTAAGATGATTATAATTATGTTCCTTCCCTGAACAAAAATATAAACTCAACATGTAAAGTGTTGGTCCCATGTTTCATGAGCTGAAATGAAAGATCCCAGAAATTTCCCATACGCACAAAAATATTATTTCTCTCAAATGTTGTGCACAAATTTGTTTACATCACAGTTAATGAGCATTTCTCTTTTGCCAAGATAATCTATCCACCTAACAGGTGGGGCATATCGAGAAATTGATTAAACAGCATGATCATTACACAGGTGCACCTTGTGCTGAGGACAATAAAAGGCCACTCTAAAATGGGCAGTGCCACAAAACACAATGCCACAGATGTTTTGAGGGAGGGAGCGTGCAATTGGCATGCTGACTGCAGGAATGTCCACCAGAGCTTTTGCCAGATAATTGAATGTTAATTTCTCTACCAGAAGCCGCCTCCAACATCGTTTTAGAGAATTTCCAACCAGCCTCACAACCGCAGGGCACGTGTAATCACGCCAGCCCAGGACCTCCACATCCGGCTTCTTCACCTGTGGGATCGTCTGAGACTAGCTACGCGGACAGCTGATGAAACTGAGGACTATTTCTGTCTGTAATAAAGCACTTTTGTTGGGAAAAACTCCTTCTGATTGGCTAGGCCTTGCTCCCCAGTGGGTGGGCCAGTCTCTCAAGTGGGTGGGCATATGCCCTTGCAGGCCCACCCATGGCTGTGCCCCTGCCCAGACTAATTAATTTATTTCAATTGACTGATTTCCTTATATGAAGTGTAAATAGTTTAAATTGTTGCATGTTGTGTTTAGATTTTTGTTTAGTATAGTTGCAGTCCCTTGTATAAATATTCATGAACACGAGGCAAACATGACTGATGATATGGTTGTTTGCACTACTATCCACAAGAGGGAGTGTTAAGATCACTGTCCTCAATTCTAAACCTGTTGACTGACCTGGGAGTCATGTTCCCCATAATAACAAATACATTTTTTGTCCATGAAAAATCTATTCTATAGCATATCACAAGAGAACATAACATAAATGTTGCCTATAATCTTAGTGTTGTACTTTCCTATGTGATAGTACATGGAAATATCATCAAAACCATAATTGATGTTTTTTAGAACAATTTCCCTTCCCCATTTTGCTCAGTTATCAAACGTTCCTTAGTAGCTGAGAAACGTTCAACTCTGTTCTTTTGAGACAGAGTTTAGTAGGCCTATTGATAATTGGTTGAGTAATTTGATAGCAACAACATTGCGTGGCCATCTGTTGATTGGCCTACCCCACTGGGCACAGTTTATTCCAAGTTGGTTCAATGTAGTTTCATTCAAATGACGTGGAAACAACATTGAAGTACTTGTAAAAATGTACATTCTGAAAACGCTTACCTGTAGCCTAACTATGTTTGATCTGTAGGGTACAAGGGGGTAACTGCCCCCTGCCTCCCTGTAATTCACATTAAGACCACAAGATCTCACCAAATTATTTTCCCAGCACTTTCCCTGGCTGCCACTGCTGTGTCATCACAACTTTTGTAGATATTTCAACAAAACGATTTTATGGTAAATGTATAATTTTTAAAGTTATAGATATATTCCAATGAAGTTAGATCTACAGTATAATTGTTTTGTTTTTTTAATATACAAGCAGACTTGTTTAGAGAGACATTTAGATAATTTTTGAGTAAAGTAGTAATATGTTGGAGTGTGTTAGGGGCAACTAACCCACCTGCTAGGGGGTAACTGGCACCTTTATAGTTATGAATGTGTTTCTACTTGTCATTTAGACAGTGACTAGCCCAGTTAGCGCTAGTTTATGCCACCGATTTTTCCCCCTATCTTGTGTTGCTCAACTGGAGACATAGCAGCCTTGACATAGGCTACAACAAACTGAGATTAATGGTGGTTTCAAGATAACTGGGAACTCGGAAATAACCGAGGTCATGTCATGATGACTGTTTAAAACGTTTTTTACCCCAGTCTGAGCAATTCCCCCCCCCCCCCAGTTGTCTTGAACGCACTGAAGTCAGAGATTTCCGAGTTCCCAGTTGTTTTGAACAGAGCATCAATTGGCACAAATCCATTCGCGCTGAGTTAAGAAACACATGAGGACAAAGTCGGTGGTAGTAATAGATACACGTTTTTATTAAAAGTTAGAATTTCAGCACCCCACGGAAGGACCGCAGTTGTACAGGGCAACCATAGGTACAGGTACGCGTTTTCAGAATTGAAAGTTTTACAAGTATCGACTGGTGGTTACTCAATGTTGTTGCTAGGAAATCGCGCGACCAGTTAGCTATCAACAGTACTCAACTCCGCCTCGGTATAAGAGAACGGAATTGGGCGTTCCTCAGCTACTTAGTAGCCTATAATAAGGTTTGTTTTGTAGGCCTACACCGTGACTGGCAAGCTGTAGATGATGCGTATAGTTCAATTCCACGAACGTTAACGTGGAGAGTGGCGAGCGTCTTTGTGCACGTTTCCTCCTTCAACCCGTAGACCCTCTAGTCGCCGCCGGTCCGGTTTGTGACGTCACAGTATAAACACCTTGGCTGGTTGTGCGCTTGTAAACAATTAGGCTACTGATTCCATCAGGGCAGGCTAGACAGGCCGGAGAGGACATAACTAGGAAGAGTGAACACTTTTTTTAGGAGCTCAGCCCACACAAATCGGCGATGCAACAGATGTGTGCAGGTGTTTAGGTGGGATATTTTTAAAACATTTGGAGGGGGAATGGCAAGTCTTATGGCAGCCTTTTCTGTAAATAACGCCATTGTCACGAACTCCATCATAATGGTAAGAACTCTTATTCATAAAAAAAATGTGAATGTGATTGTGTCGTTGTATTATGATAATATTGATGGTATTTTTTTATGACGTTTTTTTTTAATCCTTTTTTAAAACCTTTATTTAACCAGGCAAGTTGCTTATTTACAATGACGACCTGGCAAGTTGTGCATTTCTTTCAGTTTATTTCTTTAAATGAACATGTCGGATAAGCATTTTGCTATCAGTTTTGCTTGTTCATCATAATGTATAAGATTGTTCATCATAATAGGCAGAGAAGATTAACTGTGATAACCCCTCTCCAAATTATTGAAATGCATAATGATTGCGTTAATACTATGTGGGAAATACTTTAATAGATGTTTTGCGTTTTCAAATAATGAATTAAAATAATGATAACAATATTTTCTGATTATTAGGCAACATGACTATATCAATCTGCAAGATTTTCATTTCGTCAGTTTTGTTAATCCTGATGGCCATAAATGTTGGGTTAAAAAAAACAAACAATTTGGGTTATTTGGTAACACAGCGCTGTGTACATATTGTACAAACACGTTGGGTTGTTGGGATTACCCAAACATGGGTTAATTTAAAATATTGTGGATATTTTACTTTAATGCTGGGTCTTTTTTAATGTAACCCCTAGGTTATTTTCAGGAGGTGTGGCTTATTAGGGTGTGGCTTTCAGATATCTATTATTAATGGCCACCCGTGAGAGTAAATGTCATTCCTGTTCACCAAGTTTACATACTGCAAATAAAATGTTTCCTTAAACTGTTTATCATTTTACACATTCTTCTAGAATATTAAGATTATTTATTACATATTATAATAAGGTGGTAACAGTTAGATTTGTATAGGGAACTCATACACTTTGTAAGCCTCATGGATGCTACAAAAAACCCTACTGAACTACGTACATATATCAATAACCCAGCACCAATAACCCAGCATCAACAACTCAACCTAGCTCTTTTTAAAGAAAACAACCTAACTGACTCAACACCTGTAACCCAGCAGTTGGGTCAACCAAACAACCCAGCATTTTTTTTGTGAATGAACCATAGATTGAATGACTTCCATATTTCTTCAATAATCAATATTTAATTACTCAATTTGTGTATGTAGTTAACACATACCATGTAGTTCAGTATCAGCCTAATTAATGTTGTTTTTCTTTGTGCTCAGAGTAAGCTTTGTCCGATAGTAAGCCCGGCACTCTGCATATAGATAGAAACAGATTAGGTGACTCTACAGTAGCCTATGCCAATATGCACTTTGCCTAAATCGTATTCTGAAAGGTGAAATTATTGGAAATGTACATGAACAGTGTGCCATATCAATGAATTGTATTATAAGATATCTTTATTGTATTCAAGTTTGATTGTTGTTTACAGTCTGGGATCTTTTCAGTGTTCAAATTACATTTATTGACCTTGATTCTTGAAGACTTATAAATGCCTCTCAGGCTCAGCACAACTGTCTTGGTCTGTCATAACCCAGAGTATTATTTATTTTTTACTCCTTTGTTTACGAATATCAAGATCGTAAACAAACAGTGTATTGCCTCAAATGTTTGAAACTATAATTTGGATGTCATGGACTGTCATTCCTTGCATCACAAGCATTGTCTTAGTCTCATCCCTCAACTCTGTATATCAAAACAAGTGGCGATGCTGCCGTTTTTCAATTCCCAGCTTTAATGGTGTAACCTACTCCACTTTGTTTGCTAACTTTTTGATAATTCAATCATTTTATACCCCTCGCTGCATCACCACCAGAACACCAATGGGCCTCCTGATCTGATGCTGGACCCCAGGACTGTATGTGTATCTTTCGATGAGGTGGTATCCAGTCATGTGAGCAGTCAACAGACTCCATTATTACACGGGCATCTCAAGAAAGTGGAGAACAGTCTAACTGAAGCCCAACGTTTTTCCTACCTGCCACGGCGACCAGCAGTTAACATTGAATTCAAAGATGTCTGCTACTCAGTTCCAGAGGGACCATGGTGGAGAAAGAAAGGTGGGTACATTATAGGCGTTTCTTAAGAATCTTTTTGTAGAAATCAAGTTGTAGAAACATCAAGGATGATCAATGGAAACAGGATGCACCTGAGCTCAATTTCGAGTCCCATAGCAAAGGGTCTGAATACTATACTAATAAGGTACTTACATTTTTCATGTTTAATAAATTAGCCCCAAAAAATAATTTCATACATTTTAGAATAAGTCTGTAACGTAACAATGTGTAAAAAGTCAAGGGATCTGAATGCTTTCCGAATGCACTGTAGGTAGGGGTATATGACTAGACAAAAGGATAGACCAAGCAGTAGTAGCAGCAGCAGCGTATGTTATGAGTCAAAAGAGTGCAAATTGGGGTCAATGCAGATAGTCCGGTTAGCTATTTGGTTAAAGTTGCACTATGCCAATATCACTTCGCCATTTCCTGGTTGCTAAAACTCTTAATAGTTTGCCTAATTTTATGTGACAAAATAAGCTAGTATAGTGTAGAGAATCATTTTACCATCTAAAAACAGCTGTGAAATATATTTCCCATAACCAACAACTTTGTTGTTTCAGCTGTATGAAACTGGTAAGTAAAAAGTAAAAGATGCAAAAAAACAACAACTTAAGAACAGGGAGCATAGAAATAGCGCACATAAAACAGATCTACCACTTCCTAGACTTGCTATCAAGTAGAATGATAGATCTATTGCTCACATTTCTATTGCCACTTGAACTATTTAGCAGTCTTATAGCGTGGGGGTGTAGAAGCTGCTCAGGGTCCTGTTGAGAGAACAATCTATGACTTGGATGGCAGGAGACTGACAATTTTTTGGGCCTTCCTCTGACACCACCTGGTATAGAGGTCCTGGATGGCAGGGATCTCTTCCCGAGTGATTTACTGGGCCGTACGCACTACCTTCTGTAGCGCCTTGGAGTTGGATGCCAAGCAGTTGTCATACCAAGCGGTGATGCAAGATGCTTTCAGTGGTGCAGCTGTAACTTTTTGAGGATCTGAGGGCCCATGACAAATCTTTTCAGCCTCCTGAGGGGGAAGAGGTCTTGTTGTGCCTTCTTCACGACTGTGTTGGTGTGTGTGGACCATGTCCTTAGTGATGTGTACACTGAGGAACTTGAATCTCTCGAACCGCTCCACTACAGCCCTGTCAATGTGGATGGGGGTGTGCTTGGCCCTCCATTTCCTGTAGTCCACAATAAGCTAATTTGTCTTGCTGACGTTGAGGGAAAGGTTGTTGTCCTGGCACCATACTGCCAGGTCACTGACCTACCCGTAGGCTGTCTCATCGTTCTCGGTGATCAGGCCTACCACTGTTGTGTCTTCGAACTTAATGATGATATTGAAGTCATTCACGGCCACGCAGTCCTGGGTGAACAGGGAGTACAGGAGGGGATTAAGCACGCACCCCTGAGGGGTCCCCGTGTTGAGGGTTAGCGTGGCGGATGTGTTGTTGCCTACCCTCACCACCTGGGGGCGGCCCGTCAGGAAATCCAGGATCCAGCTGCAGAGTGAGGTTTTCAGTCCCAGGGTCCTGAGCTTAGTGATGAGCTTGGAGGGCACTATGGTATTGAAAGCTGAGCTGTAGTCAATGAACAGCATTCTCACATAGGTGTTCCTCTTATCCAGGTGGGAGAGGGCAGTGTGGAGTGCAATAGAGATTGCATCATCTGTCGATCTGTTGGGGAGGTATATGAATTGGAGTGGGTCCAAGGTGTCAGGCATGATGGTGTTGATATGAGCCATGACCAGCCTTTCAAAGCATTTCATGGCTATTGATGTGAGTGCTACGGGGCGATAGTCATTTAGACAGGTTACCTAGACGTTCTTGGGCACATGGACTATGGTGGTCTGCTTGAAACATTACAGACCAGGCCAGGGAGGGGTTGAAAATGTCAGTGAAGACACTTGCCAGCTGATCACCGCATGCTCTGAGTACACATCCTGATAATCCATCTGGCCCCACGGCCTTGTGAATGTTAACTTGTTTAAGGTCTTACTCACATCACACAGTCGTCCGGAACAGCTGGTGCTCTCATGCATGGTTCAGTGTTGCTTGCTTCGAATCGAGCATAGAAAGCATTTAGCTTGTCTGGTAGCCTGGCGTCACTGGACAGCTCGCAGCTGGGTTTCCCTTTGTAATCCGTAATAGTTTGCAAGCCCTGCTACATCCGACGAGTGTCAGAGCTGGCGTAGTAGGATTCGATTTTAGTCCTGTATTGACGCTTTGCCTGTTTGATGGCTCCTCGGAGGTCGTAGCTGTATTTTTATATTAGTGACCCGCTCCTTGAAAGCGGCAGCACTAGCTTTTAGCTCAGTGTGGATGTTGCTTGTAATCTTTGGCTTCTGGTTGATATATGTATGTACGGTCACCGTGGGGACGACGACATCGATGCACCTATTAATGAAGCCGGTGACTGATGTGGTAATGTTATTGGATGAATCCCAGAACATATTCCAGTCTGTGCTAGCAAAACAGTCCTATAGCTTAGCAGCCGCTTCATCAGAACACTTACGTTAATACGGATCACTGGTACTTCCTCTTTGAGTTTTTTCTTGTAAGCAGGAAAAAGGAGGATAGAGTTATGGTCAGATTTTCCAAAGGGAGGGCGAGGGAAAGCCTTGTATGCGTTTCTGTGTGTGGAGTAAAGGTGATCAAGAGTTTTGTCACCTCTAGTTGCAAAGGTGACATGCTGCTAAAAATGAGGTAAAACGGATTTCAGTTTTAGCCGCTAGATAGGATTGATTTAGCTGGGATCTTATTTTGCGGTTCAGTGAAGCTTGTACCATCTAGTGTTCTGATAACACATAACAAGTATTCACTCCAGTTAGGGACCTCAAATCACCTTTTAGAGGAATCAGCTGCCTGACAACACTCCAATCCCACTGAGTATTTTAAGAATCACCAATCATTATAAAAGTCTGATTTGATGTTGATAGGGATGGAAGGATTTTGCTTCAAAGATGTGCCATCATACAAATTACTGTAAACAAAGTAAGCTATTACGTGTTAGCCTTTTGAATAGGCACATTCTTGCTCCCTCTGGTTAAGTGATTGCTCTACCACAAGACCCGAGAAAGAGAGTCGTTAAGGAGGTTGCTTTACGTTTGGGATTGGGTGCTGCTGGTAGTTTTTCTGTGAATCTGTGTTGACGCAACTGCACAGCTGGCTAGTTACTCTGGCACGTCTTCACTGGAGGTGCCTGTCATGCCAAATAGTGTCCCCCTCTACTTCACAATGGGATTCCATAAACGATTAGCATCCGTTGCTATATCAACGGTGTGATGACCTAATGATTCGAATTTTGGAGATCATTACAGCCTAAATTACATTCTTTTCATCATCGCTATAAAAACAAGGTTGATTTCCGTGACAATTTCGCTGTTTAAACAAGTTTTGCTTAGCTAATAAAATTAAAACATTAATTCAAACTACTTTTGGGTGCCTTGTCAACATTACAACATAACATCCATGTCTTAAACGTTGCTACATTTCGGAAATGGCAAAGAAAACGTGTAATCTGCTTGACACATTAAAATGATTTACCTTACAGATCACTAATTCAGCTAATTTCCACTCCATTCATATGCAAATCCGTTTGATTCATACACTGGCTTGTCTGGCTGTCATGTTTTTATTTTAACGTGCACTTCCCTTATTCACAGTGAAATAATATAATTTCAGTGGTACTCTATTATGATTTAAAGTCTCTCGCATAGGTCATTAGTACACCCTTTTAGTTGAATATATATGTATCGTAGGTCCTAGGATACAACAGTTAATAATGTGTAACTAATAAATACCATCAAAGGATACCTTACAACTTACAATAATGAACACCTTGTGAAACAGCTGTGAAAACCAACCTGGCAATATTTAAGACTTTAATATATAATATATATATATTTTTCTATTTTTTATTTTATTTTTGTACACTCACATGCAATCATAGACTACAATACTGAATTCTGGTGTGCGGAATACTTGGTAAGGTGATCGGTCGCCGTCAGACACCAGCTGTTGCCATTCCTGGATTTCGTGAAGGGTCTGATGAGGTCCACCCCTAACATTTAAAGTGTTTACTTTATTTTTACCCGTATCTGTGTCATACAGTATGCAGATTTTCATATTTGTAAGCATACTGACACACACACACATTCTATAATATTGAACTCTGCTCTGGTCAAACGAAGCAACCATTACAAAACAATAGCTAGCAACTAGCTAGATGGAAAATTGTTGTTGAAAAATGGTTGTACATAGCTACATCCGTCCAGTTATCTGATAGAAGTTAACTGCTTAACCTTACCCTGAATTGTGAATTTCTCTGAATGTTGCGCCTCTTGTCGAGATCACCGGTGTCTTCATAGTACTTCGCCTGGTTGGAAAATCTCCTTGAGGGATCGCATTGAATTGCAAGCTACATACAAACAGAAAGCTACAATAACAGTTACAGTACCTAGCTAGCTAATGTTATCTAAATTAATCTGTCTGCCTAGCTAAACTGACTAGGCAGGATGAGCTAAATATGTACAGTAGCTAGCAACGTCAATCTAAAAACAGTTTACATGATTTCTTCCTATTTAACAATATTTACTTATATAAAGACAAAGATATGGTAAAGAAAGAGTACTCTTTCCAGTCTTTTCGGTCCTCTGAAGCAACAGGTAGTCAGCAGGTTGTCACTGTCAAAAACACCGTCCTAGGAGAGCAATTCTGAGGTAATAATTTTGCGCAGACTGAGCGAGCATTTATGAGGTGAATAAACTGCCTGCAACCTCCTTCCTTCTCGACCAAGCAACCAGCATAGCAACGGATGCTTTGGTGCATTACATAATCCGGTCAGAATTTTGCAAGTTCTAGCAACAGAAGCTAGAACTTATCGAATCCCATTGTGACGTACAGGGGGACACTATTTGGCCGGGGGACACTATTTGGCATGACAGGCCCTCCTCCCATCACAGCAAAGCACTGTTGTCTTCATTAGCACTCTCCATCTGGATGTTCATTGGCATGCAGACCTGCACCTTCTGTCTGTGCATCTGTCCGTTTGTCTCCATCTTGAAGCGTAGACTAGACTAGATCAGAGAAACATACAGACATTAAGATATAGAAGTGCAGAGAATACAAACATGTAACCTAATCATTAAAAGGCAGCCTACAGTATGATGCAGTGACGCACATGTATTCTTCATAAAAAAATAAATAAATTTGATTTAGATAATGGGAACTTCTGTCTGACCTCATGGACTTGACGGGACACCGTTGTCCCTGCCAGGCTTTAGGTCTGGGCAGCATTAAAGCCTGTACTGTTCCTGGTTGACTGAAATAGAAACTGGGCCGTCAAGCTGTCCAGCAAATCTTTGTAATACATACGAAAAGGAAACTGAAGCAAGTCGTCAGCAGCCGCAGGTAAGCGAGTTCGAGCTGCTCTCAGCCGGTTACTATTGGTCAGCAAACTGCAGTAACCCAGATGCAGTGGGGGTGGGGCTGATGATAACACAGCAGGATGCCATGGGCTTTGCACTCGCGAAGATACAAACTAAAAAGGATGCTGCATGAGCTGCCTTTAATCTCTTTAAAGAGCAATGACTAGTGGGGTTTTTACAGTAACAAATGTCTCGTGCTTAAATTCTTAATTGGAGCTGTGTGCATCATAAAATTCACAAATAATAATGCACCTATAACGTTCATTTTAGATGTCAAATTGACCTCAACCACATTTCAATTCATTATGCCACTTTCTTTAAAACATGCATTTATTTGCATAGCTAGTTGTGATGATGGCTTAAAGGGACATTACACATTTTTCAACCTTAATATTCATAATCTCCAGCACTACTCCCAACATCATCAATGTGCAGTATGTGAAAATGGTGTGCTTCTATGTTTGTAGTCAAAAAGATAGAGGAAGATGTGTTTTTCCAAAGGCATCATCTGGTGAGAATCATGTGATTTCAACCAATTATGAGTAGACATTGACTACTAATTGCCTACTGATTGGTTAAAATCACATGATTCTCACCAGAGGATGCCATTGGAAAAACTAATCTTGCTCTATCTTTTTGACTGCAAAACATAGACATTTTAAAATGTCCTTTTAACTAGACTCAGACCTACAGTTTATCGCTTGGCTGTGACCTGACTTTTTCTTTGCTGACTGACCATCTGTCTGACTGAGAGGATGACGAGGCATGGCTATCACCCCGGAATTCCATTAGATGATGTGTCTGTTAGCGCTTAAAAGACCTGATGCATTTCATATAGGCTGAACCCTCCAGACATACAGACATGCCGTTACTCTGCCGTTTACACCAAATAGTATTGGTGGTGAAAGTGTGCTTGCGTGCATGTCTCTCTGTGTGTGTTTGTGTGCGTGAGCGGGCGAGCATGACTAAATGTTTTGCTCCTCTTTTTTTCAAGCACATCAGAGGACTAATATTCAAGGGATTAGGCCACTGTAAGCTTTTGTTTGTTGGCATGGCTCTATATAGCATTTTTTAGAAATGTTTGTGTAAGGGGTCTGCCCCCAGATTATCTTTTTGTTTATTTTTTTTATAGAATTCACACAACTGAGTCAGACTCTTTATGTCAATTTTGCTCGAAAAGAAAAAGAGCTCTGCCCTGGTTACAATCTCGATAGGATTTTCAATGATCTTTCAGGATCTGACAGGATTATGGGAAAGATGTATAACAGGGTAGTACCTGTCACTAAGGAATGTCATCATCTACAATATGTCTGTCAGAGCAGGGGCACCTGCGCTGGGGACCCTGGGTTGGATTACTCTCAGATTTGTGCCACTGAAGATCCCTGTGATATCCAGGCTACTTTAGCAAGGTGTTCAGATCTACATTTAGATGAGCGTTAAATTAATACCTAATTATAAACTAGGTGGTTAGAGGCCAGAATGCTGATTAGCTGAAAGCTGTGGTATTTCAGCCCGTATACCACGGGCATGACAAAATATTTATTTTGACTGCTCTAATTACGTTGGTAACTAGTTTATAATAGCAATAAGGCACCTCAGGGTTTTGTGGTATATGGCCAATATACCTGTCATGACTACACGTGAGGGTCCAATGGCTCAGATTAGGGTTGCAATGAATAAATTCCAACCAGAGCCCTTTTTTACCTGCAGAGGGGAGGAGGAAGCACTGGGCCGGTTTGACACCTCACACCCAGTTGTAAATCTTAGGAGGGGAATCTCTTTCAACCAAGACTTCTTGGTGATTGTAATGTCCCTTTGTCTCCAGAAGACTTTTGCCGCCAAAACTATAACGTCCAAAAAGTGAATACTGGGACAATATTTCTAAGATAAGAATGTTGGGAATGGTCAGTGGGGATCTAAAGAACAATCATGTCACATTGTTTATTATTTTGTGATGTCATTAAGAATGGTATCAAGAAAATACTGTAACTTGGAAAATATACACACTATCTGTCAAGTCTTCATCTTATATGTTGTGCATGAGATATGAAAAATTATGAAAGTATTTTTGTTAAGATAGGAATGTGATTTTAGTTTTCTAAATGCACAGTAAGTAGCCACGCCCCGAGTGAGCCCAGAGATCGTGTCAGCATGATGGAAGGCCCCTTTTACCCATGCATAAAAGGCAAGGTTAAGATAAACTCACAAGACCAGAAAGACGTGAGACGGTGGTCTACACGTTTGAAATGGTTAGAACCTTGAACCTCAACACAAGGTGAATAAGATCAACTCCCAGACTAGACCCAAAACTCTGACTAAACACACAAGGTGGAACGGAGAAAATCCCCTCTCAGAAAATCACTGGTGCATCTAAGTAGTTGTTCTAAAGGAACACCACTACAGACCAAGACAACTAAGAAGGACATTGTGACCTCTGGTGGACAATCAGAGCCGTGCACCCATAAAACAACCAAATTAACCCTTTCCGAGAAGGCTTGTTTCAACAGAGATGGACGACGAACAAAGACATCTACACATAAATACATTAATGGTTTCTTACTCCAAACGGCGGTGGTTTGTGTGCAAAGTAAATTATTACTTTGAGAGTAGTTTCCAAATGTACAGTTTACATACACCTTAGCCAAATACATTTAAACTACGTTTTTCACAATTCCTGACATTTAATCCTAGTAAAAATTCGCTGTCTTAGGTCAGTTAAGATCACCAATTTATTTTAAGAATGTGAAATGTCAGAATAATAGTAGAGAGAATTCTTTTTTTCAGCTTTTATTTCTTTCATCACATTCCCAGTGGGTCAGAAGTTTACATACACTCAATTAGTATTTGGCAGCATTGCCTTTAAATTGTTAAACTTGGTTCAAACATTTCGGGTAGCCTTCCACAAGCTTCCCACAATAAGTTGGGTGAATTTTGGCCCATTCCTTCTGACAGAACTGGTGGAACTGAGTTTCACAACTGAGTTTGTAGGCCTCTTTGCTAGCACACGCTTTTTCTGTTCTGCCCACAAGGATTGAGTTCAGGGCTTTGTGATGGCCACTCCAATACCTTGACTTTGTTGTCCTTAAGACATTTTGCCACATCTTTGGAAGTAGCTTGGGGTCATTTGCGGCCAAGCTTTAACTTTCTGACTGATGTCTTGAGATGTTGCTTCAATATATCCACATAATATTCCTTCCTCATGATGCCATCTATTTTGTGAAGTGCACCAGTCCCTCCTGCAGCAAAGCACCCCCACAACATGATGCTGCCACCCCCATGCTTCACGGTTGGGATGGTGTTCTTCGGCTTGCAAGCTTCCCCCTTTATCCTCCAAACATAACGATGGTCATTATGGCCAAACAGTTCTATTTTTGTTTCATCAGACCAGAGGACATTTCTCCAAAAACTACAATCTTTGTCCCCATGTGGAGTTGCAAACCGTAGTCTGGCTTTTTTATGGTGGTTTTGGAGCAGTGGCTTCTTCCTTGCCGAGCGGCCTTTCAGGTTGACGATATAGGACTCGTTATACTGTGAATATAGATACCTTTGTACCTGTTTCCTCCAGCATCTTCATACGGTCCTTTACTGTTGTTCTGGGATTGATTGCACTTTTCACACCAAAGTACGTTCATCTCTAGGAGACAGAATGCGTCTCCTTCCTGAGCGGTATGACGACTGCGTGGTCCCATGGTGTTTATACTTGCGTACTATTGTTTGTACAGATGAACGTGGTAGCTTCAGGCGTTTGGAAATTGCTCCCATAGATGAACCAGACTTGTGGAGGTCTACAATTTTCTTTCTGAGGCCTTGGCTCATTTCTTTTGATTTTCCCATGATGTCGAGCAAAGAGGCACTGAGTTTGAAGGTAGGCATTGAAATACATCCACAGGTACACTTCCAATTGACTTAAATTATGTCAATTAGCCTATCAGAAGCTTCTAAAGCCATGACATCATTTTCTGGAATTTTCCAAGCTGTTTAAAGGCACAGTCAATTTAGTGTATGTAAACTTCTGACCCACTGGAATTGTGATATAGTGAATTATAAGTGAAATAATCTGTCTGTAAACAATTGTTGGAAGAATTACTTGTGTCATGCACAAAGTAGATATCCTAACCGACTTGCCAAAACTATAGTTTGTTAACATGAAATCTGTGGAGGGGTTGAAAAATTAGTTTAAATTACTTCCTAAGTTTATGTAAACTTCCAACTTCAACTGTATATATTTGGCAACTTTTACTTTTACTTCACTACATTCCGAAAGAAAATAATGTACTTTTTACTCCATACATTTTCCCTGACACCCAAAAGTACTCATTACATTACAAGTCACACACTTCTCAAGAGAACATCCCTGCTTCATCTGACCTGGCAGACTCACTAAACACAAATGTTTCGTCAAGATAGATAGATAGATAGATAGATAGATAGATAGATAGATAGATAGATAGATAGATAGATAGATACTTTATTGATCCCAGAGGGGAAATTTCTTTGTCAAGCAGCTACAACAAAAACACAGGGCAGGTCCAAAATGCCAGAACGAAAGTACACAAAAGACAGATACAAGATACATGATACATAGAGCGGCAGTATGAAAAGGTATAGAAATACAAGAAGTCTAGAGTGCAAAAAAGCTATAAAAAGACATTGCATAGTATGGGTGGATGGCTGAATATGTACAATATACATTGGTGGATGGTGCATGGTTAACTATACTATACAGGTCGATGGCAGAGAAATACTTCAATAGCTAAAAGTGTGTATGATATGAGTGAGGGTAATAATAGTTAACTTAATATACAGACTGGTTAAATGAACAGGTAAGTGAATATTTTGCATGATTAAATTAACTGTACAGGTAAATGACAGGAAGAGATACTTAAATAGCAAAATGTGTGTATGATATAATTTAGGGTAATAATAGTAATTCCCTTAAAATACAGTCCTTAGTGCACAGGGTTTAATTACTGATAAATGCACGTATTGCACATTCGATATACTAAAAGCAATGAAAAACGATACAACTGACAGGGTACTAATGTGCATTCCTGAGTGAATGACTACGTAACACCCCAACAATTCCAGGTCTGTGTTGCACCGGGGTGCCGACGGCACTGTGAGGCATTAAATAGTCTAATAGCCGCCGGCAGAAAGTACCTGCTGTAGCGCTCTCTGGCACACCGTGGTGGGATCAGTCTGTTAACATTAGGCTATAACTAGCAATGCGAAATGGCATTCTGAGGAAACATCACTAACGTTACACACACTTCATATACATAAATTAATGTTAACTTGCAAGCCAGCCATCTAAACTCAGTTAACGTTAGCTAGCTAACAGAAGCTTTAACTTGGGGTCTTTTGTTTAGACATGTCACGTTAACGTTAGCTAGCTAACAAATTAACTATAATCCCAATCCATAGAGTAACGTTACTTTACAAACCGACAGCCATCGAAGTCCAGCTGGCTAGCTAACAGCAAGCTTTAACTTGCAATGAAAACAACTTTCTAACAATTAGAAATGTATAATATCTGAAACTGTAGCTATATTCTTACCCGTATACATGGATGAAAGCTTCAACCCATTTTATTAAATAAGACGTCCTGTGTCGTTTCCGTTTAGTTTGCACAGCTTGTTTGGCCTGTTGTGTTCCACTGATTTCAAAACTCGGTCAACTTCTTCCGTGACAACAACACTGTTGATCGCTGTTTCTTCCCTATCACCGTCATCAGAAGACTCTATTATGTCTTCTTCAATTAAAATGTTTTGACCTAAATCAGGGATTTCCTCATCGTCTGATTCATTTTCAGAGTCAGCATGGCACATTCGTCCTCCAGAAAGTAGTCCATCACAACCTTTCCCACTGACCTTTAGTCGATAGCGCCTGATAAATTCAGGGCGGCATTGTTATTGAGCGCAGTAGCAACATATTTGCAGTTCTCCATGGCTAATGTTATATTTTTCAAAAAAACTGCAGTAGAAAGGAGTATCTAAGCATAACGAGCAGCTCATTTTATAGACACTAGATGTTACACCGCAGACCAATCTGAAACTCATCTCTCGGCATGTCCAGCCCAGCAAATCATGGCTAGCAGGAAGGTTCCTGTCTATTTCTGTGGCTAAACCGACTAGGCTTGTACTTTTAACAAATTTATTCGTATTTACGTATATACAAGTTTGGTATTAAGGCACATGAAGGTTCACATGCTCAAGAAGGCATTTGTGCCCCAAAAAAAAAATGTTAAGTTCAAACGTCTCTCCTGTGAAGTCGTGCCTTGCGACATACGCCTAGTTTACTGAATCGGGTCACATACGGGAAAACTCTATTATTTTGCTGTATTGGAGCTGAAATGTCTGTTTTGTTGCTTTGAGGCAATGCATAGAATAAAATGCATTCCACTATAGTGGCATTTCTATTTTAAACCCTGCAATATATCCCATTTCATATTGGAAAGTTTTAATATTTTCAATTCGGGAGATTTGACAGAACATAAAAAGAAACAAGCAACGATGTGTCCTTGAGCAAGGCACTTAACCCACATTTGGTCCAGCGGCTGACCCTGTAGGTAGGCCCTCATTGTAAATAAGAATTTGTTCTTAACTGACTTGTCTAGTTAAATAAAGGTTTAATAAATAAATACAAATAAAATCTCTTGATGGAAAAGGGTAGTGCCGATTTGTTAGGGGTGTATTCAATAGGAACCAAACGGATTGAAAAACATGTTGCAAACAGTGTGCTCTAATGAATACACCCCAAGATGTAATCCTTCATCAGACGGAACATGGAACTGATCAGATTAAAGTAAAAGATGAAGAGCACCATGACTGGTCTGGCATCAAAATAACTCACTCAGTTCCAACATGTACTGTATGCCTGCATTTGCAGGTGTAGGGTGGTCCAGTCCCCAATGTGACTCTTTATAAACTGTATAAAAGGATATCCTTTGTGTTGTGTTAGGAATGCTGCATTATCTCTGCAACTTCCATTATCTCACAGCTTTGGGTATTTTTTTAAATAATATATATATATTTATATATATATTTTAACCTTCATTTAACTAGGCAAGTCCGTTAAGAACAAATTCTTATTTACAATGACGGCCTACACCGGCCAAACTTGGTCGACGCTGGGCCAATTCTGCGCCGCCCTATGGGCCGGTTGTGATACAGTCTGGATTCGAACCAGGTTGTCTGTAGTGACGCCTCTAGCACTGAGATGCAGTGTCTTCGACCTAGGCCGTCATTGTAAACAAGAAGTTGTTCTTAACAGACTTGCCTAGTTAAATAAAGGTTAAATCAAAAAAAAAAAATTGTATTATCTTCATTGACACTGACAATTAATTGTATAGACATATTAATTGCATAGTCTTATTACGGGTCGCATGTGAAGGATATATAATATGTATATAATAAATATTATCCCACTACACAGGAACACCCACGCTAAACTAGAATCTGTTCGGTTCATTTGCTACATTGTTTTGGAACACTTTTTGACCCACTTCTACATCCTACTGTCACTTTGACTTTTGTCCTAACGATCTTGATCTGCTACTACATGTATGCATTTAATGTTTTGTTATGAGTAACACATACTTTGGTAACAAACAACATTTTCTATTTTTCGAAGGTAAAGACCACTTTCAGAGTGCTGTTATGAGACAGGAAAGCAAAGAACTTAAAATAAAATTGTGTTTAACTTAGCAATTGCTGTACGGTCAATTATAATACATTCAAAATCAAATCCTGGCTGACCGTTTCTTGCTCTTGAAATATCATGGCTCTAAGTTTGTGGAATGACTCTCTTGGCATTACGACTCGTCTCGGGCCAATCCAATTTCGAGAATCACAGAGTGATTGGGTGTTTGTGCCAAATAAGCTGAACAGCGAAGGGAGACACCCGGGTGCTCATCCTCTTTGGCTGCTCTCAATCTCCGCTCAGGAAGAGAAGGGGAGGGTAGGCCCTCCTCTCTCATCCTTCCTCAGCATTCCCAACACCAACAAAAACAGTGGGAGCACTGCTGCAGTAGCTACAGCCACAGCATGTGTCACTATGCCCGCCACGTGCTTTCTCTTTTAAGCCCCTTCACAGCTCTCTCTATCCTCCCTCCCTCCCTCTCTTGCTCCCTCACTATCTCCCCTCTCTTCTTGCAGATGGACATGCATTAAATATGAATTATTTCACCTCCTTTTAGACCATCTTTAATTTCCCCCACACATCTGAAATATATATATATATATATATATATATATATATATATATGGACGATACAGGTCAGTTGGAAACTGCTTAATGCAACTTTATTGGATTTATTTATTTATTTATGTATAATTTACTTAGCTGAATTTCAAGGTAGTATGTATCAATATAAATACAACCCACTTATTTAGCTGCCAACTCAGTCTACCCTTAAACCCGTTAAACTCATATTAAATGGATAATAAATACTTGTTATCCTCTTCCAAAGCTCAGAGTTTATGCAGAGTGTGTGATTTCAACTTTTCTGTATAGCCTTTTCATTATTTTGCCAAAGGGCAAGAACATTGGTCTTTCAGTGAATGCACACATTCCATTGAACTGTGATTAATCCTATTGTTTACATGTGCTCATTGGGTGTATGTCACGAGAGGGTGCATACAGAGACCAAGGCGCAGCGCAGTAATAGTTTGACATTTAATTTTTTGTAAACAACTTTCAAATGACGAACTAACAAACAAAACACGATATACCAAAACGTAACACACTTACTTTCACCGTGACTGGAGAATAATGACCCACACCCCGTTGTGGAACTTACAAACATATGTAGGATCCCTAATTAGAGACAATGCACTGCAGCTCCCTCTAATTAGGGATCCAACACAAGCCACCACCAGAAACAGAAATAATAGACCTGTCAGACTCTGACCATGGCTACATAGAGAAGCATTAGGCTTCTCTATGGCCAGAGCCTGACAGTGTAATACAAGTCTTTGCAGAATTTGGTTACCTGCCTTGTTTTAACCAGGTTTGTTTGATTCTGAGGGGCTTACATAAGCATCTTTTACAATTTCTGTCCGATAGCATGCAAATATGGACACCGACAACTGACGTTCCATGTTGTCATACTTCGGAATCAAATAATTTCAATGGAATTGATTTTGTAAATACATGATTTGTTTACCTCCAATGCAGTTTTTCTCCCTTTCAAACTAGGATAGATCGATGGAACTTGAATTTGTTTCTCACATGTTTGTTGGGTTTTCTTGCTGTAAAATGCTGACAATTATCACGACACAAACAAAGCCTCTTGAGCTAAAGACTAGGCATTAGCTTTAGTCTCAAACAAAAGGTTACTCATCACATGAGTATAGTTACACAGGGTTTGCATAACGTTTCACTTGTCTGTTAAAGGATGTAGTTACCGTTATAGTGGGATTCAACACCAACTAGACATATAACATACTGCAAGCTCAAAGATTTGTTTTGTGTTTGAACATGCCCTTCCTGAACCAGTCAATTACTCTCTGTGCAATCACTGCATGGCTTACACACTGTGTCCTCACAAGAGAGAGGTTACTGAAGTGCATCCTCTCCTCCTAGCAGGGAACGCTAGGTTCCATTAAAAGAGGACAGAAAAGGTCGGAGGTATTTGTGTATCGCTCTGAAGGATTATACCAGAAAATCCAATTAAACTGGCAGCCACTGCAATCAACTGGATTTGCGTTCAGATGGCTCTTAGATAAAGAGCAGGTTACTATAGGACATTCCACTCCTTTCTGCATGCTTATTGCCAGGCGAGGATTTAATTTCCATTTTATTTACGGTGTTATCGTACACGTTAGATTATGGGTATCTGCTAGCATGCTTAAGATTTTGAGTGAGACAGTGTTTCTCAACTCTAGTACTGAGACCTTGGCCACTGTTCTTTGTTCTAGCCCAGCTCTAACACACCGGATCCAAATCATCGAGGTCAGGAATCGGGTGTGCTAATTCTGGGCTAGAACAGCAGTATGTTCACCATTTACACAAATGTGCTGTTCAAACAGAATAGATAAAAGCTCATGTAAATTGTGAATGAATTCTAAAACGTATAGCAAACTTTATATATAAAGCATGTTTTATAAATGCAGCTCAAAGTGCTTCACAATAAGCACAAATTGAAACTCCCAGAGTGTAGGTTAATTTGAATCACAACATGGCATGTTTGGGTGTGAACCATGCTAATACAAGCATGTTCTGGGGTCTGAAAGGTGAGCATGAGGAGATTACAATGTAATAGACACCCAACCGGATGAGTGCATTCACTTTGAAAACTCAATAAAAAACAAATACCCCCTTTCAACCCGAAACACAAAGAGGGTTTTATCCGAGGGGGAGAGAATGTATGGTTTGGAGACCGGTTTAAGCAAGTACTGTGTGAAGCTGAAAGCCTGAAGTGCCATTGTGAGGCTAATGGAGGGTTTTTATATGGTTCTGCTTTCTTTTGTACCCGGCTCTCAGGTTACAAGACCCTGCTGAAAGGGATCTCTGGGAAATTCACCAGCGGCGGCCTGGTGGCCATAATGGGTCCCTCAGGAGCTGGGAAATCTACCCTGATGAATATTCTGGCCGGCTACAGGTGAGCCACAGGCCCAACACTTAACAACCAAGAGGTGTACAAGGACGCTAATAGACAAGTAACTTCTACTAACAAGAATCACGCCACACCTACAGTTCTGGGCATTAAAAAGTTGTAATTGCAAAATGCCTTGCTGCAGCTTACTGTTACCTTGCTGTGACTCTCGCAGGGTGACGCCAAGCGCCAAGTTAATTTTTAATCATTTAACAATGACCCAAGTCATGAAATATATTTTTCGAGAATGATTACTGTATGCATTTTTGTATATATTCCATTTGTATTGTATGTGTATGTTTTCATGTTTTGCACTGGTTAGTCCTCTTCCAATCGCTGACCATTTTGGAAATAATGTCTTATCTGTTCTCTATTATTTCTATTTCAATTGTTCATTTCTCTTTTAAACCCAGAAATAAATAAATAATATCATTTGGATCAAATGCATAACCCAGGTATGGCTTTGCCCTCTGTAGAGAGACGGGGATGAAGGGGGAGATCTTGATCAATGGGCAGCCTCGTGACCTGCGCTCTTTCAGGAAGGTCTCGTGCTACATCATGCAGGACGACATGCTTCTGCCTCACCTCACAGTACAGGAAGCCATGATGGTAATTCAAATATATATTTAAACTTAATTTATCCAGGAAGTCCCATTGAGGTCAGAATGCCTCTTTTACAAAGGAGACCTGGCCAAGAGGGCAGGTCAATAGATCAAACATTGAAGCGCATACAAAATGAGAGTTAATGCTTCCGGAAGTGAACAATAGGTTAAACAGGTGAAATGTTTATAAAGCTGCAGATAAAAATGCAATGTATTAGAGCTGTCAGAATTCATTATTCCACATGATGTCTGTTCTACACAATGCAATTATATGTGACATTGTGCCCTCCTAAACTGGGGCTTTCTTCACATTGATAAGATGCATCTTCTTCTCTCTACATGGTTGCTTCTGAGACATGAAAGATTCTATGCACTTGCACACGTAGGCTTTGTTTCTCTTATTTGGGACGCAGCCGTAGTGTGAACTAAATCTTCCTCTCTGTCTCCTAGGTGTCTGCTAATCTGAAGCTCCAGGAAAAGGATGACGGCAAGAGAGACATGGTAAGAGAGTTGCATGGGAACGGCTTCAGAATCTTCCCGCACCATAATCTCCTGCATGTTCCCTGACCCTCAAACTGGAAATTAGGACCAGTTACTATTTCAGCACTGGAGTGTTGCAACTAGTGCAGTCCGTACTGGCTTTAAACAGGCTGGAATGGATGTAAAGTGATATGATGAGGGTGTCTGGGAAGCAGTATGTATGTAGAGGTTGCTACTAACCACTGATACAGGGTCAGTTAGAGGTAGTTTCGCTAGCCAATGCTAACTAGCGTTAGCACAATGACTGGAAGTCTACGTGTATCTGCTAGCATGCTCTAGTTAGCTATTGACCCTAGATCTGTGATTAATGTAGACGTATACGTGAAGTTGCTGAGAGGGATGTGGTTATAGGTATTTTTAACCCTCCTGTGTTGTTTTTAGGTGAGGGAGATCCTGACGGCCCTGGGCCTGCTTGAGTGTGCGAAAACCCGAACGTCACATCTTTCGGGGGGGCAGAGGAAAAGGCTGGCCATCGCCCTGGAGCTTGTAAACAACCCTCCCGTCATGTTCTTTGACGAACCCACCAGGTCAGACCTCCCATTGCACAGAACACATGCGTGTCAGTTTGCAAGGAACGTCCTGGCGGGGATTATAACGTGCAGTCCATATTTAGTCAATGGTATGCTATTCTTTCATGAGATGTACAGGCAATACATTTTAGTAATTTAGCAGACGCTCTCATCCAGAGCGACTTACAGTTAGTTAGTGCAAACATGTTCATACTTTTTTCATACTGGTCCCCCGTGGGAATCGAACCCACAACCCTGGCGTGGCAAGCCATGCTCTACCATCTGAGCTACACGGGACACAACCTATCCTTCTTGGTCAAATAGCCATTACACAGCCTGGAGGTGTGTTGGGTCGTTGTCCTGTTGAAAAACAAATGATAGTCCCACTAAGGTCAAACAAGATTGCATGGCGTATTGCTGCAGAATGCTGTGGTAGCCATGCTGGTTAAGTGTGCCTTGAATTCTAAATAAATCACAGACAGTGTCACCAATAAAGCACCATCACACCTCCTCCTCCATGCTTCACAGTGGGAACTACACATGCAGAGATCATCCGTTCACCTACTCTGCGTCTCACAAAGGCACTGTGGTTGGAACCAAAAATTAAAAAAAGTCAAGGGGTCTGATTTTCGAATGCATTGTACTTCCATAAATGTTTTCAACTGGTACCGGGGGACCTTCAGACAAGTCTTGTGAGGCCTGTGGGTGTCCTAGATCTAAACATGTTCGTGAGAGTCTCACCTTTCCACAGAAGGGTCATGTTAGTGTGTAGGCCGTACGCTACAAACAGAAGTTGGCAGATTGGCTGTACCGACTTCAGGTGAGTTCCGTGATGTCCCGAAGACCAATTTTTCAGGATGTCTCATGGTCTGACAAACACTTCTCTAGCTCTGTCAGCCTTAACCGCAAGTGCGACATTGCAGTAGATTGAGACGCATCCAATGCAAAAAAACTGGTATCTCTAGCTTAAACTGATGGATTTTTATGGGGACACTCTTGGCGGTTAAATCCATTTTAATCCCACTTTGTAACACAATAAAATACAAAGAAATCCAAGGGTGTTGTAGACTTTCTATAGGCACTGTAAATATTCCAAGCATCTGAAATGGTATCTGCTAAAGTCAAACTGACAACATATGGGACTGAGATGGGGCAGATGGAAAGTCCCATCAAATACAATCAATAAACAGTAGAGTCCTGTAGAGCTACCACATTTGCTAACCTTACCATAAAGTTCCTGAATTGACTGACTTCAATTCGAATTGACCCTGGCGTGAAACTGGAATGTCATAGTTTTTGAGAGCAGCAACATGTAGCGTCTCTTAAGGGGATTTACTCCTGATGCCCAATTCTCTGATGCCTTCTAAGACGGACACTTCATCTGCCTCTTTATCCTGTCTCTCAGCCACCTCCGACTGCTTAACTGCACTGTGAATACACGCTCTCAATCCAAAGAGTCTTCTCATCTGGTCAAAATCACTGACATGATTCCTATCGGTGTCCAGTGATAGGACCATTTTAGAACATGTGTGAAGGTGTGCAGAAAAAACACGTTAATTTAAGTAGCTAACGTTAGACTCGGAGCACTTGTTGATTGCAGGCTCCTTGAAACAGTTGTAGAAAAAAAGATGAGGGGTAACCATCAAACACTGGCCATGGAAAGGACTCTACAGGATTCTGTACCAACTCACATTAGTTGTCGATAACGTTTTACACCAAGAAACAGTTCTTCAAGAAAGACATGGACACGAGAGAGTGTTTGTTGCTTTGTCATAAACTTATGCCAAGTTTATGCAATGTGCTGGAGTCCTTCTACCAGTCCACTTCCCTTGTTTGCTTCTCCTCCGCATTTATGATCTAAGATGTTACTTTAGGTGTGCAAAAGCCAATCTATTCTTTGCTTTGACATTGTCCCCTATACGCTAACCCTGGCTGCTATACCCTGTTTTTCAGTGGCCTGGACAGTTCCTCCTGCTTCCAGGTGTTGTCTCTGCTGAAGGCACTGGCCCATGGTGGCCGCACCGTCATCTGCACCATCCACCAGCCCAGCGCCAAGCTCTTTGAGCTCTTCAACAAGGTCAGCCTCCAACCTGGCCTACTGCTAGGCTGAGTCACAGATCTGCTTGAGTTGTCTTACCAACTTCTACGTCATTGGCGTGACAATATAAACAGATCTGAGATTCAGGCTAGCCTAATGCATGGGAATCTATGAAAAGCACAATGATCCCACAGTATCACCGTTGGAAGTGAGAAATGTAGCTAGCTAGACATGTGGCGCAATACTTATGCATGGTCCCCAACAAATCAACAAGCTAATGTAGTTGTTTAACAAAGTAAAAACAAACTGTGTGTGCTTGGTACAACTAAAGGGTCGTCTATACTTGTTGCTTTGCCCCTAATGCTAATGATTCCAATGCTAACCGAAATTGATAACTAAATGAATGGTCTGCTAAATGAATCTGCTGTATCCTTATTGCTTTGTGCCCCTGTGTTTCCCTCCCTAGCTGTATGTCCTTAGCCAGGGCCAGTGTATATACAGAGGGAAAGTGCCTAACCTGGTCCCCTACCTCAGCGAGCTGGGGCTCAACTGCCCAACGTACCACAACCCTGCAGACTTTGGTGAGAAACTCTTTACCAGTTTAATGAGGAACAAGTCAAATGTGTTTTCGTCGTTGTTATAATCCCCTTATTTACACATCTGCCTTATTTTCTGTCCCAGAAAGTTATTTTAGTATACTTTGGTATAAAGTGTAATAGAAACTATTATATCTATTAGTTCAACTGAAAATTAATTTTCTCAGAATAACTTTTACAGATGGTTCCTCATGCAATATTCACTGGGGTTTCTGTGACATGCGTACCTCTCTCTCTCCATTGGATCCCAGTGATGGAGGTGGCATCTGGGGAGTACGGAGATCAGACGGCTCGTCTGGTGAAGGCCGTGCAGGAGAGGAAATGTGAGCAGGTCTACAAGACAGACATGAACGATGGACCCCTCAACCCCTTCCTGTGGCACAAATCTTCTGAGGAGGTAAAAGGGATTAGTGTATTACTACAGCTCTCAATGGGTTGAAATGAAGAATCTCATTGAAGTTCTATTTTTAGAGTCAAAGCATTTCATTTCAATGTTTCAGGAAAGAGAAATTGAGAGGCCTTAGCACTTCAGGTTGTTCAGTCACTGTTTTTCTCTCTCTATGTCTCTCTCCAACCCTCTCCAATCTTCTCAGGACTCCTCGTCCGGTGAGGGCTGCCACAGTTTCTCAGCCAGTTGTCTGACTCAGTTCTGCATCCTGTTCAAAAGGACGTTTCAAAGCATAATTAGAGATACGGTAAGGCATACTGCCACCTACTGGTTTGTTTTTGTACTGCAACAGCCAAATGTTACATAATGAACCCCAAACACTTTAATAAGATTCAAAAGCATATGGAAAGGATAACAGAGGAAAAAAATGGTATGAGAACGTCACAACAAAATAAATCTATTCATACCATACTTAGCTCATCCTCTACTATCATAACCACTCCATTTTCCCTTCTCACTTCCTCCTCTCTGCCCTCCTTCCTCTTCCTCTCAATCAAATATATTTTACAAAGCCCTTTTTACATCAGCAATTGTCACAACGTGCTTTACAGATACCCAGCATAAAACCCCAAAGAGCAAGCAATGCAGATGCAGAAGCACAATGAATAGGAAAATATATTAACAAAACTTTTTTTTCTCTTCTCCTGTTCTGGTCCTACAGGTGCTGACTCACCTAAGAATCTCCTCTCACATTGGGATTGGGATTCTGATTGGCCTGCTCTACCTGGGCATCGGCAACGACGCCAAGAAAGTGCTCAGCAACTCCGGCTTCCTCTTCTTCTCCATGCTCTTCCTCATGTTTGCTGCTCTCATGCCTACTGTTCTGACCTGTGAGCATTCTCAGCTCTTCTTACTGACAGCATTGATTTAGTGCATGAATTTACATTAGTCGTAAGAGATTGCATACATTATGTTAGGAGTTGACTGCTGAGATTTACCTTGGCATTGTTTCTGATGACATAAATGAGATTACTATGACACTGTTTTCTCCGTCTCTCTAATGCAGTCCCTTTGGAGATGGGAGTGTTCCTAAGAGAGCACTTGAACTACTGGTACAGTCTGAAGGCTTACTATCTGGCCAAGACTATGGCGGACCTCCCCTTCCAGGTAATTACAATGTCACATAGTAGTGGCAAAAAAAAATGTCTAAGTTGGTATTTCATCAAAAAGAAAATAAACAAAAGAAAAAACAACAAAAACATTACGTTTCTATCATTCACTGAAAAGAGCAAAGGCATTGTAATAGAAGAAACCTGTTATGGGAGCTCAAAGTGGCTTTAGCATCGAGGTCAAAAAGCAATTATGTCCGTCAGATTTAGACAAATCCCACAATAACATTACATAAGGAGGCTTTATGCGTCACCAGACATCGCCCTGTGCTCTAAATTAAAAGTGACAGAAAGGTTTACTGCATGTTTTTATTTATTGTATTGAATTTGTATTGTATTGAATCTAATTTGGCTTTTTTTTCGATAATTCAAAATGATTATTTCAAAGCACAAACAGCTTTGATTTGATTCTCCACATGAAGAAAAGTGTTTTTGTTTGATGTTTTAATGATTATCAATGTGTTTTCCATGGTGAGATATTGTTGTTTGAACGTGAGGAATGTGAGATAACAACAGCTTCTCCTGCTGATGTGCCCTTCAGCAAGGCACTTAACCACCTACACGACCCTGGGGGTGCTGCACTGACACTGTGCTTCTAATCTGTCAATGTGTGGTTGGGCTTGTGTGGAACAGTACGTGCATGTGTTGGGGGTCGAGGAAAAAAAAAAAGCTGACAGGACAATTTCTGTGTCCACAAATGGACAATCAAGTATTGTTCTTATTTTGCTTCACAGATAGTGTTCCCAGTCGCCTACTGCAGCATCGTCTACTGGATGACATCCCAGCCACCTGACGCTGTGCGTTTCATCCTTTTCTTGGCCCTGGGAGCCCTCACCTCTCTTGTGGCCCAGTCTCTGGGCCTGCTGATAGGAGCGGCTTCCACCTCACTACAGGTACGTCCTCCATTCTCTCAATACTAACACACGATAATAACAGCTATACCTATTGTTTGCAGCTTGAGATTAGCAAATAAACTCTATTGTGACCATTCCGGCTGAGTATTGATATTATTTGCTCATAAGAAATATATTTTGTGCTTGGGCCTGGTCTAAGGGTAGTACCGCCCCGTACCACATATGCCCCTGGAGGCAGCGTTTCAATCCCGTTACACCTCTCACTCTCTGTCCCCCGATCTACAATTATAACTTGTATCTGTAAATACAACTTCTTAAAATGTATTTAACAAATATTTAAAAAACAAAATCACACCAACCTCTTTGTATTTACACAGTGCCCACCTAATAGATTGATACCCAATTTTATTCTAAGCAGACACTATTTACCGCAGTATGTACATGTAACATGGTTATAGTTAGAGTCACATCCTGCCTCTGATGTTGCAATTGTCCATGTCTCAGGTTGCCACGTTTCTAGGTCCGGTGACTGCCATACCCGTACTGCTTTTCTCTGGCTTCTTCGTCAGTTTCGACACAATTCCGTGGTATCTTCAGTGGATGTCATACATTTCATATGTCAGGTAAATAGTTTCCCAGATACTTTTAAGACATACAAGGGCCCTGGCTTTTTCCTGACCATGTGGCCTTCCCCTAATTCTGAGAAAGTACCATATATTCATCACTTGAACAGTAGGGGAAAGGTGGGGTATGTTAACCCTGTAGGTAGGCCGTCATTGTAAAATAAGAATTTGTTCTTAACTGACTTGTGTAGTTAAAAACAAAAAGAAGAAAAAAAGAAAAGTTGAGCTAATGGCCATGGGATAAATTGAGCCCCCCAAAACCTCAGTTTAATGCATAGTATTTTTGCAATGTGTCATGCATATGAATTCAAGATTTGTATTATTATTGCAGAGCAGACATCATCATGCGCCATGTATGCAATTGTAAAACAAGCAGGGGTCTAGTCCCCATTGAGGTTCTTGAGAGAGTAGCCAAGGAAGTGAGAGAAGTTAAGAAGTCCATTCGAGCAGCAGCAAGGGATGAAAAAATAGACTGAATGACACTGACGAGGTACATTGACAAAAAAGACAATGAACATGCATCTGTGCGAAAGAGAGGCTATGATAGAGGAGCATAGGCACACAAGGTCTTATTTAATGACATGGAGTCTGCGCTTGCTAAACATATCAAGAATCTCATAAAAACAACATCCCTTTCTCAGACATCTGGTCAAGAAATGGAAGGGTATGAAAGGGAACAGAGTTATTTACTGTATATCTGAATGTAGGCATACATTTAAGATATACAATATACCACATCCCCATTTCATGAATTCAACTTTGACCTACCAGCACCATCACCTACAGGACACAATCACCCACTTACCACAAGGCAGCTCAACTTACCCTGACCCTATGCTTAAGTTACCCCATACCCGGGGTAAGTTGTGCCAAGTGACCACTTATATTTTTTTGAAATCTGATTATTTTCAGGGATACACATCCTGAAATATATTATATATTCTGAACAAAAAATATAAACGCAACATGCATCAATTTGTTGTGTTTGTTGTCCATAGCTTATGCCTACGCATACCATAACCCCGTCTGCCACCATGCAGCACTCTGTTCTCAACGTTGACATCACCAAACCGATCTCGCCCACACAACGCCATACACGTGGTCTGCTGTTGTGAGGTCAGTTGGACATACTGTCAAATTCTCTAAAATGAAATTGGAGGCGGCTTGTGGTAGAGAAATTAATGTTAAATTCTCTGGCAACAGCTTTGGTGGACATTCCTGCAGTCATGCCATTTACATGCTCCCGCAAAACATGAGACATTTGGGACATTGTGTTGTGTGACAAAACTGCACATTTTAGAGTGGCCTTTTATTGTCCCCCGGCACAAGGTGCACCTGTGTAATGATCATGCTGTTTAATCAGCTTCTTGATATGCCAAACCTGTCAGGTGGATGGATTATCTTGGCAAAAGAGAAATGCTCACTAACAGGGATATAAACAAATTTGTGCACAACATTTGAGAGAAATAAGCTTTTTGTGCGTATGTAACATTTCTGGGATCTTTTATTTCAGCTCATGAAACATGGGACCAACACTTTACATGTTGCGTTTATATTTTTGTTCAGTGTATTTCCATTGACATATGGCTGCTGAATGTAAGAAATGTCTCAATTTACCCCACTCAACCCTACTGTTTGTCCTCTTTAGTAGCACCATAAAGCAGTTCCTATTATTTTGAAGGTATGGCTTTGAAGGTGTAATCCTCTCCATCTACGGCCTGGACCGTGAGGACCTCCACTGCGACAAGGATGAAACATGCCACTTCCAGAAGTCGGAGGCCATCTTGAAAGAGCTTGACGTGGAAGATGCCAAACTGTACCTTGACTTCATAGTGCTTGGCATGTTCTTTGTGAGCCTCCGCCTCCTTGCGTACCTTGTGCTGCGCTATAAGATCAGTGCAGAGAGGTAGACTTGATAGTGGGGTTAGGAGGAAGAAGGCCCAGATCGCTTGCAAGCTGGAATTCCGCTTCTGGAGACCTCCAGGCAGTGGACCAGAAACACACCATGCACACCAAACTCTTGGCCAAAGACTACAGAATATAGACGCCTGTTGTGTGTGAGTGCATGCAGTAAGAATCTACTTTGCTTAGACAAACAAACATGGCAGAGAGGAGCTCAGTGCCTCAGGCCGTGGTTGATTCCCATTATTACAAGACCATTCTTGTTTAAAAAACCCAAACCATTGGCTTATTGAAGGCAAGGCTCCTGGCACTGTAGGAATATAGATGTATTCGCCTTGTGCAGTATTTCTTTGTGCAAGGGAACCAACTAAGTAATGTAAGAGTTTGTTGTTGATAGGCTCTTATCTAGTCTGTAGTTTCTAGACAGGTGTGAATGACCGTGTAAAACCAATTCAATTAAATAGCTTGGTGGAAGGACAATGGGAAGACAGGGTCACACTTAAACAGGAGCTGGTTTCCTTCAATGTGTGAACATTGCTTGTTGCTAATATGGGATAATGAAATCACGTACATTCCAAGTATGTGAGAGACTGTACAGTACCAGTATATAGTTTATCTGGGGTGAGTTTCCCGAAAGCAAACGTGGCATGTGGCGCTCGACAACCCATTCTCCCAGGCGCAAGCGAGTAACATCTGTGCTTGAACAAACTAATTAATCAAATTAATCACGTGCTACGAGTGGCGTGGGCGTGTGTCTGGGTTTTTGAGAGAAATAAAGTACCACATTAGCACCCCTGGTCAGAGGCCTGTGGTTGTGATTATAGGGCTTGAATAGTTGCAGAAATATATGGGGGATTTGAATTATGATGTGACTGTGGCAGGCTAAACATTACAGACCAGAATCCTAACCTGAGATCTGAGCACGGTAACGCGAACGCCAAGTTAAGCGTTACATTATCTCAAACATTACCAACACAGATGTTTAGTTTGAATGGCATGTAGGATAGATACCCTTTTAGTCACTCACAGTCAGTAGTGTAAAAGAGAATTGAGAGACATTTTCACTGCAGGAATTATGGGCGCAGTAGCTGTCTGGATTTTGATGAATAAATAATTTGGAGGCTTGACCCCTCACTGGCCAATCAGAACATGCTCCATGGCTAAAAATGTGGTTGCTTAAAGTTGTGTATTTAGTCTTTTATGTTTTGTGTTGTCATCAACGCCAATTTGAATGTTAGTCCGCTATAGCCTAGTTTGTTAAATACGTCGAACATATTGGCAGTCCACATTGTTCTAAGTAATTGCGTTGCTTCAATATAGAAATATATTGTTAAACATAGCCTTCACACCGATATAGGGGCTAGGCCTACTGTAAATGTCATTATGGCAGAGCCATGAACATGCAAAACATTGTCAATGAGAAAGATAAAATTCACTATAGATAAGACCTAAAAAGAGTGAATAATTCTAATCAAAACAAAACAAAAAGTTATTTTAAGTAGGCTGTCTAAATACTGTTAGGCACCATAATTGCTCCCGGTGGGCATATAATATTATGGCACAGAAGCTGGACAGAGATCCAATATATACTCACCGTTATACTGCTCCCAAATATGTTTATAAACATAATGGATCCATCTCACAGATCGCATTCACGCTTCTCCAGAAGTAGCAGACGGCTCCTAAATCCCATTGCATGCGAGCTGAACATTCTCATCGTAAAGCCAGGCCGGTGAATAATATTAATACTCTTGGTTTTTAATCAAATTAAACCTCAAAACCTACAATCTGTTTTGTTAAACAACAATTTTTCTAAATAGCTTGGGGTCAGAAGCATGATATCATTAAAATTGACAGGATAAAAAAAGACACTACGGATTGCTGTTGAACCAGCCTTCATTATAGCTACAGTATATAGGCCTAGGTTAAAGGGACATCTCTACACTTTTCAACTTCATTCCTCTTCTCCAGCACCACCCCAACATCAACATATGTGAAAATGGTGCGTGTTCTATGTTTTGTAGTAAAAAATATAGAATTACATCATCAACCAATTAGTAGGCAACGCTTACTCACAATTGGTAAAAATCACACAATGCACACCGATGTCATTGGAAACACATCTTCCTATGTCTTTTTCACTACAAAACATAGGAACGCACCATTTTCACTTATGTTGAGGTGATGCCGGAGACGTTTCCCTTTAAGGGTAGCCTACTGGAGGGCTTGGTTTTTAATCATATGAAATAGAAAACAAGCAACTGTTACAGGAAAATAAGTTCTAAAGGGTCACCAGCATCATCTCATCTCTCGTTTCATGATTGGCATATGGACACGTAGCCTACATAGAGGGGTTTTTACGCACGTCCAAAACGGGAGCTGGCTAAAATAAAGTAGGCCTACACAATACATATATAAAAAGGGGATGTCCACTTACTGTTTTGCTGCTCACAAACTTGAATTTTTTATTATGCTTTGGTGGTTAAGATTAATTTCAAAGGAGTCTCACGAGCCAAACCCTTTATTGATAGGCTTGGCTACTTGGCGAATGCATTGGGCAGGACAAAAAAAACGGCTTTTATTTAGGGGAGGCTATATGCACAGTTTTTAATCTAATGAATCTAAATAAATAAATAAAACGTTTTTTAATGTTTATAAATACAATTACCTGCACAAAAAGCACATATCCTCTCTTGTTCCATGAGCATAAGGGAACTGTGTGTCACAGCAGGTTAGGTTCTGCTTCCGCTCACAAAATCCTTGACATTACCAACCGCGTTACCGCTAAGACCTGCTTTTCATTGGTCTTAAATCTCCCGATATGCACTGCCTAAAATGGTCACTTTTGTGCTTATTTTCAAGGGTACACCTCAAATATTGCCACGGTGCAAGCAAGGTGATATTAGACTGATAAGTTGCTGAACCTGGAACATGGGGTGATAAACGCCAGAGCAACAGTTTTTTTACATGCTGAAATTGTGCGTTTGGCGCTTATGGCGTCGTAGCTTCAGCCGAAAATAGAGGTCTGAACTTCTTATCTTGTGATAGGTTAGCTCCCTGTGAAAAGGAAATGATATGACCTCATGGCAGCTTATCCATATACAGTTGAAGTCGGAAGTTTACATACACTTAGGTTGAAGTCATTAAAACTCATTTTTCAACCACTCCACAGATTTCATGTTAACAAACTATAGTATTGGCAAGTCAGTTAGGACATCTACTTTGTGCGTGACACAAGTAATTCTTCCAACAATTGTTTGCAGACAGATTATTTCACTTATAATTCACTATAATCACAATTCCAGTGGGTCAGAAGTGTACATACACTAAGTTGACTGTGCCTTTAAACAGCTTGGACAATTCCAGAAGATGATGTCATGGCTTTAGAAGCTTCTGATAGGTAAATTGACATAATTTGAGTCAATTGGAGGTGTACCTGTGGATGTATTTCAAGGCCTATCTTCACACTCAGTGCCTCTTTGCTCGACATCATGGGAAAATCAAAAGAAATCAGCCAAGACCTCTGAAAAAAAATTGTAGACCTCCACAAGTCTGGCTCATCCTTGGGAGCAATTTCCAAACGTCTGAAGGTACCACGTTCATCTGTACAAACAATAGCACGCAAATATAAACACCATTGGACCAAGCAGCCGTCATACCGCTCAGGAAGGAGACTCATTCTGTCTCCTAGAGATGAACGTACATTGGTGCGAAAAGTGCAAATCAATCCCAGAACAACAGCAAAGGACCGTGTGAAGATGCTGAAGGAAACGGGCACAAAAGTATCTATATCCACAGTAAAACGAGTTCTATATCGACTGCACATGGGGACAAAGATCATACTTTTTGGAGAAATGTCCTCTGAAACAAAAATATAACTGTTTGGCCATAATGACCATCATTATGTTTGGAGGAAAAAGGGGGAGGCTTGCAAGCCAAAGAACACCATCCCAACCATGAAGCATGGTGGTGGCAGCATCGTGTTTTGGGGATGCTTTGCTGCAGGAGGGACTGGTGCACTTTTCAAAATAGATGGCATCATGAGAAAGGAAAATGATGTGGATATATTGAAGCAACATCTCAAGACATCAGTCAGGAAGTTAAAACTTGGTCGCAAATGGGTCTTCCAAATGGACAATGACCCCAAGAATACTTCCAAAGTTGTGGTAAAATGGCTTAAGGACAACAAAGTCAAAGTATTGGAGTGGCCATCACAAAGCCCTGAAAATGTGTGGGCAGAGCTGAAAAAGCGTGTGTGAGCAAGGAGGCCTACAAACCTGAGTCAGTTACACCAGTTCTGACAGGAGGAATAGGCCAAAATTCACCTCACTTATTGTGGGAAGCTTGTGGAAGGCTACCTGAAACGTTTGACCCAAGTTAAACAATTTAAAGGCAATGCTACCAAATACTAATTGAGTGAAAGTAAAATTCTGACCAATTGGAAATGTGATGAAAGAAATAAAAGCTGAAAGAAATAATTCTCTCTGCTATTATTCTGACATTTCACATTCTTAAAATAAAGTGGTGATCCTAACTGACCTAAAACAGTGAATTGTTACTTGGATTAAATGTCAGGAATTGTGAAAAACTGAGTTTAAATGTATTTGGTTAAGGTGTATGTAAACTTCGGACTTCAACTGTACATGGCTTTTATTTGTTTACCATAGTGAGAGGAACATGCACTGGCCACGTGTAAACCTCAAGAGTATTGGAATGAATAGCAAAGTGGATGCATTAAAGGGATAGTTCACCCTGTAAGTTAAAGACAGCAGTCCATGCTTTGGTTTTGTTTACCTGGCCATTGTCTCGAAATGCACTTTTTAGCATTTGTGGCACAATTACAATATGTAATTATGGTGAACTATCCCTTTAAGTTGTGAAATAGACATTAACATGATGTACAGTTTGCATAATATGACAGCAGAACTGCTTGAAACAAATTAAATTTTGGGGTTTACATATATGCCCTGAAAAATAAACCTTTATATATTTTTTATTTAACATCAGACTATTTCATACTGCCGCTGACTACCTAAAATTATATTCTCATCATCTGTAAGGTTCTACAGACAGCACGGTTGGGGTCAATTTATTATTGAATTGGAATTTCAGTTTACTTCCCGAATTGACTGACTTCAATTCGAATTGAACCCAACCCTGGACATAGTCATGGTTACAACACACCATCCATATGCATTAAACATATTGAACCAGCTGCACATTGGAACTAATTATGTTGATTCAAGTACACTTCAATATTGATTATCAATCCATTATTCAATTCCATAATTACTTCACATCAAAAATTATGTACATTATCAGAAATGTGTTGGCCTACATACTATGATTGATTTTTTACACACTACATAATGTGATACTGCAAATGTCAATGCAAAACTTTTGTCAAACATGATAATATGCTATTGTAGATTGGTATGTTTTTGTCATAACTTTATTTTGTGTTGCAATACTTCACACCGAGGTTGAAACTATAACAAAACACTGCAGAGGAAATGTTACATGTTACATTATTTCAAAGCTATGTTTTAATGGTGGTTATATGTACATGTTTTCAGTACATAGGATATTATTATTAAATATGTTAATTAGGCTTGCTGGGGATGAGGAGGCTTTTAAAGTTTGTAATGTTTAGACCTCACTCTGAAGTTCTGAACTCATTGGAACAGCTTTTTGTCAAGAATGTGGGGAATTGCCACGTTCTTTTTTGTACATTGGTTTGTTTTGGCGATTGTTTAGCTTTTCCTCCGTTGAATCCTCTTTATCACTACACAATACACTGAGTATATAAAACATTAAGAACACCTTCCTAATATTGAGTTGCACCTCCTCCCTTTTTCCATCAGAACAGCCTCCATTTGTCGGCCCATGGACTTCACAAGATGTCGAAAGCATTCCACAGGGATGCTGGCCCATGTTGACTCCACAGTTGTGTCAAGTTGGCTGGATGGCCTTTGGGTGGTGGACCCTTCTTGATACACACAGGAAACTGTTGAGCCTGAAAAACATAGTAGCATTGCAGTTCTTGACACAAACTAGTGCGCCTGGCACCTACAACCATACCCTGTTCAAAGGCAGTCCAAGTCTCAATTGTCTCAAAGCTTAAAAATCCTTCTTAAACCTGTCTCCTCCCCTTCATCTACATTGATTGAAGTGGATTTAACAAGTGACAACAATAAGGGATCACAGCTTTCACCTGGATTCACCTGGTGAGTCTATGTCATGGAAAGAGCAGGTGTCCTTAATGTTTTGTATACTCAGTGTAGATTACCTCATATTTTAGCTGCAGACACTTTTATCTACCCAGAGAGTCTACATCCTACTCCATAATGTTTTGTAGGTGGATTCTTACGTCAAACTAAAGCTGTATTTTAATAATGTTTTATTTTCAAGTGTTGAGATACTCATATTTTCTGTAAAGCGAATACTGTTACGTACTGACGTTGTAGATGAATGAAATGAATAAAGTTTGAATATTTTTCACATAGCTTGTCTTGATTAGTCTATTTTTATCCCCACATAATTTTATTGAGTACTAGGGTTATAGGTTTCACATACTCAAACACAAACATGACATATCAGAATGCCAGACAAATAGAACAAACTCAACCTGATAGGCACACGTTTCTCTGTTGAGGACATCTAAACAATGATAAAGTAACCGCCCTCATGGTTTTATCATTTTTTCAGTACCCTTTAAGCATGCTAGCACTTATCTTTCTCTCAGGACTTCAAATGATCATTGACGTGAGCAGGCGGTTTTTCCAACAGGAAGATGATGTCTACCTACCTTGCTCATTAGAAGTAATTCAAAGGGTAAACAATCCAAAGACAGTATTTGAACATTTCTGAACAATATCTCAGTTTGTTTATACCCCATGGGGTCCTTTCATTAGAAAATAAAATGCAACCACTGTCTAAACAGGGCACTACGGCTGTCTGCTTAATTTGGTTAGGCTAAGAGAACTATAACGGAAATGTAAAGTACAAAACACTCGATTGCTTGTTGATTGAGTACATTTTGTTTGGGATCTTTTGATAGATTATTGTATGGTTTCAAAGTAGTACATTACAGACAACAGTACAGATGGTAAAGTTTATGGCAGGGAATAGAAAACAATAGTTGTATACATCTTTGTATGAGTACAGTATGACTATATACTGACACAGATGTCAGATCTTAATTTCACCAGTTTCTTTGCAGGAGTAAAAGAATCTTACAGCAGCAGCATTTGATCATTTCTAACGGGAAAGTCGTTTTTATAGGCTACAGTAGGCTATAGTTTAGTTGAAGCCTACGACTGCATTTTGGATACACTTATATATCGTAGTAGAGACCAATACCAATTTTGTGTTATTAGGCAGCACAGGAATATTCTCTGCGACAACAGAGTGATCAAATTAGGATACGACATCTGTACTTGGTCCCATTTTGTACAACTCAAGGATCGCCCAGTGATATGTAGGACAGCCATGCATGTACCACAACATATCACCAGATGGCAGAATTACCAAACTAATCAGATTATCCATAATACGGACCCCAAACTTTGTGGCTTTGTGGAGTTTGGCTTTGTGGAGTTTGCAATTTAAACCGAAGCGCCAAGCATCTGATCGCAAGCAGTGTGGTTAAAGTGACTTATTAACATGTACTGGTAAAATGTTTTGCAACGCTATCACAACCAACGTGTCCGGTTTGGGGTCGATGTAAGATATCATGTGAACCAAAAGGCATGTAAACTATGATTTCTGTATAATCTTGATAGCTGTTATGAATGTTAAGTAGCTCCTTTTGGCTAGCTAATGTAGCTAACAGATTTAACTCAGAGGTGTAGCTTACTTTCTGAATTAAGCAATAGAGTGGATATTTAATTGTTAGGATTGTCATTTAGCCAATTCTCGACTTCATACATATTTGGGCATTGGATAGCATAAGTAAATGCAAATCACCTGGATGGGATTGTATTCCTCCTGAGGTCTATTTCAAAATGTAGAATAAATTAGGTCCACTATTGCTCAAAATTATTAGTTATTATTACTATTAGTAAGACATGAGGAATCCCCCCAAAATCGTCAAAAGCCACCCACGGATCCCCACACCCCATGCCAATCTCACCCCAATATACAGTATCAGTTTTATATGACCATAAAGTAGTGTGAAAGTAACATGTTTTGACCACTAGATGTCGCTGTTTTTATCAATTTTGCTGGTCTATTGTGTCTATTAAATAGATCACAACATTTCCTTTGCAACTTTGGGTAGAAAACCAATAGATTTGTCATTATTAAAACACATCCTCACAATTCAAGCCAGTACTTCATGAAAGCAATTCAGTTTGTCCTAATAGCAACCTAATGCTTCAACCCAACTCTCTGTTCCACTCTCTCTGCTATCCCTATGCAATTGTCATATGAATACTTTTTCTACAAGCTCAAAACTTTGAAGGAGAAATGGGCTAGGGACAAAAATGTTTTGACGACCCTAATGAAATAATTAATTGCATAGCAACCCAATACCATTACAATCGAAAAACACTATACTTTTACTACTGAAGAAGATTATAGACCATAACATTGAAACCATTTGAACTGCTGTAGCCCTAATGGTTTGCTTGTTCACCAGGAATGATCTAACACCTTAGACTTTTTTTAAAGGGAATAAATCACATACAAAGGGGCCATTTCCTGCACACATATTAAGCGTAAAAGGACAAACTGATTTGCTTTCATGAAGGACTGGCTTGAATTGTGAGTATGAACACACAATATATTTTCATCATGAGAAAAATCTAGATTGGTTTTGTTTAATAGACACAAGAGACCAGCAAAATGGATAAAAGAGTGTGGTGGTATAGCAAGAACAGTGGCATCTACTGGCCAAAACCTGGTACCTTCACACTACTTTAATGCAAGTGACTTAATTTATTAATTTCTCTGAACAGGGGAAAAACAACACAAGATTCACTGGAATACATTAAATAGTATGGAGAAGCAATACTCCAATCCACAGCTTCATACTACTATTCAAACATAGAGAACTGATACTATATACTGATTGTTGGGGTGGGATTGGAATGTGGTGTGGGGGGTCCGTAGGTGGCTTTTGACATTTTGGGGGGGATTCCTCACTCATTGGTAGGAAGAAGTTTGGTCAAAATCGGACGTTGGGTGCTATATTTATTGTCTGAATCCTATAAATTAAAACAGCCAAGTTGGGTGCAATAAATTAGCTTAATTTCTCAGATAATTACATTTCAACAAAATAATGCTTACCTGTTTCTAACTAGAGAAACAATTTCTGAACAATGGTGGGTGTGATGGCTTCCTGAAATGGAACGACTTAGGTCAGCTTAGCCCATTCATAGACGCTAAACTACCTTTAGCGCCTATTTCTTTTTTTAAACATTTGTTTTTATTTATTTATTTATTTTCTTAGACAGGGGGCCACCATTGAGAACAGGGTCTCATTCTCAAGATACAATACAAAATAAAGCAAAATAGCAACATCAACACAATAAATACAACAAGATTCATCAAAACAAACACAGCTAGCACATATTATCGCCCTCAAAATTGATCTAAACTGTCCAATGGAGACCAGTGAGTCCAGCTTTAAGGTGGCCTGAAGGCTATTCCACAAGCTCTATGGAGAACCACAGGACCTCCACAACCAGCCAGTCCAGAGAGCGGGCGGGTCTGAAAATGGCTGGACCTCTAATTAATATGTGGGCTGAGGTAGTGGGGTAGTCTCCGAAGAACCACTTTATGTACAAAAAGTAGCTACTGCTGGGCCCTTCTGCTAGTCAGAGATTCCCAACTAGCAGAACACAAAATGCAGTGATGTGTATAAAAATTGTCCCCAGTGATAAAATGCATTGCTGAGTGATAGACTGAGGCTAAAAGGTTTTAAAACAGTCTGCCGCATGAGTGTCGATTATATCTCCATAATCAAGTACTAGGAGAAGCGTTGCTTGAACAATCTTCCTTCTACTTTCCAAAACGAGGCAAGATTTATTTCTATAAAAGAAACCAATCTTAATTCTCTTAATTTTAAAAGAGAGCTTATCAATCCAAATACCCAAGTACTTATAATGGTGAACTTGCTCAATTTAGACTCTTTAACTAGTTAATTTATAACTAAAACATACAGTTGATAGCAAGCAAGCTTAAGTTATTAGCTGGCTGGCTTACTATAGACTGCTAGCTAACGTTAGTTGCTACTTGCTAGCCACAAGATCATAATGTTTAACAGAAGGGTTTGAAAATATGTGTGATGATTTGAGCACCCTATTCATGAGCAAGAAAACAATGTCCGAAATAGGTAAGTTTGTGCTAGCTAGCTAGCTACTGTGTGTGTTTGCTTATCCCGGAATGGCTGGCTGGAAGCGGAAGGGCTGGGGCGTTCCTATGTAAAACAATCTATCATGATTCATCCAATTTGAAATTGGGATATCCAACCAGCGTAGGATGCTGCCTTGAAGTCTGAGGGCACAGCCCCTTCATTATTGACACTTTGTACCGACACATCAAAGCAGCCATTCCAAACTCTCAAGTCAGGAAGATTTTGAGCGCTGGTGTCAGTCAGACTAACTTGAATGCTCCAATAGGCCTCAACTCCCCATATCCTAATTCATTGCTTTATTTTGATGTTTTTAGAAGACATTTTCTTCATTTATAAAGTACTCACTGCCTCTGAGAGATTAATATGTCTTGTTATTCTAGGACTTAATTGCTTTCAGATAGTTATGATCAATTGTATTCATCCCTTTTTGCTAAGATAGTTTATTGCTGACTCAGAACAGGCAAGTGGTGCCTCGATTATCAATAGTTAATATTCTATAATTAATCCCCAAATTAATTAGACATTATAATAGCATATTACACAATTCCTCTATACTAGGCCGTAATTGACTAACTTAACTGACTTGCCTAGTTAAATAAAGGCCCCTCCAAACAGATATACACTCAGTTTATTTGGTACACCACCCCGTTCACGAAAATGGTTTGTCACGTGGCAGTGGCATGCTATATAAAGCAGATGAGCATCGAGAGATTAAGTTACGAGTGACCTAAGTGACTTTGATCACGGTATGATTGTTGGTGTGGCGCACCATTTACAGTATCTCAGAAATCCGACTCATCAGGCTTCTACGCCTCAGCGGGACAGACAGGCTTTCACACCTCAGCCAGATCGTTAGGCTGCCACACCTCAGCCGGCTCGCCAGGCTCCCACGCCCCTGCCGGTACATCGGGAATTCAACCCAGCCGGCTTGTCCAGCGCCCATGCCTTGGACGGCCCGTCAGGCTCGCCCAGGTGGGACACCGGGTGGCGACCCTAGAGGCGTGGGTATTGTCACGCCTGCTCCCGCTCTCCCTCCACTACGCACTCCTGCAACCAGCGATTATTGTACTCACCTGGACTCACCACGTCATTACCATCCCTATATCTGTCTGTTCCCCAGCTCTGTTCCCCACTACTGCATTAATTGTGGTTGTCGTATGTCATTTGTTTGCCCGGTTCTGACACTGTTCCTGTCTTGTTCTATGTCCGTGCAATTAAATGTTAAACTCCCTGTACCTGCTTCTCATCTTCAGTGTCGGTTCTTACAGAAATTATTTAAAAAAAAATAGTTTAACAAAGTATTATATCTCTGTCTCTTGTGATTCAGGAGAAACCGACTCGGTCAGTATTCATTTCTTGAGCTAGGACATGGGCCTGCTGAATATTTTTTTTTTGAAGATATAGTTGTTGGCCGAAGCAAGGTATTATCTCTCTGTCTATCGCACTTCAGTAGTGTGAGAAGACTACTGCAAATATTTATTTATGTTACAGCAAGAAACGCAGATGGGTTTGAGTTTTGAGAATGACACAAGTATTGGTCTCCACAAAGTTTTCTGCCTCAGTGTTGATGATGGCAATTTGCCTATACTCCAGAATGTCATGAAGAGTGATCAGATGAATTGCAATTAATTGCAAAGTCCCTCTTTGCCATGAAAATGAACTTAATCCCCCCAAAACATTTCCACTGCATTTCAGCCCTGCCACAAAAGGACCAGCTGCCATCACGTCAGTGATTGTCTTGTTAACACAGGTGAGAGTGTTGACGAGGACAAGGCCGTGATCTCATGACAGAGATCACTCTGTCATGCTGATTGAGTCAGAATAACAGACTGCAAGCTTTAAAAGGAGGGTGGTGCTTGTTCTTCCTCTGTCAACCGTGCAGTCATCATTGCTTTGCACAAAAAGGTCTTCACAGGCAAGGATATTGCTGCTGGTAAAATTGCACCTAAATCAACCATTTATCAAGGAGAGAGGTTCAATTGTTCTGAAGAAGGCGTCAGGGCGCCCAAGAAAGTCCAGCAAGCGCAGGACCGTCTCCTAAAGTTGATTCAGCTGCGGGATCGGGGCACCACCAGTGCAGAGCTTGCTCAGGAATGGCAGCAGGCAGGTGTGAGTGCATCTGCAAGCACAGTGACGCCGGGTTCACATTGTAACGTGTGTTTTGACGCAATCTTGCTCGGCTACATGACGCAGAAAAGTAGTAAACGCAACGCAAGAAGATGGAGGAGAGTCTGGTGGTTGCGGTGTCGGCATTTCCATGCCTTTTTGATAGCACTGCTGACTGTTACAGTGACCAAGTAGCACGAAGCAATGCTTGGTTGCGGATCGCAGCAGAATTTAAATGGTCAGGTATGTTTTCATGACAACGATAGGCAGGATTTTTACAAATTGTCAAGCTAGCTAGTTAATTTGACTTTAAGATAGCTACAGTAGATGACTGTGAGCAAGTTGCGCACGTATTTACTAACATTAGCAAGGAGCTTGTAGTGACTACTGGTAATATGAAAGGTAAGAATACATGAGTAATAATTACATGCTTGTGTGATATTCCTGTAGAGAAAGATTGCAGACAGAGGTGGAGGAGTTTGAGAGACAGGTATCAAAGAGAGAAGAGGGCAGAGAATGAAAAGAAAAGAAGTTGAGCTTTTTAGAACCTTTTGTGAAAGCTTGTGCCACGACTTCCGATTTCCCTGACACACAGAGCCAGGGAAAGCCAGTGAGCCAGGTAGAGAGAGATGATATAGATGTAGTAGAAGACATGGGAGGAAGAGCAAGTGACATAGGACCAGATGTTGAAGAAGAGATAGATGAGAGAATGGGCGAAGTGTCAGGATAGGGTGCATACACAGACCAAGACGCAGCGCAGGGATTGTAGTTCAACATTTTAATTTACTGAATATTCAACTCCAATGTAAGAACTAAACAAACAAAACAAACACGATAGAACAAACGTCAAAACATAGCACACTTACTTTGACCGTGACTTGAGAAATAATGACCCACACCCCGGTGTGGAACATACAAACCTATGTAGGATCCCTAATTAGAGACAATGCGCTGCAGCTGCCTTTAATTAGGGATCCAACACAAACCACCACCAGAAACAGAAAGAATAGACCTGTCAGACTCAGCAATAGGCTTCTCTATGGCCAGAGCCTGACAGTACATGGGGGGGGGGGGTTTAGGGAGGGAAGATTAGTTATTCGGTGGCGGTTCTGGCTCCGGCTAAGTAGACAGTTTCATCCCATGCCCCCTCCTTATGACCGGGCCCGGACTGGGTACCTGTGTGGTAAACGGCTCCGGCCATGGAGCTGGGCAATTAACCGGGCCCGGACTGGGCACCGGTGGGGTAAACGGCTCCGGCCATGGAGCGGGGCAAATAACCGGGCCCGGACTGGGCACCGGTGGGGCAAACGTCTCTAGCCATGGAGTGGAGCAGACCACCGGACCAGGTCTGGGCACCGGTGGAGCGGACTGCTCTGGCACTGGAGCGGAGCAGAGCAGACGGCCGGACCCGGACTGGGCACCGGTGGAGCAGAGCAGACGGCTGGACCCGGACTGGGCACCGCTGGAGGTTCCGGGCTGCGGACCTTCGCTGTAGGCTCCGGGCTGCGGACCTTCGCTGGAGGCTCCGGACCTTTGCTGGAGGCTCCAGGCTACGGACCTTCCCTGGGGGTTCCGGGCTGTGGACATTCGCTGGAGGTTCCGGGCTACGGAGAGCCGGCACGGGACGTACCGGACTGGGGAGGCGCACCCTCCGAGAAGTTCCGTATCCGTATACCGACGCTGGCCAATCTCTCTCTCCGTCTCTCCCCAGTTGCGCTGCTTGGTCTCGTTCTGGTGGGTCATTCATAACTATCAATTTATAGATGGAGTAGTTTTAAAGAATGGCCCGAGGCTGTGTTGTTCCCTTTACGTTATGAAACCCTTTAGGATATTTTATTATTTTCAAATGTATTTTCTGTCATAGCAGCGAATATTATTAATAATTATTCTTATGAATCAGAAGACTTTCAGTGGTTACCACGGCAACGATACGTCACGTTACGCACCATAACGCACGCTTCTTACCCATAATCACTTTTACCACTCATTTCACCCGCCAATTGACTACAGTAAGTATCTCAACCCGTATGCAATACTTATCTAATTTAACTTTATAACTAATTTAACTGAAATGTTCTGTCTGATACTCTGGCTGTGCACTTTTATGTTGTTTATAATTTTTATACAGATTATTTGTTACTTATATGATATTTATTTCACTTCTCTATCCATTGGCTGATGTGTATTTATTTATTTGTTTATTTATTTTTTATTCTTTATGAAAACGTGTACTGTAACTAAATGATTTTTGTATTACAAGTTCAATTTATTTTTTCAGCAAATTGTAACAAATGTGATCTGCAATAAATACATTTAAACTAAAAAAAGTCTTACAAAAGGGTGATCAGTTAATCGTGGGGGGCGGCACCTGAGGGTTACCAGGGTAACAGTTACAGTGGGGAGAACAAGTATTTGATACACTGCCGATTTTGCAGGTTTTCCCACTTACAAAGCATGTAGAAGTCTGTAATGTTTATCATAGGTACTCTTCAACTGTGAGTGACGGAATCTAAAACAAAAATCCAGAAAATAACATTGTATGATTTTTAAGTAATTAATTTGCATTTTATTGCATGCCATAAGTATTTGATACATCAGAAAAGCAGAACGTAATATTTGGTACAGAAACCTTTGTTTGCAATTACAGAGATCATACGTTTCCTGTAGTTCTTGACCAGGTTTGCACACACTGCAGCAGGGATTTTGGCCCACTCCTCCATCCAGATCTTTCAGGTTTCGGGGCTGTCGCTGGGCAATACGGATTTTCAGCTCCCTCCAAAGATTTTCTATTGGGTTCAGGTCTGGAGACTGGCTAGGCCACTCCAGGACCTTGAGATGCTTCTTACGGAGCCACTCCTTAGTTGCCCTGGCTGTGTGTTTCAGGTCGTTGTCATGCTGGAAGACCCAGCCACGACCCATCTTCAATGCTCTTACTGAGGGAAGGAGGTTGTTGGCCAAGATCTCGCGATACATGGCCCCATCCATCCTCCCCTCAATTCGGTGCAGTCGTCCAGTCCACTTTGCAGAAAAGCATCCCCAAAGAATTATGTTTCCACCTCTATGCTTCACGGTTGGGATGGTGTTCTTGGGGTTGTACTCATCCTTCTTCTTCCTCCAAACACGGCGAGTGGAGTTTAGACCAAAAAGCTCTATTTTTGTCTCATCAGACCACATGACCTTCTCCCATTCCTCCTCTGGATCATACAGATGGTCATTGGCAAACTTCAGACGGGCCTGGACATGCGCTGGCTTGAGCAGGGGGACCTTGCGTGCCTTTAATCCATGACGGCGTAGTGTGTTACTAATGGTTTTCCTTGAGACTGTGGTCCCAGCTCTCTTCAGGTCATTGACCAGGTCCTGCCGTGTAGTTCTGGGCTGATCTCTCACCTTCCTCATGATCATTGATGCCCCACGAGGTGAGATCTTGCATGGTGCCCCAGACTGAGGGAGATTGACCGTCATCTTGAACATCTTCCATTTTCTAATAATTGCGCCAACAGTTGTTGCCTTCTCACCAAGCTGCTTGCCTATTGTCCTGTAGCCCATCCCAGACCTGCAGGTCTACAATTTTATCCCTGATGTCCTTACACAGCTCTCTGGTCTTGGCCATTGTGGAGAGGTTGGAGTCTGTTTGATTGAGTGTGTGGACAGGTGTCTTTTATACAGGTAACGAGTTCAAACAGGTGCAGTTAATACAGGTAATGAGTGGAGAACAGGAGGGCTTCTTAAAAAAAAAAAAAACAGGTCTGTGAGAGACGGATTTCTTACTGGTTGGTAGGTGATCAAATACTTATGTCATGCAATAAAATGCAAATTAATTACTTAAAAATCATACAATGTGATTTTCTGGATTTTTGTTTTAGATTCCGTCTCTCACAGTTGAAGTGTACATATGATAAAAATTACAGACTTCTACATGCTTTGTAAGTAGGAAAACCTGCAAAATCGGCAGTGTATCAAATACTTGTTCTCCCCACTGTATATATACAGTTGTTGGAAGTTTAGGTGGGTTTTTAGTCTTGTTTTTCCTTGTAGCATGTTACAACCTGTGTTCCTGTGTGTTAGCAATAAGTGTTAGCATATTCCCCCGTTTCTGTTCCGTGTGTGTATGCTTGATTGAGTGCGTGTAGTTAGGGCGTGGGCAGTAGCCTATAGCTGCCTGAGTTTAGTTTAGCCTTAATAAAGCATTGGAAATAACATCTGTGCCTCCGGCACTGTATGTCGGACTGAGACGTTACAGTTATATCACAAACAATTTACTGTTATTTAGACAACAAAAATTGGAACAAATTCACTATAATACATTATAAAAGGAGGACGTTTAGTAAACTAGAAAACAACATTTACCGCGCCCACTGTGTGACGTTGTTGAACCAGGGAATCCGTGTGTCCACCACGACAAATGAGCCTCATTGACTTTGTATGGGTGTTGTTTCCGTGGTGCCGACACGTAATTTCAACACATTCCGTGCCACCACCACGTAAATCAGGGTTAAGGGGTCGTGTTCATTTCACGTATTTCTGGGAGATCAGGTTGTATTCAACAGTTGTTGTACACTTTAGCTTAAGACATGTAGCTAGCAATTTAGGTAAACAATTAACCTAGCTAGGTAAAAAACATGTAAGATCACAAACGTCACGTAACATTAGCTAACGAGCCAGCCAGCTAACATTAGCTAGTTACTACCCTGCATGCATATGCTGGGAGATAACCAACCAGGTTCAATGTTAGCTAGCTAACATTAGGCTCTAACTAGCAAAGCAAATGGAAATGGGATACGAATAATAATGTCATACACGCAACGTTAGCTAGAGAGCCAGCCAGCTGACGCTAGCTATCTGTACATGTTGCTAGCTAGCTAGGTAAACAATTTACTTAGCTAGGTAAACAACGTGTAATATCACACACGCCTCGTAACGTTAGCTAACGATCCAGCCAGCTAACGTTAGCTAGTTAAACAACAATTAATAATAATGTCATACGTCAACGTTAGATAGCTAGCTAACAGTACACTTTAGCTTGAAATGAAACCACTTTCTGTCAAAATTAGAAACGTGTAAATGTAGCTAGCTAGACTATCTTACCCGTATACATCATCATGCATGATGGACGCGTCTCCCTGTCACGGATACCATGCCACGAATGCCCTAAATTTGAAGATGTAATCCGGAGACATCTCTTTAGGTCTCTTTAGGTATCATACTCTAATTCCACTGATTTCAGAACTGGATCCTCCAGAAAGTGGAGAGCAACACTTATGCAGCTCCACTACACAATACATTTTTTTAAAAGCAGCACTCGACAGGATTACCAACACAGACAGAGCTCAAATAGACAGAAGCCTTCTATTTGGCAGACCAATCCGAGGTTGCTGTCTTCTTCTGTGGCTTACCAACAACTTTGTTATTAAAGGACATGAAAGTTCACATGTTCCAGTAGGCATTTCTGCCAAAAAACGCATTTTGAAAAAAATATAAACTTTCAAATGGCTCTCCTGTGAAGTCGTGACTTGCGACAGACACCTAGTTTCCTGAAACAGGTCACATTTTTGTTACACGGACCTTATCCCCTGTAGTTCTTTATGACGTCTTGCTCGCAAGTGCAGTAAATTCCTGTATCGTAGTTGGTATAGAGAAATAATGTTTTGTTTTCATGTATTTACATGTTCTGTTCTGTACTCCCCAGGGCTCTTGACCTCAACGAAGCCCCAAGGCCACTTAAGTGAGGCTGCAGACAAGTTGTCTCCTGTATAACAGGGTCTATCCTCCTACTGATGTAAACTCTGGTTGGCTTCAATTAATAAGGAGATGCCATGGAGCATATCTAATGCTGCCAACTCAGCTCTACACTCCTGCCTCGTCCTCTGGAGATGAAGGAGACCTTTAAACGACCAAAAGGCTCTCATGGACGAGCAAGAGGCAGATACTATCTTTAATTTTACCTGACTGATGCGTGAATGGATACAAGCCATAGATACAGCATGCATCAATAATAGGGATTTTTAACTTAGAATAAATAGTACTTTATTAGTCGCGCTCAACAGATGGAAATTCTTCTTCTGCTCTTCTCCAACAACACATACATAATGGGATAAAATGTACTGTATGTTATGAATATGTTTGAGTTCAACACAAACATATTCTTTCTTCTGAGGATATTACAACATTTTGGTTACAGAAAGCCACACAATTGGAAAATTGCTTCAAGCACATGTAAACATAAAGCACCCATTTGAGAAACAGCCCTAATGAAATATCCATACTAGGTGTATGAAAACCCAGGTTTTTAGCTGTACGGTGTTAGATACATTACATGAAGAGGATCGGTGCCAACTCTGTTTTAGTTTTCCATTTCAAAATTTGAGAGAGACTCATTTCCTTAATGTGACAGAAACTATGAAAGCTTGGGATGTCAATTTATTCCATACTATACTTAAAAGACAAGCCTCTGTCTTGATAAGGTGCCAGTATGCTGAAATGCCTCAGAGGCTCAACCCACTGGGCACACACTGGTTAAATCAACGTTTCCATGTTATTTCAAAAAATTACGCTGAACTAATGTGGAATAGGTGTTGAATTCACGTCTGTGCCCAGTGGGATGTCATTTATACTGTAAGTATGCCCTCCAGCCCACTGTAAAGCTATAACATTCTGATGATGTCACATCATGCAGTAAAATACAGTCATTTGTATCTTCTCTAATAGCAAGGTAACAGTCTCGAAGGAAGCACTTTGCTGCATGATGTGACATCAATTACAGGGGTAGGCGTTCCTACCCGAAAAGGGATGCAGGCTTTCATTCTATAAATGTTTTGAAGTCTATTGATTATGCATAAAATCGGTTGTGTTACAGCTTGCCTGAAACAAAAGCTTTCACTCACACTGGCCCTCTTCAGGTAAGATTGCCCACCCCTGGTTAAGAGTGACGTTTGCACAGCTCTTACTATACAATAGGGAATAGACTATTTATTATGACAAAGATGTAAACATTTATGTAAACTATTGAACCTATGATCCTTTTAACCCTGCTAATGAAGTTAATCACATTCCGTAAAAGGCAATAGAAGCGATAGGGTGCAATGTGCAATGTAATTGTTGCTCCGGTACCCCCAGGCACATGTTTGTCAAGTTCCAGAATTCATGTTTCATAAATCATCTGTGTTACCCTCTATAGCTTATGAGCTCAGTCTGTCAGCTCGCAATCTGTCGCTCCAGCCCATTGTCGCACAGCTTTTCATTAGACATATTCCCTGTTGTCTTGTCAAATGGAGGGCATCTGTTGGTGACACCAGACCTCTGCTCACAGAAACAGAAATTAAACTAAGGTGGATTTCCTTTGCCACCACATACTTTCCTTTTCTGTCCAGTTTATTGAGTCACTGTGTAATATACAGTATATGCTAAGATAGTTAATTCATCCCTTCAGGGTAATTTTTCCTCCCTGTGCTTGTTTAGGCGTTATAGAGCTGTGTGTTTGCTTGGCAGAATTAGTTTTTTGGGAGGAGGGATTTTAGGCTACTGTAGCGCTCCTCAGTGTTATGTAATTACAGGTAATGTGGCGGTGATGTGCATGTCTTGGCCTGATTATGCAGTGATGTTTTACTCACTCAACAGGCGCTACTGAGTTGGATATCACTACAAAAAAAAAGCTAGCTAACAAGCTCTAGCCTGTCTCCCTGGAGAAACCTAATTATTTTCTGGTGATATCAGCACAGAGATGATGCAGACACACATTTTTTCTATTCCTTTTTTGTTTATTCATTATTGGGGGAAATAATGTTTTATCTATCTATCTATCTATCTATCTATCTATCTATCTATCTATCTATCTATCTATCTATCTATCTATCTATCTATCTATCTATCTATCTATCTATCTATCTTTCTATCTATCTATCTATCTATCTAGAACCACAGTAGAACCCTCACACCCTAACTAGGGGAGGAATGATCCTCAATCAGAGACAGCTGTACAGGGTTGTCTCTGATTGGGGATTGCATTTAGGCACCACTCACAGCCACCTGTGTGTGAGTCATTGTATATTCCTCTCGTCACAGTAAGTGTGTTTCCCGTTCTTGTTCATTTCATCATTGCCTCTTGTTTATATAGTTCGTAACATTTGTTGTTTTATCATTTAATAAACAATGTCGAACTATCGCTGTGCTGCTCCTTGGTCTCTCTCTACACCCACTCGTGACAGAATGACCCACCACAACAAGACCAAGACGCACAGTGGAAAAAAACATTGACGGGCAAAAGAACAGCCTGGAGCCCAGAAACCCCAAACAGTTTTTGGGGGAGGGCTATGGGGGTGGTCGGGGGTTGACGGAGAAGAGCCCCGGCCACTGCACTCGTGGGGGATCCAGGAGGAGCCCCTACAGCCATGGGAACAAAGGTACAGAGAGGAGTCGGAGGAAGACGACGAATATGTGCCTTTGTTTCCTCACTCGTGGGGGCTCCCGATGGAGTCCTCACAGGAAGGGGAGTGGCGATGGAGGGAGGAATATCGGGGCAGTCGCAGCCCTCTAACGCCAGTTCCCGACCCGGTGCCTCCAGCGTCGGCCCAGAGTCAGGTACGGTCCGTGCCTGCTCCGCGCACCACACCATCGGTGCGCAGCCAAAGCACGGAGAGGCTGGAGGAAGAGGATCGCCCACCATTTCGTCTTCCAACGATTCAGGATCGAGAGAAACCTGAGGGGTTTTATGAACACCCGAAGGAGGAACAGACGAGGTGGTGGAGAGCCTGGGTTGCTCTTCCACTGGAGAAGCAGACGGACCCGCTTCTTATAGAGATAGAGGAGGAGGAGGACTTCGAGCTCGGAGCCTCCAGCGAAGGTCCGTAGCCCGGAGCCTACAGCGAAGGTCCGCAGTCCGGAAACTCCAGTGAAGGTCAGCAACCTAGAACCTCCAGCGAAGGTCCGCAGCCCCGAGCATACAGCGAAGGTCCGCAGCCCTGAACCTCCAGCGAAGGTCCGCAGCCCAGAACCTCCAGCAAAGGTCCACAGTGTCTGCTTCACTACAGTGCCAGAGCAGTCCGCTCCACCGGTGCCCAGTCCGGGGCCGGTCGTCTGCTTCACTCCAGTGCCAGAGCAGTCCGCTCGACCGGTGCCCAGTCCGGGGCCGGTAGTCTGCTCCACTCCCATGCCGGAGCAGTCCGCTCCACCGGTGCCCAGTCTGGGGCCGGCCGTCTGCTTCACTCCAGTGCAAGAGCAGTCCGCTCCACCGGTGCCCAGTCCGGGGCCGGTCGTCTGCTTCACTACAGTGCAAGAGCAGTCCGCTCCACCGGTGCCCAGTCCGGGGCCGGTCGTCTGCTTCACTACAGTGCCAGAGCAGTCCGCTCCATCGGTGCCCAGTCCGGGGCCGGTCGTCTGCTTCACTCCAGTGCCAGAGCAGTCCGCTCGACCGGTGCCCAGTCCGGGGCCGGTAGTCTGCTCCACTCTCATGCCGGAGCAGTCCGCTCCACCGGTGCCCAGTCTGGGGCCGGCCGTCTGCTTCGCCGCTCGACCGGTGCCCAGTCCGGGGCCGGTAGTCTGCTCCACTCCCATGCCGGAGCAGTCCGCTCCACCGGTGCCCAGTCCGGGGCTGGTCGTCTGCTCCATTCCCATGCCGGAGCAGTCCGCTCCACCGGGGCCCAGTCCGGGGCCGTTCTTCAGCACCCCTCACACCCTAACTAGGGGAGGAATGATCCTCAATCAGAGACAGCTGTACAGGGTTGTCTCTGATTGGGGATTGCATTTAGGCACCACTCACAGCCACCTGTGTGTGGGTCATTGTATATTCCTCTCGTCACAGTAAGTGTGTTTCCCGTTCTTGTTCATTTCATCATTGCCTCTTGTTTATATAGTTCGTAACATTTGTTGTTTTATCATTTAATAAACGATGTCGAACTATCGCTGCGCTGCTCCTTGGTCTCTCTCTACACCCACTCGTGACAACCTCACAATCAAATGCCGACCATATTATCTCCAAAGGGAATTCTCGTCTGTCATTGCCACGGCCGTTTACATCCCCCCCTCAAACCGATATCACGACAGCCCTCAAAGAACTTCAGTGGACTTTATGCAAACTGGAAACCACATATCCTGAGGCTGCATTTATTGTAGCTGGGGATTTTAACAAAGCAAATTTGAGGACTAGGCTGCCGAGAGTTCTATCAACATATTGACTGTACTACTCAAGCTGCTAAGACTCTTGACCATTGTTATTCAAACTTCTGGAATGCTTACAAGGCCATATCCCGCCCTCCTTTTGGCAAATCTGACCACAACTCCATCTTGCTCCTCCCTTCCTATAGGCAGAAACTCAAACAGGAAATACCCGTGCTAAGGACTATTCCTTAGCACGGGTATTCCGATTGGTCTGTCCAATCGAAATCCACGCTTCAGAATTGTTTTGATCACACTGACTGGGATATGTTCCGTGTAACTTGCGAAAATAATCTAGACGCATACACGGATACGGTGACTGTTTATAAGGAAGTGTATAAGAGATGTAGTACCCACTGTGACTATTATAACCTACCCTAACCAGAAACCGTGGAGCGATGGTAGCATTCACACGAAACTGAAAGCACAAACCACCGCATTTAACCATGTCAAGGTTACCATGTCAAGGTAGTTATTCACTCCACAAGGCAATCAAACAAGCTAAACGTAAGTATAGAGAGAAAGTGGAGTCGCAATTCAACGGCTCAGACACGAGACGTACAGTGGGGAGAACAAGTATTTGATACACTGCCGATTTTGCAGGTTTTCCTACTTACAAAGCATGTAGAAGTCTGTAATTTTTATCATATGTACACTTCAACTGTGAGTGACGGAATATAAAACCAAAATCCAGAAAATCACATTGTATGATTTTTAAGTAATTAATTTGCATTTTGACAAGTTTTTCCAACACTTAAACAGGGCAAAATAGAAATAGGCCTATAACAGTTGGGATCAGCTTGATCTCCCCCTTTAAATAAAGGACTAACTGTGGCTGCCTTCCAAGCAATGGGAACCTCCCCAGAACGGAGAGACAGGTTAAAAAGGTCAGAGATAGGCTTGGCGAGGATAGGGGCAGCAACCTTAAAGAAGAAAGGGTCTAAACCATCTGACCCAGATGGTTTTTTGGGAGGAGCTCCTTTAGTACCTTGGACTCAGTAACTGCCTCCAGAGAAAAACTTTGTAGCGGGGCACGGGAAAAAGAGGGAGAAGCATCGGGGATAGTTGCATTAGAAGGGGTGGCAGATGAGGAAATGTTGGACGGGCAAGGAGGCATGGCTCAATCAAATAGGAATCCTGACTGAATGAAGTGTTGATTAAAGAGCTCAGCCATGTGCTTCTTGTCAGTAACAACCACATCATCAACTTTAAGGGACATGGGCAGCTGTGAGGAGGGTTTATTATCCAGGTCTTTAACCATTTTCCGAAATTTCTTGGGGTTGGGCCCACAGATAGAGAACTTTTCCTTAAAGTAACTAACTTTGGCCTTCCAGATAGCCTGAGTGCACTTATTTCTCATTTGCCTGAACGAGAGCCAGTCAGCCTGAGTAAGCGTGTGCCGGGCCTTTCGCCAAATGCAATTCTGCAATAGCAAGGTCGAACCAGGGGCTGAACCTGTTTTTAATTGTAATTTTCTTAATGGGGGCGTGTTTGTTAATACCACTGAAAATATCAAAAAAGAAGGTCCAAGCGTCTTCGACAGAGGGGTCAAGCTGATAATATTACATTTTACAGCCACTTCATGAAGGAAGGCTTGCTCATGAAAGTTTTTTAGCAAGTGTCTATGGCAAATCAGGACAGATCGTTTCACTGAGTAGCCATTACGAACACAGGCTGTAAAACAGTGATCACTAAGGTCATTACAGACACCAGACTGATACCTATCAGGATTATTTGTGAGGATAACATGAAGAAGAGTAGCCTTTTCTGGGTGTTTGGAGTCATACCTTGTGGTATTGCTAATAATCTGAGAAAGATTTAGGGAGTCCCATTGCTTTAGGACTTGATCAGGTGGTTTAAGCATGTCCCAGTTTAGGTCACCTAGCAGGACAAATTCAGACAGTGTAAGGGGACAAGAGAGAGTTTAGGGCAGGTAAGGTACAGGCCGGTGTTGATGGAGGATGATAGCACCCAGCTATATGACATCTGAATGTGCATCAGATGGCAACAACGTCATATGTACAGCAATTTCATCAGGTAACATGAATACAAAGCCGGCGGGAGGTGGTTAGAATGGGATGGTAGGCCAAAAGTCTGTGTAACCAATAGAGAGTCATAGTCCCGAGTGTGGGAACAGACACAGTCTGTCCCACGGTTGGGTAAAGAAAGTTCATAGTCAACAAAGCATGTATGAGACATCAGGCAAATGCCAAAATATATTTTTTTAAATATATAACTACTTGGGGCTAGCCATTGTAAGATCAGAGTCACTCGCCCCAACAGTGCCTGTGTGCTGGAGGCAAAATACCAGTGAATGGGCTCTGAACATGTTAAGTGTTGGTCTCATGTTTCATAAAAATGAAGATCCCAGAAGTTTTCCATATGCACAAAACGCTTATTTCTCTCAAATTCGTGCACTAATGTGTTTACATCCCTCTTAGTGAGCATTTGTCCAAGATAATCCATACACCTGACAGGTGTGGCATATCAAAAAGCTGATTAAACAACATAAACCTTACACAGATGCACCTTGTGCTGGGGACACTAAAAGGCCACTCTAAAATGTGCAATTTTTTCACACAACACAATGCCACAGATGTCTCAATATTTGAGGGAGCGTGCAATTTGCATGCTGATTGCAGGAATGCCCACCTGAGCGGTTGCCAGAGAATTTAATGTTAAGCCTTCTCCAATGTTTTTAGAGAATTTGGTAGTATGTCCAAACGGTCTCACAACCACAGACCACGTGTTTCCACGCCAGCCCAGGACCTCCACATCCGGCTTCTTCCCCTGCAGGGTGGTCTGAGACAAGCCACCCGGACAGCTGATTAATCTTTGGGTTTGCCAACCGAAGAATTTCTGCACAACATTTCAGAAACCGTTTCAGGGAAGCTCATCTGCGTGCACGTCGTTCTCACCAGGGTTTTGACCTGTAGGTCAGCGTCGTAACTGACTTCAGTGGGCAAATACTCACCTTCGATGGCCACTGGCACACTGGAGAAGTGTGCCATTCATGGATGAATCCCGGTTTCAAATGTACCTAGCAGATGGCAGACAGCGTGTATGGCGTTGTGTGTACAAGCGATTTGCTAATGTCAAAGTTGTGAACATAGTGCCCCATGGTGGTGGTGGGCAGCGATACACCATCCCATCTGGTTTGCGCTTAGTGGGACTATCATTTGTTTTTCAACAGGACAATGACCCAACACACCTCAAGGCTGTGTAAGGGCTATTTGACCAAGAAGGAGAATGATCGAGTGACTTCACCTGACCTCAACCCAATTGAGATGGTTTGGGATGAGTTGGACCGCAGAGTGAAGGAAAAGAAGCCCACAAGTGCTCAGCATATGTAGGAACTCCTTCAAGACTGTTGGAAAAGCATTCCAGGTGAAGCTGGTTGAGAGAATACAAAGAGTGTGAAAAGCTGGTTGGCTACTTTGAAAAATCTCAAATATATTTTGATTTGTTTAACACCTTTTTGGTTACTACATGATTCCATATGTGTTATTTCATAGCTCTGATGCCTTCACTATTATTCTACAATGTAGAACATAGTAAAAATAAATAAAAACACTTGAATGAGTAGGTTTGTCCAAACTTTTGACTGGTAATGCACATGAGTGACACAGTGTACACATGCACTTCGACATTGATTGTGGCAAGAGAGGCCTGTAGATCCCTTGATGTTACCCTGGGGTTCTTAGAGTCTTCTATAAGCATCTTTCGGTCAGCTCTTGGACTGACTCTGGTGGGACGACCTGTCCTAGGTAGTTTGCCAGTGGTCTGGAATTTTCATCAGACAGTGGAATGATGTACTTCGAATTGCTTGGAAATGGATTTGTAACCCCTCCCAGATTCACGGGCATCAATAATCTTTCTTCTGAGGGCCTCAGTAGGTCTTTTGATCTTTGAATGATGTGTTACCACACACCCATATGGTTAAGACCAAACCAGACCAATTTTATTATCTTTATGGTTTCTCTCTAATGTTTTATAATCATTTGCACTTGTTTTGATACACTGTTGGGTCGCGTCAATTCAAATCTGGTATTGGAACAAAAGGATTACTACGCCGTTTAAATCATGTATGTATTTTATTCTAGCAACCCCTTAAATGGTAAATATGAAGTTCGTATATACAGGCTCACTGTGACACCACGCAGGGCAAACAGCAAGCAGGGCCAGAGAAGCGAGAGAGAGAGAGAGAGAGAGAGAGAAAGAGAGAGCGCAAGAGAGCGCGAGAGAGAGTCAGCGAGCAGCGCTATAGAAGAGCGCCTAGAGAAGTGCATAGCCTAGAGAAGAGAGAGTCCGATCCTTTGTTCTTCCTTAAATACTCCGACAGAATAGTTACTGCTGACCTGTCGGAGTAGAGGCTGAGTGTGGTTTAAACTTACTCAGCCTATCGTTGGCGTGCAGGCTGGTCCCAGCCTCGTGACGCAATCCAGTTGACGGAAGTAGTGGTCTTCTCAGTCCAAGCTTCATATTACAAGACACAGTTCTATCGTAAAACCCCCAGCTAGCACATTCCTTCCACATAGCTCCCCCCTACCCAAACCTACAGCAGTTCTAAAGATCTATGATCACACAATACATTCACTTAATAACTCTTGTTGTAGATTAACATATTCATTAGCTAAACATATATCAGCCCTTACAACACCTAACTTTAGACATTTTATGTGATGGTAAAGGTAGGGTTGTACTAACTATTTCCCCATAAGGAAAATGCATTTTTGTTTATTTAAATTGAATAACATTTTCAAAGTGGTTTTTTTTGTGTGTGAAAGAAATCCAAGACGGACCTCTACTATCTCAATGGTAATTATTCCAGTTATTTATAGACACCACCATCCCCCCTCCTTTCAGTAGTCTTACTGGCCCTGTGCAAGCAAGATTAGATTTGAATTATGGTAGATGGAGAATGTGCTTCTCTGTTGTTGGAATGACTATTGACTTGAATTAAAAAGTGTGGAGCCGAGAATATGGAACTGTCCTTAGAGTATTGCGCAAATCCCTCTTAGCAATTCAAAGAGTCTTAGAGAGAAAAAAACCCCAAACTGCTCAACATTCCTCCCTCTCTCCCTTCTCCATAAACAACACACAGATTTTCCATCCTGTGTTTTTTCTTCTTCACGCCACACAGTTATTTTGAGGAAGATAGAAAATGGTGGTTTGTTGTTTTTCATTATTGACTGACTAATTTGTCCTTCCAGACAAACTAAATCATGTTGATTTATGTCGGAATAATGACTTTGTGGGGGGCATACTTAGTTTCAGACTGCTATTTTTAGCTCCCACAATCTAATGAATCATTACATTGTCCCTAGAAACTAAGACTGTGCCATTGGAAAGTGCTGTGTAATCTGAGTTTCAGTTTATTTATTGTTCCGTTCCCCTTACAGTGGAAGTTCAGGAACCATCGAACATCAAGTTGTAAAATCCAGAACTTTGCCTTTAATGATAGTTCTACTCTGTTAAAGATAACAACCGGCAGTGATTAACATCAACAAAACACTTAAAGCAAAAGGCCATTTAATGCTGTCAGTTGTTCAAGACAGACTTCTCTGCCTGGGTCCTTGAGTAGAGTAGCGTTCACTGTCAGTGTTGCCAATTTAGCGACTTTGTCGCTATATTTAGCCAGTTTTCAGACCCCTCTAGTGACACATTTTTTAAAAAGCGACTAGTGACAAAGCTAGCAACCTTTTCTGGTGTTATTGGAGACTTTTGGAGACTGACATAAAAGCACATATCGTTCTTACTCTTCTCAACGAGCAGCGGGTGCTGCACTCACAGGCGGCCCAGTCCCTACCAGCTGCAGTCAGAGCAGGAGATGTTCACCACTCCGCGTCCAGACTGCAAATGAATCGCGCATTGTCAGGCTCTGGCCATAGAGAAGCAAATAGGCTTCTCTATGTAGTTATGGTCAGAGTCTGACAGTGTCGTTCTTTTCTGTTTCTGTGTGGGGTTTGGGTTGGATCCCTAATTAGAGGCAGCTGCACCGCATTGTCTCTAATTAGGGATCCCATATATGTTGAGTCTGTCCTTCACTCTGATGTGGGTCGTTATCGATGTATGTCGCAGTCACGGTGAAGTAAGTGTGTTTGTTACGTCCGTTCATTTGGTGTGTTTTTTGTGAACGTGACGTTCGTTAGTCTGTTCGTTTGGTGTTATTTTAGTTCGTCATTTTTTGGTTTTGATTGTACATAGTATTAATAAATAAAGAAATGTCGAACTACTATCCCTGCGCTGCGTCTTGGTCTCTCCACATCCCATCTCGTGACAGAACGACCCACCAAAAGGAGACCAAGCAGCGCAGGAAAAAGGGGAAGCGACAACGGACCCAAAAGGAACAGCCTGGAGCCCATACACCCCAAACGATTGTCGGAGAGGGGCTATGGGGGTGGTCGGGGGTAGACGGAGAGGAGCCCCGGCCACTGCACTCGTGGGGGAACCTGGAGGAGGCCCTACAGCCAAGGGAGCAGAGGTACGGAGATGAGTCGGAAGAGAAGGACGACGACGTACTTCTGTTCCCTCTCTCGTGGGGACTCTTGGAGGAGATCTCACGAGGAGGGGATTGGCGATGGAGTGAGGAAGATCGGGGCTGTCACAGCCCCCCAACGCCAGTTCCCAACCCAGTGCCTCCAGCGCCGGCCCGGAGCCAACAAAGGTCCGTCATGGCTGTGAGCACCACACCATCGGTGCGCGGCCAGAGCCCGGAGAGGCTGAAAAAGGGGAATCGCACGCCACTTCGTATGCCCACAGATCTGGATCGGGAGCGGCCAGAGGGGTTCTATGAATACCCGGAGGAGGAGCAGACGAGGTGGTGGAGAGCCTGGAATGCTCTTCCTCTGGAGACGCAGATGGATCCGCTGGTCGTACAGGCGTTGGAGGACTTCAAGCGCCAGATGACTCTCGTGGCGAGGCGTATGGTTGGACCGGAACCTCCAGCGATGGTGAGCTACCCGGAACCCCCTGCGAAGGTCCGCAGCCCTGAACCTCCAGCGAAGGTCAGCAACTCGGAATCTCCAGCGAAGGTCAGCAACCCTGAACCTCCAGCGAAGGTCAGCAGCCCTGAACCTCCAGCGAAGGTCAGCAACCCTGAACCTCCAGCGAAGGTCAGAAGCCCCGAACCACTACCGAAGGTCCGCAGCCCGAAGTCTCCAGAGGTCGGCACATCACTGTGAATGGAACCCAGTCCCGGTTCAGCGTCTGCTCCGCTCCAGAGCAGTCCGCTCCACCGGCACCCAGTCCGGGTTCAGCCGTCTGCTCCGCTCCAGTGCCAGAGCATTCCGCTCCACCGGTGCCCATTCCGGGTCCAGCCGTCTGCTCCGCCTCAGTGCAAGAGCAGTCCGCTCCACCGGTACCCAATCCGGGTCCAGCCGTCTGCTCCGCTCCAGTGCCAGAGCAGTCCGCTCCACCGGTGCCCATTCCGGGTCCAGCCGTCTGCTCCGCCTCAGTGCCAGAGCAGTCCGCTCCACCGGTACCCAATCCGGGTCCAGCCGTCTGCTCCGCTCCAGTGCCAGAGCAGTCCGCTCCACTGGTACCCATTCCGGGTCCAGCTGTCTGCTCCGCTCCAGTGCCAGAGCAGTCCGCTCCACCGGTGCCCAATCCGGGTCCAGCCGTCTGCTCCACTCCAGAGCAGTCCGCTCCACCGGTACCCATTCCTGGTTCAGCCGTTCGCTCCGCTCCTGAGCCTGAGCAGTCCGCTCCACCGGTGCCCAATCCGGGTTCAGCCATCTGCTCCGCTCCAGGGCCAGAGCAGTCCGCTCCACCGGTACCCAATCCGGGTCCAGCCGTCTGCTCCGCTTCAGAGCTCCATGGCCGGAGCCGTTTGCCCCACCGGTGCCCAGTCCTGGCCCGGTTGTTTTCCCCGCTCCATGGCCGGAGCCGTTTGCCCCACCGGGGCCCAGTCCAGGCCCGGTTGTTTTCCCCGCTCCATGGCCGGAGCCGTTTACCCCACCGGGGCCCAGTCCGGGCCCGGTTAAATGTCCCGCTCCATGGCCGGAGCCGTTGGCCCCACCGGTGCCCAGTCCGGGACCGGTTGTTTTCCCCGCTCAATGGCCGGAGCCGTTTGTCCCACTGGTACCCAGCCCGGTTATAGGGAAGGGGCATGGGACAAAACTGTCCACTTCGCCGGAGCCAGAGCCACCCCGATGGACTAGTTTTCCCTCCCATTAACCCCCCCTTGTTTTGTGTGTTTTTTTTGGGGCGTCCGGGGGTCCGCACCTTGGGGGGGGGGGGGTACTGTCAGGCAAATAGGCTTCTCTATGTTGTTATGGTCAGAGTCTGACAGTGTCGTTCTTTTCTGTTTCTGTGTGGGGTTTGGGTTGGATCCCTAATTAGAGGCAGCTGCACCGCATTGTCTCTAATTAGGGATCCCATATATGTTGAGTCTGTCCTTCACTCTGGTGTGGGTCGTTATCGATGTATGTCGCAGTCACGGTGAAGTGTGTTTGTTACGTCCGTTCATTTGGTGTGTTTTTTGTGAACGTGACGTTCGTTAGTTTGTTCGTTTGGTGTCATTTTAGTTCGTCATTTTTTGGTTTTGATTATACATAGTATATATATATGAATATACATAGTATTAATAAATAAAGAAATGTCGAACTACTATCCCTGCGCTGCGTCTTGGTCTCTCCACATCCCATCTCGTGACACGCATGCTGGAAGCTGCCACTGGCTGATCCCGTCCTGGCTTACATTCAGGGTGGGATGTAAATGTTAAATGTTCTTTGTCTAAAATAAATCACTGCATTTTACTAACATAGCCTCAGTCACTTACTCACCTCGTCCACTGTGTGTGTGCCTCTCTGTGACATAAGCTAAACATCCAGCTGGCTAGGTCATCATGTCTCAGTCTAAACTGTACACTCAAAAATACAGAAAGAAGTGGGAATCAAACCCTGAATTCAAAGTCTGGTTGAAGCCGTTTATTGGAGATGATACACGGGCATACTGCCTGTATTGTAAGGCTGATTTCTACGCCAAACTTAGTGATGTAAAAAAACACACTCAAAAGGCAAAGCCTTATAACAGTTCCACCCAAAATAAGCTGGCATTTATGGCAAAAAAAATGGACTGCAAAAAAGGCTGAGGCTTCCATGGCCAATTATGCAAATTAGGTGATGGCGTCATTTAGCGACTTCTAGCGACTTTTAGGACAGCCAATAGCTACTTTCCTTACTGAGGAGTTGGCAACACTGTTCACTGTGTGAAGTGCTGGTCTTTATTGTAGCAGCAAGTCAAAAGCTGAGAAGTCCTGAACAGACTATCAAATAAAGAAAATAATATATACTGTATATTGCTGTAAAATTGTGACTCAGACCACTTGAATTGCAGCTGTTCATTCAGTCTTTTTCACATACAGATCTTCTGTCTTTGCCAAGATATCCTAACAAGACATTGAGTTCCCTGAATAATGGACTAGTCTCTTGGCCACTATGGCTCCTTGAGTTCATATCTTGTGTCAGGCCTTAACATTAGTCTGGCACTATTTCTATAGCAAATGGGGATCTTTGAAAATCACTCCTCCGCCTGAAGTTTCTCCACTTATGCAATTTAAGAAGTTTCTCCACTTGCGCAATTGAAGAAGGCATTTTTCAATAGCGTGATAGCCAGGAAAGCTTTGGCAGGGAGGTGTGTTTGCGAGGCAGAGGTCCTGAATTCGAGCCTTGGTATGAGATGAATCAGGGGGAAGCGGTACTCTCTACATAAGCAGTGTGATGCCCTTCACACTTCCATGAACGTTGATAGCCAAGTTCCAGCAACTATGTAGACATTTTACAGAATATTGTTTGGGGTAACTTTGCTCCATCTTCAATAGAATCTGTTTGTTTGACCACAAGGTGATCAGTATCTTTGTCTCATCCACGGACCAGACTCGTCCACTCTCTTCTGCCATTGTCGATGATAAGACAATGATCTTGTGGCAATAGCAAGTGTCATGTAGGTGAATGCAAAGATTTTGGTATTTCTCTCTGGTGAATTTGTAAAGGGTGCTGGAAGGTCCTTTGACCTCTAAACCTAGACACATTTCTCTTTACACTGCAACACTCAGAGTTGGGTATTACATTTTAGTAATTTAGCAGACACTTATCCAGAGCAACTTACAGTTAGTTAGTGCATACATGTTCATACATTTTTCATACTGGTCCCCCGTGGGAATCAAACCCAAAACCCTGGCGTTGCAAGCACCATGGTCTACCATCTGAGCTACACGGGACATTTTTTATTTATTTTTTATTTAACTAGGCAAGTTAGTTAAGAACAAATTCTTATTTACAATGACAGCCTACATGAGATACACAGGTATGTGGAACAGCTAGATATGGAGGTGGCATAAAGATGTGATTCTAAAGTGAGATTTGAAACCAGATTTGCATCTTTACACTACAAAAATGTGTGCACGTGGGTATTCTCCTCAAAACTCTTGTCAGTGTAAAGAAGGACTAACATTCCTTTTTCAACTATTGGTGTTCCAAATTCAAGGTTATTCATTATTTTACTAAAGGCTGTTAGAACTGGGTTGGAATAAACACCTGCAAACCCTGCTGCACACTATTGCCCACCCTTGGTCTGGACAGTGTTACCCAGTCACAGAGCCACATCCATGCATGGCACCGGCCTCTGTCTCTCCAACCAGAACAGAGGAGAGGACAGACATACAGTATTCCCACAAGGGGATCTCTGACCAACTCATATTGTTGTGGAAATTCTTTCACACAGGGACACTCAAAGTCAATCTTAATATGGATCATTGTTTATTGTCAGCGCGCTGGAGAGGTTCCAACCAACTCAATGCACCATAATAAAGGTTATACTTTATTAATGGCAGTGAATATTTGAAAATGCACACACATACACAACGGATCTGTAGATTGTGACTAAATCTCTCAATGTTAACCATTGTTTCCATATCCTTTCCACAATCGGGTTGGATTGCCCTGTTTTTCAGTAACTGTCCCTGGGACATTAACTTAGTCAAAATATAAAACCCTGTTGTTTAACAAAATTCGCTAAGACCTTCAAAAGGTCATCAGCTCAGTGTTCCACACTAACTGTTTTACCATCCTCTGGAGGAATAGAAAACAAGAGAGCTGCTGAAATCTTATCAGCCAGAGAGGCACAGACCGCTTTACAGCATGTTAATAACATTTCACAGGGAAGAGAGAGAGAACACGTTATAACAGTTTCACACCAACCTTGCTAAGAATGAGATTAGGGCAAGGTTAGCCCAAGCTACAATCTAGTGTCTCTTCTCACATTTTAGGGCGTAGCTCCGTCTCTAGAAGCCTCTCCTTTCCAAATCGTAATTATAAATATTGATCAATTATCCAACCCAAATTTACAATCAAGTCCTTAGTGCTTCACGTTGGTTCTATAACTTTCATTAAAGACCCTCAACTTAGCACACACCGATACTGGCAGAATGTACATTGACATACAGTATATCAATCTTATTTTGAACTTTTCACATCAATTGTGGTAATGACATATTGGTATTTCAATGCATTCTTAGTCTAAATTACTATACATTTCGCAGTGTGCAAACCTCTACAATCAATCTGATACACCAAGTAACAATTTTGGATAAGCCTAAATCAATTACGGGAACAGTTGACCACCCCCCGTTCCCGGCACTCATCCGTCCTGGCGTTTCTTCATGTTCTTCTTCATATAGTGTTTCAGTTCGTCTTTTTAATGGCACATGTTCAAAGTGGATGGCCCTTGATAATGTCTCTCACCTGAGTCCTTTACAGTCATTTTCCTACCAGTACACCAGCAGCATTAGAGCATTACTCCACATGCATCCATGTCGCACTCCTGAGAGAAAAGGCATGAGAGAAAAGGCAGTTGATAGCTTCAACTGGATGCTGTGTACAGGTTGCTGGCTCGGACTCAGGTCTCACAGTGGAAGTTGTGAAGGACCATACTGAATACCATTTTTGCCATTTTCAGCCGGGTAGAGGGGGGTGTTGAGGTTCACACTCTGTTCTCGGCCTAATGGTCTTCCATGCATCTCATACCATGTGGTGACCTCGCCATTAGCTCAAGAGAGGACAGACCAGAACAACAGTTTAGTTTATGGCATTTGTAATTCAGGAAATCCAGACTTCTAAGACAAATGTCGTAGAGAATAACAACACACAGATGAAACCATTCCCCCCCCCCCACCCCCAAATTGGCATATACTCCCCTATCATCTTTGCGATCTCATTGCGGCGTTACAGGTCAAGGAGTCAGAGGGCTAATCCTTGGAAAGACATCCTGACTATCCAGCAGACCCAATCTGGTGAGATTTGTTATTGAAGAAAAACAAACAAACACAACAGCAATACTAATTCATATAAAACTAGTGGGGAAAACTTCTATCCATTTATAGTAACTGTCAACCATTACCAACATCTCTTTTTTCCTTTTACAGGCAGGCATATGAAGACAATCAATTTGCTTATTTACCAAAGGGCCCCAGGGGACCGGAAATTCCCCCTTTGTACACAACTAAATAGCGCCGGAGGGGAAGGCTGACGTTTTACAGCCTCTTAACCAACTATGTTATTTTGTTCTTTTTTTCGATTGTTTGTAACTTATTTGTTTACTTATTGTGTACATAATGTTGCTTCAAACACTTCAAACTTAGCCTGAGCCTGGAAAGGGTCCCTGTGCTGTGGAAAACATCCTGCCTGGTCTCAGTGCCCAAGAAGGCGCACCCCACTGTCCTGAATGACTTCAGACCTGTAGCGCTAACCTCCCACATCATGAAGACCCTGGAAAGGTTAGTCCTCGCTCACCTCAGACCCCTGGTGTGTACATCACTGGACCCCCTGCAGTTCGCATATCAGCACACCATCAGGGTGGATGAAGCAATCATCTACCTTCTGTATAGGGCCTACTCTCACCTGGACAACGCAGGTTTTGATGTTTTTTTACTTTTCCAGTGCCCTCAACACCATTCAGCCCCTGCTACTGGGTGAGAAGATGAAGAGGATGAAAGTGGAAGCACCCTTATTCTCCGGTAACTATTGAAGTATTTCTCTGCCATCGACCTGTATGGTATAGTTAACCATACAAATACTCCTTATTTAGCTATATCAACTTGCTATATATATATTTTTTTTTACCTAACACTCTGTAACAATGTATAGTGTACATATTCAGCCATCCACCCATACTATGCAGTCTTTTTATAGCTTTTTTGCACTGCCGCTATATGTATCATGTATCGTTTATCTGTCTTTTGTGTATTCTCGTTCTGGCATTTTGCACCTGCCTTGTGTTTTTTCGTAGCTGCTTGACGAAGAAATTTCCCCTCGGGGATCAATAAAGTACCTCTCTGTCTATCTTATGACAGAAAATAACTTCTAGACATCAGAACAGCGATTATTGACCTCGAACTGGAATGTTTTTTCTTTAAAGGCCCAAACCCCCTACATCTTCTTAAAGAAAAGGAGAAAAAGGGGGCGGAGGTCTATTTGTCAATAACAGCTGGTGCGCGATGTCTAATACTAAAGAAGTCTCGAGGTATTGCTCGCCTGAGGTACAGTACCTTATGATAAGCTGTGGAACACACTATCTACCAAGAGAGTTTTCATCTATATTATTCATAGCCGTCTATTACCAACACAGACCGATGCTGGCACTAAGACCGCACTCAAGAAAATGATCATCCCGAAGCGGCGTTCCTAGTGGCTGGGGATTTAATGCAGGCAAACTAATCAGTATTACCTCATTTCCACCAGTGTGCAACCAGAGGGAAAAAAAACCTCTAGAGCACCTTTACTCCACACACAGAGATGCATACAAAACTCTCCCTCGCTCCCCATTTGGCAGATCTGACCATAATTCTATCCTCCTGATCCCTGTTTACAAGCAAAAACTAAAGCAGGAAGTACCAGTGACTCGCTCCATTCTGAAGTAGTCAGATGACGCAGATGCTACACTACAGGACTGTTTTGCTAGCACAGACTGGAATATGTTCCGGGATTCATCCAATAGCATTGAGGTGTATACCACCTCAGTCATCGGCTTCATCAATAAATGCATCGACGACGTTGTCCCCACAGTGACCGTACGTACATATCCCAACCATGGATCTGGCTGTGGTTCAGATTGGAAAGTGATTCCCTTAATTCTCGTTCAGCACCCACATAGTTTCTACCATTATCTGATACAAATTATTTTACTTGCCCTCTTCTGCATATGAATCTTCACAAGGCTGCAATGCAAGAGTCAGTATCTAAGGAGTAGGCCAGTTCCAGGTGGACAGCCCGGCTGATCAGGCAGGTAAACAATACTCCGTACCTCTTTACAAAACTCTGGCCTCGCTTTACTTAAATTGGGCCGAAGTAATCTGTTCCTACATGTGTGAATGGTGGCAAGTCCGGAGTGATGCGGTTTTTGGGAAGATCAGACATTAATTGTTCTTTGACAGAACTATGCCAGCGTCGACAAAGGAGGCAATCCCTGACTATTCTTCTTGAAGCAGAATTGGCTCTTATGATCCAGTACTTCTGTCGGAGTTTAGAGAGCATTTGGTTTCTTCCGCAATGACCCACCGCCTTGTGGATGTGGTTCAGAAGTAGCTTGGATAGGTGGCTGTCTTTGGGCAAGAGTACTGGATGCTTGTCTTCTACTGGCATTGCCATTCTACCCAGTCTTCCTCCAACTCGTAGAATGCCATCCACCAAAACAGGATCTAACTTGTAGATGGAACTACTTTTCTTTACCGCATCGTTCACTGTCAGGGCTGCTATCTCGTCTTGAAAATACTGCAACTGAACATGATGTACAAGTGCTTCCTCTGCATTGACAAGGTTCTCTACTGAGAGGTTCTGAGCACCAAGCTGGACTCCAGGCCTTTTCGGTCGTTGATTTTGATGGCCTCTCATTTGAACGTCAGGATTCGGTATGCAGAGTTGATCTTGTGCTCCTTTCCTACTCATCTCCAGGAGTATTCCTCTGAATTTCAATAACCATGCTGTAGCTTTCTTCAAACTATCCCAGGATGAGAAGTGCTTTATCAGCTTGGATATAGGATGTTGTTGAGTCACAATCACACTGAACGTAGCGATCACTTTCCTAACCTCAGGGTCGTTATCGGAAATGTAGTGTGGTTTTTCCGGGAGTTTTGGCCAGCTCGCTTCGGTCTTTGTCAAGAATTCTGGACCTTTTATCCATCGCTCGGATTTGAGGAAGGAATCTGCTGTTATTCCGCGTGAAGTTTCGTCTGCAGGGTTGAGTACAGTATTCACATACTGCCACTGTGATTTCTGAGACAAATCACGTATGCTGGAAACTCTGTTTGCTACATAAGTCTGAAACCTCTTTGAGTCATTGGCAATGTACTTCAGGACAGAGGTGCTGTCTCTCCAGAAGACAGCTTCTTGAAGTGTCAATTCAAGTTCCTCCTTTAGCATCCTGTTGATGCGAACAGCCACAACAGCTGCTGCAAGTTCTAGTCTCGGTATTGTCATTTGTTTTAATGGAGGTACTCTTGCCTTACCCATTACAAAGGCAACATGGATATCACCATTGCGGTTTGTTAGCCTCAAGTAGCTTACCGTACCATATCCTACTTCGCTAGCATCGCAGAAGTGGTGTAACTGTGCAGTGCACGGCTCGCCGTAGTCACGTGGTTGAAGACATCTGCTGATGTAGACGTTTGAACGTTTATCTAGGTCAATTAACCATTCCAGCCAGGACTGAGCAAGGACTTCTGGAATATTGTCGTCCCATCCATACTTGATTCTGCAAAGATCCTGAAGAATCTTCTTAGCTGGCAGAATCAATGGGGCTAAAAAATACCAAAGGGTCGTAGATGGAATTCGCCACAGACAGTATGCCTCTTCTGGTAAGTGGTTGTTGCTTTACAATGATTTTAAAGGAAAATGTATCAGTTTCAACATTCCACTGAATTCCAAGAGCTCTTTCCACTGGGAGGTTATTTCGGTCAAGGTTCAATTGCTTTACTTCTTTGGCCCTTTCTTCTTCAGGAATTGAAGCAAGAACAGACAGACTGTTGCTGATCCACTTTGTGAGCTTGAATCCACCAGTTGCACACACTGTTCTGAGTTCCCTAGTCAGAAAAATGGCTTGTGTCTCATTGGGTACAGACTTTAGGCAGTCATCCACATAGAAGTTCCTTCGTATAGTGTTCAGAACATCATCACTAACTTTTCCCTCGTTGTCATCAGCAATTTTCTGGAGGGCGTTGTTCGCACAGCTGGGTGAGGAGACCGCGCCGAAGAGATGGACCACCATTTGAACTCTGCCAGTGGTTGACAGATGTCACCATCGGGCCACCACAAGAAACGTAGGAAGTCGCAGTCGTCTTCTGGAACCTTGACCTGGTGGAACATTCCTTCAATATCCTCCATTAGTGCCACAGGTTCTTGACTGAAACGAAGTAGGACACCAAGCAATGTGTTCGTAAGGTCAGGGCCTTGCAATAGCACTTTATTGAGTGAGGAACCTTGAAATGATGCAGCAGAGTCAAATTCTATTAGGATTTTCCCTATCCTTTTGTGGTAGACCCCATGATGGGGTATATACCAGACCCTTCCGTCGTTTCTGTGCAGCTGGCAACGTGGCACCTCTTCGGCATGCCCTTTCTTAAGGATGTCACTCATAAAGCCCTTGTAATCAGCAAAGAATGCCTCGCCCCTTCTGAATTTCTTGATAAGGTTCATGGTACGCTGCTCCGCCATCTTTCGGTTGCAAGGCAGATTCACGTTCTCTTTGTGAAATGGCAATCGTAGTTGAAAGTGACCCTCTTTTCGTATTACCGAATCAACTGCAATTTTCAGAAACTGCTTGTCTTCTGCAGAGAATTCCTGTTTTTCATCATAACCTCTCTCTGAGAAGTCTTGGTTATACTGTTTAATTAAAGCTCTTCTAATTTCGTAATTGAGATTTTGTTGGAAGTAACCCGTAATCGACCCTGTTCATCAACGGGCTGGTTGCTGCTCAGTGGACCATTAACCACCCATCCAAGACGGGTTTTGTCCGCGTAGGGCCCGTTACCTTCACTGTTAATGATCTCCCACGGCTCCACTGCTTTAGGGACGTTGATCCCAATTAACAGTCCGACGTCTGCTTCAATAGTAGTCATATGAATATCCTTCAGATATGGCCACTTCTTCAAGTCCTCTTGGCTGGGTATATTCTCCTTACCTACTGGTATTGAGCTTTGGGTAAACACTTCTGGCAGTGCTAGGAACTCATTACTGTCAAGGCCGCTAACCTCCAGTCCTTCTAGTTTATAAGTGCTTTGGGGTTTCTCTTCACCCATTGTTCTCAGTAAAATCTTAATTATCCTGCCTCTAGCATCCAGCTGTCTCATTAAGCGCTCAGTACAGGTTGCAGAGCTCCCGGAGTCCAGAAATGCGTATGTTTGAATAACTCTGCTGCTCTTGGATACTCTTATTTGGATGGGTAAGATCGCCAGCTTGCAATCGGCGACACCAGCCCCAGTATTTGTATATCTGCATGTCTGTGAAGGCACTGTGGTATGAGTAACAGGAGTAACCTCATTCTTAGTTGCGGCACTCTCGTCCTTCTGTCGGGCATCCCAGTTCTCGATGTGTAGGATGGTTGGGTGCTTTCTCTGACAAGATTGACAGGTAAGGCGCCTTTTACATGTTTTACTCATGTGGCCTTTGGTTAGACATGAAAAACAAATCCCTTTTTCTTTGAGGAATTCAATTTTTTCCTAATGGGGTTTCAACACTATCTTGCGGCAGGTTTCCATAGCATGCTCCCCGTCACAAAACAAACATGGTTTATGAAAAGCATCATTTTTGTTAATGCTGATCTTCGGTTCACTTTTCTGATATCCTTGGTCATCTGTGTTCGTAGCTACTGGAGTAACTGTGGTAGCAAAATTGCTGCTTTTGCCTCTGGGAATAGACTGGCACTTAGGATCAATAACTCTAGCCTTGAGAATTTTCATGTTGACAGTAGGGTCTTGAATATTTCCAAAAATAGGATCCATTGACACCCTGACTTGCCTTTCTAAGAAGTGAACCAGATCTTCGAACTTTGCTCTTTTGCCCTTTCCCTCAAGATGGTCACATGCAATCAACCTCCATTTGTCTTTGAGTTTGAAAGGTAGCTTGGATATGACTAACAGGGGTTTGAGGGGTTGTCTAATTCTTGCATATACTGAAGGGCTTGCAAAGCATTGCAGCAGCCTCGCTGAAACAATGACTAAGCATGCAACGCTGACCCGTCCTCAGGTTTGATAACAGGCCAGCCCAGGGCCTTCTCCATATAGGCACTTGTTATCCTGAATTCATCACCATAATGTAGCTTTAGCAGCCGCCTTACTTCATTGTATCCACGTCTGGGGTCCATATGTTGACAACTACGCACCAGGTCTCTTGGTTGGCCAGAAGTGAATTGCTCCAGATAATATAGCCTGTCCCTACTGCTGGCTGTGTTGGACTCTATCCCATGTTCAAATGCGTTGACAAAAGACTGATAATGCAGTCGGTTTCCGCCAAACACAGGGATATCTCTAGCAGGTAATAGAGACCGTTTTTGTTGATGTATGAGGAGATTCGTTGTTTCATTTTGCCTTCTCATAACACTGATTACTCCATTCTGATTAATGTTGCGGTCTTCATCAATGTTATCATCTAGTACAGCTCCCAGCTGAATACCACCTGCCTGAACGTCACTTTACTGATATGCTAGAGGTGTTCTTCGCCTCCTTCGTACATCCCTCTGATCTGGAGGTCCTAGAGTGGTATTATCAAATGTAAAGGAATCAGGGTCGACTCGTTCAAGGGTCCTGGGAGGTTTTCCTTGATCATAATATTCATCCATCCCATCTTTGGGAGTCATCACCTTTGCTCCAACAGCAGACAAATCCTCATAATCTCCAATAACTTTGAATTTTGCGTTGGACATCGCAATACCAGTTTCAATTTCCAACTGTTCCTTTCTTGCTTTCAATTCTGTAATCCTTTCTGCGCATTTCATGTCCATTTTACGCTTTTCCTCAATGGTTGCAGATTCTAACATGTATTCTTCCTCCTCAAGTTTCCGCCACTCTTTTAATGCTGCAGCTCGTGTGATCAGAGCAGCTTTCTCAATCTCAGCTTGAAGCCTCAGAGTAGAAGCAGTTTTTGATAATTTGCTGGAAAGATTTTTCCTATATTGCTTGCACTGTCCTGGGGTCGAATATCAGATTCTCCTGTTTGCGCAATCCAATTTTCTATTTTAATCACAAATGAATTAAACCGTTGCCTTTTTGGTTGATACCAGTCCAGTTCATTGCCCTCCTTTTCCTCTTCAAACAACTGCGATTGCACAGATGTATGTAGCTCATCGAAATCAGTCAATAAGACCATGAACGATTACAGTGCGTCTTTCACTTGCTCTGCGGAGATATTATGATCGCCAGTCAAAGCATTTATTTCGTTCATTTTCCTCGTCAACATACTCAATTTCCCTCTGACATTCTCACAACCTTCTAGTAACAGCGTTTGTACCGTGAGAAACTACGTTTCATTCTATTAATGCAGCGCTTATGCAATGAAACAATGTAACAATTCCCACAATTGAAATTATGCAACATCTGCATTCTTTGAGCAAATAAACAATTTGTGGTTTGTTGTTGTGTTAATTGTGGTTCTGTTTACTCACGGTACCGCTGGCTTCGTTGTTGTAGATAGATAGATAGATAGATAGATAGATAGATAGATAGATAGATAGATAGATAGATAGATAGATAGATAGGTACTTTATTGATCCCCCGGGGGGAAATTTCATTGTCAAGCAGCTACAACAAAAACACAGGGCAGGTGCAAAATGCCACAACGAAAGTACACAAAAGACAGATACACGGTACATGATACATAGAGCGGCAATTGAGGATAGCGGTTGTATTGAGGATATCGCTCCAAACGTTGCTCCAAGGCGTTTGTCCCCTTGATCCTTCCGTGCAAATAACTTTCCTCTTGATCCTTCCGTGCGAACACCTTTCCGCTTGATCCTCCCGTGTGAAAAGTTTTCCACTTGTGTAGTGACTTCTTTGGACTTCGTTTAGTTTTAGCCACTTCTGACCAGGGACATGGCTCACCATGCATATTCAAGTATATTCGAATTAACCAACATTCACAACGAATGGTTTCTTTACATTTACTTTCCGATACATTAAACATCCAATAGGTTCAAAAAGACTAATTGAAATCAAACAAAAGAAAAGGTAGTGTGTTTGCCAATCACTAATTACAATATACAAATTGCAAAAACGGTGTCACTTCCCTGGTCCCCTCCTTGCCCACGTAGTCCCGTCCTTTATCTGTACAAATCCCTGCGTGATATTCACACGGGCGTAAATGGCATTTCAGGTAAGTGACCAATATATAAATATTATTAACATAAGCATTAGCATAAACAACAATGATACAATTATTTTCTTTCTGGAAACTAACTGAGGTGCTTGTCATAAATGGCTCCTACACTGATCTTCTCAACCAACCTGGAAGATCACATCACCCACATTCGAGCAGTCCTGGAACACCTCCTAGCCAATCACCTGTTTGTCAAGGCGGAGAAATGCCAATTCCACCAGAGGGCTATCTCCTTCTTCAGTTACCAAATCAGCCCACAGGGAGTGAGGATGGAGGACAAGAAGGTAGATGCGGTAAGGTCATGGCCAGTCCCAACCACCATCAAGGAGTTACAATGTTTTTGGGGGTTTACAACTTCTACTGCCGCTTCATCAGGAACTTCAGCTCCGTCGCCGCCCCTCTCACCTCCCTCCTCAAGGGTGGGCCTCGTAGGTTGGTTTGGTCCCCAGCAGCCGACGAGGCCTTTCGTCTCCTCAAGGGGCGTTTTAACAAAGACAGGGTAATCCATTGAAATTGTATCCTTGTGCTTTTTTTCCAAGAAACTGTCCCCCGCAGAGAGGAATTACAACGACAATCGGAAGTTGGCATTAGAGGAGTGGAGACACTGGCTGTAGGGCAAAAATGTGTCATCCTCACTGACCATCAGAACCTAGAGTACATACGGACAGCGAGGAGACTGAATCCGCGCCATGCCAGGTGGGCACATTTCTTCACCAGGTTCGACTAAGAACATCACGGCCCTGTCCCGTATCTATGATTCGGGAGAGGTTCCTGTCCAGAGGGCACCCATAATCCTATCCTCCCAAGTCATAGGTTCAGTGGTTTGGGATGTAGCTGTGGACATCCGCCAGGCTTTAGAGAGGGAGCCCGCACCCCGGAATTGTCCTCCCGAGCGCATCTACATTCCCACAGGGATATGGGATTGGCTGCTGACCTGGGCACACCCAGCTTCCGTCGCTGGACATCCAGGTATTTTTCGCACCCTCCACTCCATCGCTGAGAAGTACTGTCCCACCTTGGTGCAGGATGTCACTCGGTATGTCAACTCCTGTTCTGTATGTGCTAAAACCAAGTCCCCCCGGAATGCTACAGCAGGGAAGTTCCTGCCGCTTCCCGTGCCTCAGCGACCTTGGTCACATCTATCTATTGACTTTGTAACCAATCTTCCCTCCTGATGGTTTCACCAACATTCTGGTGGTAGTGAATAGATTTTCCAAATCATGTCGATTTAATCCGAGTGGTTAGAGTGTTGGGCCCGTAACCGAAAGGTTGCTGGATCGAATCCCCGAGCTGACAAGGTAAAAATCTGTTGTTCTGCCCCTGAACAAGGCAGTTAACACACTGTTCCTAGGCTGTCATTGAAAATAAGAATTTGTTCTTAACTGACTTGCCTAATAAATCCCTTCTTCCTGGTCTCCCCACTGCTCTCCAGGTCGCTTCCAGCAGGTCTTCTGGCATTAAGGCCTTTCCAGAGGACATTGTCTCCGACCGTGGCCCCCAATTCACATCACGAGTATGGAAGGCTCAGGGTCACGGTCAGCCTCAATTCCGCCTCACTTCTGGGTATCGGCCTCAGTCCAACGAGCAGGTGGAGAGGATGAAACAGGAGCTGGGGAGGTTCCTGAGGAGTCACTGTCAGGATCGGCAGGGTGAGTGGGCATGATTCCCTATGTCACTCCTCCACTGGTTTGACCCCCTTCCAGTGTGTTTTGGGTTTCCAGCCGGCCCTGGCCCTGTGAACCCTGGGCCAGACAGCGGCTCCTGCAGTAGATGAGTGGTTCCGGGGTGTGGAGAGACACGCACGTGAGACTCCAGCACGGCGTCCATAGTCAGAAGGAACAGGCAGACCGCCACCGCAGTGAGACCCCTGTGTTCCACCCTGGGGATTGCATCTGGCTCTCTACCTCCCACTCCGCCTGCCCTGCAAGAAACTGAGCCCCTGGTTTGTGGGGCGGTTCAAGGTTCTCCGGAGGGTCAACGAGGTGATGTACAGGTTACAATTACCCAGTCACTATTGTATCTCACCCTCTTTCCATGTATCCTTTCTCAGGCTGGTGGTTCCTGGTCCCCTAGCTGATGCTGTCCACCACGACACCCCTCCACTCCCCCTGGACATTGAGGGGGCCCGGTGTACGCTGTCAGATCTCTACTGGACTCCCGTAGAGTCCAGTAGAGACCCTACTCACGAATTGGTTAAAAACGTCATCATTTGGGATATCAACGAAAGCTCCATTGGGAGTACAATAAATTGTAGCCTTTTAAGTTTAGTTAACAGAAAATCATGTTCAACATTCATTGGTTCTATTTAACAGGGTATGGGATTATTTAAAAATGCATTACCAGGGTGGAGGAAATCTTCTAAGCATTTATTAGTTCTATTGGTTAGGGGTAAGTCAATCCCCGTACAATGCGTAATCTTATCATACAAATTATCCATAAAGGGACCATTCCTCAGAATACTTTACCCACCACTCACGCACATCTACGTGTGCTAGTTAGTATAGTATATTATTATAATTTTTCTATTCATGCTTCTCATTATCATCATAATAACCCATTATACTCAATATTATGTTACTTTAACTCTAGTAACCCATTATACATTTGTGTTACATCACAAGTTCCTCATCTAGACTAGTGTTCTATTCATATTTAGATATTTACACTAGTTCTATTTAACAGCATATTCATAAATAGTTCTCTCTTCTTTCATATCTCCACACACATAATAACGTTATACATCAAACTCTACTGATGAGAAAATGTTATCCTCAAATAAACTTCAGAGACATATTATCCTCGACGTTAACGAGACATTTTATCCTCGACATTAACGAGACATGTTATCCTCGTTACTAACGAGACGTTATCCTCCAAGACTGATTACTGAGATTTGTTATCTTCACTGTAACTCCAACGGGGGTGTTTGACAGACCCAGGTAACTTTACAGATTGAAAAACTCAGCTCACAGAACTGTTTGGGTATTCATTCACCTCTTTCACACGTGAGCTACTCCCCTGACAGCTCTCATTCACTCAATACTTAATAGCTACATTTCAATCCTCTCATCATACAAATCTGTATATGTTTTTATATATTATAATTTGTAATTTTGTTTTCATTGATTTAATATTTTTTTGTCTTAATTGTAATGATCCAATCAGAATTTTTCTTTGGTAGTCTCTTAATAGAAATAACTAGCTGGGCTCAACGCTCATTGGCTAGGCCCTCAGGCTTTTAATAGAAGGCACCAGCCAACTTCATTGACATTGACTTCAATTAGAGCAGCATTTTGGAATGACAGTAGAATCAACCAATCACAAATTGTCTTGTAATAGGTAGGACAATTGTATTATGTCTCAAGGCCTTCCAGAGGGCCTAAGTATACGTCACTAATTCAGAGCCAATAGCGAGCCTTATCTTGTTTTCTCACGCTTGAGCCTAGCTAGCTGGCTAGCTTTTTGCAGTGAGCATTTGTAACGATGGCGATGGCAACTGCAGAGAGAGTAATCGAGGACGATGTGGTGGCTAAATTGTTAGCATCGCCCTTTTCAAGACTAACTTTTAATGAAAAGTTCAATCTTGTACAGACCGGGAGACCAACTCCTGCACTGCCTGATTTGGTGCAACGAGGAAAGAGTTAAAGTTTTCAAGTTAATAATTATGAGCGCTATCCGTGGATAACCGGCTGTAAGCTGACAAAAAAAGCTTTGCCAGCGAAGACTACCCAGAGTGGCGCCAACACGATGGAACTACTCCTCACGCTTAGTTTGCACTTTGTATGAAAAAAAGGCGGATCTCATTGAATACATTCTGTGTGGAACCTCAGGAAGCAGTTTCTGGTGGATGTGAAACAGAGGTGGACATCACATTTCCAATACTTGGCTTTTGGTGTACCTGTGCACCCTGGTACCTTGCATCTTCCCTTCGTTTCAGCCATAATCATCCAGTGGGCTGTGGCATTCAGGCGCACATCAGGGACTGGAATTGGAGCAGCGGGTCCTTTTCTCCTCATACTCACCAGCAATTGTGGAACTGGGACGACCTTTCTTGCGCTCCAGACTCTTTCCACTTTTGCATAGGCCTTCAGCGATGTATGACTTGAAGGTATACAGCTTAATTTGTTCCTTCTTTCTCATGCCAGTGCCTTCACAATCTCTTTGGTAGAGCAGCCAGGTGGTCACGATGATCATATCCAGGAAGTGGAACACCAGCCGGTGGTACCACTTCTTTGATCTGATTTTGTTCCGGTACAGTGCAATCAGGGAGTCAAGCAGATCCACCCCACCCATATTCTCATTGTATTCTTTCACCACAGCAGGGCACAGGGACTTTGGTGATCATCTTTCGCTTGCGATCGCACCTGTCAACCTCGCTGACTGGGTGGGCTCCAGTGTAATCACTCAGAAGGGTCACTGAGGGTCACTCTGCTAGCTCAGGGTGTTGTACAACTCTCCCGGTGTAGATTTCTAAGTTGCGCGGGACACCATCAGAGCCAGCCAAGACGAATATCTTGTAGCCCCATTTCTTTGGTTTTGATGGCAGGTATTGCTTCAATCTATTTCTTCCCTTGAATGGGACCATCTGCTCATCAACAGCCAGCTTCTTTCCCATTTGGGATTGATGTCAGTTTTGAGGTTAGATGAGTGACCTGTGGTTGGATCTTGTGGAGTGGATCATCATTTTCCTCCTGTCTCTCTTCATTGTTACTGAAATGCAGGGATTTTTTATTGCCTCCCATCTATTCGGTATCATGGTGTCAGCTACTTGGGACACTCGGCAGGCTTTGTTCCAAAACATGCAGGTGCCTGGTAAACCAAACAATGACATGTACACCACAATACCCAGGAATTGCTCCAATTATTTTGTAGTGAGGTTAAGGGGCTTGTTTGCGTTACATTGTATCGCATATAGATTTGACTGCCCTACAATAACTTCCAGAATTAGTACTGGAGACATGATATCATCAGATCTTGAAAGCAGGCCCTGCCATTCTGGGTAAGCATTGAAGTATGCATTGTGTTGTGTTCTCCACCGGTGTAGGCGTGGAACATCAACCTCTGCTACATCTTCAACTTCATCCTCAGACTCAGTCTCATTGTCAACAGACAGGCATTCTCCTTTAAAAAAGAAAGCAGGAAGCACGAATTTGAATGTGTCATATACCCTTCTTCATCCACATGCAAACAAACAAACCCACACACACACACTCATGTGCACACACACACACACAATACTGACCCCTAACTGACCCCTGACCTCCTAACTGTCGCAAACCTGATTTGGAGATCCACTCTTCCTGACTCTCTTCAAGACCCACGGCACCTTTTAGACAGAACTATTTTATTAAATATTTTTAACTGACCCTAACTGCTCGATCATGTTCCTTCCGCCCATAAAATGTTATTGTGTTCATTTACTTAAGTATCAGTATATAGTAAAGTAAAAACATTGACCATGGTAATAATTATGCATCCGAGCACATCTACACACTTTAGCATGATATTGCCCGAACAAAAGTGGTCTAACTGCACAATGTTGCCCTGAGGCAATGAACCAAAAAACACAGTTTTACTCTTAAAACAAAATAAGTCTTTAAACAATCAAACATACTTCTTTACAAACTCATGCACACAGATATATTTTTTTTTATATAAAGTTATTTCAATTTAAACATGTTAAAAAGTGATTTTATCTTACCAATTGGTGGACATGTCAGGTGAAATTATATATATTTTTTTTATTTAAAAAAAAATGAAAGGGGCTATGTGAGGTCCAAATAGGTAGTTTCTTGCCTGTTTTCTTTCTTTTGTGATTTGATTTTTTCCTTTGGCATATTATGGCATATTATTACTTTTCCTGATGATTTATCACAGACTGATAGGCGGAGTGTTCAGCTAGACATCATACTGTCACCAGTTTTCTTTGTCTTGCAGTTCTTATGCGGATGTTTTGGGTGGCCTTTACTCGACTCTCCTAGAACTTTGAACTATAGTCATGGCCAATTCCTCAAGTGCACTACTGCTAATCTGCACTACGGGCCTTTACTCCTGTGGGAGCATCAATGAAGGACTTATCTTTGGTGTTGTTTTCTATATTGTATCTTTTTTAAATAAGGTTTTCTATTTTAATTTGTTTCGTTTTAAAAATACTTATTCACCTTTTCACGCATTTGTTCCAAATATCTCAAATGATCGCCCCGGCCTGAATTTGTTCATGCTCGTGAAATGTATGTTTGAGGATTTACTGAGCCGAACAAGCTTCTCTCTTCAAAGAGAGCCCAAGCACTTCGCTAGTGTTTCTCCTTTACAAGTATGAAGACATTACGCATCTGTAGTCAGAACTGGCCATGCACAAACTTTTTCCACCTGACATATTTTATGGCTAGGGCCTGTATTGCCTTCATTGTTGTTTTCCTTAAAAATTACAACTTTGGACATGTGTGCGTTCCTATCAAAGTAAGTGCCTGTATATCGTGTTGTCTTTTCTATTGTAGCATACCGTATGTATGTATGGAGCATAATATATTTACTGTTTTATTCACATATTTTCAAGAACTCCTGACAAATCATGCATTCCAATTCATGCATAGATTGTTATGGACACATATGTCTGTAAAATACTTTTTTGAATGTTGTACTGATACGAGGAGCTATTGCTAAGCTATTTGCCAGCTATGTGTGGCACCATGTTTGTTGACTTCATACAATGCATTCTGGTTGTCACGACCAAATATATTATAACAAAACGAGGTGAAGGGATAGTTCACTCAACAACTGGTTCAAATCATGACGTCAGTGATCTTCAGGTTGGAAACTCTAGAAAGAGACCCAAGTTCCCGAGTTGGAATCTCGAGTTGGATGACCGTTCAAAAATATTTTTCCGAGTTGGAGCTAATTTTTTTCAGAGTTCCTAGTTGTCTTGAACACACTGAAGTAGGAAGTCAGAGATTTCTGAGTTCCCACTTGTTTTGAACGCGGCATCAGATTGTAACTAAGTTACCTCAGGGTTGCCAGATCAGACCCCCCTTTCCAGGGGTTTTATTTTTTTATTTAGCGTATAAACTTCTTCTGTGTTTGCCCCAAATGTATTGATAAATCCCCCATCATAGTAATATTTCCTGCATCATATCCCCCCATGATACCTTCCCCCATTTCTAACCCCCATGGACTTGAAACCCCCCCCCTCCCCCTCCACATAAAAAATGATTTAATGGTTTCATCCCTGTTTAGCTTTAATGATACGGTTGGGCTAGGCAGTAGGCTTGTATTTGGGGGGATGATCTGTGAGGTGATAACATTTTATTTGCTTTTTGATTTGTCAAAAATGGGAAACAACGTGTCAAGTCATGTGCTCCGGTTCTTGTATACACTGTAACAAGTACATCGAAGATTTGTAATATTCTGAAAAGTGGCCAAACTAAATATTTTTCAGGCAATGGGCGCAGCCATCTTAAATTTTTCTTTATTTGCGTCTTATAGGGGCGGTTTCCCAGACAGAGTTTAAAATAAATGAGGACTAGGCTAATTCTACTTAAATTAATACGGACTTAAAAAATGGCTTTCCGAGACATTGCTTTATTTGAGATTAAGTAGTACACGACTAGGGAGTTGCAGACTAAGGTTAATAAAGACTAACTAGCTACTCTCTGTGAAGCCCGATTAGAGTAATGTTGTGCACTTGGTGCAGACCTGAGGTTGCTTCAAAAACCAGGGCTGGACCCTTAAGAAACATTAACATTGTGTGGAACTGGAGTAAATCACCCAACCAAACAATGGACAAAGGTAAAAGACAACGTTCAAAGAATTTCAGTGACTTTGAAAGGACCCTTTTGAAGCAAATTGTGTCAAACCACCCAATTATTGAGAACAAACAGCATGATTCAGCAACAGAAAACAAGAAAAAGAATGCTTGGACTTCAATTTGCAATGAATTTAACTCGAACAGGACACTTCAACAACTTCAGGTAAGCTACTGTATTATTGTTGGTCTACTTTTACATGTCAGTCACTTTGAAATGTTGCTTCATTTTGATCCAAGTACATTACAAACCGCATCATACAGAATTTTAATTTTTTATATAGTCTCATCTTTCTAAGATCCTGTGGAAAAACATAAAAATAAACTTAAAGAAGACAAATGCTGTTGCACGTAGGGAGCGTTTCAAGACTGGTGGTGGACCCCCAGAAAGACCGGAGACCGATGACCTAGGAGACTTGTTGACTTCGATCATTGATAGCCAGCAGCCCCTGGAAGGTATCTGTCACAAACGAGACTCCCGCGGTTCCTCCTACTCACCACCAGAGGGAACCCTCTCCTGAATATTAAACCACTTGAACTACATTTCCCACATACCTGGCACTGATTACCTTTGCACCTGACTTTCATCAGTGGACTATTTTAGGTGCTCTCAGACTCTCTCTCGTTGCGAAGTTTTGTATTTACCCTGGTGATCATCTCTGAGCGTTTCTTCCCGTGTTTTGTCTTCCCGTGGATTACCTTTGGACTGTCTATCCTCGTCTTGATTCTTTGCTGCCTGCCCTGGACTATATTCTATACTGGACTGATTTATGTAAATTTGCTGCCTGCCCTGACCTTATGCCTGTTTCTGGATTACGAGTTGCCTTATCTCTACTGTGGTGTTTGCTGGTGATTGACCCTGATTGTACGACCAAGATTATAATAAAACTGCAAATGGATCCTCACTCTCCTGAAGCTTCATTACAGTATCCCTGATGATGATCATTTGGACAGTTCAGATGGGGCCCCGTTCCAATCCTCATTTGGTAGGCCACATTAATTCAATATGTGCCATCCTTAAACTGCAGGGAATATGTATTGTTGTCAGTCATTTCTTGCAGTCCTATAACCAGAAATATTTCATGAACTGAACTTTTGAATACATATTGTTCACTAATGCTGCAATATAATACTTTTCAGATGATCACCAGAGCTTGGAGGTCCTGAGACAGGATGAAAGTCAGCCCACTACAGCTGCAGCAGCCTGGAGGGAAGATGGTGTCACTAATTCTGGCCAGATGAGAAGGACCAAGAGGCTGACCATGCACGAGAAACTGGCCATGGAATTCCATGAGCACAAATTAAAGTATTTAAAAGATGAACATGAAATGAAGATGAAAATACTTCATGTTGAGTTAGCCATGAAGGAGGAAGAGAGAAACATGAAGCAGCAGCAGTACCAATGTTCTACTGACCCCAGCACCAGTTCAGGGTCCCGATATCTCAATTTGTGAAATAAAACTTTTGTTCATCATCAATCTGTGGCAATTGTTGTCTTCAATCAACTGAGGTAACTTTATTGTGAGAAGTGCCGCAAAGCAAAAGCATCTCTGCACGCCAGTCCATACCTGTCATTGTCTGGCTCAACCATGGGAAGATCTGGTTCATCCCTATGTTCCATTTGAGGATCTGGGCAGCCATGCTGTTTGAGGTAATTGTGAAGCACTGCTGTTGCAATTATGACAATACAGCATCTTCTTGGTTCAAAGCACAATGTGTTTCTGAGACACTGGAAACGACTCTTCCATACACCAAACATGCGCTCCACTGTACCTCTGGTACGGATATGAGCTTGGTTGTACCGCTGCTGCTCAGGTGTGACTGCATGAAGGTAAGGGGTGAACAAGAAGTTGGTCTGTGCATACCCACTGTCACCAAGTATGATTCCACTATGTTGACCACCTTCAAACTGAGCGTACAGTTCTGGAAAATTCTTGAGTCATGAGTTGCACCTTTCCAACGTGCAACAATGTTGGAGAACTGCATAGTGGGAGTGCACACACTTTGTACATTTATTGAGAACCAGTTTTTATGATTTCTGTACTCCTCAGAATCTGCAGTAGAGGGACACTTTATTGGAATATGACATCCATCAATACAGCCAATGACTCCAGGGAAGTTTCCATATTCAAAGAACTCCACCTTGTAGTTGGCTTGGCCAGCAGCATCAGGAAACTTGATGTAGTCGTCCTTCAGTTCACATATAGCTTTGCACACTTTGTGGACTATTTTGCACACAGTTGGTTCACTTACGCCACACAAATCGCCTGTTTCACGATGGAAGGTTCCACATGCCAAAAACCTTAAGGTGATCAGTACTTGTAGCGAAGGAAGGATAGGCATTCCCCTAAAAGAATCAGATGAAAGCCTTGTCTCAAGCAGACTAATTATGTCTGCTGCAGTTGCTTTGTACATGCGAAAACGGTCACGAAAGTTGATTTCATCAAAATCATTCAGTGGGTTGCTCCTGTCCATAACCACCCTTCTGTCTGGTCTAAATGGAACTCAATGTGTCCTTGAGCAAAGCACTTAACCCTAATTTGTTCCATGGGCTGACCTTGTAGGTAGGCCGTCATTGTAAATAAGAATTTGTTCTTAACTGACTTCCCTAGTTAAATAAATGTAATGTTTTACCTCGTACCCCTGCACATCGATTCGGTACTGGTACCCTGTGTATATAGCCAAGTTATCATTACCCATTGTGTATGTATTATTACTTTTATCATTACGTGTTTTAATTTTTCTATGTTCTCTCTCTCTGCATTTCAGTTAGTCTACACCTGTTGTTTATAAATAAAATTTGATTATGAGGATTTTGTTTATTCAGCGCTGTGAAATGTTTATTTCAGTTAGACGATGCCAGGAATGATCATTATTGAGATTCTGTGTAGGGGATCTAGTTCCAGGCGTTTATTTTTTACACCTGCTACATGAGTTTACTCTGCTGCTGATGCCGTTACTACCGCTGCCTGCGATGGGTCCTGAATACTGCATTTCTGCTGACAAGTTCTCCACAGCTACACCTGTTTATCGTTATGTTGAAATCTGCAGTGACTCTCAGATATATAAACGGAAGCTAATCAGGTCTTTTGGCTTAAATGTTCAACAACAGACAAAGAGGTGTAGTAATCATCAGCAAACATTGGATCTACAAAAGACAAAAAACTAACCCTGTATCATTTCTCCCTATTTAGTATAGTGATTTTATTTTATTGAGGGAAAACAGAAATGCTTGAACACAAAATACAGTCAAATTGATCACAGCAGTCTTGGTTAAATTGATCACACAGTCTTTAGGTCCATCGATGCTTGTGTCTTTTGGCATGTCTCGAGTCTCACTCGTTGAAGATGAAGAATGAAAAATAATATAAGTGTTGACGCCAAAAACGCTACAGTATTAAATATCAATCATAATCAGTATCATAGGATAGTGATTGCAATTAGCAAACAAATATACCCATTGTTACATGATGGGCAAAATATCTCTTGCAATCACCATCCTAGTTTAGAGCGCCTGGTTAAATTGTGCTTTTTTTTCAAGTAGGAAGAAATATGTAATTGTTGTAAAACTGTGTGTGTGCTACATTTACTATCTATTCATATATTAAAATATTTAATCACTTAATGAGTGTGAGAAACCCAGCAGCGTTGCAGTTCATGACACATTCAAAACGGTGCGCCTGGCACCTACTACCATAACCCGTTCAAAGGCACTTAAATATTTGTCTTGCCCATTCACCCTCTGAATGGCACACATACACAATCCATGTCTCAATTGTATCAATGCTTAACCATCCTTCTTTAATCTGTCTCCTCCCCTTCATCTAAACTGATTGAAGTGAATTCAACAGCTCACCTGGATTCGCCTGGTCAGTCTGTCATGGAATGAGTTCCTAATGTTTTGTACACTCAATGTATATCAATAATATTACAGTCCACACATTTGTAGTACCAATCCCAGATTGTCCCTTTAAATAAACACAGTAAAAAAAGCTTTAGGCATACACATCATTATATTATGTAAAGTGATCACATACCTCCATATATCACCACTCCTTTATTGTGACTCTGTAAATGAGTCACAGTAGTTTTAATCATTTGCTGACAATTTCTTCACACAAAAGCACTGTGCACAGCTTCAGGATCTGTACCCGACTTTAGTACCATAACATGCTGCCGAGTGAGGGATGTAAACATTATCACTATATCAAACCATTGTCAGAATTACGCATACAACAAATGCCTTAGTATGCCATAAATGTAACTACTAGCGAATACAAAATACAGTCGGCACAAAACGCTGATAACAGTGTACAATTTAATCTAATTAGCCATAGTTGAAACCAGTTTAAAATCTCTAAAGTACATCAACTACTACAGCCTTGTGGCATTTAACTTACTCTTCGGGAAGGTTAATGCCAATTTCAATGAGCTAGCTGTCTATCTTCTAACATAACAGCTTTCCAGTTATCTGTAGCTATCCGATTATGTCGCCTTCAAAAAAATACATAATTGGGTCGGTAAAGCGTCTAATTAAACACGCTAAGAAGTAACAAAATATAGAGGTTGCTTACCGACATTGTCAAAATCGAATGACTGCAGCTGTCTTCGTCGATAAAAAATATGCACTTAAAATAAAGTGACACGGTAGTATACCCAAATTCATTGAGGTTTGTCTGTTAGAAGAGCGCGAGTGGTACATGTCGCCACGCTTATTGTACCAGTACAATTGATTTCAATACAATATTGATGTGAGTTATTAATTATCGCACTATTGAGTACAGTAGAACAATCTAATAAATTCCAGTCTTGATAGACCGCTTGGTAATATTGGTGCAGGTGCAGTTTATAAGGTGACACGTGTGTGTAGGGAGTACATTTTATTAACTGGTCTTAAAAATATCAAGATTTATTGAATTGGTACATCTACAAACAGTATTTTGACACTCGCCCATAAATAATAAAGCCATGACAACAGGAAGCAGTAAGAGTATCATTTTCAATGTGTTTTACAAATATAAATGGTACTTTTAACATACGTTTTTAAACCGGATTCTACCCAAAAACGTGCTATGATTTATTGATTTTAATAATATTAGTGAAATCGTGAAAGTATGTTTGTCCTGGCTAATAAATAAAAAGTGACCCTATTAGTTTGACTAATGTAGCCTATATATTTTACAGTCATGGGTTTAACGGAGAGATTCAGACATCTGCCTCTAGAGCAACATTGAGAAATTCCATGAATGATGTGCTAAAATAAAACAATGAAAGGACGTCGTTGCAGAGTTCTATACATTTGAATTACTAGGGAACTACAGAATGTGTCATCTGGATATATAGATGATTGAGGCTGCTAGTCATCGAAGTTTTTGGATTATCATACACGATACGTCATTGCAGGGATTTGCTGGATTCTATGCCTTTCCCTCAGGATTCTTCTACTACTGTACGACCAGTCCCCGACAGCGGCAATAATTATACTATAGCGGCAGGTAAACTATATATTTATATTCTCATACTGCAAATGTTTATAAAAGACGATTAGTTAAACATATAATCATAGATGCGTTTCATATCCTAAATGATAATTTTCCAAGTCTCTCGAAGGATGTTTGTTTTTTCATTCGAATTTTGTTTTAGTGTTTTGTCCTAGGTAAACGATCACATAGGCTATGAATAGCCATAATTTCAAAACTATTCCATAGGCTCCAGCATTTAGTTATGCTACAGCTGTACCTCTCTCCTTTTACAGCATAACTTCTTAATTCTATTTCTGCAGCCTACAAGCCTACTTATAAACTCAAGTCCAGTCATAGACGTTAATGTAGACTACTAAACAAACATATAGTCTATGTAGGAAAATGTTTAAGTACAATATGGTTTACTGGTATTTTCTTAAACCGAAATTGTATTTTAGTGAAAGGTGGATTGATTTATTAATCTGTATGAATGTAGTATGGTCATCGATGTTTAGCCTACCTGCCTGATTGCATTACTAATATCAGATTTTCTTTTGGTTCAATTTTCAGGTGACTCCTACATTGGAAATACACATTACATTTAATTCAAGTGAAATGGTTGCAGTACTGTGCTATTGACATATAAAGAAGTGAAGAGTTATATTCCCCTGTTTATTGTATTCCAGGAATAAAGACATAATCAGTAGAAGCCTACTAAATGTGTGCCAGGACATCTGAGAATCTGGAGCTTTCCATACCACATTGTACCTTCAACGGGACTACTCAGACAAATGGGACATGCATCGACCAAATCGATCAGTTGTTTCAGGCATTCTCATCCACTGTCGTGCTCATCTTCCTCATGGTGGTTATCATTGGGCTCTTAATTGTTTCTCTCGCGACTTTCCATTTACACAAAAGGAAGATGAAAAAGGGCAAGATTCGAAAGGCGCAGGAGGAGTATGAGCAGGATAACTGCAATGCTAAACCTGCCAAAGGGAAGCAAGCAACCTTGCATTGCATCATGGTTAGACCCGGTCTCTGAGCACCCCCCGCTACAGTCCAGAAAAATGAACAGAACACACCGTTTAATGAAGACTCCAGTGTCACACCAAACCCAGAAAACAGCTCAAAAGCTGACACAAGCCAAATGAACAGCACCCATTGGTGTCTCGGTGATAATACACAGTTTGTTCGTTGAAGAACTTGTAAATAACTATAGTATATTCGTCTCGTATTATTACTATAGATATAGATGCAGTTCCACAAACATGAACAGTCTTCATTATAATTTACTACCAAGGATTCCCTTGAAGAGCCGTGCCATTTGACGGTGATGGTTTAACTATGTACAGCTCAAGTAGGCTAACCTACATAATATGGGACTACAAAATGTTGTTGTTTTTTGTCAAAATTGGCATTTTTATCACTGAATGACAAGAAAGACTAACCAGGAGTCGACTTGTATGAAGTAAATGGAATTGTATAAATAAGATCGTTCTAAATTGGGTGATGTGCTGAACATAGACCTATAGTCATCCCATACCGGTGAAGTGTTGTAATGTGAAGGAGGGGGCTGAAGGTGTTATTGTGCACTTCAGCACTGGACAGCGTTCATCGCAGCGATAAGTACTGTCCAGTGCTGAAGTGGTTTTCGCTGTCGAATGTCAGAAGTGCTGAATAGGTGAGTCAACGGGGTGTATTCATTAGTCGGACACGGTGCAAACGTTTTGAAACAAAAACAAGAGTTTCTATTGTTAAAAAATGATAGGTCCACCCAATTCATGTTTGCTTCTGTTCTCTTCCAGTTTTTTTCGTTGCACTACAATGCTTTTTAGTTTAAAGTAGAGATCGTAACAGCCACATAGATTTCCCAATGAAGTAGGCTAGAAATATTTTTTCGCAATATTAGTTATTTTACCATAAATGCAGTTTTTACCATACTAGTCATGTATAAACATATTCCTTTGTCCTACATACTGTAGTTTGAATATACTTTTTGGACTGTTAGCATACAAATGCCGCTGTTAGTGTTGGTATACTCTTGTTTTGGTCAATGTTCTGTACATAAATACTATTTGTATTCTTAAAGAGGCATTCTACAGTAGTTCTGAATTAGCCTACAGGTCTCAGTACAGTGAAATCCCTGCCATTGTTTAGCTTTTTGCACCAGATTAATATATACTGGATAATATTATCCTTTTAGGTTTAGTTTTAGAATAGCATTACTATAGTGTACCTTACCTTATCTATAATAAATAATTCACCATTTTAAAAGTCAACATCTCTGTATTTTCTTATAGGCCTACTTTAAAATTAATGTCAGTTTTAACTTATAGATGAAGCAATAGGGTCCTTCAATGTGGCTGGGTAACTAACAGAGTGCATATGACATTTGCTGGCCATCATTATTACGATTCACATTATATAGCCCTATAAACACTATCATAAATATTCCATGATGTAATTGTTCCAAATATGTTAATTTGGCCTATTACTGCACAGTTTTTGCCCACCATCCCCACTGCCACTTAAGTACATTTGGCTCTTGTTAAAGGCCCGATGCAGACGTTTTTATATCAATACCTTACATTGATAGATTTCCATTAAAATTGGCAAAAATAGCTTTTAAGCAAAAAACTATTTCTCAAACAAGAATTTTGCTAGGACTGTCTGGGAGTGGACTGAGTAGGGACTGGAAAACTAGCTGTTATTGGCTGAGATGTTTGGAACTTTCTTTGTTATTGGTCTATTAACACATTTACCGTATGGTGATGTCACCACGGAAAGCCGAAATTCCCACCCATGCCAACCTGCTGATTAAAAGGTCCTGTGTAGATTGTATTTTCAACCAGCAACTATCAGGAAATAGCACTGATCACATTTTCCCACTTTTACAGCGTAAGCTTCATCCGCTGTTGTGATATAAAACACTGGAAATACAACATTTTGACTGCACTGGGCCTTTAATAATATATTCTTTGTTGTTGTATTTTACCCCCTTTTTCTCCCCAATTTCGTTATATCCAATTACGATCTTGTCTCATCACTGCAACTCCCAAACGGGCTCGGGAGAGGCAAAGGTCGAGTCATGCGTCCTTCCGAAACATGACCCGCCAAACCTCGCTTCTTAACACCCGCCAGCTTAACCCTGAAGCCAGCTGCACCAATGTGTCGGAGGAAACACTGCCCGGCCTACCACAAGGAATCGCTAGTGCGCGATGAGCCAAGTAAAGCCCCCCTGGCCAAACGCTCCACTAACCCGGACAACGCTGGGCCAGTTGTGCGCCGCCCTATGGGACTCCCAGTCACGGCTGGTTATGACACAGCCTGGGATCGAACCCGGGTTTGTAGTGACGCCTCAAGCACTGTGATACAGTGTCTTAGACCGCTGCAATATCTTGCTATTTCACTTTTTGGTTAAAAATGTTACCTGAATTTAACATTTTTAGTTTGCCCAGTCACGGTGGCTTAGCAGAAAGATCGTAATTCCATGAACCAAGAGGTTGTGAGTTCAAATCCCAGGTGAGGACATGTTGAATAATAATTACTGTATAAATTAACATGCACAATGTAAGCATGTGTGTCAAACAGGGCCGGCCCTGGACGTTCTACCGCCCTAGGTGAGACAAAAAGCACTGAGTGTGTGACAAGTTCCAAAGCCGTTTTAGGTAATTTGTTTTAATTGAATGTACAGATTGAGCAAACACTTCATTTTAAGTTGACATAATTTTTGCCTATGTTTTCTCATGTTGGAGCTAAGTTTGGGCCAACTAAAAATGTTAAGTTCAGGCAACACTTCTACCAAAAAGTTAAGTAAACTACAAAAATGTGTCGAACCAGTTACTTTATAATATACTGAACAAAAATATAAACGCAACATGTAAAGTCCCATGTTTCATGAGCTGAAATAAAATAGATTTCCTTGGTTGTTCTCTATTGATCCTCTATTGTTCTTCATTAAGGGGGATATTGATGACATCACATCAGACCATCAGACCAAGTCTTCAGCGCTACGGATTGAATCGAGCCCTCAATCGGATCGAGCATTAACCAGCGTTGGCCGACATCCGCATAGCAGATGTTTTATCAGTGTTGGAGGTGTAACTTATTGAGCTGACGTATCGGTGAGTGGCTGCTCTTGTGTGTCACAAACCACACAAGAGCAGCCACACTGATGTTCAAAATGGCAATAGAAAGTGTAGGCTCTATCGATGACAGGAATAATGACTCAAATGTCAAACCATTGTTGTTAGGCTAATGCATGTTTTCATGGTCATTTAGATCGATGAACTTCTAACGCGGCTGCATGGGATTAGTTGGATTATAGTCCGGTGTGATTACGTTGCGTCTAATGGCAGTGTCCGCGATAAGCTAACGGAAAATAGGCGCTTGTGGATTTGACAGCTCTAACTCAGTTCCACAAAACAACGCAATGCAAATTGAATTTAGCCCCTAGTCTTCTTGTTTAAGTGTGTGTGTGTGTTTTGTGTGTGTGTGTGTGTGTGTTTTGTGTGTGTGCGTGTGTGTGTGTGTTTTGTGTGTGTGCGTGTGTGTGTTTTGTGTGTGCGTGTGTCTGTGTGTGTGTGTGTGTGTGCGTGTGTGTGTATTTTGTGTGTGTGCGTGTGTGCGTGCATGCATGCGTTCAACAAGCCCCACTATTTTATTATCTCTGTCAGTTTTTTCTATTTGTGTGGGTTGGTTACAGTCATCAGTGTAAATAGCATTCCACACATAAAAAAACAACAAACAATACAGTGTCATGACGCTAGCCCCTAGCAGAGATGGGACCCCCCCCCTCCTGTTAGTGGGGGGGGTGGGGCAGTTCATTCCTGGCAGAGGCTCTCTTCGACCATGCAGTATGGAGGAGAGAGAGTCACAGTAAGATAAAGGGATTCTCACGCCCAATTCTACTACATCACCGAATTTGAGAATTAGACAATATTCCTAATTTTGTGAATGTGGAGACTGTCAGTGAGGAAGCCAGCTACGATCCTGTCCACTCTATGTCATCTGGTGAAGAAGCCAGCTAAGATCCTGTCCACTCTGTGTCATATTGTTACACCGGTCCCTCAGTTATGAGGCTTTACCCTAACTCTGTTCCTACCGGTCCCTCAGTTATGAGGCTTTACCCTAACTCTGTTCATACCGGTCCCTCAGTTATGAGGCTTTACCCTAACTCTGTTTATACCTGTCACTCAGTTATGAGGCTTTACCCTAACTCTGTTCCTACCTGTCCCTCAGTTATGAGGCTTTACCCTAACTCTGTTCCTACCGGTCCCTCAGTTATGAGGCTTTACCCTATAATGTCAGTTTTAACTTATAGATGAAGCAATAGGGTCATTTTTGTCCTTCAATGTGGCTGGGTAACTAACAAAGTGCATATGACATTTGCTGGCCATCATTATTACGATTCATATTATATAGCCCTATAAACACTATCATAAATATTCCATGATGTAATTGTTCCAAATATGTTAATTTGGCCTATTACTGCACAGTTTTTGCCCACCATCCCCACTGCCACTTAAGTACATTTGGCTCTTGTTAAAGGCCCGATGCAGACGTTTTTATATCAATACTGTCAGGCTCTGGCCATAGGGAGCTCTTTGGCTCCTCTAGATAGCCAGGGTCAGAGCCTGACAGATCTAGTAGATCTAGATCTATGTTTTCTTTTTGTACTGAATCCCCAATTAGAGACAGCTGCGAGACGTTGTCTCTGATTGGGGATTCTATTTAAGTTGCCTTTACCCTAACTCTGTTCCTACAGGTCCCTCAGTTATGAGGCTTTACCCTAACTCTGTTCCTACCGGTCCCTCAGTTATGAGGCTTAACCCTATAATGTCAGTTTTAACTTATAGATGAAGCAATAGGGTCATTTTTGTCCTTCAATGTGGCTGGGTAACTAACAAAGTGCATATGACATTTGCTGGCCATCATTATTACGATTCATATTATATAGCCCTATAAACACTATCATAAATATTCCATGATGTAATTGTTCTAAATATGTTAATTTGGCCTATTACTGCACAGTTTTTGCCCACCATCCCCACTGCCACTTAAGTACATTTGGCTCTTGTTAAAGGCCCAATGCAGACGTTTTTTACATCAATACCAAATCTTTTCTGGGTAACCTTACATTGATAGATTTCCATTAAAATTGGCAAAAATAGCTTTTAAGCAAAAATGAGGCTTTACCTTAACTCTGTTCATGAGGCTTTACCCTAACTCTGTTCATACCGGTCCCTCTTATGAGGCTTTACCCTAACTCTGTTTATACTGGTCCCTCAGTTATGAGGCTTTACCCTAACTCTGTTTATACCTGTCACTCAGTTATGAGGCTTTACCCTAACTCTGTTTATACCTGTCACTCAGTTATGTACTCGCTAAAATTAGATTTTCTAACAAGTTTTTATTTTCTAAGAACAGTCTGAATTGAGGTGTGTTCTGCCTCTTTTTATTATTTCACAAAAGTAGGCGGACAATTTATTTTGGGGGAATTTCTGACCCGGACAAAATCTCCCAAGCACTTCCCAATTGTTTGTGTAGTTCAAGTCTGCAGACAAATGCACATCTCCCGTCAGAACAGGATCTGCACACACGTGTTCACTTTTTCCGTCTGGTGCCCGCATCGCAGTCATTGTTTTCATTACTAATAATAACTTTGGAAATGTGTGCGTTTCTATCAAAGTTCCTTATTACGTTATAGCAAACCAGAGCCTCACATCACCAGTTCAGCTATGGAAGCCAGCTTCACGTAAATAAGAATTACATTATTTTATATGAACGGGCGATCGTTAGTGGCATACGTCTTTATGTGAGAATAGCGTCCCATGTCCGATAGAGGCCAAAATTCCTTTGTCTTGGTAGCTCTGTAAACGACAGATTCCAGTGGTGCCCCGACTTCCTAGTTAATTAATGTTTAGATTGTTAGTTTAATCACATAATCATTAAGCCTAGAGAATCGATTTGATAATATAACAGTCTTAACCTTTAATGATAAGTCAGAGACACGACAACAGCAACCATGTGTAAACAAGACAATGATAATAACACCACCGCCTTTTTCCTATGCTTCTACTAATGGGATTGAGTGTAGGCATGATTGGACTCAGCATTAACATCTGTACATTAACATAGTGGGTGGGTAATGTTCTTTCTAGTAGTGGTTGGAACACAGATGGATTTAGTAGGGGGTATACTGTATGTACAGTGGGGAGAACAAGTATTTGATACACTGCCGATTTTGCAGGTTTTCCTACTTACAAAGCATGTAGAGGTCTGTAATTTTTATCATAGGTACACTTCAACTGTGAGAGACGGAATCTAAAACAAAAATCCATAAAATCACATTGTATGATTTTTTAATAATTAATTTGCATTTTATTGCATGACATAAGTATTTGATCACCTACCAACCAGTAAGAATTCCGGCTCTCACAGACCTGTTAGTTTTTCTTTAAGAAGCCCTCCTGTTCTCCACTCATTACCTGTATTACAGTTTTTACCAACTGCTTACACAAGTTTTCAAAACTAAGTCTCCTTTTTTCAAAACTCTACACACAATTCCCCAAACTGCACACACAAAATGCAAAATGCCTCACATCTCCTTCAAAATGTAACACTGCATTCAAAATGCCATAAACACATGTCAGAATGAAGCATTTGCATCAAATGGCAAACACTTCTTTCATAATAGTACATTTGTGGATATACCATGTAAACACTGTTGTTCTAAATCTAAAGCTCTTTGGTCTTTCATAGGCTTATATCTACATTTCAATACATTGTTCTACAGTGAAAGTAATCTGCTTAGAGGGGTAACAAGTACACTGGAAACACCAATGCAATGTAGAAACAAAATATTTATTAGGCCAAACATTACTGTTGTATACAGTAGCATACAACAAAACCATAAACATATGTAAACCAAAAGTATAATCTTTAGAATACAGTAATTGTGTGTGTGGGGTCAAGTCCAGGAATTGGCGGGGAGGAGGGGGGGGGGGGGGGTGCAGTCCCCAGTGCTAAGCTACGCTTCATCTCTTCTCCGGGCTGGGTCTGGCCACAATACTTCGTCCACATCACAAGATACGTTTTCTCTTGCCAAACATCGAGGAAAGTATCTCCTAGCATGGCGTATCCAACCTTGGACAGAGGCAACCTCTATGTCCCCACATGCGTCCTCCATTGCCTGGAGAAGCGGCATGCGGGCATAGGGTTGGCGATCATAGACTTTCCAGCGCCAGGCTGAGAAGAATTCCTCTATGGGATTTAGAAAAGGTGAATATGGGGGTAGGTACAAAACTACAAATTGTGGATGGGTGGCAAACCAGTTTTGGACCGGAACAGCCCGGTGAAAACTAACATTGTCCCATATAACCACAAATCTAGCAGGCTCCTGATCTGGATCAGGGACAAGCATTGTGTAAATTGCATCCAGAAAAGTGAGTATATGGCCGGTGTTGTACGGACCCAGTGTGGCATTGTGATGGAGGACCCCGTTTTGAGTGATGGCAGCACACATAGTTATATTACCCCCACTCTGTCCAGGGACATTGGTAATTGCCCTCTGTCCTATTACATTTCTTCCGCGGCACCTGGTTTTGGTGAGATTGAAGCCAACCTCATCCACATAAATGAATTCATGGCGAATTACATGGGCATCCATCTCCAATACTCTCTGTAACAGACAAAATGATATACAGATGAGTAAATATGGTATGTCTGAAGTACTGGAAGTAGTGTTGCATACATACCTCTACAAAGTCATGTCGCAGATTCTTGACTCTGTCAGAGTTTCTCTCAAATGGTTTCTCTCTTGTAAAGTTGTTTCATCGTCACTTGGTGCCGTTGGAGGATGCGTTGTATGGTCGACAGGCTTACAGCATTGATGTTGTTGAATATGGTGTCATTATTCAAGATATGCTCTCTTATCTCTCGAATCCTAATTGTATTGTTGGCCAAAACCATATTTATAATTGCAGTCTCTTGTACATCTGTAAACAAGCGTCCTCGTCCTCCATGATGTCTTTGCCTTTCCACTCTGTACAGAATTCAAACACAGTATGTGTTCAGCATAGGAACTGTAAACAATTTACAAAAACATTTAGTATAGCATGATAACCAACCTCATTCATTCAATGCAGTGCAGTAAATGGATGGCTTAGAGTTACAAATGTTCATGCAATACTATGCAGTCATACGTATTTTAGTACATTACTGTAATGCTAAAATAGTCATTAGATAGTTGCATACCTGTTCTCATTTCTGAAGGTTCGAACTATGGACGCCACTGTAAATCGACTCAAGTTGGGCTGGACTCTCAGTCCAGCCTCTCTCATGGTCAAACCGTGGTTGATCACATGATCAACAAGTGTTGCCCTAATCTCATCAGAGATGGCTCTCCTTCCTTCTCTTCTTTGCCCTCGTCCTCTTCTTCCTCTTCCTCCTCCTCCTCTTCCTCTTCGAATTTGTCCTCGTTGTTGTCCCCTGCCTCTCCCTCCTACTCCTCTTGCTCTCTGTCCATTGTTAGCATCCATTGTTCAAAACAGGTAATCGGACCTTTGACCTATTTATAGGCCTATACTACAGTAAAGCAGTGATTGGTTAGTGATCAGTTAAGCAATTAGTGTTTGCACATGTGAGGAGTGTGTGTGTGTGACCTGGTGAATAAGTGTAGCATTTTGATTGGTTGTGTTTGGAAAAGAAAAGTAAGTCACTTCCTGTTAGATTTTTGTGTTTTAGGTAGAGAATTGTGTGTAGTGTTTTGAAAAAAGTGTTTTATGCAATTGAAAACTGAGTCAAAGGCTGAGAAATAGCTTATGGTTTTGAAGATTTGGCATGTAGTTTTGCACTTTGAGTGAGAGGTTTCAAAAATTGTGTGACATGAAAAGATTTTGTGTGTAAGCAGTTGGTAAAAACTGTAACTGCACCTGTTTGAACTCGTTACCTGTATAAAAGACACCTGTCCACACACTCAATCAAACAGACTCCAACCTCTCCACAATGTCCAAGGCTAGAGAGCTGTGTAAGGACATCAGGGATACAATTGTAGACCTGCACAAGGCTGGGATGGGCTACAGGACAATAGGCAAGCAGCTTGGTGAGAAGGCAACAACTGTTGGCGCAATTATTAGAAAATGGAAGAAGTTCAAGATGACGGTCAATCTCCCTCGGTCTGGGGCACCATGCAAGACCTCACCTCGTGGGGCATCAATGATCATGAGGAAGGTGAGGGATCAGCCCAGAACTACACGGCAGGACCTGGTCAATGACCTGAAGAGAGCTGGGACCACAGTCTCAAAGAAAACCATTAGTAACACACTATGCCATCATGGATTAAAATCCTGCAGCGCACGCAAGGTCCCCCTGCTCAAGCCAGCGCATGTCCAGTCCAGGTCATGTGGTCTGATGAGACAAAAATAGAGCTTTTTGGTCTAAACTCCACTCGCCGTGTTTGGAGGAAGAAGAAGGATGAGTACAACCCCAAGAACACCATCCCAACCGTGAAGCATGGAGGTGGAAACATCATTCTTTGGGGATGCTTTTCTGCAAAGGGGACAGGACGACTGCACCGTATTGAGGGGAGGATGGATGGGGCCATGTATCGCAAGATCTTGGCCAACAACGTCCTTCACTCAGTAAGAGCATTGAAGATGGGATGTGGCTGGGTCTTCCAGCATGACAACGACCCGAAACACACAGCCAGGGCAACTAAGGAGTGGCTCCGTAAGAAGCATCTCAAGGTCCTGGAGTGGCCTAGCCAGTCTCCAGACCTGAATCCAATAGAAAAGCTGAACGTCTGTATTGCCCAGCGACAGCCCCGAAACCTGAAGGATCTGGAGAAGGTCTGTATGGAGGAGTGGGCCAAAATCCCTGCTGCAGTGTGTGCAAACCTTGTCAAGAACTACAGGAAACTTATGATCTCTGTAATTGCAAACAAAGGTTTCTGTACCAAATATTAAGTTCTGCTTTTCTGATGTATCAAATACTTATGTCATGCAATAAAATGCTAATTAATTACTTAAAAATCATACAATGTGATTTTCTGGATTTTTGTTTTAGATTCCGTCACTCACAGTTGAAGAGTACCTATCATAAAAATTACAGACTTCTACATGCTTTGTAAGTGGGAAAACCTGCAAAATCGGCAGTGTATCAAATACTTGTTCTCCCCACTGTAAGTGAGGGTAATAATAGTTTACTTAATATACAGACGGGTTAAATGGACAGGTAAGTGAATATTTTACTGTAGAGAAGCAAATAGGTTTCTCTATGGCCAGAGCCTGACACCCTCACTTCTATCATACGCACATTTAGCTATTTCTCTGCCATCTACCTGTATAGTATAGTTAACCATGCAAATATTCCTTATTTATCTATATCAACTTGCAATATGTTTATCATTTTTTTCACCTAACAATGTTTAGTGTACATATTCAGCCATTCACCCATACTATGTAATGTCTTTTTATAGCTATTTGTATACTTTTTCATACGGCCGCACTATGTATCATGTATCTGTCTTTTGTGTATTTTCGTTCTGGCATTTTGCACCTGCCCTGTGTTTTTTCGTAGCTATTTGATGAAGAAATTTCCCCTCGGGGATCAATAAAGTACCTATCTATCTTAAGAGGTTGGGCCAGTAACCAAAAGGTTGCTGGTTTGAATAGTTTGATTCCAGAGATAACTAGGTGAAATCTGTCTATCCCCTTGAGCAAGGCACTTAACCCTAATTTCTCCTGTATGTCGCTCTAGATAAGAGCGTCTGCTAAATGACTAAAATGTAATATTGTTACAGTGTGGGCTATTGATAAAGGAATTTGTATGTTTATTGTTAATGACTAAGATGTTTCACCCTGAAACTGTGTAATGTGTAAGATGTATTAGAAATTACATAGACAATGTTTAGAATGTTACTATTTGGTAAATGAGTCAGGATGTAGTTGTTGGGCTTGCAGGAGATTAGCCATAAAAGTTTACCACCCTCATCTATCAGAGTGGGGGTCTGGTCTTCGAGGTGTAAACATTAGCAACTGAGGAATGTCTTGAAGGGAGTGAACTGAGATAACAGAAACTTGTGTGGGTATAAATAAGGGGCTCCTCATGGGAGGGGCAGAACGTTCTCTATGAATAAAGACTGACCATTTGCAAAGCTGGAACTCTCTCTGTATTATTTAAACAAACTGAAGAATTTACAACCTTCAGGATACAGATAGAGTTAAAAAGTTCATTTAGAACATTGGAATAGAAAATATCGTGACAGCTATGTAACAGACTGAGTTGTGTAGTAGTAGTGCTGTTACAGTGTGGGCTATGTAACAGACTGAGTTGTGTAGTAGTAGTGTTGTTACAGTGTGGGCTATGTAACAGACTGAGTTGTGTAGTAGTAGTGGTGTTACAGTGTGGGCTATGTAACAGACTGAGTTGTGTAGTAGTAGTGGTGTTACAGTGTGGGCTATGTAACAGACTGAGTTGTGTAGTAGTAGTGGTGTTACAGTGTGGGCTATGTAACAGACTGAGTTGTGTAGTAGTAGTGGTGTTACAGTGTGGGCTGGGTAGTAGACTGAGTTGTGTAGTAGTGGTAGTAGTGTTACAGTGTGGGCTGGTTGGTAGACTGAGTTGTGTAGTAGTGGTAGTAGTGCTACAGTGTGGGCTGGTTGGTAGCCTAGCGGTTAAGAGGTTGGGCCAGTAGCTGAAAGCTTGGTTTGAATCCCAGAGCTGACTGGGCAGATGTGCCCTTGAGCAAGGCACTTAACTCTAATTGCTGTAAGTCGCTCTGGATACTTGGCTCATCGCTCTCTAGCAACTCCTTGTGGCAGGCCGGGCTCCTTCAGGCTAACTTCGGTCGTCAATTGAACTGTGTTTCCTCTGACACATTGGTGCGGGTGTTAAGAAGCACGGTTTGGCGGGTCATGTTTCTGAGTACGGATGACTCGACCTTCGCCTCTCCCGAGTCCTTTGGGGAGTTGCAGCGATGAGACAAGATCGCAATTTGATATCACGAAATTGGGGAGAAAAAGGGGGTCTAATATAAAAATAAATAATAATGAGTGAGAATTTGAGTGAGAACTATACTGAACAAAAATATAAATGCAACATGTAAAGTGTTGGTCCCATGTTTCATGAGCTGAAATAAAAGATCACAGATATTTTCCATATGCACAAAAAGCTTATTTTGTGCACACATTTTTTTACATTCCTGTTTGTGAGCTCCTTTGGCATATCAAGAAGCTGATTAAACAGCATGATCATTACACAGGTGCACCTTGTGTTGGGGACATTAAAAGACCACTCTAAAATGTGCAGTTTTGTCACACAACATAATGCCACAGATGTCTCAAGTTTTAAGGGAGTGTGCAATTGGTATGCTGACTGCATGAATGTCTACCAGAGCTGTTGACAGAAAATGTATTGTTAATTTCTCTACCTACGTCGTTTTAGAGAATTTGGCAGTACGTCCAACAGGCCTCACAACCGCAGACCACGCATAACCACACCAGTCCAGAAACTTCACATACGGCTTCTTCACCTGAGGGATTTTCTGAGACCAGCCACCCAAACAGCTGATGAAACAGCAGTATTTATTTCTGTAATAAAGCCCTGTTGTGGTGAAAAACTAATTCTGATTGGCTGGGCTTGGCACCCCAGTGGGTGGACCTGGCTCCCAAGTGGCTTGGGCTATGCCCTCCCAGGCTGAACCCATGGCTGCGCCCCTGCCCAGTCATGTGAAATACATAGATTATGGCCTAATTTATTTATTTCAATTGACTGATTACCTTATATGAACTGTAACTCCGCAAAATCATTAAAGTTTTTGCATGTTGCATTTATATTTTTGTTCAGTATATTTGTTCAGCACTTTTGGAATGTACAGCAACAGAATTCAGAACATGGGCCGTTCTTACATTATTCTCCCTGTACACCAATTACCTGGCATATTGCAGCAGTACACAAGATACATTTTTCCCAGTCCGAGCTTGTTTTTTGTTGTCTTGAACGAAGTCTGAGTTTCCAGTTGTTTGGAACTCGGCAGAAATCATGCTAGATTGATAGCATGGCTAATGTATACATATTTTTCTGGCCCATGGTGTTGCGTTTGAATGTTTATCCTTTTAAGCCTGGAAAAGAGACCCTTTCAGACAGATGTTTTAAATCCTTAAACTAAAACTTGGACCACACACCCTCTCCACCAAATAGCAAACAAAATATTGATGGCTTTACAAAGCTTGCAGTTAGTAATTAATAACTTCCAAACCACTCATTGTTGTATTTGAGATTTCCAACCTGTTGTTAATTGTTTATGGCCGATGACAAGGATTGAAAAGGATTTCCCATTAGATTGTAGATGTGATTCATTATGATGACTTCTAGCTAAGACTGAAAGTATGATGTTGACATGATCAGTCCAATCAAAGCTACAATAGACTCTACAGTATAACTTGATTTGACATCATTTTATCTGTGGTCAATGATATACAGCCTTTCCAGGAAGCACAAAAGTCTGGGCCACATCTTGCCTGATTCCGGCATGCCAGATCTAAAACTGCTGAGTCCGAAATGATTAATTGTACAGACTAGGCCCGAGTCATTCGGCAGCCTGAACTGAGCCAAAGTTGCCTATTTTAGGGCCAGAATCAGCCCAACGATGGCCCAAATCCACTCTGCCCCCCCACCCCCCCCTAACCACTATAAAAATATATTTATATTAAATGTACAGTACCAGTAAAAATGTTGAACACCAACTCATTCCAGGGTTTTTCTTTATGTGTACTATTTCTACATTGTAGAATAATAGTGAGGACATCAGAACACTTATGGAATCATGTAGTAACCACATTTTTGGGGGGGATTCTTCAAAGTAGTCACCCTTTGCCTTGATGACAGCTTTGCACACTGTTGGCATTCTCTCAACCAGCATGAGGTAGTCACCTGGAATGCATTTCAATTAACAGCTGTGCCTTGTTGAATGTTAATATGTGGAATTTCTTTCCTACATGTAGGTAGAGTTAAAGTGACTATGCATAGAAAATAAACAGAGATCATCAGCAGCAGCAGCAGCCTAAAAGAGGTGGCCCTTTGATTAGTTGTTCAGGAGTCTTATGGCTTGGGGGTAGAATGTGGTAAGAAGCCTTTTGGACCTAGAAGCTCCGGTACCACTTGCCGTGCAGTAGCAGAGAGAAGAGTCTATGACTAGGGTGACTGGAATCTTTGACAATTGTTAGGGCCTTCCTCTGACACCGCCTGGTATAGAGGTCTTGGATGGCAGGAAGCTTGGCCCCAGTGATGAACTGGACTGTATGCACTACTGTCACGGGTATTTTTATTCCAATGTTCTAAATGAACTCTTATAACTCTATCTGTATCCTGAAGGTTGTAAATTCTTCAGTTTGTTTAAATAATACAGAGAGAGCTCCAGCGTTGCAAATGGTCAGTCTTTATTCATGAGAATTCTCCCGAAAGAAAAAACACAAAACACTTTTATACCATCCAGTCACAGTCAAGCCCCCACCCTGTTTTGTCCTCAGGGTCTGCCTTCAAAGACACTGTCCTGTTATCTCAGGTCCCTCCCCTCAAAGGCATCCCTCAGTTGCTAATGTTTACCCACCTCAGGTACAAGACCCCCACTCTGATAGATGAGGGTGGTAAACTTTTATGGCTAATCTCCTGCAAGCCCAACAACTACATCCTGACTCATTTACCAAATAGTAACATTCTAAACATTGTCTATGTAATTCCTAATACATCTTACACATTACACAGTTTCAGGGTGAAACATCTTAGTCATTAACATTAAACATACAAATTCCTTTATCAATCCACCCTTTGACTAAATTTTCACACTGAAGGTAAATGTATTTACAATCATCTCTCCATGTCTGGAGTCAGTTCTAGTACTACTTCCAGTCATGGGTCTTCACTTTTAAGATTTTCACCATGACCTTCACACATTAGAACTAATAAAAGTTTTGTCTAGTCTCAGGTTGTCAGGGTCGAAATCCTCGTTGTCCACTAGTTCTGGGGGATTGTATTCTTCGCTCCACTGATCAGATTCTGGAATCTGGCCATATCTCACCATCTGCTGGGCCACTGCATTCTCCAACGCCTTACTCATCAACCCTCGGACACAGGGAATAAAACAACAACCACATAATACAAGCATACCCATACAGGCAATAGCTGCCCCCAAAATTGTGGCTACTATGGTTTTCCATTTCCCAAACATTTCATCGAACCATCCGGTCACAGATGTATCAACCCCTGAGTTCTCAGCCCACTCTTCACTTAGAGCCGTCAATCCTGCAAGAGCTCTGGTAATTGTGCCATCTGGTGCTGTATTGTTTGGAATGAAGGTACAACAATGAGCCCCTACCATTCTACATACTCCGCCCTTTTCTGCCAATAACATATCGAGAGCAAGCCTATTTTGCCAGGTCATGAGTGAGGTGGCGGATAATTGGTCAGAGATCCCCTTCACCGCATCTCTAGTCTGATTCACAAATCGTTGTTGGTTGTAATAAATATAATTAATCCAATCCACATTTTTATTGATCGTAACCCACCAAAAGAATGTCGTAGTGAAACCTTCACCTATTTGGTTCATAGCTTTATATTCATCAGGGACTCCCCTAGGAATCCCAATCACATCCATCCAGATGGGGCTATTCTCATCATTGTCAAAACCCCTCCTATGTCTGTTTAACCCTTTCTTTGGTTTCTGGTGACTAATTCTAACTGGTTGAACCAATAGAACCGGGGCGCAGGTACCTCCCCACCCTTCTGGCAGTGTCTGCCTTATACAGCCTTTACTGGTACACGCCCACCACACATCAGTTACTGGGGCTGTGAAGTTTAGCAGTTTCTCCCGTTCCTTGGAACATAAATCCGTAACATTAACCACTGACTTACATTCGTTAAAATCACCTAAATGCCTGGTGCCATTACTGTGCCTATAACACTGGTACTCTCCAGGGGTCAGAGTGAATTGGGGTGGGCTGGCAGCATCTTTCAATCTTGCCAATCCTATCCCTGTACAATTAACCTGGTTTTGGTTTGATCCCAAATCCAACACACAGGAGAACATGGTTTGAGGCATTGGAGCCGTCAACATGGTTGGTCTTCCAGTTGAACACGCATAACAATTAGTTTGACCCACAACCCTTGCTGTATAGTTCATCCATTTTACCCAATAAATTTCATCAGGGATTCCCTCCACCTCCCCTTGGTTAATTTCTTGTGAGAGAAAATCTTCAGGTGAAGTGGCATCAGCGGTTGAGTCTCTTATAAACTCAACCTTTTCTGGTGACAACAAAGGATCGACTACCAGATTCGGGGACTTGTTATTCTGGCTTTCCTCCAATTGGAATCTCTTACATGTATCCCTTCCGTAATCGTCCGTGCAAGCCCAGTAAGGTCTTTTCATATCTTTAGTAACTTTGTCTATTGTCACTACTATCTCCACCTGACAATTTTGGAGGTCCGTATTCTTTTTTATCCCCCATCTAGACGTCCAGCTCCTTGCCGTTTCATATTCCCGTCCCCAAGTGTGTTTAAACACCTGAGCCCGGGAACATTCCTTACTGTGGGCTGAACATAGATATAATGGGATTTTATCTTCTGGTTTACAGGCACCGATAAGATTCCTAACCTTCACTTTAAATCCTGCAGTCTGTCCCTCTCTGACTCCTATTTTATAAGTCACTCGTCCTTGTCGGTCAGTCGGTTGGGTCGTTTGCCTTTTACTCCTTAACAATGGTGGAGGTGTAGTACAATTAGTACTGTAAGGTGGTGGATCTGGATTTATCCAGAAAATTATTAAGACTATGATGCAGCTCAGGGTCCCCCATATTCCCAAGAACCGCCAACCCTCTCCTGCCCTTAGTTTCTCTGCCAGGAACAACCCCATACTCCCACCTCTACGGAACCACACTGATGATAAGTCAGGGTAGGAAATCTTCGTTAGGGAGGTAACCCCCGGACCCTATTGGTACTCGGTTCTGCTCCCTAACTCTGTGTGTCTCCAGTAGTGTTCGTATGTGTTCCTACCTTTTTGCAGTGGGTAACATGGACCCAAGTGGCTCTCTCAGCTATTCTAATGGCAAAGGCTGTTACCAACAAGACCTGGTATGGACCTTCCCAACGGGGCTGCTTCCAGTCCTTCTTTTTCAATGATTGAATCCACTCACCGGGTTGAATGGAGTGAATCACCTTCTTCTGTAATTCACCTGTGGGACACAAAATCTTTGACATACGGGTTTGGTTAGTGAACAACCGCCTCATGTGTTCTGCTAATGTATCTTCCAATTCAATGTCAGCTTGCTCTATCCTTCCCAATTCTGGCATTCTATATGGTCTTCCAAACACTTTCTCAAAAGGGGATAGCCCATCTCTATCTGGGGTTATCCTAATGGTCATTAATACGATTGGCAAACACTTTACCCAATTTCTCCCAGTACTCAAATGCGTTTTCCTCAATCTACTTTTAATTGTTCCATTCATCCGTTCTATCAATCCTGCACTTTGGGGATGATAGGAACAATGTTTCTTCATATTAATGCTCAATTTCTGTCCTATATTATCAATAACCTGATTTAAGAAGTGGGATCCATTGTCACTGTAGATGGTCTCAGGTAATCCAAACCTAGGGATAATTTATTGACATAGGGCCTTTGCTACTGTTATTGCATCCGCTGAGGTAGTTGGGAATGCTTCTACCCATTTTGTATATTTATCAATTATTGTCAAACACCATTTCTTTCCCTCACTCTTTGTAAGTTCTATAAAGTCCATCTCCAACTGTTGGAATGGATACCTTGCCTGAGGAAACTCTCCTTTTGGTGCCCTTTTCCCCCCTTGATGATTACTCTGTGCACAAATCACACATCTGGAACAAAATGTTTTTAGATAATTTGTTATACCATATGCCATGAAATGTTTCCTGATTATTTCTACCATTCCTCCTGTTGACACATGGCTTTGCCCATGTGTCAAAATAGCTGCATATCTAAACAAAGACTTGGGTAGTATAGGCAAATCACCCTTATACCAAATTCCCTCTTTCTGAACTGCTCCCAACCTCTCCCATGTAGTTACTTCCCCAACTGACTGTCCTTCAACAGGTCTATGTCAATGCTCACTTCCTCCTGTATGTGCTGCTGAGCTGCTGTCTGTGGTTGAAGGCCTGCCTTCTTTGCTTCCTCATCTGCCTTCCTATTCCCATTGCTAACGCTATCTGTTCCTCTAGTATGAGCCTCACATTTGCATATTGCCAATTTGGCTGGTAAAAGAACAGCATCCAAGAGATTCAGGATTAACTGAGCATGTGTTATAGGTTTACCAGATGTGGTCACCATCCCTCTATTCCTCCATTGTGCAGCAAACATGTGTATCGTGTTAAATGCATAGGCACTATCTGTGTAGATGGTGACCCTTTTTCCTTTACCCAGATGACAGGCTCTAGTTAATGCCACTATCTCCGCCTGTTGTGCTGAATAATTCTTTGGTAAAGGTTCAGCCTCTAAAACATCAGTCTCAGTTACCACTGCATATCCTGTAGCATTTGTCCCATCTATATTTTTCCTTGATGAACCATCAACAAACATAGTTACTTCCCCATCTGCTAATGTTAGGTCCGTCAAATCAGGTCTTGGCAATACTAATTTCTCAGTTTCTGTTACACAATCGTGTGGGCTGCCATCTGTTGCAATAGGAACCAGAGTAGAGCGGTTCAGAGTAGTACATCTCTCTATGGTAAGGTTTGGCATATTTAACAGGATTATCATACAAGACAGATGTCTAGCTGGTGACATGTAGGCCATCTTGTGTTCCAGTAACAAGATTGACACTGCATGTGGTACTTTTAACGTCAAATCATGATAAAGTACTACTGAAGCTGAGTCTTCTACAGCTTGAGCTGCTGCCACCACTGATTGCAAACATAGGGGCATAGCCTGAGCCACTGCATCCAATCTAGAGGAATAATATGCAATTGGTCTGTTCCTACCTCCGTGTTTCTGTGTTAGAACCGATGTCATAAATCCCTCCCTACAATCTACTGTCTGTGTGAAAGGGCGGTCATACCTGGGGAAGGCCAGGACAGTACTTGATGTCAATAATTTCTTTATGTTTACAAACTGGTCCTCAGCCTCCTTGGTCCATTCTATCTTATCTTTGGCAGCCATAGCTTTCCCATAGATCAACTCACTCAATTTCCCTGTGTGTAGAGCGAAATGTGACACCCAGGTTCTGCAGTAATTTATAATTCCCAGGAAGCTCATCATTTGTTTATTATCTATTGGTTTTGGAGCTTCTAGAATTGCTCTTTTCCTTGACTCATTTAAAGTTCTTCCCTCCTGCGTCAATGTATGTCCCAGATAGATTACCTCATTCTGACACAACTGCAACTTATTTCTACTCACTTTGTGTCCCTGTTCTGCCAGAAACGTTAAGAGGGCGATCGTATCCTTCCTACAACTGTCTTTAGTAGGGCTTGCAACCAGTATGTCATCCACATATATCAATATTTGACTTCCCTCTGGAGGGTTGAATTTACCCAAATTTCGAATGATGGCCTGGCTAAAGATTGTTGGACTTTCCGTGTACCCCTGCGGGAGTCTAGCGTACGTCCATTTCTTGTTCAAAAATGTAAACCCGAACCATCCTTGACTATCAGGATGCACCGGTACACTAAAAAATGCATTAGCCAGGTCAATTATCGTAAAATAAGCATTTTCAGGTTTCAACTGATTCAATAGAATGTGTGGATCAGGCACACAGGGGGCTCTTGGAATTACACCATTGTTCACTCCTTGCAGGTCCATTACCATTCCCCAATCTGTACTGGGTGCTGCCTTTTTCACAGGGAACAATGGTGAATTGCAAAACGCCTCATCCCCTGGAATTATCACTCCCCCTTTTCTCAACTGTTCAAATGTTGGTGTAATTCCCCTTATAGCTTCTGGCTTCATCGGATATTGTTTCTGATACGGTCTATAATTTGATTTTGACTTTACCTGTACTGGCTCTACATCTTTTATCAACCCTACATCAGCTGGACCTTGAGACCACAAATGTTGTGGTATTTTCTCTAACTCCTGTTCCTGTTCTTCTGTCAACAGGTATCTCTCTTCTCAGTATTGACCATAGTTCTCCAAATGTACCCCTGGACTAGTATTTACTCTCCAGTTTAGCTTCCTACGATATCTGTCAGTCGAGGGGCTGTGCTGATCACCACCCCTCACTTTCACCCAATCTGTAACTCTCTGTCCCTTAGCTACCCACTGGCCCATGTCCTCCCACCCTTCTGAGGGCCTTTTAGCCAGAGATACATGGGGGCTCCATTTCTCCCTGTACATTCTCTGACTCTGATGACCTAATTCCACTTCCACTGCCGCATGGGTGTTATCATAGTGAAACCATTTTAACCCAATAGTTCTCTCTGTGGTTTTCAGGAATTCTTCCTCATACTGTACGTCTGGGCCTGGGTTCTTATTATACCAGAGAGTGCAATGCAATTCATCTGGGGACTTTTTAGTTGGCCCCAACACTACATCATCTGCAAGTTCCATTAGGGCCTTGGGGATATCAGTTATTCCTCCCCTAAGTAAATCCTGACTGTACCAGTAACACGGTTCCCCTTCCCCCCACACGACCATGCTATCCTTCACTATGTATGCCCTCATCCCTCTCTCCGTGGGGGTGATGGCTACATTCAATTTTGTCATCACATCCCTTCCTAACAGATTAACCGGACATAATTTAGATATCAAAACGGGAACCGTAGCCTCCCCTCCGGATTTGCCATGTTTCAAGGTTATTGGGGCTGACAATCTTTCAACAAATTGATGACCTGAAGCAGATCTCACAATTATCTTCTCCCCATTAATCCTGACTCCTTCCGGTGCGTCTACTGCCCGTATTGCTGTCCTACATGCCCCTGTGTCACACAAAAATGTTATATTCCTTTCCATTATAGTCAAAGTCAAATATGGTTTCTGCTCCTGCTGTAGCGCTAAGTCTATTGTTGCTAATTCAAATACTTCACAGCTTGGATCCACACTTTCCACCTGACTGTCTACCTCCTCACTAGGGTTTTCTTTCCCCTCCAGTCATGCTTTATCTTCTTCTTCCTCATCTTCAGAGTCCCAATGGGCTCTTCTGCGAGGCTTACCTCCCTTTCTTTCCCGCTTACAATCCCTATTGTCATGGCCTTTCTCCCCACAATATTTACATGGGCCGTCACAATCTCTAGCAAAATGCCCTGCCTTGTTACAGTGGTAACACCTATACCTTCCCTTATATCCCCCAGTCTTTTCTCCTCCTGCCATTTCCCCCAGAGCAGCTATCAGATATTCTGCTCCCTTCAGTCCCCTCTTAGTTTGTTCACTTCTACAATTCTGCTCATGATGAATTGCATATCTTTTAACCTCTGCCAATGGAGCCGTTCCCCACCCCACTAGCGTCCTTTTTACTGCTCTACTAATTTCAGGTCTCATCCCAGTGAGAAAGGCTATCTTCAACTGCTGATGATAAGGAGCATCTCCCCCAGCCCCAGCCGGAGGCTCTGGAATTCCACTGTTAGCGTTAAATACATCCTTCAACCTTTCTAGATACTGGCTGCTTGTCTCATTCTCTCCCTGCTTGCACTCATGGACCTTTGAAAAATCAGCATGGCGGTGATAATATTCCCTCAAGTTATTACCTAACTCTGTAATTTTCCCAGCATAGGCTCCCCCTGCCTCCCACTGTAACATTGGCGCATTCCCATCTCCGGGAACCCACTCTCCTCTTACTGACGCCCAATCCTTCCCCACCAACTGCCTCACTGCCCTTTCTACTTCCCCTGTGTTTAACTTAAAACTAGCAGCCAGTCCTTCCAAATCCCTCCTAAATCCCTCTATTCCTGTATTAGGATGAGCTACCCCCTCAATCGCTCTTACTACATCTCCCTGTGTCCATGGCCTGTACACATCCATAGTGGGGGCCGCCCCATTGTCCCCAGCCAATGGATTAGTGTAAGGTATAATTATCGGTTTTAGGCATTAATACCATAAGTCTGCTATGCAACCTGCCATTGTCAGTGTGTAAACTATGTTTAAGCAAGGATTAAGGCCTACTTCAATGTACAAGTTAAGAAAGCAGAAACTGTGTGGTTAATTAAAGTGAGGCTAGTGATGCATGCAAGAAGAATGTTTCACAGGCTAGAGAGTTAGCTACATGAGAGACCACTAAGTACTGAAAGTGCAACAACTGGAACTGAACGTACGATCATGTCCTTGACACCACCTGCAAAGCTACGAGATAACAACAACGCCTGACAATAGGAGTGCGTCACGAGGCTGGGACCAGCCTGCACGCCAACGATAGGCTGAGTAAGTCTAAACCACACTCAGCCTCTACTCTGACAGGCCAGAAGCGAGCGGGAACTATTCTGTCGGGAGTATTTGAGTAAGAACAAAGCATGTGACACCCAGTTCTCTGTCCGCCCTGCGTGGTGTTTCAGTGAGCCCGTATACGAACCTTCATACTTATCATCTATACATTTGCATTTAATAAACTTAGCTTGGTTTGAAACAGCTCCTAATGTCTTCTCTTATTCCAATACCAGATTTGAATTGACGTGACTCTATCATTAGGTAATGCTATCAATGGACACTGAGTCGCCTGAGCTTCCTCACCATCACTTTCCTCCTCCCCAGAACTCTCCTCATCCCCTCCCACTGGGCTCCTATTATAAGACTCTAACCTTTTTAGGGGTGCTGGTTTCCCACCCCTGTTTCCCTGCACCTCTCTCCGTAACTTCTCCCCTTTTCCTTTCCTTTCCTTCAATAATTCTCTCATCACTTCTTCCATCTCTTTTCTATCCCTCTCTCTATCCCCCTCCCTCCTATCCCTCTCACCACTTCCTCTAGTAGGGTAAGGGGGGGGGGGGGGCTTGGTTCAGCGTCCTGTGGTGCTGGTTCGAGTCCCCTAACCCTAGCCACCACTACTTCATCATCAGGATTTTCCCTCCATGCCTGATCCACCAGAGAAGGATATATTTGACCCGGTGGGGGAATGGGAGGAGCAATAGGCCCTGTCTCCATCTGTTCTTTCTTCATTTCTGCCTCTTTCTTTTCTCCCTCCTTTTTCTGTCTCATCCCTTCCATTCTCCTATTTGCCTCCACTAACCACTCCCTTGCTGTGTCCAACCCCTCTGCTTGTTGCTTATCTGCTTTGTCGCCACATGCCATATAAATCTTTCTCACCAGTAGACCCAACTTTTCTACGTCCAATCTCCCATCAAATTCATACTTCCTTCTCCACTTTGGACAAAAATAAATATTTATTTTATCTTTTAATTTCATATAACGCTCATCTCCGGTTAATTCCGGGACCTCCTTTGAGGATTTGCCTCCCATGTTTATTCAATAACTATTTGTCAATTTTCTACACTCTATGTGTGTTCCTATAATCTGTTATTCTCCTTAACCTATGTGTCTGTACTTCTACTCTCTATGATTATAAATACCTGCCACAAGTTTCCTCTATGATCTTAAAATAATTTCGATAGATTATTAGGTCTCACACCTATACGAATTATCGTTAGTGACTTTCAACTAATTACTGTATCTATCTCAGACTCAAATAATTATCTTCCTATCCTCGTGGAAAACTTTCTATGCACGTACTCCTACTGCTATGGAATAGTCAATCCTATTATTCTCTCTCTCGAAGTGCACCTTCGTCTCTTGTTCACTCTGAAATACTGGCACGGGGTGTTCTTACAGATAAACGTACAGAAACTGTTCACTTTCTTCCTGTATACTTTTAACGAACTGGATCGCCTCAACACAGGGTAGTTTTATATTGGTAATGGCCTCAAATACCTGGAGTCATTTCGGACCCCCTACTTGGGTGACCTTAACCTAATACAATAACCTTCTATCTATATGGATACTGGCGCCGGGTTTTCTCCAAATAGACGTCTAAAAACCACATATTAGGCAAGAATCCTAGGTGGGGTTCTAAAGAAAAACTCCTACCCTAATTTATAGCAAATTTCAACGTTTAATCTACCGTATTTCAGATACAATCTTCCCCCAAAACCCAATGAATAAAATTACTGACCGTTTCCTTGCAGCTGGGACTAAATGTTGGTTGGATCTCGTCACTGTTTAAATGTCGCGTCCAGTTTTCCACCGGCCTGAAATAAACCCTCAATTTCAGAGGTCAGGGCTTTGTTTTTACGGATCCTAAGGATCCGCCCGTGCACGGTTTCGGTGTTTCCCTGGAACGACAGCAAACGGCTATTGAGTCCGGATCGAAGGACCAAATTGTCACGGATATTTTTATTCCAATGTTCTAAATGAACTCTTATAACTCTATCTGTATCCTGAAGGTTGTAAATTCTTCAGTTTGTTTAAATAATACAGAGAGAGCTCCAGCGTTGCAAATGGTCAGTCTTTATTCATGAGAATTCTCCCGAAAGAAAAAACACAAAACACTTTTATACCATCCAGTCACAGTCAAGCCCCCACCCTGTTTTGTCCTCAGGGTCTGCCTTCAAAGACACTGTCCTGTTATCTCAGGTCACTCCCCTCAAAGGCATCCCTCAGTTGCTAATGTTTACCCACCTCAGGGACAAGACCCCCACTCTGATAGATGAGGGTGGTAAACTTTTATGGCTAATCTCCTGCAAGCCCAACAACTACATCCTGACTCATTTACCAAATAGTAACATTCTAAACATTGTCTATGTAATTCCTAATACATCTTACACATTACACAGTTTCAGGGTGAAACATCTTAGTCATTAACATTAAACATACAAATTCCTTTATCAACTACCCTCTGTAGTACTTAGCAGTCGGAGGCTGAGCAGTTGCCATACCAGGCAGTGATGCAACCAGTCATGATGCTCTCGATTGTGCAGCTGTAGAACCTTTTGAGGATCTGAGGACCCATGCCAAATCTTTCCAGTCTCCTGAGGGCGAATAGGCTTTGTCGTGCCCTCTTCACGACTGTCTTGGTGTGTTTGGACCATGATAGTTTGTTGGTGATGTGGACACCAAGGAACTTGAAGCACTCAACCTGCTCCACTACAGCTCCATCGATGAGAATGGGGGCGTGCTCGGTCCTCCTTTTCCTGTAGTCCAGAATTATCTCCTTTGTCTTGATCACGTTGAGGGAGAGATGGTTGTCCTGGCACCACACGGCCAGGTCTGACCTCCTCCCTATAGGCTGTCTCATTGTTGTCAGTGATCAGGTCTACCACTGTTGTGTCATCTGCAAACTTGATGATGGTGTTGGAGTCGTCCCTGGCCATGCAGTCATGAGTGAACAGGGAGTACAGGAGGGGACTGAGCACGCACCCCTTAAGGGCCCCCGTGTTGAGGATCAGCATGGCGGATGTGTTGTACCTACCCTTATCACCTGTGGGCGGCCCATCAGGAAGTCCAGGATCCAGTTGCAGAGGGAGGTTTTTAGTCCCAGGGTCCTTAGCTTAGTGATGAGCTTTGAGGGCACTATGGTGTTGAAGGCTGAGCTGTAGTCAATGAACAGCATTCTCACATAGGTGTTCCTTTTGTCGAGGTGGGAAAGGGCAGTGTGGAGTGCGATTGCATCATCTGTGGATCGGTATTCGAATTGGAGTGGGTCTAGGGTTTCTGGGGTAATGGTGTTGATGTGAGCCATGACCAGCCTTTCAAAGCACTTCATGGCTACAGACGTGAGTGCTAAGGGTCGGTAGTCATTTTTTTTTTTTTTTTTACCTTTATTTTACTAGGCAAGTCAGTTAAGAACAAATTCTTATTTACAACGACGGCCTAGGAACAGTGGGTTAACTGCCTTGTTCAGGGGAAGAACGACAGATTTTTACCTTGTCAGCTCGGGGAGTCGATTTAGGCAGGTTACCTTAGTGTTCTTCGGCATGGGGACTATAGTGGTCTGCTTGAAAAATGTTGGTATTACAGACTCAGTCAGGGACAGGTTGAATATGTCAGTGAAGATACTTGTCAGTTGGTCAGCGCATGCTCGGAGTACACGTCCTGGTAATCCGTCTGGCCCTATGGCCTTGTGAATGTTGACCTGTTTAAAAGGTCTTACTCACATCGGCTACGGAGAGCGTGATCTCTCTTGCATGTTTCAGTGTTACTTGCCTCGAAGCGAGCATAGAAGTAATTTAGCTTGTCTGGTAGGCTCGTGTCACTGGGCAGCTCACGTCTTTGCATCCCTTTGTAGTCTATAATAGTTTGCAAGCCCTGCCACATTCGACGAGCGTCAATGCCGGTGTAGTACGATTCAATCTTAGTCCTGTATTGGCTCTTTGCCTGTTTGATGGTTCTTCGGAGGGCATATGGGGATTTCTTATAAGCTTCTGGGTTTGAGTCCAGCTCCTTGAAAGCCGCAGCTCTACCCTCTAGCTCAGTGCGGATGTTGGCTTCTGGTTGGTGTATGTACGTATGGTCCCTGTAGAGACAACATCATCGGTGCACTTATTGACGAAGCCAGTGACTGATGCAACCTGATCTCCCAGAAATACGTGAAATGAACACGACCCCTTAACCCTGATTTACGTGGTGGTGGCACGGAATGTGTTGAAATTACGTGTCGGCACCACGGAAACAACACCCATACAAAGTCAATGAGGCTTATTTGTCGTGGTGGACACATGGATTCCCTGGTTCAACAACGTCACACAGTGGGCGCGGTAAATGTTGTTTTCTAGTTTACTAAACGTCCTCCTTTTATAATGTATTATAGTGAATTTGTTCCAATTTTTGTTGTCTAAATAACAGTAAATTGTTTGTGATATAACTGTAACGTCTCAGTGCGACATACAAAAGGAGCCGGAGGCACAGATGTTATTTCCAACGCTTTATTAAGGCTAAACTAAACTTAGGCAGCTATAGGCTACTGCCCACGCCCTAACTACACGCACTCAATCAAGCATACACACACGGAACAGAAACGGGAGAATATGCTAACACTTATTGCTAACACACAGGAACACAGGTTGTAACATGCTACAAGGAAAAACAAGACTGACTAAAAACCCGCCTAAACTTCCCCTATATAACTGTTACCCTGGTAACCCTCAGGTGCCGCCCCCCACGATTAACTGACTTTTTTTTGTTTAAATGTATTTATTACAGATCACATTTGTTACAATTTGCTGAAAAAATAAATTGAACTTGTAATACAAAAATAATTTAGTTACAGTACACGTTTTCATAAAGAATAAAAAATAAAAATAAATAAACAAATAAATAAATACACATCAGCTAATGGATAGAGAAGTGAAATAAATATCAAATAAGTAACAAATAATCTGTATAAAAATTATAAACAACATAAAAGTGCAGAGCCAGAGTATCAGACAGAACATTTCAGTTAAATTAGTTATAAAGTTAAATTAGATAAGTATTGCATACGGGTTGAGATACTTACTGTAGTCAATTGGCGGGTGAAATGAGTGGTAAAAGTGATTATGGGTAAGAAGCGTGCGTTACGGTGCGTAACGTGACGTATCGTTGCCGTGGTAACCACTGAAAGTCTTCTGATTCATAAGAATAATTATTATTAATAATATTCGCTGCTATGACAGAAAATACATTTGAAAATAATTAAATATCCTAAAGGGTTTAATAACGTAAAGGGAACAACACAGTGTCAGGCTATAGCCATAGAGAAGCTTTGCTTCTCTATATTTCTATGGTCAGAGTCTGGCAGATCTAGTATTTCTACTTCTGTGTGGTGTTGTGTGTGGGATCCCTAATTAGAGGCAGCTGCATTGCATTACCTCTAATTAGGGATCCTATTTATATGTCTGTGTTCCACTCCCTTGGCGTGGTTCATTGTTGTTGTATGTTGTCTCGTTATCGTGAGTATGTGTGTTATACTTTCGTTATCTATAGCATTATTATTTTGTATAGTTCGTTATCCAGTTTATTCAGTTCAATAAACATGTCGAACTATCGCTACGCTGGTCTCTCTACACACCCGAACGTGACAGAATGAACCACCACCCAACCAAGCAGCGTAATACGGGAGATAAGGAGAGAAAAGGAAGAAATCGAGGAAAAGGAGGTAACGGAGCCTGTAGTCAACCCCAGGAAAATTTCGGGGGGGGGCTATGGGGATGGTCTGGCAATGAAGAGGACGCGCCAGTACCACTCTCCATGTGGGATACGCTGAGGCCGAAATACAAGTGGGGGGCGCAAAGTGAAGAAGAGGAGGAATATTTGGAGAGACATTTTGGAGACGTTCTGGAGGAAATGTGGGAGATAGCGGAAGAGGTAGAAAGGGAAATGTCGGAATGGAACAGTCCGTGTCCAGTCGCCTACTCCACTCCCGTGAAAGAGCAGTCCGCTCCACCGGTGCCCAGTCGGGGTCCGGTCGTCTGCTCTACTCCAATGCCAGAACAGTCCGCTCCACCGGTGCCCAGTCCGGGTCCGGCCGTCTGCTACACTCCAGTGCCAGAGCAGTCCGCTCCACCGGTGCCCAGTCCGGGTCCGGCCGTCTGCTACACTCCAGTGCCAGAGCAGTCCGCTCCACCGGTGCCCAGTCTGGGTCAGGCCGTCTGCGACACTCCAGTGCGCATCTCCAGTCCTGTACGTCCAGTGCCTGCTCCCCGCACTCGCCCTGAAGTGCGTGTCACTAGTTCGGTGCCACATGTGCCGGCTCCACGCACCAGGCTTCCAGTGCGCGTCTCCAGTCCGGTACGTTCTGTGCATGCTCCCCGCACTCGCCCTAAGGTGCGTGTCATCAGTCCGGTGCCATCAGTGCCGACTCCACGCACCAGGCTTCCAGTGCGCCTCTCCAGTCCGGTACGTCCTGTGTCTGCTCCCCGCACTCGCCCCAAGGTGCGTGTCATCAGTCCGGTGCCATCAGTGCCGACTCCACGCACCAGGCTTCAAGTGCGCGTCTCCAGTCCGGTACGTCCTGTGCCTGCTCCCCGCACTCGCCCTGAGGTGCGTGTTATTAGTCCGGTGCCCCCAGTGCCGACTCCACGCACCAGGCTTCCAGTGCGCGTCTCCAGTCCGGTACGTCCTGTGCCTGCTCCCCACACTCGCCCTGAGGTGCGTGTCATTAGTCCGGTGCCACCAGTGCTGACTCCACGCACCAGGCTTCAAGTGCGCGTCTCCAGTCCGGTACGTCCCATGCCGACTCCCCGCACCCGACCTCCAGTGCGTGCGCCCAGCCAGGTGCCTCCAGTGCCGGCTCCACGCACCAGGCCTCCAGTGCGCCTCTCCAGTCCGGTACGTCCCGTGCCGGCTCCCCGCAACCGACCTCCAGTGCGTGCGCCCAGCCAGGTACCTCCAGTGCCGGCTCCACGCACCAGACCGCCGGTGCACCTCCCCAGCCCGGAGCCTCCCGTGATGGTCGACAGCCCGGAGCCTCCCGTGGTGGTCCACAGGCCGGAGTCGCCTGCCACACCGGTGCCCAGTCCTGGCCCGGTTATTTGCCCCGCTCCATGGCCTGAGTCTTTTCCCCCACCGGTGCCATTTTTAGGACCGGTTGCTTACCTCTTTGAAAGGCCGGAGTCGCCTGCCACACCGGTGCTCAGACCGCCACCGGCGATGGTTATTGTGTGATGTTTTTTCCTCCCTGACCCTTCCCTCATGTTTTTGTGTTTGTTTTTCTTGCGGCCGGGAGTCCGCACCTTTGAGGGGGGGTACTGTCAGGCTCTGGCCATAGAGAAGCTTTGCTTCTCTATATTTCTATGGTCAGAGTCTGGCAGATCTAGTATTTCTACTTCTGTGTGGTGTTGTGTGTGGGATCCCTAATTAGAGGCAGCTGCATTGCATTACCTCTAATTAGGGATCCTACTTATATGTCTGTGTTCCACTCCCTTGGCGTGGTTCATTGTTGTTGTATGTTGTCTCGTTATCGTGAGTACGTGTGTTATACTTTCGTTATCTATAGCATTATTATTTTGTATAGTTCGTTATCCAGTTTATTCAGTTCAATAAACATGTCGAACTATCGCTACGCTGCGCCTTGGTCTCTCTACACACCCGAACGTGACACACAGCCTCGGGCCATTCTTTAAAACTACTCCATCTATAAATTGATAGTTATGTGGCGACCCTGTACTGTGTAAAGTTCCTGATTGTCCTGCTGATTGGTGCTCAGGGTGAAAAAATATGCTCGGGTGGTTTTATTTGGCCCCCCAAGTTCTGAGCCCAAAAAAATAGATATACAGTGGGGAGAACAAGTATTTGATACACTGCCGATTTTGCAGGTTTTCCCACTTACAAAGCATGTAGAGGTCTGTAATTTTTATCATAGGTACACTTCAACTGTGAGAGACGGAATCTAAAACAAAAATCCAGAAAATCACATTGTATGATTTTTAAATAATTAATTTGCATTTTATTGCATGACATAAGTATTTGATCACCTACCAACCAGTAAGAATTCCGGCTCTCACAGACCTGTTAGTTTTTCTTTAAGAAGCCCTCCTGTTCTCCACTCATTACCTGGATTAACTGCACCTGTTTGAACTCGTTACCTGTATAAAAGACACCTGTCCACACACTCAATCAAACAGACTCCAACCTCTCCACAATGGCCAAGACCAGAGAGCTGTGTAAGGACATCAGGGATAAAATTGTAGACCTGCACAAGGCTGGGATGGGCTACAGGACAATAGGCAAGCAGCTTGGTGAGAAGGCAACAACTGTTGGCGCAATTATTAGAAAATGGAAGAAGTTCAAGATGACGGTCAATCTCCCTCGGTCTGGGGCACCATGCAAGATCTCACCTCGTGGGGCATCAATGATCATGAGGAAGGTGAGGGATCAGCCCAGAACTACACGGCAGGACCTGGTCAATGACCTGAAGAGAGCTGGGACCACAGTCTCAAAGAAAACCATTAGTAACACACTACGCCGTCATGGATTAAAATCCTGCAGCGCACGCAAGGTCCCCCTGCTCAAGCCAGCGCATGTCCAGGCCCGTCTGAAGTTTGCCAATGACCATCTGGATGATCCAGAGGAGGAATGGGAGAAGGTCATGTGGTCTGATGAGACAAAAATAAAGCTTTTTGGTCTAAACTCCACTCGCCGTGTTTGGAGGAAGAAGAAGGATGAGTACAACCCCAAGAACACCATCCCAACCGTGAAGCATGGAGGTGGAAACATCATTCTTTGGGGATGCTTTTCTGCAAAGGGGACAGGACGACTGCACCGTATTGAGGGGGGGATGGATGGGGCCATGTATCGCGAGATCTTGGCCAACAACCTCCTTCCCTCAGTAAGAGCATTAAAGATGGGTCGTGGCTGGGTCTTCCAGCATGACAACGACCCGAAACACACATGGGCAACTAAGGAGTGGCTCCGTAAGAAGCATCTCAAGGTCCTGGAGTGGCCTAGCCAGTCTACAGACCTGAACCCAATAGAAAATCTTTGGAGGGACCTGAAAGTCTGTATTGCCCAGCGACAGCCCCGAAACCTGAAGGATCTGGATGGAGGAGTGGGCCAAAATCCCTGCTGCAGTGTGTGCAAACCTGGTCAAGAACTACTGGAAACGTATGATCTCTGTAATTGCAAACAAAGGTTTCTGTACCAAATATTAAGTTCTGCTTTTCTGATGTATCAAATACTTATGTCATGCAATAAAATGCAAATTAATTACTTAAAAATCATACAATGTGATTTTCTGGATTTTTGTTTTAGATTCTGTCACTCACAGTTGAAGAGTACCTATGATAAAAATTACAGACTTCTACATGCTTTGTAAGTGGGAAAACCTGCAAAATCGGCAGTGTATCAAATACTTGTTCTCCCCACTGTATAATTTTGGACATAAGACTGATCTAAGTGATTTTAATTTTCGAAATCTGTTCCCAAGTATTCCCACGCATAAGAGAGACACGTGATCATAAAATGTACAAATATATGCAAGGTTTGAAATTATTGTTTTAGTCATTCTGTTTTGGCTTCTTTCGTTCAATTTGTAGTCTGCAAATTATTTGTAATTATGTTCCGGCCCCCCAACCATGAAGGGGATTTATGACTGATTTAAGATTAAACCTATTAATGGCTTTAATTGGCACATAATATAGTATTTAAAAATGTTTAATTTAATAACCCCTTGATAAGGGAAAACATGTTTTTAATGAAGTTGAACATGTGCTTAGATTATAACAGAGACAGAAAAACACACTTAATAAATATAAAGAAAATATTAGCTTAGTACATAGTACTTATAACAGTTCAGTATCCCGAAGTTGTCATGGCATGATTTCCCCACTTCATTTTTTGCTGTTGTGTAGTCTAATTTACCCAGCAGTTGTGTCAAGCACTCAGCCCAAGCCGCTGGGTTAGAAGCACAACCCAAACCCATTGGTTTGAATTAAACCAATGCTGCGTTAATTTTGTAACTAATTCATTTTGGAAACAATTTCTACAATTTTAAGATGCCAAAATATAAATAGTTTTCAGTAGTTGTTTTCAGTATCCCAATTTTGTTTTGTTTTCTGATTGTTTCAGTGCATGCTGTCACGCTACTGAGAGAGGACCCGAGGCACTGAGCAGTAGAGTGAAGACATTCCTTTTATTAAACTTCACAAAACAACAAAAGACAGACGGCACCGTGAGCAACCGTCACACAAACAAAGACGCACACACAAGTGGAAAAACACCCAACTTAAATAGGCTCCCTAATTAGAGGCATTGCCGTGCAGCTGCCTCTAATTGGGGAGCAACCACAAACTCCACAGAGTTATCCAGAGAGGTCTCTGGGTACTAAACCTGAACCCAGAGGCCTGGTGCGTGGAGCTGGCACTGGTTGTACCGGGCTGGGGAGACGCACTAGAGGGCGAGTGCGGGGAGCCGGCACAGGTCGCACCGGGCTGGGAAGACGCACTGGAGGACGAGTCCGGGGAGTCGGTACTGGCGATACCGGACTGGAGGTATGCAGGAATCTGAGTACCGGAGCTGGACTCTGAGAACCGGAGCTGGAGGTTCCGAACTGGGGACCGGTGCTGGAAGTACCGGATTGGAAACCGCCGCTGGAGGTACCGGATTGGAAACCGGCGCTGGAGGTACCGGACTGGGCACCAGCCCAGGAGCCCCGGGGAGAGGAGCCGACAGCCGTTCGGACCACATCCTCTTGCGGTCCTCAAAGTCGACCTCGTCCTCCCTCCTGCTGGTTCCTGTTCCCGGGCTGGGACCCTGCCAAGCAGCACTGCTTCTTTACACACTGCTCGCTTAACCTGGAAGCCAGCCGCACCAATGTCTCGGAAGAAACACCGTCCAGCTGGCGACCAAAGTCAGCTTGCAGGCGCCCGGCCGCCACAAGGAGTTGCTAGAGCGTGATGGGACAAGGAAATCCCGGCCGGCCAAACCCTCCAACTAACTCGGACAATGCTGGGCCAATGTGCGCCGCCTCATGGGTCTCCCGGTCACGGCCTGGGATCGAACACGGGTCTGTAGTGACGCCTCAAGCACTGCGATGCACTTCCTTAGACCACTGCGCCACATGGGAGGTAATAATGTTTTTTTTTAAGAAGAAAAAATAGATATGGGGGATTGGAAATGATGCAGACAATAACATTGATAATTGCAAAATGAAACCTGGTCTACCTCTCTTATAACAGTGGAGGAGGAGAGGCAAAGCTCTATCAAAGAGCCACTCATTAAAGGTACAATTTGCAATAGTTACTGCTGTTTAATTACATATTGTGACTTTAAAAAAGCGGTGTGAGAACAATGTGAACATGTGTTGTTGGCACCCATGCCGTCTGAAGGATATGAGTCTTGCGACACTCCACACACATGCACAGGTGACACTTACACACGCTCACTAGTCATCTATCACCTGGGAAAGTGATTATAGATGGAGAACGAGAACACGGAAGTAAGCAGGTGAGGAGTGAGTGGGTATGTTAAAAAAAAAACACATATATGCAATAAATAAACCCTGCCCATTATTTTTAAGCCTCTGTGTCATTTATAGCAACTTCACTTCACAGTGCCGTTTCTAGGCATAAGCTAAATAAGCGGCTGCTAGGGGTCGCACAAACGAAATAAAATGACTCCTAAGTGACACAATACATTATTTACAATTAATTTCTATTGGGCACAACATAATCCGAAACACATCCAAAACAAATCGCAAATACATCCAATAAGTTTGTAGAGTCACAAGCTTGATGAAGTCATTGCTTGCTTGGAATATGGGACCAAATACTACTTTTGACTAATTTAATACACTAAAAGCGACTTTGTCCAAATACTTATGAAGCCTTCAAATAGGAGGACTTGATACAAAGCGCCATTCCTGCCAGCAAAAGTTACACACTGTATTCTGAACAACCAAAAAGTAATCATTCAGCATAAGAAGAGCTGGATCCTGAGGGAATCGTTTACCTGAAAGTGTCTTCTTGATGTCAGAGGGCGTATCTGTACTGGCACAACTCCCCCTGAACAACTGACGTCTGTCAAACACATGTCGGAGATGCCAGCCAATTATTTTTGCATTTTTTAAAGAACATTTTTGCATGATCCCAGTATGCATTGAGATCTTGAGGCCCATTGTCGTACCATTCATCCGTCGCCATCACTTCATGTTTCAGCATGATAATGCACGTCCCCATGTCGCAAGGATCTGTACAGAATTCCTGGAAGCTGAAAATGTCCCAGTTCTTTCATGGCGCGCATACTCACCAGACCTGTCACCCATTCAGCATGTTCGGGATGCTCTGGATTGACGTATACAACAGCGTGTTCCAGTTTCTGCCAATATCCAGCAATGTCACACAGCCATTGAATAGGAGTGGGATAACATTCCACAGGCTACAATCAACAGGCTACAATCAAGAAGATGTGTTGTGCTGCATGAGGCAAATAGTGGTCACACCAGATACTTAATGGTTTTCTGATCCATGCCCCTGACCTTTTTTTTTTTAGGTATCTGTGACCAACAGATGCATATATGTGTCATAAGAAATCCATAGATTAAGGCCTAATTTATTTATTTCAATTGACTGATTTCCTTATATGAACTGTAACTCAGTAAAATGTTTGTAAAATTTTAGAAAATTGTAGCATATTGTGAGGGCTTGGTTGTGGTAAGGCCTCTTACTCCCACCTAGGGGAGGAGAGAGGCACACAACCAAGTTCTCACACCCTAACTAGGGAGATTATCATCCCCAATCAGAGACAGCTGTCTAGCGTTGTCTCTGATTGGGGATAGTATTTAAGCCCCACACAAATCCACCTGTGTGTGGATCATTGTTCGTTTGTGTTTGTCTGCACTGCCTGCAGCCACAAAGTAAGTCACTGTGTTTTGTTTGTAATCGTGTTTTTGATTTTTCACTCTCCTTTTTATTTGTTAATGCTTCGTGAGAACATCTCATTTCAAATAAAAAGGATGACACTTCACCAGCGCTCCGTATATCATCCCTTAAATACTACGCACTGTGACATATTGTGTTTATATTTTTGTTATGTATAGTGTTGGATCGCGTCAATTCAAATCTGGTATTGGAATAAGATAAGACATCAGGAGCTGTTTCAAACTAAGCTAAGTTTATTAAATGCAAATGTATAGATGATAAGTATGAAGGCTCGTATACGGGCTCACTGTAACACCACGCAGGGCAGACAGAGAACTGACTACAGTTTCACGTGTTCTTCTTCAAATACCCCAGACAGAGTTAGTTCCGGTTTCCGAACAGACCAGTCAGGGTAGAGGCTGAGTGTGGTTTAGACTTACTCAGCCTATCCGTTGGCGCACGGGTTGGTCCCAACCCCTTGGCGCTCTGTCTCCGGGCAAAGTTGTTGTTTCGAGTAGCCAAGTACACCTACAGCAACACCCTGATATTATGTTAACAAAGTATGAATAGGTTATTAACTAAAAGGTCAGGTCCCCACAATAGCTATGGACAACTGCAAAAGTGTTGCTACAGCTCTAAATCATTGCCTCCATGAATTTAGCTGGGTTTAAGGAGCGACTGCTTTCTGGAGGCTTACGAGGGTGTGAACGATGCTGAATGGGCGTAAAGAGCTCTAGGAAGTGTGAATCTCATTAATCTATCAAAAAGCATTTTTCCTACTTGACATAAAAAACAGGCAAGTCACTTACATTTGACATAAGCCTCAATAGCGAAATCTGGACACATTCTGTGGGGGAACATGTTGCCTGAGGTCCTTTTATAAATAATTAATGTTTAAACCAACACCTTGTATGTGTGGTGGCCTGGAACCTTAACCTATTTTTAACATTACAACGGCAGGTGAGAAACTGACAGGTGGTGGTAGCGGCCATCTTAACTAACCTCCAACACCATGGACTATCTCTGGGACTGTTGGTTGGTGTGAATGGGTGTGACTCCGAGATGATTGTAAGATGAAAACCCTTGAAATCGTTATGTCTGTGGTGGCCTGGAAGCAAGCTTACCTCTATGAAACGCACTGCAAAGTCTTCAGACTAGCCCACATGGAACAGCTGATTATCAGCATCAGAACACAATTAAAGGTTTTAGGCTAAAAAGTCATTTCTAACTTCACTTTCTGTCATTTGTGACTTTAGGGTGAATATGTGTATACATTCTTGTGACACAATAAGTGGTATCAAAAGCAAGTGAAAAGCTAGTTTCAATTTCAACAGTTGGTCTCTTTCATGGTCCCCTAGAGAATGGAATTGAACAGTCATTTCAGTCACTCGGTTTTACAGTAATTGGAATTACATTCAATGTGACTACTGTATATTCCATGTTGCTTTTGCAGAGGCCCCATCATATTTTACGTAGGAGGGTTTTGTCAGCCAAGTTTAGCTTCACAGCATATACAGTACAGCAGCCCTAACTACCTCACACCTAACTACCTCATAGTAACATATTTGGATTGTAGTACCTGAACTACTTGCTTGGTTCTGAGTACATTTGATGGACTGGATTTGATTTATGTTTAGCCTACTGTATTAACATTTTCAGCATTACAATATACAGCATGGGACACTTTTGCAATTACAAACAGTATCACATTTAGTTTTTTTCTTCCTATTTGATTATTTTATCCTAATAAAGAGAACAAGAATACAGCACGTGTTTGCTCTTTTTCATATAAAATGTGGTCTTGATGGTTGTAGTTAGCATTTGTTGAGCCATTATGCAATCAAATGTGAGATTATCAAATGTGATGACTAAAGACACTGTTTTGATTGAGTTCGCTGCTTTTGTAACATGTATTTTAAGTTGAGACGGTGTTAATTCATATTGCAAAATAAATGTAATTAGATAAATTATACTTGTTTGATAAAGTTTAAAAAATATATATATATTACGTTTTGATAGTGTTAGTGCATTTTGCAAGAGAAATGCAGTTTAGTGGGCTGCGTTAACTGTCTTGGGAAAGTGATCCCTGAATCGAGAAGTGTTCAAGCAATTGAAAAAAAACAAATGTTTTCTGTGGTTGAACTCTCTTTTCTAAATGCCAAACACCCCCAGGGCCTCTACAATTTCCCCAGGTTGCATGAAAGACCAGACCAGATGGTGTAAGAACATGGGTTTCTTGCAGTTTACCATGTCTGATGAATCTCTAATTTCCATTGAATATAAACTCAAGACATTTCTGTGGTTTTACTTTGATTGCCAAAATCCGACATCTGGTTTAGACAAGAGTTGATTCAAAAGATGTCCCAACAAATTCTGGCCTGACTAGTCACTAATTTTACTGGCTGTATATAAATAACTGGTGCCTGTCCACACAGACAGATAATGAGACTGGATCGTACTAAGAGACAGACTCAAGAAATACAACTTATTTAAAACCAGCAAGTTGCCATATAGAACATATGCACACAGTGGATCAAATTGCAATACAGGGGATCAGCAGTAGTAAACTTAATCTAAACGTGGTTTTAATACAACAATTAAATACTTGCTTGGCTTAGGATCATACTACCTTATCGTCTAGTTACTGGAACTGCGCTAAGATGAAGATGAGCATCAGTATGTCAGCCAGCTCTATCGGTGTGCTTCTGGCACTCCTGACCATCACCGAGGGTGAGTTTATATGATCTACTCTATTATTACTTTGACTCAATGCATTGACACCCTATGTACATTAATATGCTCAGTAAAATAAGTAAAGGTATCAATATATAATGTACTTATTATACATTGTTTTATTTAACCTTTAACAAGGTTAGTCAATTAAGAACAAATGGTAACACCAGAAGCATTTAGATGATGTGGAGTGTTGGTTAAAATAAGATACATCAAAGAGGATTTTAGAGGACACTTTGCATTCAACATGGTTACATTGTTAACAATCTGAGTAAGATTATAGGTATTCCAATGATTCTTTAGTTGGATGTCAACAAGTCTAGATTCAGGTCACCCATAATCACAAATTCAGATTTGACATTCTGTGATAATAATTCAAAAATACAACCCAGAGAGCTAGCAATAGCAGATGGGGGTCTATAACAACAGGAGAGAACTAGATTGAAGGATGCGCAGAGATTTATTTAAAAACATTGTAACCATCAACGCCAATGTCTGTCAGTGATAGATCTTTTGAGCCAGGTTTCAGAAAGCATAAATGCATGTAGGTCTGTGATTTTTATCCTAATATTCACAAAATCAGATGAAGACTTCTTACATTTATTTGCAGAAACTTCAGTCCATTCTGACTTTGTAATTTAGATTGTGAGGAAATGTTAGATTCCCCATTTCCTGATAGTAAAAGCAACAAAATAATGGCAAGTCTAGATCAAATTTTTACAACATTTGGATTCACAGAGAGTACTAGAAACATAGTCCAGAGGAACCAGAGTATTTAACACAACATTTAAATATAACTCTAATTTCTATCAAGCCAATCATGGCCAGGGGTGGGTAGAGTACTGAACAAATGTACTCGAGTAAGAGAACAACTACTACGGTAAAGTTGCCACCTAAGAAAACTACTCAAGTAAGAGTAAATGAGTACTCGAATCAAAAAAGTACTTGAGTACAGTTACTTTTTGTACATTAAACATTTTTATAGTTTTGTTTAATAAACCAAATACTAACATTGTAAAACTGTAACAAATTGTTATGTTAGCGTATTGTAGAGGATATAACAGGGCTTGGGTAACAGAAGTAATCATATATTTATCTTTAAACATTTCTTGAAAAAAAAATTATACAGCACAATCGAGCCCAGTCTAATTTGTGTATTTTTTGTTCAGCTTCAGAAGAAGCTGGTTTTCAAAGTTTTTACAGCCTAGTCTAGCTCTTTTACTTGTAAAAATCAGTCCGGCACAACTGAACAGTCTTTCACATGTAGCAGATGCAGGCAGTGGAGTGTTGATCCTAACAGATAGATTCTTTAGCTCAGGGAAAGAGTGCAGCAACTCCATAAAAACAAACCATTTTATTTGACTGTTAGGCTTTTAATGAGTTGAACCGTGGTCATATGATCTAACTGTTAATAGTTTGATTTGAAAGATGAATTTGTTCATTAAAGAGACTGGACTACAGTATGTAGTTGTGATTTAAAGCTTTAAGTTTCACATTTTTTATGTCACGTGCGCAGGAACAGTGAAATGCAGCAGTGTATATGATGATTGTACGTGAGTGTGTGCATGTGTGTAGAGTCAGTATGAATGTGTGTGTGAGCAAATGAAGTGTGTGTGTTGGAGTGTCATTGTGAGTGAGTGTGCGTACAGTCAGTGCCAAAATAAAATACAAGGCAGATAGTCAGACTTGTTGCTCTGGTACCGTTTGCTGTGCGGAAGCAGAGAGACCAGTCTATGGCGTGGGTGGCTGGAGTCTTTAACAATTAAAGGCTTGCTTTTTTCATTCACATTTTTGTGACTTCCACCCCATACACCAATATGATGTAGTCTAAAACTGACCTCTGACCTTTTACAGGGATGCGCCTGGGGTCAGACTTACGTTGTCGCTGCATCCAGCTGGAGAGGCGTCGGATTGGTAAACTCATCGACAAGGTGGATTTGTTCCCTCCCAGCTCGCACTGCAAAGACACTGAGATCGTGTGAGTTCAGAGTACCGACCCATCTCACAATATGACTATTATATATAAGTTGATATTGATATGGGTTTTAAATCATGTTGGAATCAATTATGGCCATCTTATATTAATCATATTTAATTAGTATTTTTGTTAGCGCTGACAGAAATATGGCTAAAATGTTATGTTGTAAATATCTTAAATGATGCTTTGTTAGTCGAGTTATAACACTAACGCTGACTCTAAAATATAGTTATTATACAATGTTTCATTTAGATTTATCTTAAAATATTCTATGTGAGTCCTTGCTTACTACCATCCTATTTCATTTACAAAAGCTGATTTAGTTCCAGGTTGTGATATTGTTAGTTCCAGGCTGCGATATTGTTAGTTCCAGGTTGTGGAAATGTTAGTTCTGTTTCTGACTGTGCTTTGTGCCTGTCTTGCAGAGCCACTCTGAAGGGGAGTAGTAAGGAGATTTGTTTGGACATCAGTGCTCCCTGGGTCAAGAAGGTCATTGAGAAGATGCTGGCCAAGTACCAAGATAAACTCATACAGCCTAAAGACCTGGTATAAACCGACCGCTTAAACCAACAATGTTTGTCTGTCAAGGGTCTACAGTGTACGAATCATATACAGATAACATATACAGTTGCGGCCAAATGAGCTTGCTGCACCTTTCTACTAGCACCTTTTGGAGTCATCCAACTAGATGACCCACAACCTTCAATGGAGGCACTGGCTTGAACATTGGACTACAAAACACCTGATAATATTTTTGGCGATGCAGATCAGCACTGTGTTTACTGACGTGAAATTGAAGCTCTCAATGAAAAGAACCCTCCCTACAATTAAAGATGGGGGAGGTTTGATAATGCTGTGGGGTTGCTTTGCTGCCTCTGGTACTGGTAAGAAAAGTGCAAGGGTGCAAATATATTCCTGCCGCAACTGCACAGGACCAAGAAAAAAATGTCCAAACTGAACATTTTTCACTTCAAATTCAGAAACTGTCCTGGGACTATGGCTCGGTCTCCATCCATTCGTTAGTCACACGCAAAATCTCAGACACCACTGGTCCAATTTTGATGAAACTTGGGTGAATGATGCGTCTTGCCACAGAGATCCGACATTTACAAAATTACAATTATTGGCCCAAGGCAGGAGCTACAGTATAGTAATTAACTGAAAATCATTCGTCACATGAGATATCTCAATTGCCCCAAGGGGGGGGGGGGGGGGCTCTCTCGATCATTCCTGGGGTCGTCATGTTTACTGCCTTGTTTAAAATTCAAATGAATTTGATCGGATGCAATGATTCTTGTTTATTGTGTAATTTATGTCACCTGTGGTGAACATTCTGCTCTATTACACTCCATTGTACAATGGTTCCACTATATTGGACCACATCTGTGAATGTTTTTAATAAGAAGTAGACGATAATCATTTACTATTTGACTTAAATGAGTTATTGTATAAATTCTTTCCATATGGGCATCTATCCATCCAATCACCATACTTTTGCAATAGAATATGCCTAAATATGACTTTCTTCTCCACAGTAAGAAGCGTTGAAACCCATACTTCTGTTGACTTGATCAATGCTATCAAGAGCTATTTTGCACCCAGGGAGAGTTTTCAGTGCTACTGCCTTTGTAATGGATGGACTGCATTTGCATAGCATAGTGCTGGAAGTTTTTCACATAGGGGAACATTTTCCACTACCAATGTGTAGCATCCTTTATATTAGAGAGTCGGAGGTTGGTTTAATTGTTATCATTTATCCTACACTCTGTGACAAGTATATATGGGACAGCTCTTTGCAGCCAGGACTCTCTTACACTGCATTTCGCCCGATGGGCTGTGCTATACGTCACAGTGGGTGTTCATTAAAGTGTGCACATTCGGGTCCACTTCGCTGTGTGTGGTATGTAATTTGTTATGTTTGCCGACTCACGTGCCCCCAAAGTAATTTCTCATCAGAGATAAAAAATAAAAAAAATAAATTGAATACTGTTGAATCGAGTCTAGTGCTCAGAGTTGGGGTCACAGAATCTATCCTACTGACATCTACTGTATGCACAGTACCTACAACAGTGACTGTTTCATTCAGCCTCGGTCAGAATTGAAAGAAGTAAATTATTTTGGATATGTGTATTATGTTTAATCAAAAGACAAAGATATGTGCAAAGTAATGAAACACTTTTCGTTTAAGAACAACCCCTCACTATTGGGTTGGTAAGCAAGAGACTTGGATTCCCACTGGTTACAGAGTAGCAAGAGACCAAAAAACAATGGGAGTGGATTGGATTTGATGACAAATATACCTCACAACAGCTACACAGAAAAAAACTCCATGGCTATGTCTCAAATATCACCCAAGAAGATCTGTTTTTGACTTTGGAACTGTTTTAAACAATTTCTACATTGTTTTACATAAAATTGGGTTACACTTTGGGAAACTATCCCTTGAACAATATTGATTTGGCACATCAAAACCCTTTCCGCTCTATATTTTCAAACTTATTTCAATATACTCTAATCTAATTCAATGTTCCAATACTTTAATATAGCTCAACGCTGCTGGTCAAAACGTGCCATTACATACAAAACATATGTAGAAAATGTAGAAATACTGTGAGGACTTGACCACTAGAGGGAGTCGGATGGCCACAGTCAGGTCCTCACATCAAGATTGGGAGGTTAGTGATCCCCAATTAGAGACAGCTGTCTAGAGTTTTCTCTAATTGGGGATACTATTTAGGCTCTCCACGAATCCACCTGCGTGGTGGATCATTGTTTGTTTGATAGTGTAGGTTATCACGACAGTCACTGTATGTTTCTCTCCTTTGTTATTTTAGTACGTATTTGTGTAACTACGTTAAAATAAAAAGGATGTCGCTCCACCAACGTTCTCATCTTACAATCAATAGCCTGAATTATTTTATATGTATTTAAATGTATATGGATATAGAACCTGTCATTTGTGTGATACGGATCAAATATCGGATCAAATATCCGTGTTTTTCCATTATTTAACTGAACCGCAGTCAAAAGTTAGCCTGCTAGCTAGCTTGCTAACCAGCCATCGCTAACCACTGCTAGCGGTCCTCACCATCGCTCTGCCTGCTCAGCCAGCTTTCAGTTCGGACAATATTGGCCAGTCTGCTCAGCGCGCTACCAACCCAGCGCTTATCGGACTGCGCTCCCTTCCACTTCACCGGATTTCCACTGAAATTACAGGACCACCACACCGGATCATCACAGCTAGCTAGCTGCATTCGAGTGACCGACGTTTATAGCTAACCTCCATTGTTTACATGCTACCAATGCTAGCGTGAGCTAGGCTCATCTCCCGGACAGCCGACGTGTGCTAGCTACTCTCCCGGGCTCCAGTACCTTGTCAACCTACCTGGACCTTCTACTGTCGACACGGAGCCCCACCGAGCCACTGTGACTGGTCTGCCGACGTAATTGTCCGACGTGGTCTCAACAGGGTTCTCCTCTGCGACGTCGCCGAAGATCCATCTGCTAGCTCCGGCCTGCTAGCCCGGCCTGCTAACACTCTGAACGCCGTGCCTCCTCGCTCACCGAGTGTAGCGCCCATTGAACTGATCCCCGGCTCACCACTTTGCTGCTCATCGGATCCTATGATTGCTCAGCTTCACAGCTGATGCCTGCAGGACTGTTTGGTTATATGGTATTTCTTTCTGTTTAACTACCAGGCCTCAGGTCCTGTGTGTAGTACATCACTTTTTCTAACTGACCCTCTTTGTCCATTCATCGCCATTACCCGTCGTTGTCTTAGCTCTCTTAATTAACTGTTTTTTTTGTTGTTTTTTTTGCCCCTTTTTTATTTCAATATGCTTTGTCTTTTGCTGTTCAGGCTAGCTATTATTGTTTTATTTCACTGTAGAGCCCCCAGTCCTGCTCAACTGGCCTTTGATAGCTCCTTTGTTCCTCCCCCCACACATGCGGAGACCTCACCTGGCTTAACTGGTGTCTCCAGAGATGCAACCTCTCTCTTCATTACCCAACGCCTAGGTTTACCTCCACTGAACTCACATCCTACTATACCCTTGTCTATACATTATGCCCTCAACCTATTCCACCACGCCCAGAAATCTGCTCCTTTTATTCTATGTACCCAACGTACTAGACGTCCAGTTCTTAAAGCCCTTAGCCGAATACTGATTCTACTCCTCCTCTGTTCCTCTGGTGATGTACAGGTAAACCCAGGTCCTGTAGCTCCCAGCATTACACCTATTCCCCAGGCGCTCTCATTTGTTGATTTCTGTAACCGTAAAAGCCTTGGTTTCATGCATGTTAACATTAGAAGCCTCCTCCCCAAGTTTGATTTATTCACTGCTTTAGCACACTCCGCCAACCCGGATGTCCTAGCTGTGTCTGAATCCTGGCTTAGGAAGGCCACCAAAAATTCGGAAATTTCCATCCCCAACTACAACTTTTCCCGTCAAGATAGAACTGCCAAAGGTGGCGGAGTTGCAATCTACTGCAGAGATAACCTGCAGAGTTCTGTCATACTGTCCAGGTCTGTGCCCAAACAGTTTGAGCTTCTACTCTTAAAAATCCACCTTTCCAGAAATAAGTCTCTCACTGTTGCCGCCTGTTACAGACCCCCCTCAGCCCCCAGCTGTGCCCTGGACTCCATATGTGAATTGATTGCCCCCCATCTATCTTCAGAGTTTTGTACTGTTAGGTGACTTAAACTGGGATATGCTTAACACCCCGGCTGTCCTTCAATCTAAGATAGATGCCCTCAATCTCACACAAATTATCAAGGAACCCACCAGGTACAACCCAAAATCCGTAAACATGGGTACCATTATTGATATCATCCTGACTAACTTGCCCTCCAAATACACCTCCTCTGTTTTCAACCAGGATCTCAGCGATCACTGCCTCATCGCCTGCGTTCGCAATGGGTCAGCGGTCAAACGACCACCCCTTATCACTGTCAAACGCTCCCTAAAACACTTTTGCGAGCAGGCCTTTCTATTTGATCTGGCCCAGGTATCCTGGAAGGATATTGACCTCATCCCGTCAGTAGAGGACGCCTGGTTGTTCTTTAAAAGTGCTTTCCTCACCATCCTAAATAAGCATGCCCCTTTCAAAAAACGTAGAACTAAGAATAGATATAGCCCTTGGTTCACCCCAGACTTGACTGCACTAGACCAACACAAAAACATCCTGTGGCGCACTGCATTAGCATCGAATAGCCCCCGCGATATGCAGCTATTCAGGGAAGTCAGGAACAAGTACACACAGTCAGTTAGAAAAGCAAAGGCCAGCTTTTTCCAACAGAAATTTGCTTCCTGTAGTACTAACTCCAAAAAGTTCTGGGACACTGTAAAGTCCATGGAGAATAAGAGCACCTCCTCCCAGTTGCCCACTGCATTGAGGCTCGGAAACACTGTTACCACCGATAAATCCACGATTATCGAAAATTTCAATAAGCATTTTGCTACGGCTGGCCATGCTTTCCACCTGGCTACCCCTACCCTGGCCAACAGCTCTGTACCCCCGGCAGCTACTTGCCCAAGCTCCCCCCACTTCTCCTTCACCCAAATCCAGACGGCTGATGTTCTGAAAAAGCTGCTAAGTCTGGACCCCTACAAATCTGCTGGGCTAGATAATCTGGACCCTCTCTTTCTGAAATTATCAGCCAAAATTGTTGCAACACCTATCACTAGCCTGTTCAACCTCTCTTTCGTATCGTCTGAGATCCCTAGAGATTGGAAAGCTGCCGCGGTCATCCCCCTCTTCAAAGGAGGAGACACTCTAGACCCAAACTGTTATAGACCAATATCCATCCTGCCCTGCCTTTCTAAAGTTTTCGAAAGCCAAGTTAACAAACAGATAACTGACCACTTTGAATCCCACCGTACCTTCTCTGCTATGCAATCTGGTTTCCAAGCTGGTCATGGGTGCACCTCAGCTACGCTCAAGGTACTGAACGATATCATAACCGCCATCGATAAAAGACAGTTCTGTGCAGCCGTCTTCATCGACCTGGCCAAGGCTTTCGACTCTGTCAATCACCGCATTCTTATTGGCAGACTCAACAGCCTTGGTTTCTCAAGTGACTGCCTTGCCTGGTTCTCTAACTACTTTGCAGACAGAGTTCAGTGTGTCAAATCGGAGGGCCTATTGTCCGATCCTCTGGCAGTCTCTATGGGGGTGCCACAGGGTTCAATTCTTGGGCCAACCCTTTTCTCTATATACATCAACGATGTCGCTCTCGCTGCTGGTGACTCTCTGATCCATCTCTACGCAGATGACACCATTCTGTATACATCTGGCCCCTCTTTGGACACTGTGTTTACTAACCTTCAAACAAGCTTCAATGCCATACAACACTCCTTCCGTGGCCTCCAACTGCTCTTAAACGCTAGTAAAACTACGTGCATGCTTTTCTATCGAACGCTGCCAGCACCCGCCCACCGGACTATCATCACTACTCTCGACGGGTCCGAATTAGAATACGTGGACACCTACAAATACCTAGGCATCTGGTTAGACTGTAAACTCAACTTCCAGACTCACATCAACCATCTCCAATCCAAAATTAAATCCAGAATTGGCTTCCTATTTCGCAACAAAGCCTCCTTCACTCATGCTGCCAAACTTGCCCTTGTAAAACTGACTATCCTACCGATCCTTGATTTCGGCGATGTCATTTACAAACTAGCCTCCAACACTCTACTTAACAAATTGGATGTAGTCTATCACAGTGCCATCCGTTTTGTCACCAAAGCTCCATACACTACCCACCACTGCGACCTGTATGCTCTCGTTGGCTGGCCTTCATTATATATTCGTCGCCAAACCCACTGGCTCCAGGTCATCTGTAAGTCTTTATTAGGTAAATCCCCGCCCTATCTCAGCTCACTGGTCACTATAGCAACACCCACCCGTAGCATGCGCTCCAGCAGGTATATCTCACTGGTCACCCCCAAAGCCAACACCTCCTTTGGCCGCCATTCCTTCCAGTTCGCTGCTGCCAATGACTGGAACGAATTGCAAAAATCATTGAAGCTAGAGGTTCCTATCTCCCTCAATAACTTTAAGCATCAGTTGTCAAAGCTGCTTATCGATCACTGCACCTGTATATAGCCCTTCTGTAAATAGCCCACACTACTACCTCATCCCCATATTTATTTTTGTTATTTTCACAAATCTTGCACTCCAGTATATCTATTTGCACATCATAATTTGCACATCCTTCATTCCTGTGTTAATGATGATAATCTGTAATTTATTTCACCACTATGGTCTATTTATTGTCCTACCTCCTAACCTTACTGCATTTTGCACTACATTTTGCACTCTGTATATAGATTTTCTATTGTGTTTTTGACTATGTTTGTTTACTGTGTAACTCTGTGTTGTATTTGTCGCACTGCTTTGCTTTGTCTTGGCCAGGTCGCAGTTGCAAATGAGAACCTCTTCTCAACTGACCTACCTGGTTAAATAAAGGTGAAATAAAATAAATAACAAATTTAAACGTGTGTGTAGCTTACTGTTTTAGTCTTTCTGGGTTACTCAATCAATCAAAACCTGCATACTGTCAGTTTAGCTATTGCACATGTATTTAGTTTCCACCTTTTGCCTTTGACGGATCCTCCGAAGCTGATACACAGGTGTCAAGTATACTATGGTAATAAACTCTATGGAAACTTTAGGAATTTATAGCTGAAGTTGAATGAAATCATAGCTACATACCTATGAATTCTAACAGATGAAACCTCTACCATATTGTCTTATATCAAAGAAAAAAATATATACCCCTTGTATATGAGGTATGAGCAGTGGAGGCTACTGAGGGGAGGACGACTCATAATAATGGCTGGAACGGCGCGAAAGGAATGGAAACCATGTGTTTGATACCATTCCACTGACCACACCACGAGCCCGTCCTCTCCAATTAAGGTGCCACCAACCTCCTGTGGTAGTGAGGTACAGTAAAAAGTATCAAAGAGTGTGGTCAGTAAGAATGTCTGAAAGACTGATTGGGTCACACATTTATTTCCATAGGGTTACTCAAATCTGGCCCTCCAGCCAGTTCCCCACCTTTATTCATGGGATGGCATTTTCTGCTGACGAACCATAATGCTTTTAGATAGGAACTCCTAATGCTGCACCTTGTCATTGCATTGCGTGCACCACTTTTATTGCACTGTTTACTTAAACTCTGGTTAAACAATGCCTCCTTCTCATGGACATAGTTGAAGAAAAGTTACAACATAAATCGTGTTGCAAATTACAACTTTACAATGATAAATGTCACGGTTAGTTTGCTCACAGAGTGTGTGTGTAAGGAAGAGGCAGCGGCGTTGAGATCCATGTGCAGTATTTATTGAATAGCAATAAATCGTAGAACCAACAGGCAGGGGTCAAACACCAGCAAGAGAGATATCCAAGGTTAAACACAGACGTAGTCACGAGGCAGGCAGATTATCAGGGCAGGCAGCAGACAGAGTAGTGAATATCCAGGCAAACAAAGCAGAGTCACAAAGGCAAGAAGCAAAGGGTCGATACAATGAAAACAGTCCAGGGTCAATAACAAGGAAACCAGGGAAAACGCTCAGAAATGTCAGCCAGGGCAGAACAAGACTTGGAGAAAGGCTGTATAAAGCAGTGGAGAAAGGCTGTATAAATAGCCTGGATGATAAGTGGCAGGTGTGCAGATAATCAGTAACAGGCACGGGGTCATGGGAAATGGAGTCTAAATGGGTAATGTCAATATTCTGGAGAGGGCGCCCTCTGGTGACGAGTAGGAGGAACCACAGAGGCTTGATTCGTGACAGTGTGTTATTGTAAGAGCCAGTGACTACTGGTAGCATTTCAGGTAGCCTATATTGCAGACGTGTTGCACAGATTATCCCATCAATTGGTCGGTTTCCTGCCATGTCCAACACTACTTCCACATTTGCAGAGATCTGATACAGATCTGATCAGCCTCAGATCAAAAAACAAAATGTGGAAGTATTGGCTCAGGCTGGGCAAAAATCACATGTCCAGTGTAGCAGGTCTGTTAACAAGTTGATAATTTGCACAATGCATCTGCAATACTGCAGTTTGGAACACCAACTGTTTTAGAGCTGTGACACCCGAGGTGCTTTAAACAAGGCTTCTGTTTGCAAACGCTCGCTTGTTTTCAATAGAGTTTGCTGAATGTTTTTAACACAAACGTTCCATTTCTGTTAGTTCTTGGCAAAACTGAAATGGAAGCAGCAAGAACAGCAGCTGTGCTTGATGCAGCTGGAGCGATTGTGGAAGATTTTTTGGATTTTTCCCGATCCTATTGAAGCACTGCTTACCCTACTAGCAGTCGATATTGGTGGGATTAAATGTGAATTATGTGCAGAAGGTGATAGCGACATTCATTAAAGAGATATTTTTCGCCTCCATTTTCGCCATCACCACTCGCAACATAATAATAATAAATTATATTTACATAGCGCTTTTCTGTGACCCAATGACGCTTTACAGAAAAAGAATGTATAACAAACAACTAACAAGAAGAACATTCAGACAATAGAAAAAAGAACAAAACAAAGACGGGGGGGTCAAACATAACACAGGACAGGTCAGGGGCTAGGGCAGGCTTGTTTGAACAGATGAGGCTTGAGGCGGTGGATGAAGATGGTAAGGGATTCAGAGTCACGGATGAATTGTGGAAGTGCGTTCCAGAGCCTTGGTGCAGCCCTTGAGAAAGCCCTGTCTCCAAAGCTCCGTAGCTTGGACCGGGGGATGATGAGGTGGCCAGCAGTGGCAGAGCAGAGTGACCTGGAGGGTTGGTATGATGGAGGGCTTTGTAGGTGAGCAGAAGAATTTTAACATCACACCTTCCAGGTAATTTGCAATTATGTGCATATTGTATTTCGTATCAGATGTATTATTTATTTTTAAGTTTGATTGAGTTGGGTTATGCGCATGTGTCATTTAGGCTGTTCATTTGGGTTAGTGATCAGTTTGTGTTTTCCTGGTGTTGTTGTGTGACCGTTCTGGTCTAGATTTGTTTCGTTTGGCTGGTTAGAGTTGTGACCCGTTTTAGGTTGCTCAGCCAGTCTAGGCCTGGTTTGATTCAACCTGTTCGGGTAGGCTCTTTCGGGTTGTCCAATCAGACTGGAGTCGAGACTGGGTTCAGGCTCCAGATCTGGTTTGTTCAGCTTGTTCAAGACACAAAAGCAGCCGGTTCTTGTTACTCGGGCGGTCTGGTTCAGTTCGGGCGCTTGGCTCATTGGGGTCATGCGGCTGCTTGTCTGACGCATGTGATCAGTCTGTCTGGTTCATCTGTTGGCCCTGCTGGTCACTCGGTTCAATTAATCTCGGTGGGAGTGGCTGACTATTCACTTGGGCATTTCAGAATAGAAATAGAGAAAATCCTGTGGATACTGCTGAAGAAATGGCATATTAATAAAATAATAAAAATCATAATAAAATATGCTAATTCTTCAGGCCTGAACGGACAGGTCTCTGTGGATACCGCTGGCATTAGTATATCTTAAAAGTGCTGATTCAGGTCTATACGGGTTGAGTTACGTTTGTGATACAAATGTAAAATCCTATATAATAACGTTTCCACTTATGTTGAGGAAGTGTAATAAGTGAAAAGGTTGAATTTGTAGGTCGCTCAGGTAAGCGTATGTTGTAAAACCCTGTATAATAACTTCTTGGCTGTGTTGAGGAAGTGTATCAGATAAAGAAGGCTAGATTTACAGGTCGCTCAGGAAAGCTTGTGTTGTGTTGTGTTGTATTGTTGTTATTGTTTACCTGTATTGTGAAATCTATGTTCTAAAGTTGTGTTATTTGTCTTGTGACTGCAGTATAGACCGGTATTGTAAATGTGTATAATATATGGTATGAAGCAGACAAGAGTGACTCTGAGTTGTGGATTTTGTAGTTAGAAGGGTATTGTTAGAAGTTGTAGTTAAAACTGTACATTTAGAAGCATGATGTAGAGGTCATATTCAGAGTGATACTGTATAGTATAAGTAGAATTGTGCATTTATAGAGATGTATCTGGGAGCTGCATTGAAAGCTACATAGAAGTGTGGTTTGGAGGATTATATGTAGAATTACATGTAAAGAGGAATATTTAGAGTTGTGCATTTAAAGGGCTGTATTTAGAGGCTTGTATCAGAGGAGTGGTGTATTTAGAAGGGTTTGTAGTTTGAGCTGGTACTGTGCAAATTTAGAGGGTTGCACGTAAGGAGGTGTGTTTAAAGGTGTTACTTGGGGAGAGTCTAAAAGATTCCTCGAGGAGGGTATAAAAGATAAAGGCCTGTGGTTGTACTCTGGAGTGACAGGACGGTAAAACTGACGAGTTTGTCCTGATTGTGTGTGGGACGGTAAACCAAACATTTGCTGCGATTAAACGTGGCATCGTTCGTCCCTGATTATTGACTGTTGTATGTATTGCGACGGACTGTAAACGAAAGGATTTGTCCCTGTGTGGGATTTACTGATTGTGTCGATGTATACATTGTTATGAACGTTGATTAATGGCTGGGTGATGGGCTGAAAGTTCTGAATTATCTAGACACCTGTTTGAACCAAGGGTTTTTATTTCTTATTCTGTGAGTGGACTTTTACTAACAACGGACACCAGGCTAGGAGTGTCGCGGTGAACCTTGATTTATATGCTAAAACTCACATCAGGGAAGAGCAACAAAACCTGTCCCAAATGATGGACAATCTAATAACAACGTCTGCAGCCCCGTACATCACAGAGACAACCATTGGTGTGCTGGTATAGATAGATAGATAGATAGATAGATAGATAGATAGATAGATAGATAGATAGATAGATAGATAGATAGATAGATAGATAGATAGATAGATAGATAGATAGATAGATAGATAGATAGATAGATAGATAGATAGATAGATAGGTACTTTATTTATCCCCCGGGGGGGAAATTTCATTGTCAAGCAGCTACAACAAAAACAAAAACACAGGGCAGGTGCAAAATGCCACAACGAAAGTACACAAAAGACAGATACATGGTACATGATACATAGAGCGGCAGTATGAAAAAGTATAGAAATACAAGATATCTGGAGTGCAAAAAAAGCTATAAAAGGACATTGCATAGTATGAGTGGTTGGCTGAATATGTACACTATACATTGGTGGATGTTGGATGGTTAACTATACTATACAGGTCGATGGCAGAGAAATACTTCAGTAGCTAAAAATGCGTATGATATGAGCGAGGGTAATAATAGTTTACTTAATAGACAGACTGGGTAAATGAACAGGTAAGTGAAAATTTTGCATGGTTAAATTAGCTGTACAGTTAGGTATACAGTTATATTTACAGATAAGTGAATACTTGCATGTTTACACAAACTGTACAGGTAAATGACAGGAAGAGATACTTTAATAGCTAAATGTGTGTATGATATCATTTGGGGTAATAATAGTAATTCCCTTAAAATACAGTCCGTATTATGGAATAGCAGGTCATATGAGAAACATGTGCTTACAGCAACAACTATGGCAGCAGAGAGGAAGAGGCCAATGGAGAGGGAATGCTGGAAGAAGACATTTCCAGGGTGGAAGAGGAGGAAGAGTGCCCCCTGCAGGACCACCCCACTATGTTAATCAAGGACCTTCCCAAGACTCAACCAATGAATGGACGTAAGGATGGCCCCAACAGCCTTCACCGGCAAACCAGGCTTGGTTCCCGAAACAGAATAATCAACAATAGGGATGGACAACCCCCTCCTCCAGTGTCACCAGTACATATTTCCAGAAGGTACCAAAAGACCCAATCATCACTCTTAAGGTCAAGTCCAACAATACTCAAAGGCATGACCAGAACCTTTTGATGAACCACTTGAGCTCCCTGATGTTAATCTCTGCATATATAGACACTGACACAGGTTGAAAACATGCAGTTTATGGAATTGTCAGCTTATGGAATTGTCTCACTTGATAGGACAATATTGATAGGAAACTTTTATTTTTATTCTTTGTTTTATTTCACCTTTGTCTAGGCAGGTCAGTTCAGAACAAGTTCTTATTTACTAGTTTACTGAGGTATGTAAACTAGGTTGTGGTTTACATGTTAACATATATTCTGATTCGGCATACACAATTGGTGTTTGCTTACCATGACTAGGGGTTTGGAAAGGTAGTGATTTTACGAATGCATCTGGAACGTATTAGGAAAAATATAAGTTTACAAATTGAGGCCCTGCTGGTTGCTCCCAGCTGGGTTGGCAATTTTGAAGGTTCATGCCCACACAGGCAACCTAGACAACATTAGCTTAGGTAATAAAGCTGCTGCTGAAAGGTTTCACACCCATGTTGTGTATCTGGCTTCTGCTGTGGCCTCGCCTGTTTTTGAGTTGCAACAACAACAGGGGACTGACCACATGTCTCACTCCCTTTGGGGGGCCAGAGGTTGCTCCCGGGGCCCTGATGGCCTCTGGAGACAACAGGTAAACTTGTGCTGCCAGCGCAGCTCATTCCGTAGGTTTGCCGAATGGCTCATGGTTTGTGAGTCATTCGTCAAGAGGGGATATGGTACATAAGGTTTTAGGTTTTTCACGAGATTGGTGCTGCCCAAATTTAGCAGAACCCCCAAATTTAAAAGAACATATGAAACAACATATGTTTTGAATATGAGACTGGTTTTTAATATGTGTCATGTGCATTCAATATAACATTGCCAAGGGGACGCCTCTTAAACCAGGTAATTTCCCCTCACTTAGTGGTCCATTTACACACATTGCAATGGACTTTATTGATATGATTGAGAGAAAGGAGAGAAACGCTATGGTGTAGTGATAAGTGACAGATTCACACAATGGGTATACCCACTGTGATGCCAAAACAGTAGCTAAAAGTCTGGTAAGGGGAATATTCCCTAGATTCGGAATCCCAGAAACCTTGTCTGCAGACAAATGGCACCCATGACACAGGAGATGTCGTAGCCCAAATTGCCCTTATACTGGGAATAGATCCGAAATTTGTCTATCTATCACCCCAAAAAAAGGTCATGGCTAAGGCCTGCCACTCAACAGGTTGAACCTGAGTAGAATGTATACCTCTGGTGCTGATGTGAATGCGAAGCAGCCCCAACAGAGGTACTGGGTATAGCCCTCATGAGATGTTAACAGGCCGTCCCATGAATTTTCCGTATCATAGGCCCATGACTGACAGACTGACCTGACTAGACTGGAAGATGATCTGTTAAATTATATGAAGAAACTAACTTCTACTGTTAGGTTTGTGTATTCTAATTTCTAGGAAAGCCCAGGAGGTCCCAGCCAGAGAGGACAGAGACAAAATCCTTGTCCAGATCGGAGACTGAGTAAAGCTGACGGTCTTCAGGAGGAAGTAGGTCAGAATAGAAGTGTTATACATAGAAGAGATGAAGAAGAGCCAGGAGGAGGTAATGAGGAGGTAGAGGAAAGAATGGGTGTGTTTAGAGAGATAGTACAATCTCCTGTGGAAGATAGGAGGGAAACAGATGCTCAATTGGTAGGAAGGGAGCTAAGGCCCAGAACAGATTTAAAACGACCAAAACGGTAAAAAACCTTTTCTCAGAACATACTCCAGTAAATGTATTAGGAAGGGATGCACTATGTAGAATGGGCATTCAAATGAAGTGTACATCAGAAGGGATAATAATAAGGTTGTAGGGGTGTCAGGTTACAGTTACCTAAGGATAATGCCCTTATCTCTATAGCAGGTTTCAGAGCTTACACTGAAATAGTTGCTGGAGATGGTGTTAGCATAACGGGCCATGTTTTTGGGTGTGGTATTCAGGATTTGATAATGTTATGTATTTATAGTCCATTTGTGTTTCAGAAGAAAATGTGAATGTGGTCAAATTTGGTTTATATTCAAAATTGGGCTGGCTAGGCTGCCTATACGTTTTCAATCCAAAACTATTAACTGGAATTAATAGTGATAATGACAGATGTGAGTAATTGTTTTTATAAAGCCTAAAGTTGCATAGGTGTGCATGATGCAAACATGCATAAAGCAAGCTCAGCCCTGTGAGTTCTATTGTCTATCAGTTGTTGTCTCTGTGTCTAGGTAGATGAAAAACCCCTTCTAATCTAGTCTAAATATAATGCATATGAACAAGTATAAGGTTGCTGCAGTTTGACAGGGGTTTAATCCCCCACGGGGCCAGGAGTTGTTTTCAAGAGTTTAAAACCATGTGACCGGATGAAGAAAAAATGGTCCCATCATAGACCCTATGAAACCTTTTTACAACTGATTAATCACTGTCATGCCTTATAGGGTCCAGTGGGTAAAAATTGCCCCACCGCTCTGGGACCTATGGGGCCACCAGTAGGCTTGCAGTTGTCAGTTATCGTCAGGTATGTGGATGATCAGGGCTTTATTCAGGAACGTTTCTTGGGCTACTTTGATGTGTCAAGTGGGCGAGATGCGCAGTCTGTGTTTGACTTTATGAATTTTGAGATTTCTGAGTTTAACTTCATGGAGAAACTTGTAGTTCAAACCTAAGACGGCACAGCTGTGATATAATGACTTTAGGAGTCACCGCAGGATAACCAAACAGGACCACCTCCATCATGGAATAGAACTACCATTCCTTCTCCCCTGCCCCGTCTTCTCATGTCCATCAAGGATGGCCTTGTACCTGTGTGACACAATTTGGCATCACGAGTAAACATTAATAATAGTTACATGACACTAAGCAGCAGCTGCTGCTCTCTCTCTTTCCGTGTGTGTGTAAGTAATTGATATAATGAGAGAACAAGCTAGCAATAGGAAAGAAAGAGGAGAAAGGAAAGAGAGGAGAAAGACAGAGAGGTTGATGATACATAGCAACACACACCTGTGCTTCAGACTCCTCCACTTCGCATCGCATGTCTCCCAGGTCGCAGTATAACTTTTCTCTCGCAGCATTCAAGCTACAATTTCCCAGGCCTATCTCTTCTTGATCATGGGGCTCTGAAATTTGTCTTTAGAATTTCTCTATGTATCAATCAGCAGCGTTACAGATGAGTAGTGTAAGGGCTGATACATGTTTAGCTAATGAATATGTTAATCTACAACAAGAGTTATTAACTGAATGTATTGTGTGATCATAGATCTTTAGAACTGCTGTAGGTTTGGGTAGGGGGGATCTATGTGGAAGGAATGTGCTAGCTGGGGGTTTCACAATAGAACTGTGTCTTGTTGTAAACACGAGATAAGGAACTGCTTCCGTCAACTGGATTGCGTCACGAGGCTGGGACCAGCCTGCACGCCAACAATAGGCTGAGTAAGTTTAAACCACACTCAGCCTCTACTCCGACAGGCCAGCAAGGAGCGGTAACTATTCTGTCGGAGTATTTAAGGAAGAATACTCCGGACTCTCTCTTCTAGTGATGGGAAGTTCGGCTCTTTTCCGAGAGCCGGCTCTTTTGGCTCAGCTCCCAAAGAAGAGCCGGCTCTTTCGACTCCTGAACGGCTCTTAATTTAGGATTTTTTTGTAGGCCTTTATTTTACCCTAACTTTAAAAAAAAAAAATGGTTTGTGTGTTGAAAACACTTTCATGTGCAGTGTTTTTATGCATTTATTTTGTTACAAAAGCATTCTTTTGTTTTTAATCATTTTAATCAAACATTTTTTTGCACAAATTAACAACAAAAAAACAGCAAATAAACAGAATTGAACTAGAACAGAACTAGAACCAAACTCAAGCAAACAGTATTAATGTCCTCAGTGAAGATTGGCATTCAAAAAAATCAGATGCCTCAGCTTTGATGGACTGATCCTATTTCTTCTTTCTGAGATTATCTGCCCTGTTTTTGAGAAGATTCTCTCTGAAGGAACCGATGTTGCCACAATACACAGTCTCCCTTCCATCACCTTCGCCAGGCGTGGAAAGACTGAGGCCTTGGCCTGCCACCAGCTCAGTGGGTCTTCTGCTCGTTGGATGATGGGCTCCTCAAGATAAGACCTCACCTCCAGTATAGCATCAGCTGTAGGATTTCTTCTTGTAGCATCTCCTGTAGCTCTTTCATCAAAAAGCCTCCAAACAACAGAGGTTTGTGGTTCCTCATACACTTGGCCTTCTAATGGCGGAGCTGGCTGGCTGCTAGGGGTGCATCTTGCTGCTGCACTAATTCTCTGAAGTGCCTCATCAACAGCTCTGTTGTCATTGAATGCAAGTTTTTTAAACCTAGGATCCAATAATGTGGTTTCTGAGTGGACAGTGTTGTACTCCATACGCAGAAATTTCCGGTCCATGGCTGAACAAAGAGCTGCAACCAATTCTTTCCCTTTCTGCATGGTTACAGTCTGTTGGGCTGTCACACGCTGCAAACCTTTGCATAGCAGGAGCATTTTTGAGGCAGAAACATAGCTGAGGGAGAGAAACAGCAACTTTTAAAATGAAGCTTTTTTTTAAAGTATGTGGCATATTATATGTGGCACATTATACTGTATTGTTTCTGCAATGTATAATAGACTGAATGGTAGTAGTGAAAAAAAATGGTCCAAGGTACCTGTCTGCACTTATTTCCACAGTCACCTCCTCAAATGGTTGCAGGACGGTGCAGACCTCTTTCACCAGCTCCCATTCCTCTTGACATAGAGCATCAACTGGTGCGTTGATGAGGGCCAGGGTGGAGATGATGGCATCTTTTGTTTCAAGAATTCGTTTCAACATATAAAATGTTGAGTTCCACCTGGTGGCACACTCTTGTTTGGGCCTCAGTTCAGGCATCCCCATCTGGCACTGTGTGGACTTTAGCCTCTGTGTTGCAACTGTGCTTTTGTGGAAAAACTCCACAACAGCCTTCACCTTATCCACGGTTGGTTTGACCACCTTTAGGGCATCTCTAATCATGAGGTTTAGTGTATGTGCCAGACATGGGTGATGGGTCCACTTAAGAATTTTTATGGCTTTGGTGATGTTTGCTGCATTGTCACTCACACAGCACACTACTTTGTCCTCTACTTGCCACTCTTTTGCCACTCTTACTAGCTCATCTGCTAGGTTTTCTGCAGTGTGTCTCTCTGTGAACTCAAAGCAGTCCAAAAGGCAAGATGTCATCTTGTAATTTTCAATGAAATGGCAAGTGACAGCCATGAAAGAGCAGGTTGTTCTGGAGGTCCAGCAGTCAGTTGTCAGGCAAACTGATGGAGCTTGTTTCACCCTTACTTGCCATAATGCCCGTTCTGTGTCATATAGTTTAGGTATTGTTGTTTGGGACAATGTTTTTCTACTGGGAAGAGTGTATGTGGGATTTAAAGTTTTGACAAAACTTTTAAAACCTCTGTCCTCCACAATTGAAAAGGGTTGGAAATCAGTAGCTATCATTTTAGCTAGCTCTACATCAATGCTGTGCTGTTTGGATGGGGTCATCACTTTGGGTATAAACTGGCTTATTTTGCTTTGAGCTGCAGTAGGAGAGGTTATACCTGCATGTGTGGGGAAGCCAGTAGATGCTGCTGCAGTTGCTGTTTTTTGGGGATGAGACACACCAGGATCTGTAGATGGGGTGCTAGCTTGCCCTCTCTACTCTAACTGCACTGTAGGATGGACAGTTCTCATATGTCTATGCAGGTTTGTGGTGGAACCTGCTCTTAAAGTAATTTTCATCTTGCAGTGAACGCACTCTGCTTTGTTGTTTCCATTGTCTTTAAACTGGAGCCAGATGCTGCTTCTCTTTCGGGTGTCACTCATAGTTACGACTCACACACTCTCCTCACCGCTATCTGACAGACAGTGTCGTTATTAACGTTGTTACGACTCATTAACTTGCAGTGGAGTGCCGCTTCACTTCACCCCCCTCTCTGTTTTTACATAATGGTATGATCCCATATCCTCACATCTGATTGGCCGCGATGCGATTGCTGACCAATCAAAACAAAGTTCTGCCTGTAAGCACGCAGCGAAAGGAAAAAAACTGGGAGCCGGCTCTCACTCGATGCGAGCCGGCTCTTCTGATTCACTACAAAGCATCCATCTTTTGCGCATGACACATCACCACTCTTCTCTAGGCGCTCTTCTATAGCGCTGACTCTTGCGCTCTCTTTTTCTTTCTCTCTCTCTCGCTCTCTCGCTTCTCATGCGCTGCTTGCTGTTTGCCCTGCGAGGTGTCACAGTGAGCCTGTATATACGAACTTCATGTTTACCATTTAAGGGTTTGCTAGAATAAAATACATAGATGATTTAAACGGCGTAGTAATCCTTTTGTTCCAATACCAGATTTGAATTGACGCAACCTTAACAGTAGGTCCAGTAAAATCCTAAAATACAACAAGATAACAGTTTGCCTAGCTAGGTTAGCTAATGTTAGCCAGCTAAGCTAGCTAGCTAGTAAGATGAGGCTGCTTAGGTTTCTAGTTGGCTAACGGTGCTAGCTAGTTTCTCTGCTAAATAATAATATAATAAACACATTAAATGCATCATAATTAACAACATTCAACATTTGCTAGAGTTTAATTACAAGTTAATTGACAAATAGTGCCTACTCACTTGTAGCGCATCCACTGTTCTTCTTCTTCAAAATGTTTGTTCGCCACATAGAACCTTTTCAAACAGCTAACTAACGTTGTATATTTTAGCTAGCGTTCGTGAACGTTTTCCCTTGTCGAATGCACCTTTTATATAGTGCTCTCAAAGAAATGTATGACATTAAATCAAAATATTTGTCACATTCACTGAATACAATTGATGTAGACCTTACCATGAAATGCTTACTTACGAGCCCTTAACCAACAATGCAGAGTTTTTAAAAAGTAAGTAAGAAAAATGTGCTAAAGAAACTAAAGGAAAAATCGTAAAACAATAAAATAACAATATTGTGTTGTTGTATTTTAACCCCTTTTTCAATCTTGGCTCATCGCTGCAACTCCCCAATGGGCTCAGGAGAGGCGAGGGTGGAGTCATGCATCCTCCGAAAAATGACCCGCCTAACTGCGCTCCTTAACACCCGGAAGCCAGCCGAACCAATGTATCGGAGGAAACGCTGTTCAACTGGCATCCGGGGTCAGCCAATAGGTACCTGGCCCGCCACAAGAGTGCGATAAGCCAAGTAAAGCCCCACCGGCCAAACCCACCCCTAACCCGGACGGTGCGCCGTCCTATGGGACTCCCGACCACAGCCGGTTGTGGCACAGCCCAGGATATGAACCCGGGTCCGTAGTAACGCCTCTAGACCGCTGCACCACTCGGGAGGCCCCAGGTTGCTACAGTCTTGGACAGGAAATTGTCCAAAACTGGAAATACACTGTTTCGTATTTGCTGACATGTGAACCACTGACACCGCCCCCGGATACAGGGGTATAAGCAGCCCAAGAGTTAACACACTCAGTGACTTTATTTACACACACTGACGAAGATTAACATTGTGATGGTTCTGAAAAGGTACAGAGATAAATACACTGGCCTGAATAGATATAAGCTGAGTTCCATGGGCACAACTTTGGTTTTAGAAGTGTGTGGGGGGCGGGGGGACATAACTTGCCGGGGGGTCTGGGGGTCCTCTCATTTTTGTGGGCATCTAAAGCTAATTTCCTCCATTTCTACACAATCTAAAATGACCCATGGCCCTTCTAACGTCTCTATTTAGAATGACAAAAAGTAAGCATAAATGCCCAAAGTCATCAAGCTAGGAAAGAGATCATTATTAAATGTGATTGATACGACTGAACTATATTTTTGTTCAGTGTAATTCATATTACAAGGTTACAAGGTGAACTTTATTGTCCCACAAGGGGAAATTCATGTGGCCATTCATTACGCGCCCTTGTCACAACATATTCTCTAAAAACATAAACACAACACATAAACACAACAGTCAAACCAATAAACAAGAAAAAAAAAATGACAATAAAAAGAAATGACAATACTGCAGAAATGACTATGATAGCTTGCGATGTGCTTGATCATTATACAATCTGATCGCTGTAGGTACAAATTATTTATTGTACCTTTCTGTTCTAATTCTCTGTTGTAAAATTCTACCAGTTGACCTATTACTTCTCATAAATTTATGATGTAGAGGGTGAGTAGGGTCATTGAGGATTTGGTCAGTCTTTTTTAAAATAAGCTCATTGTACAGCTGAGCTGCCGACACCTGGTCAATTCCCATGATCCTGCTGGCCATCTTGATCATGCGCTGCAGTTTCTTTTGGTCCTTAAACATGCATGTTGCCAAACACACAGATAAGGCCAAAGGACAGAACACTCTGGAGGAGACTTTTATAAAACATTACAAGAATGTGTCTTTCTAATCTGAAGGAAGTACATCCGCTGGTGCATTTTCTTAGTTTTATTCAGTGCACATTCATTAAAAGTTAATTTAGAATCAATTTCAACTCCCAAGTATTTATACGTTGAGACCCTCTCCACTAATTCACCATTGATCTTAGAGTGGGGAACTATTATTCTGTTTTTGCTAAAGTTTAAAGTAGCTTGGGCTCTTTTGTTTTCTTCACATTGATTTCAAGAAAATTCTCAGAACACCACTGAGTGAAACCCTGCAATTCCCTCTGAAATCCACTCACAGAAGAAATGTCTGATTAAAAAAAACCAACCAATGCTGTGTCGTCAGCATATTTAAAATAAGTGTGGGCTGAAGAGAAAGCTTGACAGTTATTGGTGTAAAATGTGTATAGGATAGGCGACAGAACGCACCCTTGTGGTGCCCCTGTATTTATAATTTTTAAGGAAGATATACATTAATTAAATCTGACTTGCTGACTACGATCCGTCAAGAAGTCATAGATCCATAAAATCAATTGGGGATTTACTCCTAAATGCACAAATTTTCTCACCAGCAGGTGGGGTTGGATTGTATTAAAAGCACTACTGAAGTCAATGAACACAATCTTGACCAGGCTCTGAGCATGCTCAAGGTGCTCATGAGTGCTGTTAATCAAAGATAGCAGTGCATCCTCAACACCTCTCTCTGCACGATAGGCAAATTGATTCGGGTCTAAAAGAGGTGAAACCTCATGAAGAAGTTGTTTTAAAATTATTTTTTCAAAACATTTCATAACAGCAGAGGTAAGGGCAACAGGGCGCAGATCATTGAGTTCCTTAGGTCTATTGTTTTTAGGCACAGGCACTATTAGGGATTGTTTCCATAGACTGGGAATGACACCTGTATCTAGTGACAGCTGGAACAACCTATGGAAGGGCTGTGCCAACTGATCAGCACACACCTTTAGTGTCCTGCAGCTGATACCATCAGGTCCACAAGCTTTACGGGGGTTTACACGTCTAAAATAAGATTTGACCTCATCCATAGGGATGTCAATATCCGTACCCTTCATGTCTCTTACTGTAGTAATGGCCTCATTCTGTTCAACTTTAAAATCATGTGTCAAATCTACAATAAAAATTATTTAATTGATTTGCCATATTAGAATTGTTCTCTGCTACCATCGGGTGCTTATTGGGCTTGTATTCTGTGATAGATTGGACTCCCTGCCAAGCTCTCCTAGCATCATCTTTAAAGACATTTTCTAACTTATGTTTATATGCTACTTTACAGTCATTGATCTTGCTTTTAATCTTTTTCTGCACTGTCTTTTTCTCTTCTCTACTTCCTCCTGATTTAAACACACACTTTTTCTCATTAAGGAGTTGCTTTAACTCTGGGGTAACCCAGGGCTTGTTATTAGGGAACATCTTAATAGAATTGTACATACCCCGAGATAGCAAACGCTGTGTCATTGACTTTGTCAGTCCTGTCGGTCACTACATTCCAGTCTGTGCACTCCAGGTAATCCTGAAGTGCCTCAGTTGCAGCAGCAGTCCAGCATTTAACCTCCACCTTTTTTGTTTTCTCACGCCGTTGGCGGGACACATATGTAGGCATCAATTTAATCATATTATGGTCCGAGTTCCCTAGACCGGACAGGGCCTTAGAATAAAACTTGTCCTGAATGTTTCCATAACAATGGTCGAGGCAAGCTTTATTGCGCGTAGAACAGGTGACATATTGTTGGTACGTAGGTAAATGTTCCTTTAAACTGCATGAATTAAAATCACTCAACACAAAATTAGCTGCGTCTGGGGCCTCTTCCTCCGCTTTAGTTACAAGTTCATGAATCGTAGTGGCAGCGGCCAATGTGCCGGCGGAGTGCGCAATATACACAACAAACAGTCTGATTTGGTGTATTTCCCTAGGCAAGTGGTAAGGCCTTAGGGAAAGCGCTAATAGTTCAATGTCCTTCGTACAAATCTGATGCTTCATCGTAATATGACCAGGGTTACAGTATGTATTGTTAATAAACACGCACACACCTCCACCTTTCCTTTTCCCGGAGTTCTGGTTACGGTCCATCCTAACCAGCGTGTAGCCCTCTAGGTCGACCGACGAGTCAGGGTCCGCCTCAGTGAGACAGCTTTCTGTCAGGCAGATAAGGCAGGATTGCCGGTATTCGGTGAGATACTGAGTGCAGGCCGCAACTCATCTGCCTTATTCCTTAGGCTTTGGACATTGCCGAACATAACAGATGGAAGTGATTGTCTGTAGGGCTGTCTTTTCACTCGTTCCTCCTTTCCTGCCAGTTTCCTTGCTTTGGCGTTGTTACCCCTGACACATTCCGGTGGTAACAGCATGTGTCATAGGATGAAATCGTGTTGCAGGGGATTTAAAATTTAGCAGAAAGTCTTGTGTGTAGGTGATTCGGGCTTCCTGGCCACTATACATGTAGTGATTGTAGCCCGCGGCATAAGTGATCAAAATCACCAGCAAAATAACTGGGTTCGGCTTCATTCTGAGCCCTAAACGTTCATCTGTCTAAAAAAACGTACTTTAGTCGTTTTTGATGGATTGTAAAACAATTACTAAAACAAACAAACACAGCTGACAGTCGCCGCTCGCACATGCGCCACAACCTATCATAGGCCTAATAGTACTGTAGAGCTCTTTTTACTTGCACACAATATTGCTGGGTCACCCCGTCATGCCCCTAGGAGTCCACGGGGTATATCAGCTTTAATATTGCAGATAGATTGCAGCTTCCATCAATGTAGTTGTCTGCATCATTTCCAATTCCCCATATATTTTTGGGCAAATATATAAACCCCCGTTCAAAAATGTGGAATATTACTCATTCAAGGGTTTTTCTTTATTTGCACTATTTTTTACATTGTAGAATAAAAGTGAAGACATCAAAACTATGACATAAAACATATGGAATCATGTAGTAACCAAAAAAGCATTAAACAAATCAAAATACATATTATATATGAGATTCTTCAACGTAGCCACCCTTTGCCTTGATGACAGCTTTGCACACTCATGGTATTCTCTCAACCAGCTTCATGAGGACAACCACAGGAATGGAAGACCCAGAAATACCTCTGCTGCAGAGGATAAGTTCATTAGAGTTACCAGCCTCAGATTGCAGCCCAAATAAATGCTTCACAGAGTTCAAGTAGTAGACACATCTCAACATCAACTGTTCAGATGAGACTGTGTGAATCAGGGCTTCATGGTCGAATTGCTGCAAAGAAACCACTACTAAAGGACACCATTAAGAAGAAGAGCTTGCTTGGGCCAAGAAACACGAGCAATGGACATTAGACCGGTGAAAATGTGTCCTTTGGTCTGGAATCCGAATTTGAGATTTTTGGTTCCAACCTCAACCAAATTTAGAGGGTTTGGGATGAGTCGGACTGCAGTGAAGGAAAAGCAGCCAACAAGTGATCAGCATACAGTGGGGAGAACAAGTATTTGATACACTGCCGGTTTTGCAGGTTTTCCCACTTACAAAGCATGTAGAAGTCTGTAATTTTTATCATAGGTACTCTTCAACTGTGAGTGACGGAATCTAAAACAAAAATCCAGAAAATCACATTGTATGATTTTTAAGTAATTAATTTGCATTTTATTGCATGACATAAGTATTTGATACATCAGAAAAGCAGAACTTAATATTTGGTACAGAAACCTTTGTTTGCAATTACAGAGATCATATGTTTCCTGTAGTTCTTGACCAGGTTTGCACACACTGCAGCAGGGATTTTGGCCCACTCCTCCATACAGACCTTCTCCAGATCCTTCAGGTTTCGGGGCTGTTGCTGGGCAATAGCGACTTTCAGCTCCCTCCAAAGATTTTCTATTGGGTTCAGGTCTGGAGACTGTAAGGGCTGATACATGTTTAGCTAATGAATATGTTAATCTACAACAAGAGTTATTAACTCAATGTATTGTGTGATCATAGATCTTTAGAACTGCTGTAGGTTTGGGTAAGGGGGAGCTATGTGGAAGGAATGTGCTAGCTGGGGGTTTTACGATAGAACTGTGTCTTGTAATATGAAGCTTGGACATCTACTGAGAAGACCACTACTTCCGTCAACTGGATTGCGTCACGAGGCTGGGACCAGCCTGCACGCCAACGATAGGCTGAGTAAGTTTAAACCACACTCAGCCTCTACTCCGACAGGTCAGCAAGGAGCGGAAACGATTCTGTCGGAGTATTTAAGGAAGAACAAAGGATATGGGCGCTTCTCTTCTCTAGGCTATGCGCTTCTATAGCGCTGCTCGCTGATTCTCTCTCGCGCTCTCTTGCGCTCTCTCTCTCTCTCTCTCTTTCGCTCTTCTCATGCGCTGTTTGCCCTGCGTGGTGTCACAGTGAGCCTGTATATACGAACTTCATATTTACCATTTAAGGGTTTGCTAGAATAAAATACATAGATGATTTAAATGGCGTAGTAATCCTTTTGTTCCAATACCAGATTTGAATTGACGCAACCCAACAATTGGTGACCCCGACGTGATCTGGTAGCGGGACTTTGCGGGAGATTGACCAGCCGATTGGACATCACTATCGTTGAACGGTGTTTCATAAAGAGTCCGGGTCAACTAAAAAAGGTAAGCAGACACCTATTGTGAATAACTAAAGTTCTGCACATTGGCTTTATCCAAATTAATTTTGTGAAACACCTGTTTGATGTAAGTGAACTGAATTATGAATTATTATGAATAGATAAGTAATATGATACCATGCAAGCCGGTGATTTGGTAAATGTGAACGACAAGCTATGAATAGATAATATATTAGGCAAACCTGTGATTTGGTGAATGTGAATGTCATGCTATGAATAGATAAGTAATACCATGAAAACCTGTGATTTGGTAAATGTGATTGTGAAGCCCTGATATATTACAGTATTGTTTTATCGGCAAGGTCCGTAACTACGAGTGTACGGCTAGGTTCGAGGAGTATAGGGAATAATTGGTTTAGTAATTAGATTCGGCAAGGTCCGTAACTACGAGGGTACGGCTAGGTTCGAGGAGTATAGTGAAAAATTGGTTTAGTAATTAGATTCGGCAAGGTCTGTAACTACAAGGGTACGGCTAGGTTCGGCATATTTTAGATAAATATTAGCGACCGGCAAGGTTCGTAACTAGGGGGTACGGCTAGGTTCGGCGGAATATTTTTAGATATCAGGGCGGAGTTTAAAGTAAAGTTGAAGGGAGTGTTTAGTAACATAAGGGTTATCATTACAAAGTACAGAATAGAAGTATTTAAAACTGTCCCATAAATCTATAAAATGAAGAGGATAATTAACTGGTTGAAATCTAGTAATAAAATGGCATTAAAAGAATCAGACAGGATATTGGAGACGTTGAAATCCACATTGGAAATCCAAGGGGGAAAGGATGGAAAAGAATGGAAACGAAGAGGAGAAAAAGTGTATAGGGAGTGGCTAGAAGATGGCTGGATCCAATCTTCTGATGGCATTCCTATTGAAGGCGAACCAGGTAGAATATTGGAAACATTGAAACGCAGAATCAAAAAAGTAGAGGAGAAATGGAGGAAAGAAGGTGAACCAAATAAAGGCAAACTCAAGGGAGTAATGGAAGAAGCCAGACTGGAGGAGAAAATAGTACTGGCCATGTTGGTGAAACTAAAGAACATATGGGAAGAAGGACAGAACACAGACAAGAAAAAAGAAGAGGTCATAAAACTTCAACTATACCCAGTCCTGCCATCGGCACCTCCCCCGTATGGGACACCAAAAGTGATGGCTCCAGTGTTGGACATTGTGGGAGAGGTCAAATATCACAAGCGACCAGATGATGAAGAGGGGGAACAATGGGTAAGAGTGAATGATATGGGAAAATGGAGACAGGAGGTGGCAGTATTATTAGAGGCAGCAAAAGCCATACAAAAGGTGGTGTCCAACTTGACCAGAATATCAACGGATGCGACCAGTATGAGTTTAACGGGTGGCAGTGAAAGTGGAGAACTGGTGCAGCAGGAATGGACTCAGATGGACCAAGAGGAAGGAGAAAGGGAGAGAATGGTGATAGAAAAGAATAGAAGAAAGCTGAAAGAAATGGAAGAGGAAGTGAGAAGAGGGGCAGAGCAGCTACAGGAAATGGAGAAAACAAGAAGGGACCTGAGTGAGGAGAGAAAGAAGGGAAGTAGAGTTAGTACACCACCAAGGAGGTACAGAACACCCACACCTCCGAGGGGACACTTTATTGACCTGGGAGAACAGGAGGAACCAGTGGAGCAAGAGAGAAGTGATCTCAAAGTACTTTGTGGAAAATTTGAAGGAAATGTGTGGGACCCATGTGATGCCCCTGCCCACCACACTAGAGCCAGAACCCGGGAGCAAGAAACCAGGGGCCAATACCCAATGAGAGACACACCAGGGGGTGGTGCCATTTACAAGCCATGGGCCCACAGAGACATACAAACCCTGGTGGACGTTCTCCCTACTCCAGAAGAGTCTGGAGATAGGTGGGTCAAAGCTTTTGAAAGCCTAACTGCTGCAGATGAACTTACATTAGGAGACATGGCAGCGGTTATGAACAGATGCATGGGCGATCAAGAATGTCGGGAGATCATGACACAGGGGGGAGTAAGAGGAATGGTGGCATCAGCAACTCGATTTGATCAGCATCGCGGACAAATATGGGATGCCGTAAGATGCAAATATCCGACCCAACCAAGACCTCAGTTGATGAAAACGCTGACACTGGACGGAGAGGAGAGTGTGCCAGTGTATATGAAAAAGGCAAAAAAACTGTGGAGACAGGCCTGGAATGAAGAACCAGGAAAGGAAACCACCAAATACCTATTCCTGGCTAGCTGTTTGGAGGGACTCCCAGAACAGGTGAGGCTGGAATGCGAGAAAATGGTGGGCATCACTGCAAAGAGTGTGTTGGAGTTCACTGATATAGTCCAACACCATGTGGAAAGATGGAGGGAAGGTAAGCGAAAAGAAGAGGATGAAATTAAACAGCTACAGAAGAAGGTCTTAGAAAAGCAACTGATGGAGGATAAGCCCAGCAAGCAAATGGTGGTGACCAGTACACCTACGAGTGGGGCTACGACACCCACTCCCGATGTGGCAGCGTTAACTACAGCAGTTCAGGCTATGGCAGGATTGATGGCCCTGGAAAGAGCACCATATCAGCCCCCGTCACCACCCGCACCCCTGGTGTATGCTGAACCTTTATATCAACAGTCAGCCTACATGCCGCTATCAACCCAGCTACATGATCTCGGATATGGGAATCAAGGATGTTTCAACTGTGGAAGATCCGGACACATGGCTAGAAACTGCGCTCTGCCAAGACAACCATTCCAGGCTAGAGGAAGAGGGTACATGGGCCAAACCAGAGGAAGAGGACAGTGGGCACCTCGGGACAGTGGTAACTGGCAGGGAGGACGAGATGGACAGAAGCAAGGGCCCCTACAACAGCCATTCCAGCAACAGAGCCAATATCAGCCCGTGCCAAACCCAGCCCTGATCCCCAATATGGCCTGGGCTGGAGAAGGTGGCAACCAATGAAGCTGCCCGGAAACCCCAAATAGCACCACCACCAATATCTACACTTTTCCACCAGGGAGCATGGTATGCTGATTGACACAGGATGCACCCGGTCTTCTGTGCAGACAGCATATCAACTCACAACGAAAAATTATGAGAAAGCCATACACGGTACCACTGGAAGTGGTATGGGATGACCTTAAAGTAACACATCAGTTCCTACACAACCCAGAATGCTCCGTTGGACTGATGGGCAGGGACTTGCTATCAAAAATGGGGTGTAGTATATACTGTAATCAGGCTGGGATGCACATCTCAACCACCCCTATACACCAACATATGCCGATTTATAATAGACAAACTATCCGACCCTCCACGTAATCTCACTGCAGTCCTAAAGTGGACTACTGAAGCAGAAACGGCATTCATTCAGCTCAAACAAACCTTAGCACAAGCAGAAGCACTGTCTCTACCTGACTACACGACACCATTCCATCTTGATGTTTCAGAACAAGACGGGTTTGACTGGCTAGGCCACTCCAGGACCTTGTTTCGGGTCGTTGTCATGCTGGAAGACCCAGCCACGACCCATCTTCAATGCTCTTACTGAGGGAAGGAGGTTGTTGGCCAAGATCTCGCGATACATGGCCCCATCCATCCTCCCCTCAATACGGTGCAGTCGTCCTGTCCCCTTTGCAGAAAAGCATCCCCAAAGAATGATGTTTCCACCTCCATGCTTCACGGTTGGGATGGTGTCCTTGGGGTTGTACTCATCCTTCTTCTTCCTCCAAACACGACGAGTGGAGTTTAGACCAAAAAGCTCTATTTTTGTCTCATCAGACCACATGACCTTCTCCCATTCCTCTTCTGGATCATCCAGATGGTCATTGGCAAACTTCAAACGGGCCTGGACATGCGCTGGCTTGAGCAGGGGGACCTTGCGTGCGCTGCAGGATTTTAATCCTTGACGGCGTAGTGTGTTACTAATGGTTTTCTTTGAGACTGTGGTCCCAGCTCTCTTCAGGTCATTGACCAGGTCCTGCCGTGTAGTTCTGGGCTGATCCCTCACCTTCCTCATGATCATTGATGCCCCACGAGGTGAGATCTTGCATGGTGCCCCAGACCGAGGGTCTTGAACTTCTTCCATTTTCTAATAATTGTGCCAACAGTTGTTGCCTTCTCACCAAGCTGCTTGCCTATTGTCCTGTAGCCCATCCCAGCCTTGTGCAGGTCTACAATTTTATCCCTGATGTCCTTACACAGCTCTCTGGTCTTGGCCATTGTGGAGAGGTTGGAGTCTGTTTGATTGAGTGTGTGGACAGGTGTCTTTTATACAGGTAACAGTTCAAACAGGTGCAGTTAATACAGGTAATGAGTGGAGAACAGGAGGGCTTCTTAAAGAAAAACTAACAGGTCTGTGAGAGCCGGAATTCTTACTGGTTGGTAGGTGATCAAATACTTATGTCATGCAATAAAATGCAAATTAATTATTTAAAAATCATACAATGTGATTTTCTGGATTTTTGTTTTAGATTCCGTCTCTCACAGTTGAAGTGTACCTATGATAAAAAATTACAGACCTCTACATGCTTTGTAAGTAGGAAAACCTGCAAAATCGGCAGTGTATCAAATACTTGTTCTCCCCACTGTATGTGTGAACTCCTTCAAGACTGATGGAAAAGCATCCAGGTGAAGCTGGTTGAGAGAATGCCAAGAGTGTGCAAAGCTGTCATCAAGGCAAAGGGTGGCTATTTGAAGAATCTCAAACATATGTTGATTTGTTTAACACTTTTTTGCTTACTACATGATTCCATATTTGTTATGTCATAGTTGTGATATCTTCACAACTATAGTGTAAATAAAGAAAAACCCTTGAATGAGTAATATTCCAAACTTTTGGCCCCCAGTGTACATATACAATTAAAAAATCTATATATTTGTTCCTTTATTACTCTCTAACCTTACCACCCCACCCCTAATTGGAGTAAACTAGTGAACAACAACACTTAGGCTTCAACATACATACCAGCTTATACATACTATATACACAGGCACTGTTTATTTTACAATAATTATATTTTGTTTGTTTTTATTCCTGTCCTTCCTCTACCCTCACATTTTACGGACACAGTATGTTTTACATGAATTATCTTGTTGTTATTAGTCCCAACCTTCAGCTCCATTCAACCCCTCCCATGCATCTCTTAACATTCTCTTAACATTTTTGCTAAAAGTATTATTATATTATTGATCGATTGACTATGACTTTTCAGATCACCCAGAAGTGCGATCTGCAGAGTTAATTCTTCAGCCATTCCTGGACCTGTGACCAAAAACAGGCTACAAATGGACAGTACCAAAACAAATAATCTAATGATTCTGTCTCTTCGCAGCAAAATCTGCAGAGCTGGGAAGGTTGTATCCATCATATATATTACATTCTATTGGTTGCAAGAATTTTGCATAATAATTGAAATAGAAAAATTCTAAAAAATACAAATGTTTTGAATCTGGCGCCTTGCGTTTTGCGTTTCAGTTCATAAACCATATACCATGGAATCTGTTACACCCTGATCGGTTTCATCTGTCTTTGTGCTTGTCTCCACCCCCCTCCAGGTGTCGCCCATCTTCCCCATTATCCCCTGTGCATTTATACCTGTGTTGTCTGTTTGTCTGTTGTCAGTTCGTCTTGTCTTGTCAGGTCTTACCAGCGTGCTTTCCCGTCTTCCTGTTTTCTCAAGTATCTGTTTCCTAGTTTCCCCGGTTCTGACCATTCTACCTGCCCTGACCCCGAGCCTGCCTGCCGTTCTGTACCTGCTTGACTCTGACCCGATTACGAACCCCTGCCTGCCCTGACCTCGAGCTTGCCTGCCGTTCTGTACCTTACTGACTCTGCCCTGGATTACGGATCTCTGCCTGCCCTTGACCTGTCTTTTGCCTGCCCCCTGTTTGATCAAGAAACATCGGTGATTCTAGCTGTCTGCATCTGGGTCTTATCCTGAGTTCTGATACTACGAACTGGCCATGACTGACCCAGCAGACTCAGACCAGCAAGGAGCCACCATTGGAAGACACGAGGAGTTACTGCAGTGCCTCATGGAGGGACTCAACACCCTGGTGGAACGTCATGACCAGGCGTTCGATACATTGCTGGAGCAATTCCATGGATTCCCTACAAGGCAGCAAGCCACACTAGTAATTCCCGCTGATGTCCGGGAGGGCACTTGCCTGGGCAACGGCGGTGTGGGAGCAACAGTCTGCCGTCTGCCTCAGTCTAGAGGAGTTTGTGGAGGAAGTTCGGAAGGTGTTAGAGTGTCTGTTGTCCGGGAGAGAGGCTCCCGTAGTGTGGCAGACTCCGCGTGGATGAAGCATTGTTCGACATGTTCCTTCACTGATTATCGGAGGTGGTCAAAGCTGAACTCGCAGCCCGGGAGCTGCCCATGGACCTCGACTCCCTCATAGCCTTGATCATCCGGATCGATGGCCGGCTACGACAACGTAGGAGGGCGAGAGAATCTGTTCCCTGTCGCCTTCGCTCGCCCTCGATTCCCACCTCGCCTCCAAGGAATCCCGGGAAACCCCCGAAGGCATTTCTGAGAGAATCCGATGTCACCCGAGTGCTCATGGGAATCGCCGAGGGCTGACACGCCTCCTCCAGAGCCCAAGCTACTGGTAAGGGCTTTTTTGTCTCCAGATGAACGTTTACGCAGACTGAACACCAGGAGCTGTCTGTATTGCGGGATTACAGGACATTATATTTCCACCTGTCCATTAAAAAGCCCAGGCTCATCAGTAGGTATGAGTACTCTGGTGAGCTGTATGGGTTTTCTAATCTCCCATAACTCGCACCCCTCTCCATGCCACCCTCTTATGGCTTTATCGATGCTACCTTGGTGTCGGAGCTTGGTATCCCCACTCAGCCCCTCTCCATTCCCATGGACGTCAGAGTGCTGGATGGGCGCTCACCCGCAACACTCCAGGTCATCTAGAAGTCTTTATTAGGTAAATCCCCGCCCTATCTCAGCTCACTGGTCACCATAGCAACACCCACCCTAGCATGCGCTCCAGCAGGTATATCTCACTGGTCACCCCCAAAGCCAACACCTCCTTTGGCCGCCATTCCTTCCAGTTCTCTGCTGCCAATGACTGGAACGAATTGCAAAAATCGTCTCCTGGAGAACCAACTTTTCGTTAAAGCGGAGAAGTGTGAGTTCCATCGTTCCACCATCTCCTTCCTAGGATACGTAATCGCTGCAGGACATATACAGATGGATCTAGAAGAAGTGAGAGTGGCCTCAACCCACATCAAGAGTGCAGCTGCAACGTTTCCTGGGGTTTGCTAACTTCTACCGCCGCTTCATCTGGGGTTACAGCATCCTGGCTTCCCCCCTCTCAGCACTCACTTTTCCCAAGGTTCCCTTCACATGGTCTCCAGCAGCTGACCAGGCATTCTCAGACCTTAAGCGTTGATTCACTACAGCCTCAATCGACGCCTCGGATGTCAGAGTGGAGGCCGTCCTGGCTCAGCGTTCTTCCCAGGACCAAAAGCTGCACCCCTGAGCTTTCCTCTCCCACCGTCTTACCCCTGCTGAGAAGAACTACAATGTGGGAATTCAAGAATGCCGTCAAGATGTGTGGACTGACCAAAAGAACCTGGAATATCTCCGCACTGCCAAGCGCCTTAACTCTAGGCAGGCTCGTTGGGCCCCGTTATTCACCCGGTTCAATTTCATTCTCTCCTACCGCCCGGGGTCCAAGAACGTGAAGCCGGACGTACTCTCACCGTTGTATTTCCCCGCTGCTACTTCGTCTGACCCTTAGACCATCCTCCCTACCTCCTGTCTGGCGGCTGCAGTCGTCTGGGGTATAGAGAGCCTGGTCCGTAAGGAGGGTATCCGGCTAACCAGATGGTTCTCGCCCTTCGAGTGTTCCTTGGGATATCAGCCCCAGCTCTTCCCCGAGCAGGAGGAAGAAGTCAGCATACCCTCTGCCCAGATGTTCATCCGCCACTGTCGCCGTACCTGGAAGCCGTACCTGGAAGCCGTACCGGGCCGCTCTGTTGAAGACCACATCCAGGTATCGGCTCGGGCAAAAGGTAAGGCTCTCCACCCGGGACCTGCCCCTCTGGGTGGAGTCCCGTAAACTTTCCCCCTGTTTCATCTCTAGAATCCTTAGCCCTTCTGCTGTTCGTCTTCTGTTGCCCCGCACCCTCCGTAGGTTTCATGTGTCCAAGATAAAACCTGTGTCTCACTGTCCTTTGTCTTTTGTTTCCAGGTCCACCCCTCTCCCCCGTCTCTTCAACGGTCTGGCTTGGTGTAAGCAAGACCATAAGCAAATAGGTGATCAGGGTGATTATTCCACAAATAGACAGGTATTTTCCATTTATATATAAACTTCAGTCGTACTTCATCAAAAGCCTTTTCAAAGTCAGCTATGAATATCAGGCCTGGTTTCACATATTTTTCATAGTGTTCTATTTTTTCCAGTATTTGTCTTATATTATCTCCAATGTATCGTCCATGTAAAAATCATGATTAGAATAAATAATATCAGAAAATACCTTTTTTAATTCTATGCGCTATACATTTTAAAATTGTTGCATCACAACGCTGAAGTGTAAGGGACCTCCAATTGTTTCAGGTGTGTTAGGCCAAGGCCAGAATGACAACCAACAGTATGGCTGTCACGTTCGGGTGTGTAGAGAGACCAAGGCGCAGCATAGCGATAGTTCGACATTGTTTATTAAATTAATAAACTATACTGATGGGAACTATACAAAATAACAAATGCAATAATAGAAAGTATAACACACGTACTCACGAACACGGGACAATCGACAATGAACCACGCCATAGCAGTGGAACACACACATATAAGTAGGATCCCTAATTAGAGGTAATGCAATGCAGCTGCCTCTAATTAGGGATCCCACACACAACACCACATAGACGTAGAAAAACTAGAACGGCCAGACTCTGATCATAGAAATATAGAGAAGCAAAGCTTCTCTATGACCAGAGCCTGACAATGGCAGACCCCCAGGGCCAGGACTGAGCTGCCCAGCAGATAGGGATTTCCTAAATAGGTATCTCTTCTGATGTGGGCATGTTTTTAATACAGACCTCTTTTGTCGTACAGTATTCCATATAAGGCATCCAGACCTTATGAAAGTTGCACAGTATACGCTTAATCTTGTAATAAATCAAATCTAGTGATACATAACTTGACATTTCTTCCATCCATTGTGGGAGGATAACCAACATTCCAATTAATGACACTCCATTTATTTGCCGCTATAACTGCTTGGTTACATAGTTTCTTCTTATAAGTTTCCAGTATCAACATTTCCAAGCAAACAAAAACAGGGAGAAGGGAGAATCTGTAGACATGCTGAGATAAAAGAACATACTCTTTGCCAGAATTCAGCCAACCTTCACAAGAGCATAACATATGCAAATATGTCCCTTTTGTGTTTTACACCTCCAGCAGAAGAATTTGAGTGGATGATATTCAGTTTCACTGGCATATAGTATGTTCTATGGATGATCTTAAACTGCAGTAATTTATGTCTGAGATTATATGAACATGACTGGGCATTCTAACATATCTGTATCCATTCACCATCATCAATAGCGTCTCCCAGGTCTTCCTCGCATTTTTGATTTACATGTTTTGCTTAATCAGGAAAAGCCTCTATCAACCCATGATACAGTTTGGAAATCCACTTTAAAGTTGTCAGACTGCCTTAAAATAGTTTAAACCTTTGAAGCTTCTTGCTTGTCTAGAGTTTGCTGCACAGAGAGAATAAAGTGTTGTAACGTCTGCGCTGTCACAGACTGGCCTCCCTGGCTGCCTGACCCTGATGAGACCTCTGTCACCATCTGATCCTGCTCAGCAGAGGCATGACAAAGAATTACCTTGGTGTAAATGTATATGTCAGAGGCCGAGACTAATTTAATATGTTGCCGAACAACGCCACCCAGGTAAAATACTAAGAGCCCTAGGAACTCAAGATACTAAGTTAAAAATCAAGGTTCGTTACAAATTTGGGGGAGAGCAGTGAGACAGCAACCCAAGAGGAGACAGAGGCTGAAGTACTATAAAACAATTATTTATTTTTAGTACAATATTTAAAATACATAGAAAAGCTAAAATCGTCCCTTCGTCTTCCACACAGCCGAGCAGAGGTAAGTCCAAGACACAACCAGTCCCCGGTTTCCTCCTCTTTCGCCAGTCGATCGATAGCCTCTTGCCTGGGCACAAAGAACAGCGAACCAGTACAGAGTCCAGGCATAAAATGTACGGGCTAACCGCACATTTAAAAAATCAGGAGGACAGTATGGCGGGACTCAAACCTAGCAGCTAGCACCGAACTCTCCTTCTTGGGAAATCCCCAATTAGAGGCAGCTGTCTTGAGTTGTCTCTAATTGGGGATTCTATTTATGTTCACATTACATCCACCTGCGTGTGGATCATTGCGTTGTCTGTGTGTGCTAGACACCAGCTCACAGTGCTATCTTTGTGTCCTGCGTTTCTTGTTTTCGTTATTATAAATAAACATGTCTGCGCGTACCTCTCGCTCTGTGCCTCGTTCCCTTACCACGCACCGTGACAGAATGATCCACCAACCTGGGAACCCGCAGCTGACGGAGGAGGAGGAGCCTGGGCAGCACCAACGTCGACGGAGGACACGTCGGCGAGAGAAGGTGCCGGAGGGAGCACAGCCACTGGTGGTGGGGAGTATCTGGGGGCTCTCGACCCATGTTTGGGAAGAGGAGCCTGTGGCTGGACCAGTGTGGGGGCTCGGGACAGAGACCCTACAATCATCGACGTCCAAGGGGAGGAAGGACCGGCCATGGACAGCCCCGAAGGTCACCCAAAAAGACTGTGGGGGGGGGTTGTGGGGTCCTTGGGACAAGGAGGAGGAGGAGCGGCTGAGGAGATATTTCAAGTGGGCCGAGGAGGACGACGAGAGGGTGCGTTCAGTTTCTGGCCCCAGCACATGAGTGATGGTTGCTGATAATGGGCCTTTGTATGCCTGTGTAGTATTCCATTAAAGGGGGGAAAGGACATTTTCCCCCCAAACAAACTGTTGCTGAATGTCGCAGGTGCTCACATGTGAAACCGCAGTCATACAAAAAGGTGATACTTTGAAGACCCTTGCTCTCATTTTATGAGTTGTTTGGCAAATTTAGGTGCGTTTCAAACCTGAGAATCTCTTATTTTCGATGGTTGATAGAAATCAAAACGTCTGGGCAGCATGAGTTTTGTTCCCTGCCTGCTGTAATCTGTCTCTTGATTCACAATTTCCCAATTCATAAAATTCTCACTTGTCAGACTATTCTCAATGTAATCTTGTCACTGTCAAGTGAAGGAGCAGCATTAGGGAAAAACATTAAAACCCACTGTTATTGTTATTACGGGTCTCGTCCCGTGTATTATTTAGAGGTTTACACCTCGCTCTTTTGTTTGGGTTACATCCCTGCTGCTGAGTTGTTGCCCTCCTACGGCCTCCTCCACGTCTCCTGATGTACTGGCCTGTCTCCTGGTAGCGCCTCCATGCTCTGGACACTACGCTGACAGACACAGCAAACCTTCTTGCCACAGCTCGCATTGATGTGCCATCCTGGATGAGCTGCACTACCTGAGCCACTTGTGTGGGTTGTAGACTCTGTCTCATGCTACCACTAGAGTGAAAGCACCGCCAGCATTCAAAAGTGACCAAAACATCAGCCAGGAAGCATAGGAACTGAGAAGTGGTCTGTGGTCACCACCTGCAGAACCACTCCTTTATTGGGGGTGTCTTGCTAATTGCCTATAATTTCCACCTGTTGTCTATTCCATTTGCACAACTGCATGTGAAATGTATTGTCAATCAGTGTTGCTTCCTAAGTGGACAGTTTGATTTCACAGAAGTGTGATTGATTTGGAGTTACATTGTGTTGTTTAAGTGTTCCCTTTATTTTTTTGAGCAGTGTATATACATGTTTGTTTTGGGCTTCATCCCTGTCATTTTTCATGACATACTTCATTTTGGGTAGAGAAAATAAAAACCCCTATTACGTATTCCTGAGCCTGCCTCCTATCATTATACAACGTGATAGAATAATTGACCCACCTAAATGGAGACAACGGGAAATGCCCAGCTCGCGACTATTGTAGAGACAGTCCAGCATCACTAGGACTGTCTCTCCAGACTCGACAGCACCATAGACAGCGTGCTGGCAACCATCCTGTGTTTGGAGGGGATTTTGTGCAGTACCTGCCTCCATCTCCATCACCCCTGTCCCTCCCGGAGCGCTTTGACGGCGCGCCAGCAAGATGCAAGGGATTCCTTATGCAATGCGACCTGTACCTCGCTCGCTACGCTGAGGCTGTCTCCGGGAGAGACAGGGTTGCCACCGTCATCTCTGCACTGACCGGACGGGCCCTGGACTGGGGTACTGCGGTCTGGGAAACGGGTGGACCCGAGGTTGAGTCCTACAAGCGCTTCACCCTCCTCTTCCACTCTGTGTTTGATCATCTTGTGGAGGGCCGAGAGCGGGGTGAGCACCTACTCTGACTACGCCAGGGATCTAGGACCGCCTCAGAATTCGCCCTGGAGTTCCTGACCATCGCAGCCTCCACCAGATGGAACGATTTCCGTAGCGGACTGCGGGAGGAGGTACAGATGGAGTTAGCCTGCCGTGATGACAACCTGTCACTCGGCCAGCTCATCAACATGGCGATCCGGATGGAGAACCTCCTGCGGTCCCGATTCCCCTGCTCCAACCCAGGTAGGATGCAAGATCTCCTCTCCTTTTCTGTCAACTCAAGCAGTGTGTTTTCCCATTAAATACCCTGAATACCCTAGCCCCTCACTCCCATTAGCTCAGATTGATTCCAGAGCTGCCAGGAATCTTTTATGGCCACTGCATTACGCATTCCTTTGGTTCCCCTACAGTCACCCATTCCTGTTTGAGCCCTAGATAATCGTCCAATAGGGACAGGGCTCGTACATCACATCACTGTTCCTGTTTCTCTGCTGACCCATGACAATTTAGAACAGATCACCTTTTTGATTATAAACACCCCCACGCACCCTGTTGTTTTAGGTCTTGCCTGGTTGAGTTGGCATAACCCTGTTATTTCCTGTTCCAAGAGGAGACTGCTGGGTTGGTCGCAGGAGTGTCAGGGGAGGTGTCTCGCGGTGTCTGTCAACACCACTACGCTGGAAAGTCCGGACCACGCCCCTCAATTGAATTTACCGGAGGAATACCAGGATCTGCACCGGGTTTTCTCTAAGACCCAGGCTACACGCCTGCCTCCTCATCGCCCCTTGGACTGTGCCATTGACCTGCTGCCTGAGGCAGCCCTCCCGAGAGGACACGTCTATCCCCTCTCCTATGCGGAGACCGAGGCCATGGAGACCTACTTACAGGAGAGCCACAAGCAGGGTTTTATCCGCCCCTCTATGTCACCAGCCTCCTCAAGCTTATTTTTTGTTAAGAAGAAAGACCGTTAAGTTCAGCTATCCTTTACCTCTCATCCCAACCATAATCAAACAAAATCCCCAGGGCGCTGTACTTCACAAAACTGGACTTGAGGAGCGCCTACAATCTGGTGCGCATTTGTGCAGGCGACAAATGGAAAATGCCTCAGACAGGTCAGGGGAAAGCAGAGTTCGGTAATCCAGAGTAGTGGGGCAAAGGTACAAGACGGCAGGCAGGCTCAGGTTCGGGGCAGGCAGAGTTCGGTAATCCAGACTAGTGGGGCAAAGGTACAAGACGGCAGGCAGGCTCAGGGTCGGGGCAGGCAGAGTTCGGTAATCCAGACTAGTGGGGCAAAGGTACAAGACGGCAGGCAGGCTCAGGGTCAAGGCAGGCAGAGTAAAGGTCCAAGAAAACAGGCACTTTAGAAATAGAGAGGTAAAGGGGGAAAACACTGTTAGGCTTGATGAACAAAACGAACTGGCAACAGCCAAACATAGAACACAGGGATAAATATACTGGGGATAATGAGGAAGATGGGCGACACCTGGGGGGAGGTGGAGACAATCACCAAGACAGGTGAAACAGATCAGGGTGTGGGTCTTCCTTTGTAATCCGTCATGGACTGTAGCCCTTGACACCCAAGTGGTGCAGTGGTCTAAGACACTGCATCTCAGTGCTAGAGGCGTCACTACAGACAACCTGGTTCAAATCCAGACTGTATCACAACCGGCTGTGATTGGGAGTCCCATAGGGCGGCCCACAATTGGCCCAGCATCGTCTGAGTTTGGCCGGTGTAGGCCGTCATTGTAAATAAGAATTTGTTCTTAACTGACTTGCCTAGTTAAATAAAAAAATATATACATGCTGCGGGTGTCGGAACCTATGTAGTACGATTCCACTTTAGTACTATATTCTCCTTTTGCTCATTTGATGACTCTGCAGAGGTCGTAGCTGGACTTCTTGTACTTGTTCCTGTCGTCAGCCATAGCCTCAGGGTTGTCTGCGATAGCCCTCTGTGTGGTAGCCCTGTCCTTTAGCTTAGCGCCAACCTCATGTTATCAATCAATCAAATGTATTCATAAAGCCTTTCATAAAGCCTTCCAGGGCTTTTGATTCGGGAAGCAGCGTACCTTCACTGTGGGGACTACGCCGGAGATGCATTTCCTTAAGAAGCCGGTGACAGAGGTGGTTAGCTTGTCGACGTTATCAGCGGAGTCTCGGAACATATTCCAATCAGCGCTAGCAAAGCAGAGTAATCTATGATTCTGATTACCATTTCTCAACGGATCGAGTCACGGGTACTTCCTATTTGAACTTCTGCTTGTAAACAGGAAGCAGGTGTACGGAGTCATGATCTGATTTGCCAAATGGCGGACAAGGGCCTTTTATGCTTGCTTTTGGGTAGAGTAACAGTGGTCTAGGACTTTATTGCCGATAGTGGCGAATGAGACGTGCTGTTGGAAATTGGGCATCACGTGTCTTAAAATTTCCGGCGACAAGAAAGGCAGCCTCCGGATGTAAGTTTTCCTGCTTGTTTATAGCCTATAGTTCACTAAGTGCCAGGTTCTTATATTTCTTGTCCTGAGGTGGAATTAACATTTTCCCACAGTCATGATACCAGCTGAAAACACCCTTGGGAAGTAGAAGGGTCAACATTTGACCATCAGGTATTCCAAGACGGGTGAACATTAGGTCAAGACTACCACTGCGCTCGAGTAAGCACACCATTTGTTGTTGATGAAGAGGCAAACCCCTCCCCCTCTCGATTTCCCTGACTCAAAGAGTCAAAACGGCAGCCTTCCACATCGAAAAGCAGTACTGCAGTAGTCAGACATGACAGGAATTACCACCATAGCTGGATCCTTCATTTATTTTTGCACTACATAATAAACTTTTATGAGAACAGTCAGCCCTTAAAAGTTAGTTAACGTTACTCGCTTGCAAATCAGAGTTGAAATGGGCTAGCCAGGGCGTCTGGTTTGTTTGTTTAGCAAGGTAGGAATTAGGTGGAAAATCTGTCGATATGCCCTTGAGAAAAGGCTACTTAATGCTAATTCCTCTAGATAAGAGCGTCTGCTAAATGACCAACATGTAAATTAATTAAGATAGCTAGTCTGTTACGATAGCGACCACACTAACCATTTAGCTAGCTAGATAGCAAGCAAAAAATGTGGCTAGCTGGCACTAGTAGGAGTATGGGATAACATTAGTTACAGCGTGGAGAGGGTGAATTAAATGTTTTCAACATCTTGCTAGCTAGTTAACCAGATACTGTCTTCAAAGTGCCAATAAAGACAGGGGGGGTGGGGGGGGGGTTGTCGCTCTATAACTACGCCACATAACCAAAACCATTTCTGTATGGACCTCACTTTGTGTACAGGGGCATTGTCATGCTGAAACAGGAAAGGGCCTTCCCCAAACTGTTGCCACAAAGGTGGAAGCACAGAATTGTCTAGAATGTCATTGTATGCTGTCCCTTCACTGGAACTAAAACATGAAAAACAACCCCAGACCAATATTCCTCCTCCACCAAACTTTACAGTTAGCACTATGCAGTTCTTATTTATTTTTTACAACAAATAAAAAAACATACATAGATAAAAACAAAAAACTGAATGTAACATTTACATACATTTCAACAAATATGAATGACATAACACTTGCTCAGACCCACATGTTCCCATCGTATCCACACCCAATATTTTTTCTAATACTTCTAAGACTCTACCCCATATGACTTCAAATTGTGTTATGTTGTTTCTGTCTTTCAATATTTAAATAATGCATTTGATTATTCCATTATTTTAACATGGAGTATCATTTGACGTCCAGTATTTAAGTAATAGCTTCTTCCATATACTGTAAGTGACTAAAATAATATTGTGGGTGTCTCACTGCACCCCCATATACCATGTCTTGAAACAAACTTCTGTAACTCCCAGAAGGCAAGATATGACTCTGCCGTTGTGCTGTAGAACTTGTGGATTTTGTCTCTTGTATAATACATTCGATACATTAGTTCATATTGGATTAAGCATACATTTTACACTGTAATTTTGTTTGTTATGGTGCAACACTCCCTCCATCTTGTCCCAATATCTGTTCATTTTAAGTCTTGGTTCCAATAGTGTATATACCGTATATACACTGGGGCCAAAAGTTTGGAATATTACAATATGCAATATGATTAGTAGGGAATAGCAGTGTGTTTGTGTGCAAGACTGAAAGAGGTACAGTACCAGTCAAAAGTTTGGACACTCATTTCAGGGTTTTTCTTTATTTGCACTATTTTTTACATTGTAGAATAAAAGTGAAGACATCAAAACTATAACATAACACATAATCATGTAGTAACCAAAAAGGTGTTAAACAAATCAAAATATATTTTATATTTGAGATTCTTCAAAGTAGCCACCCTTTGCCTTGATGACAGCTTTGCACACTCATGATATTCTCTCAACCATCTTCACGAGGACCGCCATAGGAATGGAAGACCCAGAGATACCTCTGCTGCAGAGGATGAGTTCAGTTACCAGCTTCAGATTGCAGCCCAAATAAATGCTTCACAGTGTTCAAGTAACAGACATCGCAACATCAACTGTTCAGAGTAGACTGTCTGAATCAGCCCTTCATGGCCAAATTGCTGTAAAGAAACCACTACTAAAGGACACTAATAATAAGAAGAGACTTGCTTGGGTCAAGAAACACGAGCAATGGACATTAGACCGGTGGAAATTTGTCCTTTGGTCTAGAGTCCAAATTTGAGATTTTTGGTTCCAACCTCAAATTTAGATGGTTTGGGATGAGTCGGACCGCAGTGAAGGAAAAGCAGCCAACCAGTTCTCAGCATATGTGTGAACTCCTTCAAGACTGATGGAAAGGCATTCCAGGTGAAGCTGGTTGAGTGAATGCCAAGAGTGTGCAAAGCTGTCATCAAGGCAAAGGTGGCTATTTGAAGAATCTCAAATATAAAATATATTTTTATTTGTTTAACACTTTTTTGGTTACTACATGATTCCATATGTGTTATTTCATAGTTGTGATGTCTTCACATTTATTATACAATGTAAAAAACTGCAAATAAAGAAACTTCCTTGAATGAGTAATATTCCAAACTTTTGGCCCCCAGTGAATATTTAAAGATTGCCAGTTGGATAGGATTTCTGCAAGGTTTTGTATATCTCACCTTTCATATGAGTGTCTTTTTCTGACTCAAATAGGATTCCCTCAACATTGCTCTGATGTCAAAAAGCTTTCAGGTTGAAATGTTGTGATATAAAACGTTTAAGTTGCATATATTTGAAAATGTGTACATTGGTCAGTCCAACATTGTTATTTTATTTCCTATTACCTCGTCATTTACGGTTTCTATGCCTTTCGCTTTCTATGTGGGCCAATTTATCGATTAATTCTGAAAAGCTATACTCCATAATGACAAAGCGAAAACAGGTTGTTAGACATTTTCGCAAATGTATAAAAAATATTATTTACAGAAGTATTCAGACCCTTTTCTACTGTATGAGAATCTAAATTGTGCTCAAGTGCATCCTGTTGCCATTGATCATCCATGAGATGTTTCTACAACTTGATTGGAGTCCACCTGTGGTAAATGATTTGGAAAGGCACACACCTGTCTATATAAGGTTCCACAGTTGACCGTGCATGTCATAGCAAAAACCAAGCCATGAGGTTGAAAGTATTGTCCGGAACAGATCTGGGGAAGGGTATCAAAAAATGTCTGCAGCATTGAAGGTCCCCAAGAACACATTGGCCTCCTTCATTCTTAAATGGAAGAAGTTTTGAACCACCAAGACTCTTCATAGAGCTGGCCGCCCAGCCAAACTGAGCAATTGGGGGAGAAGGGCCTTGGTCAGGGAGGTGACCAAGAACCCGATGGTCACTCTGACAGAACTCCAGAGTTCCTCTGTGGAGATGGGAGAACTTTCCAGAAGGACAACCATCTCTGCAGCACTCCAATGGTAGAGTGGCCAGACGGAAGCCAATCCTCAGTAAAAGGTACATGACAGCCCGCTTGGAGTTTACCAAAAGGCACCTAAAGAACTCTCAGACCATGAGAAACAATATTATCTGGTCGTATGAAACCAAGATTGAACTCTTTGGCCTGAGTGCCAAATGTCATGTCTGGAGGAAACCTGGCACCATCTCTACGGTGAAGCATGGTGGTGGCAGCATCATGCTGTGGGGATGTTTTTCGGCGGCAGGGTCTGGGAGACTACAGTCGTGGTCAAAAGGTTTGAGAATGACACAAGTATTGGTCTCCACAAAGTTTGCTGCCTCAGTGTTGATGATGGCAATTTTCATATACTCCAGAATGTCATGAAGAGTGATCAGATGAATTGCAATTAATTGCAAAGTCCCTCTTTGCTATGAAAATGAACTTAATCCCCCAAAAACATTTCCACTGCATTTCAGTCTTGCCACAAAAGGACCAGCTGCCATCATGTCAGTGATTGTCTCGTTAACACAGGTAGAGTGTTGACGAGGACAAGGCTGGAGATCAGTCTGTCATGCTGATTGAGTCAGAATAACAGACTGGAAGCTTTAAAAGGAGGGTGGTGCTTGAAATCAGGCAAGAATATTGCTGCTGGTAAGATTGCACCTAAATCAACCATTTATCGTATCATCAAGAACTTCAAGGAGAGAGGTTCAATTGTTGTGAAGAATGCGTCAGGGCACCCATGAAAGTCCAGCAAGCACCAGGACCGTCTCCTAAAGTTGATTCAGCTGCGGGATCGGGGCACCACCAGTGCAGAGCTTGCTCAGGAATGGCAGCAGGCAGGTATGAGTGCATCTGCACACACAGTGATGCAAAGACTTTTGGAGGATGGCCTGGTGTCAAGAAGGGCAGCAAAGAAGCCACTTCTCTCCAGGAAAAACATCAGGGACAGACTGATATTCTGTAAAAGGTACAGGGATTGGACTGCTGAGGACTGGGGTAGAGTAATTTTCTCTGATGAATCCCCTTTCCGATTGTTTGGGCCATCCAGAAAACACCTTGTCCGGAGAAGACAAGGTGAGCGCTACCATCAGTCCTGTGTCATGCCAACAGTAAAGCATCCTGAGACCATTCATGTGTGGGGTTGCTTCTCAGCCAAGGGAGTGGGCTCACTCACAATTTTGCCTAAGAACCCAGCCATAAATAAAGAATGATACCAACACATCCTCTGAGAGCAACTTCTCCCAACCATCCAAGAACAGTTTGGTGACGACCAATGCCTTTTCCAGCATGATGGAGCACCTTGCCATAAGGCAAAAGTGATAACTAAGTGGCCCGGGGAACAAAACATCAACATTTTGGGTCCATGGCCAGGAAACTCCCCAGACCTTAATCCCATTGAGAACTTGTGGTCGATCCTCAAGAGGTGGGTGGACAAACAAATACCCACAACTTCTGACAAACTCCAAGCATTGATTATGCAAGAATGGCCTGCAATCAGTCAGGATGTGGCCCAGAAGTTAATTGACAGCATGCCAGGGCGGATTGCAGAGGTCTTGAAAAAGAAGGGTCAACACTGCAAATATTGACTCTTTGCATAAACTAAATGTCATTGTCAATGAAAGCCTTTGACACTTATGGAATACTTGTAATTATACTTCAGTGTACCATAGTAACTACTGACATAAAGATCTAAGAACACTGAAGCAGCAAACTTTGTGGAGACCAATACTTGTGTCATTCTCAAAACGTTTGACCTCGACTGTAGTCAGGATCGAGGGAAAGATGAACGGAGCAAAGGTACTTCACCAAAGTACTTAGTAAAGGGTCTGAAAACGTATGTAAATGTGATATTTACGTTTTTTATATTTAATTTTAAAAAACGTGTGTATTTGGGTATGCCCCACCTCCCCTGAATGACACGTCGCCACTTTTTGTATTTGACAGTATGATACATTTTACCTATCCCTGCTCCCCTTCAGCACTCATTCTAACTTTACACCTCTCAACTGCCTTTTTAAATTCTTGAATCTCTTTTTTTGCAGGAATAATCTAGTTTGGATGGAGGAGGGAACAAAGGGAGTGAGTACAGAAGTTATCCAGTCTGCTGACTAAGAAATGTAAATATGTTTTGCTGTTTGTCTATCTCTCTCTGTCTTTCTACCTTACTGCCAGATTGCTGAGGGACCACATAGTCAATGTACTTGCTAGGATAAATCTAACTTAGTAAAGACCTTAGGTAATGGTTAATCATGATTAGTCTCTGTCTTTACAGTTCCTGAAAAATTTTAATATCGTGATGCATGGCTTCGACAGTAGTGCTTGGCCACCCACTTAGTTATTAGTGACCTATTCTGCCACATTCCAGGTAAAGGAGAGAGCAGAACCACCCCTCCTAAATCCATAGTCTATAGGTAGGTTTCCATCCAACTGGCGACAGATGTTCACGCAAATATTCTAAAATCTGCATAAAAACAATATGCACATTTTCCCCCAAGAAATGTTTCCATCAAATTGACTTTTTGTGATGACATAGTGCACATAAACATAACTTTTGCGGTTCAATTCCCATGTACCGAATAAAAAATACAATTTAAATGGGTTTCCATCACATTTAACTCTACTGATGGTTTTTCACAAAAAAATATATATATAATGTTTTTTTGGGTATGTGCACTTTAGTGTACTTTACTATTTCTAGTACTTTACTATTTATTTTCTTCACAACGTTTACTTTTATTTCACTACATTCCAAAAGAAAATGATGTACTTTTTACTCCATACATTTTGCCTGACGCCCAAAAGTACTTGCTACATTTTGAATGCTTTGCAAGACAGGAACATCCGTGGTCGTCACTACTACCTCTGATCTGGCGGACTCACTAAACAAAAATGTAAATTATGTCTAAGTGTTGGAGTGTGCCGCTGGCTATCCATAAATTTAAAAAATAATAATAATAATTGGGCCTTATGGTTTGCTTAATATTAGCAATTTGAAATTATTTATACTTTTACTTTTGATACTGACACTATCATACAAATCGCACATTCGTAACATATTGTACGTTTTGCAAATTCGTAACATATAATACGAATTGTAATTCGTGACATATAATACGAAATGGGTAATGAACATCCACAAATTAATACATACCATACGAAACGTAAAATATCATAATACATGGAATGTTAATAATAATACGACATTCTCTGAGACCAGGTTGGCATGGTGTAACTCCAACTGGGTTGGGGGTAGAACACATTAATATTCCTGTGGATAATAGCACGGAATTAGTGTTGCCTAAAGGACTATACTTCTGTATGAATTGCCTAACATCATATGCACCTTTTTCTTATAGTAGTTGTATGCCCAGCCAGGATAAATACCAATATCCAAATGCAAAACAATAATGATACTGCGGTTGGATCTTTTTATTTGACTGATATTTAATTTAGTTAGAGGATTGGAGGGTAGCTAACCTGTAGTATCTATTTTACTGTGCAAAAGGTGTTATGGTTCAGGCACTGAAAGGACAACTATAATTGAGCTACCCCCTATATTGAAGGTCCTTCGACACCCAACTGCTTTCTCCCACAGCAATCTCGGCAATGGCGGATTACGATAACTACGATGACCGGGATCGGGCTTACGGTAGTTTTGGTGGAGGCAGAGGGTAAGAAAATACCTGGACGAATACAATGTGTCAGTATTACCGTATGGTGGTGCAAGAAAACGCGTTTGTGCAGGGGCTTTGTTCAAAAAAATATAGTTCTGAAAGATAGGCCTGGGTTCAGAAGTCGATCCCAGACAGTGCCGGTGTTTCTAGCCTCTCGCGGCCGCGTTGATGAATGGGAAGCCGGTATTGAGGGCGGGGAAAACTCGTGGATTGACCATAGCTAGCTACTTCCAGATGTGCGTGTGAGATTTTTTCCATCACAGAATGTGAGCGACTTATTCATGTTGGCTTGACAATACGTGTTATGACATGGTTATGATTGCCAGTAATTTCTCACAGAGTGCCAGCATGGCACTTGGCGCCAGCATCTCGTTAAGCAGCCCACATGGGCTGCATGTTGTGCTAACAAGTCAGGGACAGCGTCGAAGGGTCAAAACGGGTGATAACACCTCGATGTCAACACGCACAGTTCCCCGAAATCATTAGCAATGCATAGCATGTTTATCTAGTTAGTTAGTAATCATTATTAAATGAACGAGCCTGTTTATGCCTTGTTAGTGGTAGCGTTAGCTAACGCGAAAGCTAGCTAGACTAGCGTGTGCTAATTGCATGTAGATTTATGTGGAGTACTAGCTAGTATGCTAACTCTGCTAACTAGTCTACTTTGGGCCTAGTGGACCCTGCATCCATCCATTCATATATATATATATATATATATGTAGTTTTATGCGCGCACACGTCAGGTAGCTAGCTAGGTTTTAATGATTTACAATTCATTTAAATAAAATAACGTGGGCTAACTCGTGCTTTGACGCCAGGCAATCAGTACCAGAACATTGTAAACGTTACGTGTTAACGATGTTGCTGCGGTACTGAAACTCAGTCCTAACTAGGTATTCTAACTAACTAGCCAGACTAAGTAGCAACCGGCATAAACTACATCCAGTTAAAACCCAGATCTTCGTTTATCTGTCTGCCACCCTTTTTCAGTGACTGTCGTAACACTGTTGTAATCATATACTGCTTTGCTTGATTCACACAGCCCCTGATCCTAAAATACCTAAACTAATGCTCTAGATGTTGGGCTACCTGGCATTAATTAATTTGACACCATGGTCAAATAACTACAGATTATCACCTTAGCTCTTATCAAATGCTATGTAAGATCACAACAGCCAAGATGGTTATTTTACAAAAAATCTCTTGTCTACTTGCTAATTGTGGGAAAGATCCATATGCCCAACCTCCCTCCCTTGGAACACCCTTTTCAGTTGAATGCATGCAGTTCTGCAACTGACTAGATATCCCCTTACCCATGTTGGGGCCTATAGCTAGGTGGCTGTACGTCTTGGTTCTGCCTTGTCAACCAGTTTGCTTTGACACCCAAGGAATGCTGCAGGCATGCAGTACACCATCTGCATTCCTCTCAGTCAGTCAGATTGGAGTGCTGTTGCCAGCAAGGGAACAGGTTCATATAAGTTCAGTAGGGGAAAACAATTATAGGACAGTCATTGCAAGTAGACCTTTCTTTGAAATGGCTGTTATCAATGCACAGGAACCTCTGCTGTTCATTTAAGAAAAATGAAAAGATGGCGCACACCCAGATAATGGTGAACAAACTGTAAGCTATTAAATAGTCCTATATATATATATACACAGTACCAGTCAAAAGTTTGGACACTTACTCATTCAAAGGTTTTGGTTTATTTAGACTAATTTCTATATTGTAGAATAATAGTGAAGACATCAAAACTATGAAATAACACAAGGAATCATGTAGTAACCAAAAAGTGTTAAACAAACCAAAATATATTTAAGATTCTTTTGCCTTGATGACAGCTTTGCACACTTGGCATTCTCTCAACCAGCTTCACCTGGAATGCTTTTCCAACAGTCTTGAAGAAGATCCCACATATGCTGAGCACTTGTTGGCTGCTTTTCCTTCACTCTGGGTTCCCGGGTGGCACAGTGGTCTAAGGCACTGCATCTCAGTGCAAGAGGCGTCACTACAGTTCCTGGTTCGAAGGCTGTATCACATCCGGCCGTGATTGGGAGTCCCATAGGGCGGCGCACAATTGGCCCAGCGTCGTCCGTGTTTGGCCGGGGGTAGGCTGTCATTGTAAATAAGAATTTGTTCTTAACTGACTTGCCTAGTTAAATAAAAGGTTAAATAAAATCAAAATAAAACTCATCCCAAACCATCTCAATTGGGTTGAGGTCGGGTGATTGTAGAGGCCAGGTCATCTGATGCAGCACTCCACAGCTCTCCTTATTGGTCAAATAGCCCTTACACAGCCTGGAGGTGTGTTTGGTCATTGTCCTGTTGAATAACAAATGATAGTCCCACTAAGCGCAAACCAGATGGGATGGCAATACGCTGCAAAATCCTGTAGGAACCCATGCTGGTTACATGTGCCTTGAATTCTAAATATATCAGACAGTGTCACCAGCAAAGCACCATCACACCACCACCTTGATGCTTCACGTTGGGAACCATACATGCAGAGATCATCCGTTAACCTACTCTGCGTCTCACAAAGACACAGCAATTGGAACCAAAAATCTAAAATGTACACATCAGACCAAAGGACAGATTTCTACCGGTCTAATGTCCATTGCTTGTGTTTCTTGGCCCAAGCAAGTCTTCTTATTGGTGTCCTTTAGTAGTGGTTTCTTTGCAGCAATTTGACCATGAAGGCCTGATTTCACACAGTCTCCTCTGAACAGTTTTTAATGTTGATGTCTGTTAATTTAACTCTTAAGCATTTATTTGGGCTGCAATTTCTGAGGCTTTTAACTCTAATTAACTTATCCTCTGCAGCAGAGGTAACTCTGGCTCTTCCTTTCCTGTGGCGCTCCTCATTAGAGCCAGTTTCATCATAGCATTTGATGGTTTTGGCGACTGGACTTGATGAAACGTTCTAAGTTCTTGAAATGTTCCGTATCGACTGACCTTCATATCTTAAAGTAATGATGGACTGTCCTTTCTCATTGCTTATTTGAGCTGTTCTTGCCATAATATGGACTTGGTCTTTTACCAAATAGGGCTATCTTCTATATACCAACCCTACCTTGTCACAACACAACTGATTGGCTCAAATGCATTAAGAAGGAATGAAATTCCACAAATTAAGGCACACCTGTTAATTGAAATGTATTCCAGGTTACTACCTCATGAAGCTGGTTGAGAGACTGCCAAGTGTGCAAAGCTGTCATCAAGGCAAAGGGGGGCTACTTGGAAGAATCTCAAATATAAAATATCTATTGGTTACTACATGATTCCATATGTTATTTCATAATTTTGATGACTTCACTATTGTTCTACAATGTTTAAAATAGTACAAATGAAGAAAAACCAGAATGAGTAAGTGTGTCCAAACTTTACTTGCACTTTGTTATTTATCTCTCTCTCTCCATCCCAGTAATTTGTTAAACACCAACGTTTTGGCATCACTTCTTCAGGGTAATGAAAAATTAAACAAATGGCAGCTCTGTAGTGTTGTTTACAAGTATTTAGCCCAACAGGGCTGCCCTTTGTTTTTCTGTGTGCCACTAACACTGTTGGCATTGAAATGGAACAGATTATTATTTTTCTGTGTCAATTCTCCAGGTTCCAGACAGCCTAGTCCTATTTCCTGTATTGTATGTGCAACATTATGTATTTTACTATGGGATCTTGATTGGTAATGGATCTGTCCAAGTGTACATTTATCGAAGGCTTAGAGAAAGTCAGCTGAAAAGTATGACTGCCTTACCTCTGTGCCACGGTTTTGCCTGTGGCTCAGTTAAATGTCCCAATCGTCAACCATAATCTCCTGCTCAGACTCTCAGCCATTGATACCAGTAGTCCTTAGTCATTCTTGACCAGGGGAAAAACTCAGTCCTGTACGTTTCGAGTGGCTATCTGTTGTAGTCTGTTCTCTCACGGAGGTGTTCGTTTCTGGTAGACCCAGAGGTGGCAGTGGACCTGGTGGACCCCGCAAGCAGAAGGATCTACCCACAGAGCCCCCATACACAGCCTACGTGGGCAACCTGCCCTTCAACACAGTACAAGGAGACATAGATTCCATTTTCAAAGACCTCAACGTCAGGAGTGTTCGACTAGTCAGAGACAAAGAAACAGACAAGTTTAAAGGTGAGGAAACACCCGTTTTGTCCTCTTCTTATTATAGCATAGCCTCAAACATCACCAGCTACGGCAACACAGTTTTGTTCTATTGCTTAACCAAATAAATGTTCTCCTTTTCAGGTTTTTGTTATGTAGAGTTTGATGACTTGGAATCCCTTAAAGAAGCTTTGACGTATGACGGTGCTGTGAGTATCCACAATTAGTTTTTATCAGGTCCTCATTTGTATCTGGTTCATAAATGTATCTGTATGTTGTTTTTTTAAAGCTATAGCACACACTATTTAACATAAAACGGGTTCTTAAAATGAGACCTCAGCGTTATGACGTGGCCATGAGGAGCAATGTGAACCAAAGCTATTGCAGTGCGGCACTGACGTGAGAGGCTTCACTTGTGCGCATTCACACAGAGCATCTGCGCATGTCCATAGGAGTTCACTTCACTCTCAGTCAATGTGATTGCTGCTTGACAACTGCGGCGGTATTGCGGTATTAGCCTCTGGTATTGCCCTCTTGTTTTGGAAATCATCCCAATACTTCTGTTTATTCATGCATCGCTGAGTATACCTTTAAAGGACCATACAGTTCAGTCTACTTCATATGGAAAATCTGATTATTGTGATATGGGTATCGTGACAAAGGAATAAATCTATGCTGTTTTTGCATAAAACAAATAAAATGTCCCCAACACTATGATCAACTTTATTTTTTTTTCACCTTTCATAAAATAGATTGCAGTCCAAAGTGCTTTAAAAATTCGTACAATGAAAACTGAATATCATTTTGTAAAAGGGACAATTTAAATACAGTGACACTTCCAACAGTGATATATTTGTAGGACATAAATGCTGTCAGGAGCATTATCAGAGAAGCGGACCACATTGTTTAATTTCCTCCTAGTGCTGACTTGTGCCTTCCCTCTCCCCAGGTCCTTGGAGACCGGTCACTCAGGGTTGACATAGCAGAGGGCCGAAAGCAAGAGAGGGGCGCAGGAGGATTCGGCTTCCGGGGGAACGACAGAGGAGGTACCTGCTTGTGCTCACTGGAATGCTAACTTGATTGTTCCTCTTACTACTACTGCTTAGTATATTTCATAATTATTAATATGTAGTATATTGTAACTACAAAGAAATGTCAATGACTTACGTTAGCTGATTCGTCTTTTACGTTCTCTATTGAGTCAAGATAAATTGATTTGTGGATTGTCTTAATTGTAAATATTAATATGAAGTAGCAATAACTCTTTGCCTAGATTTGAATAATTATGCATCTTTTTAACATTGACCTGAGACTCATCTTTCACCATCATACTCAAATCCAAGGCTGTCTTTAAAATCTGTCAATTATCAGAAGATTTGCTGTTTGTTTGTTTCCTACTATCTAAGCATACAGTGCATTCCACTTATAAAAATAATGGAGGAATCAATTTATTGCGGTCATAAAAATGTGACAAGATGCTTGTACATACGTTTTATACTGTGCCTTCGGAAAGTATTCAGGCCCCTTAACTTTTTCCACATTTGGTTTGATAGGTAGGTGGGGGATTTTTTTTTTATTCTAAAATTTATTGGAAAAACATTTCCCCCTCATCAATCTACACACACTACCCCATAATGACAAAGCAAAAACAGATTTTTAGAAATGTTAGCTAATTTAAATAATAATAATTCACATACACTACCATTCAAAAGTTTTGTTCATTTAAAATAACATCAAATTTATCAGAAATACAGTGTAGACCTTGTTAGTGTTGTAAATGACTATTTTAGCTGGAAATAGCTGATTTGTTTTAAATGGAATATCTACATATGCGTACAGAGGCCTATTATCAGCAACCATCATTCCTGTGTTCCAATGGCACGTTGCGTTAGCTAATCCAAGTTTATCATTTTAAAAGGCTAATTGATCATTAGAAAACCCTTTTGCAATTGTTAGCACAGCTTTAAACTTGTGCTGATTTTAAAGAGGTAATAAAACTGACCTTCTTTAGACAAGTTGAGTATCTGGAGCATCAGCATTTGTGGGTTTGATTACAGGCTCAAAATAGCTAGAAACAAATAACCTTCTAATGAAACTTGTCAGTCTATTCTTGTTCTGAGAAATGAAGACTATGCCATGTGAGAAATTGCCAAGAAACTGAAGATCTCATAAAACGCTGTGTACTACTCCCTTCACGGAACAGCCAAACTGGCTCTAACCAGAATAGAAAGAGGAGTGGGAGCTGGCAGCTTCATTAAATAGTACCCGCAAAACACAAGTCTCAACGTCAACAGTGAAGAGGCGACTCCGGGATGCTGGCCTTCTAGGCAGAGTTGCAAAGAAAAAGCCATATCTCAGACTGGCCAGTAAAAAGAAAAGATTAAGATGGGCAAAATAACAAATACTGGACAGAGGAAGATTGGAAAAAAGTGTTATGGACAGACAAATCTAAGTTTGAGGTGTTCGGATCACAATGAAGAACATTGACTCGGACCAAATTAAAAGATGCTGGAGGAGTGCTTGATCTGTCAAGCATGGTGGAGGCAATGTGATGATCTGGGGGTGCTTTGGTGGTGGTAAAGTGGGAGATTTGTACAGGGTAAAAGGGATCATGAAGAAGGAAGGCTATCACTCCATTTTGTAACGCCATGCCATACCCTGTGGATGGCGCTTAATTGGAGCCAATTTCCTCCTACAACAGGACAATGACCCAAAGCACAGCTCCAAACTATGCAAAAACTATTTAGGGAAGAATCAGACAGCTGGTATTCTGGCTAATGGAGTGGCCAGCACAGTCACTGGATCTCAACCCTATTGAGCTGTTGTGGGAGCAGCTTGACCGTATGGTACGTAAGAAGTGCCCATCAAGCCAATCCAACTTGTGGGAGGTGCTTCAGGAAGCATGGGGTATCTCAACAAATTGACAACTAGAATGCCAAAGGTCTGCAAGGCTGTAATTGCTGCAAATGGAGGATTCTTTGAAGGACACAATTATTTCAATTAAAAATCCTTATTTATAACCGTGTCAACGTCTTGACTATATTTCCTATTCATTTTGCAACTCATTTCATGTATGTTTTTATGCGAAACAAGGGCATTTCTAAGTGACCCCAAACTTGTATGTATGTGTATATATATTATATACATATAATTTAATGAACATGCACATCTGGAAAGGTCATTAAGACACTAACAGCTTTACAGACGATAGGCAATTAAGGTCACAGTTATGACAACTTAGGACACTAAAGAGGCCTTTCTACTGACAAAAAATCCCTCTATCAGTGCTCACAGCAAGAACTGGCAAATTTGGTGCAGTCCATGAGGAGGAGATGCACTGCAGTACTTAATGCAGCTGGTGGCCACAACAGATACTGAATGTTACTTTTGATTTTGACCCCCTCTTTGTTCAGGGACACATTATTCAATTTCTGTTAGTCACGTGTCGAACTTGTTCAGTTTGTCCGTTGTTGAATCTTATGTTCATACAAATATTTACACGTTAAGTTTGCTGAAAAATAAATGCAGTTGACAGTGAGGGTGTTACTTTTTTTGCTGTGTGTGTATTTATATAAAAAAATATCACATTTACATAATTATTCAGACCTTTACTCAGTACTTTGTTGAAGCACCTTTGGCAGTAATTACAGCCTCGAGTCTTCTCTGGTATGACTCTACAAGCTTGGCACACCTGTATTTGGGGAGTCTCATCAAGGATCTCTCTGTACTTTTGCTCTGTTCATCTTTCCCTCGATCTTGACTAGTCTCCTAGTCCCTGCCGCTGAAAAACACCCCTGCACCATGCTTCACCGTAGGGATGGAGCCAGGTTTCCTCCAGACGTGACGCTTGGCATTCAGGCCAAAGAGTTGAATCTTGGTTTCTTCAGACCAGAGAATCTTGTTGAGTCTTTAGGTGCCTTTTGGCAAACTCCAAGCGGGCCGTCATGAGCCTTTTACTGTGGAGTGGCTTCCTGCTGGCCACTCTACCATAAAGGCCTGATTGGTGGCGTGCTGCAGAGATGGTTGTCCTTCTAGAAGGTTCTCTAATCTCCAGAGATGAACTCTAGAGCTCTGTCAGTGACCATTGGGGTCTTGGTCACCTCCATGACCAAGGTGTTTCTCCTTGGTCATGGAGGTGAGCAATCCTCCGATTGCTCAGTTTGTCCGGGGAGCCAGCTCTAGGAAGAGTCTTTGTTCCAAACTTCTTCAATTTTAAGAATGGAGGCCACTGTGTTCTTGGGGACCTTCAATGCTGCATACATTTTTTGGTACCCTTCCCCAGATCTGTGCTTTGACTCAATCCTGTCTCGGAGCTCTACGGACACTTCCTTCGACCTCATGGCTTTGTTTTTGCTCTGACATGCACTAGCAACTATGGGACCTTTTTATATAGACCGGTGTGTGTGCCTTTCCAAATCATGTCCAATCAATTGAATTTACCACAGGTGGACTCCAATCAAGTTTTAGAAACATCTCAAGGATGGTCCATGGAAACAGGATGCTCCTGAGCTCAATTTCAAGCCTCATTGCAAAGGGTCTAAATGATATTTATGTACATAAGGTATTTCTGTTTTGTTTTTAATAAATTACCAAAAATATCTAAAACTTTTCGCTTTGTCATAATTGGGTATTGTGTGTAGATTGAGGGGGGGGGGGCATTATTTAATCAATTTTAGAATAAGGCTGTAACATAACAAAATGTGAAAAAAGATGAGGGGTCTTTGAACACTTTCAGAAGGCACTGTAGATCAATGGATTATGTAGTCCGCTATAATCAAATCAGTCCTTATAGGAGTGCATTGTACTACTACTACTGTTGGCTCTTTGACCTTATTCTTGTTGTTCACTACATACTGGGATTTGAGAATACATGGATTTTCATAATGTATCCATTCACACTTACTCACTCACATCTTACTCCTTTCTCTCCTGCCTCCTTTTCCGTAGTAAATAATGCTTGACCTGTTTCGCTCTACAACCCTACCAATTTGGGCCGCTAAACTAAACCATTTTCTACCTTGTCTCTACTTTCCAAACCAAAGACTTCAACTAGCTGTCTCTAGAATAGTACTACTAACCTAGGCCCTTGGCTTACCAGCACTAGGCCCTTCCTTGGCTAACCAGCAGGTGGGTTTTTCATCCCTGCTTCAGCCCTAAGCACCACTCACCCCTGTTAAAACTGAGCCCTGTCCCCTGCAGGCCGAGGGGGCTCTCGTGGAGGTGGTCCCAGAGGAGGTTCCAGAGACGACTACGAAGGAGGTGGGATGAGCGTTCCGCTGGTTTAGCCTGTCCCCAACCGGTCATAAGAGCAGACTCCGTTTACGATCCAAGCAGTGCAGTACAGTGCAGTTGGTAGAGTGAGCACCAAGCTAAGGAAGCAAACCAATTGCGCCAAAAAAAAATTGCCGCGTGAATATGCAGAATAGTTTGATATAAGCAGTATGTGAATTCCTCCGTCCATAGGAATTCTCACAGGTTTTTATTTTGCGATTTACACTTTTTATTTTTTTTATTTTTTTGTCCCTTGGTGGATTTTGTTTGTTATTCCTCTGTCATCACTCATACAGGAGGTTCACCTCATTCTCATTTGTCACGTTACAGGCCTGGGCAAGGACGGAGATTTAATTTAGTCAGAGCTGCAATGTTTAGAATGTTACTGATAGGAATGTGGTGTTTAGAGCTCACAAGATGACTTATCTTGTCTTTATCCACGAGGGAGTCATGTCTGTTCTACAACTATACTTTATCTGAACGTTCTGTAACATTGCACCCCTGAATGAGTCTGGCTAACCTGTCTTTTCCCTCTGCATCTACTTGTGTAGGCTACAGAGGGGATGACGACTTCGGACGGGGCCGAGGAGGCGGCCGCGGTGGTGACCGAAGGGGAGGCGGTGGAGGAGCAGGCATGGGGGGACGCTACAGGGACGGCGGACCACCACCACGCGCTGGAGCGGAAGACTTCAGAGAACCCTCTGACGGTGTCACAATCTCTCTTATCTCATATAAAACACTAGACCAGAGGTACTCCCATTAAAGTGTGGAGGTCTGAAGAATGCTTTTTTCTTTTTTCCACCGTAGTTGGTTAATTGATAGATGTCACTGATTGGTCAGACTGTCCCACGCCCAAATGACTCCCTGATTTTAGAGTAGAATAAAAATAAGCAGTACTTCTGGCATCAAGGTTTGAGAAAAAGCACTCTAGGCAATGTTTAGTCATGGAAGAACGGATCAGTTTAGATGACTTTGTATTGTTACAGTACATCTTTTGTGAAGGCGTCAATATTGACCCCTCGTTGCATCTACCGAAAAACCCTGAACCCTGTGGACACTTATTTGATGTGATTTGACTTGACCAGTTAATGTCTTCTTTTTTTCTTTTGCTTTCCACAGAGGAGAGGGCACAGAGACCACGGCTTCAGCTGAAGCCACGCACAGTGGCTGCCCCGCTAAATCAAGTCGCCAACCCCAACTCTGCCATATTTGGCGGAGCCAAACCGAGGGAGGAGGTAATTCCCAAAGACAAACCTTAAGAGATTGACCAGGCCTCAGAGCCCGGGAGGGAAGTGCAGGGACGGTGTAGAAAAACAAAACGATGCCAATGGGATATGTTAACGCCTTCTGTTAGCATTCCTTTATCGGAGATGAACTGAACAAAACCCTCTTTCTCTGAGTTAAGTTTGAGTTAAATATTTATTCGAGACCGAATAAAAACAAGAACACACACATACTCTTGGAAAAATAATACAACACACCAACACCCAAAGAGCAGCTTGTGAATGCATGTCATACTGTTAATATGGTTTTTACGTACACCTCTGCTTCCCTGTGATTAGTGCCTGCTTTGTCTGTAGTTCTGTTGGGGGAAGGTCCATTCACATGTTGATTTCAGTAAAGGATGAATACAATTGAGCTGAAAAGTAACCCAACTTTTCAGTTTATTTAGTAGCATAATTCTCTACGATATTTAACCCTCTGTGTGTTGGAATTGAAGTGTCTCTTGACCCCAACTCTGAAGTGGTCGCTATGCTTCCATGTGGGTAGGTATTGATCCCCACAAGAATTCTGCCCCCGTTTACAAAATCAATATAACATGAATTGATAGAATAGAATGGTTTGCGCTGATGGTTTGGTTCATGGTAGTTGGGGGTCAAGAAGGTTTTGTTATCACAGTTGGTTGACACGACACGTTCATTGTCTTAAGAGAATCTGTTCGCCTCTTACACACACACACACACACGTAAATTGGTGTTACGTTAAAATGCGTTGTTCAGCCGAATGGTCAGTGATCAATTTGGGAACCGTGCAAAAAAAGTAACTAACAATTTTCATTAGTGGAGCTGTTAAGGTCATTGTATCTGCTTAACTATACAATTGTAGTGTAGAAGTTGTTAAACTATTTTATAAGTTTTCCTATTATTAAATAATTTAACATTTCCCCTGGAATTGAGCCTGTCTAACCATATTGTTTTTTTTTTTGTTTCCCATTCTCAAAGCTTGAAAAAGAGGCAGAAAAGGAATAGATATATCCACGTGGCTGCATTATTCTGGGAGTCTACTCTGGATCTACTGGCTTTGTTTACCAAAAATCTTTCAAAGACTTCTCCCAAAGAAAGCTCGCTGGGGAGTCAGGCGCTGGGTTCCTCTTTCTGCTCGCTAACACAAAGCAGGCCTTCATCTAATTGGTAAAAGAGCAGTTGGACCCAAGGCTGCTGTGAGGGGCAGGGGCCAGGCCTATGTCAACCTGACCCGTACCCCACACACATCAAAAGGAACTCGGGACAGTGGCTTCAGTTTGGTTCTGTTGCCTTTGGGTAAGGACTTTGTCATTTTCTCTTACCTTTCCCAAGGCATCCTTTGTGTTCACCAAATGATTAGCAGTTTTAGACAAACAGCTAAAGGCTGTTCCTTTGGTGTCTTTTTATATATTTTCCTCCTAAATTTCTGCTCTATTTGTGAAATGATTATCATTTCAGCTTCAAATTTCCACTGTCTTAAATATTAAATGATAACATTGCCAAGAGAACTGAATCCTTATTGTTGTCTCTCAATGTGTAATTCTGGAGCCCGATTTTGAAAGATTTTTGATCTTAGTCTGTTTAAATCCAGGCAAAATGGCTTCCTGCATAATGGAGCGATGCCGAAAGTGTTTTAGAGGAGCGGCTGAAGCGCGCACTAGATTAAATCAGAAACATGGGTTATTGCAACGGTCTTGATGTCTGGCAACTTTTTACTTCCACAGCTTGATAGTTATATGCATTTTATCAACAAAAGAATGGATCACTTAAACACTGCGAAATGTACAACTTTAACATAGGAAACTTAACTGAACAAAAATCAACTGCTCTCATTTGTCCCATGGAGATTGGCTAAATATAGTCTGCCTACCAGTAGGTAGTGTAGGAGGTTGCTTTTGAGAATGTGTTGCAACCATTTTTATTTACATTTTACTGGTTGACATTTAGTAAGTGATACATTGTTCTTACTGTACTATAGAAAGATCTGTTTTTATTCATTTTGTTTTAATTTTTCCTACACTGTTTATGGCAATAAAATGTATCATCTTACATTAATTCTTAAGAATGTTTAAATGGGTGAATAAGTCAAGGCAATGAAGTAGTTCTCTGAGAACACAAAACAATGTGAACATAGAACACATTTTTTTTTTAATTTAATGGAACAGGGCAGGCATTGTTTTTAAAAAGTTAACTCTGTAAGGAACATGCATTCATATCCAGTTTCAGTCGATTTAAGTTATTGTTGATTATTCCCTACAAGTTATTTCTATGTTCGCAAGTGTCTTTCTGCACACATGCAGAGAACCTAGTTCCTTATCCTCAATGCTCTCCCCACACGATTACAACAATGCAGGGGATATGTAGAATACCATTTTGAGGCCTGTTATGCACCATACAGTAGCTCAAGGTGCAGGGACCGGATCCTTTTCGGTGTGTCTGAATGCCAGACAGAATCCTTGTTCTGAATTTATGAATAGTTTAACTTTGAGAACAGCGGTGTATTCATTACAAAGGACTGTTTTAAGAAGCAAACTGAGCAAAACTGTTTTATATTGGACACATTTCAGGTAGGTCCCGCCCTGTTAAGTTTGCTTTGGTTTAAGAAACGTTTTGCAACAATCTGTAATGAATACATCCCGAGCAAGAATTATTTTTTGTTTTGATTGAAGCACCCAATATTAGTTTTAAATTGATTCTTTGTTTTGCAGAGGGTAGATACAGCTGAAAATAACAGGTTTTGGTATTTTGAACAATCTTTTAAATAAAACAATTCAATTGTCTGTCACTGCTTACATGGAAAGGTTGGGTATTTTTTTATCTGAAGGAAGTACCAGTATCAAACGTTCTAGCATGTAGAACATTCATTTCACATTTAGTCCTTTTGGGGAACAATCTTGAAAAAGTTCAAAGTATTAGGCCACTGTGTTGACCACATTGTCAATAAATCTTCTCTAAACATGTTTGTGTCAAGTACATATATACATATTTCAGTGCCTGCTGACTCTGTCCAACAACTCACATGGATTGTCATGCATAATGTAATTGTGTTCTTGGTAATGTGAAGACCATCCTGAGCTGTTAAGAATTGATATATTCGGTCAAACGTCTGTGACTGAATGGCAGGCCGAAAGAGGATCCCATGGATGTCCGGAAGGAGGCATTCAATTTGAGGTAGTATCAAATACACTTGTATTGATATTTGTTTAATTCCTGTCTACAATGTTCTGAAAGAAGCATCCCTAGTGCTTATTTACCATCAGATATTTCAGTTTTGCAGGTGGAAGTTAGCCTGAGTGCTGTCATGTTAACTCATTGTCATGCCAATAACACGGCAATGGAGGTGGCTTTGGCAAGAGCACAAACAAATCTAGGACCAGGCTAGATGGAAATGTTTGACAGATTTATATTCTGCATGAGAAGTCATTAATCATGATATGATACTTTAAGCCCTTTGAATAAGCCTATGGTGAATATAGGCCTACCCTCATGTGAAGTGTTCATAGAGAACACATTTGTATGGGTCATTATTGGGCTGCGGTAATATATATATATTTTTTAAAACTTTTTTACTAGAATAAATGCATTTTCTGAACACCCCACAACATTAAGTACATATAAACCCCCCCAAAAATGTTTCCCACTTCAGGCATTAACGCCCTTTTATTATTGTCCATTTTTGTCTGATATGGACACAATTTATCTTCAACCTGGTCACAGACAATATGGAAGTTGTCTGAATATGATTTTAAAAGATACTTTGTATAAAATCAACATTTACAGAATGCTCATGCGTCCCCCAAACCAATTAAATTATTATAAATGTAAAATCTCAATGTTGCTATATTAAACCCTGAAATAGACCCATTGTGTCAGCGTTGAAATAAAAAAATGCTTTCAATTCAGAATTTTAACAAATCTAATCTTGGGATTGTCCTTAACATTTCAGACTGAGCTCAGAAAACATTTTCTTTAAAAAATATTGTCATGTGACGGGGTTGAGACACGGGTGACAGGGTTGAATACTGTAACGGGTTTGAAGAGACACATCGGTTTCCATTTAAACTAGTTTAGTTTACTATCAAACTCCCTCCAAGATTTACCCCAAAACATTCCATTCCATTGTATGCAACCATGTAATAAGGACATTATATATATATTGAATAATCTGGTTTTTATTAATCAAACTAGTAAAAAATTTAAACGCATTAGGGTAATAAATAACATTCAACATTTTCCAAGGGTATTTAGTATACTAGAATAGCTGTAACTACAGTACTAGTGTCAGCATGACTATCCCTTCTTCTCAGGAGCACCATGTTCGTTCATTCATTCATTCATGGTTTTCTTCCTGAGAGTCTGGGCCACACATCTCTCAACCTCTACGTGGAGGGATGTCACACGTTGTGGAGGTGGAATCATCCCAGTGGATGTTGTCTCGACATCATATTCCACTACACACCACTGCCCAAGAAGACCTGGATTTCGTCCACAGGTTGTGGATTTTCCTCATTGGCTGGCTGTTCTGGAGCAGCCAGGACCTTCTGCCTGAAATTGAGGTGCTGTGCAAAGAATGCAGCCGACGTCACGAGACATCAGCTCACCAGGAGCATGGGTGATGACCTGGTGTATTCTCATGGTGGAGGGCACCGCTTTCATCGGGCTTTGCATCATTTCCATCGGACATTCAACATCGGTACTCTTCACAGAGTCTCACGGAGGGCTTTGTAAAGCTCCTGTGCATCTCTGATATCATGGACCTTAGCCACCAACCTCTCTGCCGTTCTCTTCAACGTTCCTTCCACACCATCAGGAGCCCCTTTTCCATGGCTTAACTCAAACACGTTCCATGTACCAGCTTTGAATTCACATTAGTGTAATTCTGTTGTGAAAAGCAGGAAGTTGCCTCTGCTTATACTGTGTGCAAGGCCCATCACAAAAAAGTGCAATACAGACACTTGTGGATGTGTGGCCTGAAGGTAGTCTAGCACTGGATTGAGGTGTTTCCATATAGCAGGAAGGCCTTTGTGCCTAGAGGGGGAGATTGTTGTGTAGCATATAGGCTCCTGTTGGCCAACATACAGTACCCCAGTATATAGAGTGGCCTGCTGGTGTGAGGCCCCAAAGTGAACAGCTTGGATCTCCGATGTGTATTTACAGACCATTCTCTGAAAAGTCCACATGGATCAAGGACTCAGTGCTCACTTCCTCTCCTTGCTTCTTTTGTATGCTATTCTCCACTGTTACACTTCTAACGCTGGTCTCACTTAAATCACTGATCTTTTTCTTTTCCCTTGCCTCAACATTTCTTTTCTATCTCTGATGCTCTCTCTCTCATGGTATTGTTCCCTTTTTTCTGGGTCAGCATTTTGACGTGAATGATGTCACTTACTGTTAATGATGGCACATAAGGGTGGACTGACCATTTTTATTGGCAGAGTTTGGTTGGTGTGATAGGGTTGACTGTGGACTGAGGGACTGTGATTCTAATCAATAATCCTGCATTTATTTGATAAAAATACTTTCTCAACAAAATAACACAAATATATGTTTGCATTAATGGCAAAAGTTATTAATTATGTGCACATTTTAATATTAATTTCCCAAGTAAAAATTAAGTGAAATGCCTGGGGGACATGACACAATTCTTAGTGTCAGTTAAAATAGCAGATATTTAAAAAATAAATTAAATTATTGCTATATTTATTTCAATTCATTATGCTGGACATTTTAAATTTATTTACAAAATTTAAACATTTCATTTTGGTGACCCAATGCTTGAAATATAATATAAAAAGTTAGAGGGACTGAAACATAAATAGGCAAACGTTGCAGATACAAATGTCATGAATGGATCTGACACAATTCCTTATTTTACATATCCGAGAAGGATGTTTGTTCTACATGCTGTATTTCCATCTGAATGTCACACAACGTTGTGTCCTGCTGAACGCAACCCGGTAGTCATCGGCTATGGTGGACAGACTAGAATTGAAAATGTCATAAAAGGCAGATCACACACTTCCAGTGAGATGTACGGGGATGCACAGCGACCTCTAGGTAAACCTCACAACAGTGTTTGAATAAAAGTGCAAGGAGAGTTGTATAGCCTACCAACCCGCCTACTGTTGCAGTGATCAACGTGCAGGACCTTTGGTAATCAAAGTAGACAGGTACACATACAGTTGACAAGTACCTGAGAGTGACTCCTGTGTAGTGGAACGCGGATGTAGCGTGGAGTTCAGTGTGAAAGAGGAAGTGTGTTTTGCTTCTTTGGCTCAGTCAATTTGATCAGGCAGGCATGGATACAGAGGTGGACCCAGTGGAAACAGCTAAGACCATCTGACCCCATAACACTTTATTTTAACCTGAAGGTTTTGGTGCACGGTTTCCTGTGCCTAGAGTAAATACTCCTGGATATAGCATTTTCAATAGAAATGATCTATTGAGCAGTCTTTTTTTGTGCATGCCAGCAAAGCCACTACACAACACTAAATACATTAATTGGACTATAACGGTGACAGTGTGCACAAACTGTTAGGGCTTAAAAGGATAAACATTCAACATTGGCCATGCTGTCAATCCAGCATGACTTCTGCCGCGTTCAAAACAACTGGAAACTCGGAACTGGGAAATCTTCAGTGAGTTCAAGACAACTGGGAACTCTGGGGAAAAAAAAACTAGCTCCGACTGGGAAAATACCTTTTGAACGGTCATCCAACTCGGAATTCCAAGTGGGGAACTCGGGCCTCTTTCTAGAGCTTAGACCGGAAGATCACTGACGTCATTATTAGACCTTAGCTGTGTTCGAATACTAACCATACTATTTGTGAAGTGAATTGAGTATTGAACAGGTCACCATTTTTCTCAGTAAATATATTTCCAAAGGTGCTATTGACATGAAAGTTTCACCAGATGTTGGTAACAACCCAAGTAATCCATACATACAAAGAAACCAAAACAAATAAGTTCAGAAATTAAGTTATGTGTAATAATATGAAATGACACAGGGAAAAAGTATTGAACACATGAAGAAAGGGAGGTTCAAAAAGGCATGGAAAGCCAAGAAAACAGCTGAAAACTATCAGTAATTAAAAAGCAATCCAGCCCCCTGTCAGTGCAAATTAATATCAGCTGGTTCAGTCCCAACTGATAGCCTACAAAAAGGTCTCATTGCCAAGGTGTCACACAAGACACATCTCATGATGGGTAAAAGCAAAGAGCTGTCTCAAGACATTCGCAACCTAATTGTTGCAAAACATAATGATGGCATTGGTTATAGGCGCATTTCTAAGCTTCTGAATGTTCCAGTGAGCACTGTTGGGGCCATAATACGGAAGTGGAAAGACAATCATTTCACCATAAATTTGCCTCGACCAGGTGCTCCTCGCAAGATGTCTGACAGAGAAGTGAAAAGAATAATCAGAAGAGTTGTCCAAGAGCCAAGGACCACTTGTGGAGAGCTTCAAAAAGACCTGCAATTAGCAGGTACTGTTGTCTCAAAGAAAACATTAAGTAATGCACTCCACCGCCATGGCCTGTATGCACGCTCACCACGCAAGACTCCATTGCTGAAAAAAAACATGTAGATAGATAGATAGGTACTTTATTGATCCCCCGGGGGGGGGGAAATTTAAGTTTAAAGTTTGCTGCACAACATTTGGAAAAGCCAGTGAAGTACTGGGAGAATATAGTGTGGTCAGATGAGAGCAAAATTGAACTGTTTGGATGTCATAATACAGATAGATAGATAGATAGATAGATAGATAGATAGGTACTTTGGCCAGGATCCGTCTCTCCGCCACCTCCTCTAGAGTGTCAAGGCTCATCCCCAGGACAGAGCTAGCCTTCCTGATCAGCTTATTTACCCGAGAAGCATCACCGGCTTTGATGTTTGCTCCCCAGCACACCACTGCAAAAAAGATGGCACTGGCTGGTAGAAGGTATGCAGTAGTTTACTGCACACGTTGAAGGACCTGAGCCTCCTCAGAAAGTAGAGTCGGCTCTGGCCCTTTTTGTACAGGGCCCCGGTGTTACCGGCCCATTCCAGCCTGTTGTCCATGGACTCCCAGGAACTTGTATGACCCAACCATTTCCACATCCATCCCCTGTATAGGGACTGCAGTCAGTTGTGCCTTGGTTCTCCTGAAGTCCACCACCATCTCCTTTGTTTTGCTGATGTTGAGCTGAAGGTGGTTCTGCTCACACCACAACACAAAGTCACTGATTGTGCTCCTGTACTCCTCCTCCTGCCCACCCCTGATGCACCCTACAATAGCAGAGTCATCCGAGAACTTCTGTAGGTGGCATGTTTCAGAGTTATATCTGAAGTCTGAGGTGTAGAGGGTGAACAGGAAGGGGGACAGGACCGTTCCCTGGGGGGCCCCTGTATTGCTCACTGCCCATTCTGACACACAGCTCTGTAGTTGCACAAATTGTGGCCTACCGGTCAGGTAGTCCGTAACCCAGGAGACTAAAGGTGCTTCCACTTTCATCCTCCTCATCCTCTCACCCAGTAGCAGGGGCTGAATGGTGTTGAAGGCAATGGAGAAGTAAAAAAACATAACCCTCACAGTGCTACCACACCAGGGGTCTGAGGTGAGCGAGGACTAACCTTTCCAGGGTCTTCATGATGTGGGATGTTAGCGCTACAGGTCTGAAGTCATTCAGGACAGGGGGGTGCGCCTTCTTGTGCACTGGGACCAGGCAGGATGTTTTCCACAGCACAGGGACCCTTTCCAGGCTCAAGCTAAGGTTGAAGCGGCGCTGGAGTATTTCACACAGTTGGTCAGCACAGACCCTAAGCACCCTTGGGCTGATGCCATCAGGGCCCGCCGCTTTCCACTGATGTAGTCTCTCCAGCACACTCTTCACTTGGTTGGTGGTGAAAGCCAGCCCAGGTGGGGAGGTTGGGGGAAGGGGGGTGTTGCAGATCAGTCCAGAGGGAGCGGGGGTCGGGAGAGGGTCACTGAATGTTTCAACGGAGGTGTCGTGGCCTGGAGTGGGACAGCTGTGAGGGTGTGTTGGCTGGAGAGCTGGAGGGGTGGTGGACAGGACTAATATCGAATCTGTAAAAAAATTTGTTCAGCTCATTGGCTCTGTCCTGGGTCCCCTCTGTCTGCCCACTGTTTGACTTTTTGAAGCCAGCCCGGAACCTCCAGCGAAGGTCCGCAGCCTGGAACCTCCAGCAAAGGTCCGTAGCCCGGAACCTCCAGCGAAGGTCCGCAGCCCGGAACCTCCAGCGAAGGTCAGCAGCCCAAAACCTCCAGCGAAGGTCAGCAACCCTGAACCTTCAGGGAAGGTCAGCAACCCTGAACCTTCAGGGAAGGTCAGCAGCCCGGAACCTCCAGCGAAGGTCCGTAGCACGGAACCTTCAGCGAAGGTCCGTAGCACGGAACCTTCAGCGAAGGTCCGCAGCCCGGAACCTTCAGCGAAGGTCCGCAGCCCGGAACCTTCAGCGAAGGTCCGCAGCCCGGAACCTCCAGCGAAGGTCCGCAGCCCTGAGCCTTCATCCACGGCCCAATGCCTGGAACTTCCAGCGGCGGTCCACAGCCCGGAACCTCCAGCGAGGGTCCGCAGCCCGGAGGCTCCAGAGGTCAGCACATCGCTGTGGCTGGAACCAACCCCCCCAGTGGAGCAGGACCCGTAGTCCACCGGTACCCATTCCGGGTTCAGCCGTCTGTTCCGCTCCAGTGCCAGAGCAGTCCGCTCCACCGGTGCCCATTCCGGGTCCAGCCGTCTGCTCCGCTCCAGTGCCAGAGCAGTCCGCTCCACCGGTACCCAATCCGGGTCCAGCCGTCTGCTCCGCCCCAGTGCCAGAGCAGTCCGCTCCACCGGTACCCATTCCGGGTTCAGCCGTCTGCTCCGCTCCAGAGCCTGAGCAGTCCGCTCCACTGGTACCCATTCCGGGTTCAGCCGTCTGCTCCGCTCCAGAGCCTGAGCAGTCCGCTCCACCGGTGCCCATTCCGGGCCCAGCCGTCTGCTCCGCTCCTGAGCCAGGGCAGTCCGCTCCCCCGGTGCCCAATCCGGGTCCAGCCGTCTGCTCCGCCCCAGTGCCAGAGCAGTCCGCTCCACCGGTACCCATTCCGGGTTCAGCCGTCTAATCCGCCCCAGTGCCAGAGCAGTCCGCTCCACCGGTACCCATTCCGGGTTCAGCCGTCTGTTCTGCTCCAGTGCCAGAGCAGTCCGCTCCACCGGTGCCCATTCTGGGTCCAGCCGTCTGCTCCGCTCCAGTGCCAGAGCAGTCCGCTCCACCGGTACCCAATCCGGGTCCAGCCGTCTGCTCCGCCCCAGTGCCAGAGCAGTCCGCTCCACCGGTGCCCATTCCGGGCCCAGCCGTCTGCTCCACTCCAGAGCCTGAGCAGTCCACTCCACCGGTGCCCATTCCGGGCCCAGCCGTCTGCTCCGCTCCTGAGCCAGGGCAGGCCGCTCCCCCGGTGCCCAATCCGGGTCCAGCCGTCTGCTCCGCTCCTGAGCCAGGGCAGTCCGCTCCCCCGGTGCCCAATCCGGGTCCAGCCGTCTGCTCCGCCCCAGTGCCAGAGCAGTCCGCTCCACCGGTACCCATTCCGGGTTCAGCCGTCTGCTCCGCCCCAGTGCCAGATCAGGCCGCTCCACCGGTACCCATTCCGGGTTCAGCTGTCTGCTCCGCTCCAGAGCCTGAGCAGTCCGCTCCACCGGTGCCCAATCCGGGTCCAGCCGTCTGCTCCGCTCCAGTTTCCGAGCAGTCCGCTCTACCGGTGCCCAGTCCGGGCCCGGTTGTTTTCCCCGCTCCATGGCCGGAGCCGTTTACCCCACCGGTGCCCAGTCCGGGCCTGGCTAATTGCCCAGCTCCATGGCCGGAGCCGTTTGCCCCACCGGTGCCCAGTCCGGGCCCGGTTTTTTTCCCTGCTCCATGGCCGGAGCTGTTTACCCTACCGGTGCCCAGTCCGGGCCCGGTTGATTGCCTAGCTCCATGGCCGGAGCCGTTTGCCCCACCGGTGCCCAGTCCGGGCCCGGTTGTTTCCCCCGCTCCATGGCCGGAGCCGTTTGCCCCACCGGTGCCCAGTCTGGGCCCGGTAAATTTCCCAGCTCCATGGCCGGGCATAAGGAGGGGGCATGGGAGGAGACTCTCGACATCGCCAGAGCCAGAACCGCCACCGGCGAGCTAATCTTCCCTCCCTGACCCCCCCCATGTAATTGTGTTTTGTTGTTGGCGTCCGGGAGTCCGCGCCTTGGGGGGGGGGGGGGTACTGTCAGGCTCTGGCCATAGAGAGGCCTATTTGCTTCTCTCTGTAGCTATGGTCAGAGTCTGACAGTGTCTTTCTTTTCTGTTTCTGTGTGGGTTTTGGGTTGGATCCCTAATTAGAGGCAGCTGCACCGCATTGTCTTTAATTAAGGATCCTATATATGTTTGTCTGTCCTTCACTCTTGTGTGGGTCGTTATATATCTCCAGTCACGGTGCAAGTAAGTGTGTTTCAGTTTTGGTAATTTGCCTCGTTGGTTTGGCTTGTTTAGTTCGTACAGTTGAGTTTTTAGTTACTATTACTGCGCTGCGCCTTGGTCTCTCCTTGCACCCACCTGTGACAGTAGCTCAATCTTCTCCCACTGCCTGCCACTGATAGTGAGAGGAAATGCCAACCAGATGTCTCACATTTATACATCTGGTGAAATGTCTTATCTAGAGTTGAAGTCGGAAGTTTACATACACCTTAGCCAAATACATTTAAACTCAGTTTTTCACAATTCCTGACATTTAATCCTGTCTTAGGTCAATTAGGATCACCACTTTATTTTAAGAATGTGAAATGTCAGAAAAATAGTAGACAGAATGATTTATTTCAGCTTTTATTTCTTTCATCACATTCCCAGTGGGTCAGAAGTTTACATACACTCAATTAGTATTTGGTAGCATTGACTTTAATTTGTTTAACTTGGGTCAAACGTGTGGATACCCTTCCACAAGCTTCCCACAATAAGTTGGGTGAATGTTGGCCCATTCCTCCTGACAGAACTGGTGTAACTGAGTCAGGTTTGTAGGCCTCCTTGCTCGCACACGCTTTTTCAGTTCTGCCCACAAATTATCTATAGGATTGAGGTCAGGGCTTTGTGATGGCCACTCCAATACCTTTGTTGTACTTATGCCATTTTGCCACAACTTTGGAAGTATGCTTGGAGTCATTGTCCAATTGGAAGACCCATTTGCGACCAAGCTTTAACTTCCTGACTGATGTTGCTTCAATATATACTCATCATTTTCCTTCCTCATGATGCCATCCATTTTGTGAAGTACACCAGGCCCTCCTGCAAAGCACCCCCACAACATGATGCTGCCACCCCCGTGCTTCACGGTTGGGATGGTGTTCTTCGGCTTGCAAGCTTCTCCCTTTTTCCTCCAAACATAACGATGGTCATTATGGCCAAACAGTTCTATTTTTGTTTCATCAGACCAGAGGACATTTCTCCAAAAAGTACAAGCTTTGTCCCCATGTGCAGTTGCAAACCATAGTCTGGCTTTTTTATGGCGGTTTTGTTGAGCGGCCTTTCAGGTTATGTCGATATAGGACTCGTTGTAATGTGGATATAAATATTTTTGTAATTGTTTCCTCCAGCATCTTCACAAGGTCCTTTGCTGTTGTTCTGGGATTGATTTGCACTTTTCGCACCAAAGTACGTTCATCTCTAGGAGACAGAACACGTCTCCTTCCTGAGCGGTATGACAGCTGCGTGGTCCCATGGTGTTTATACTTGCGTACTATTGTTTGTACAGATGAATGTGGTACCTTCAGGAGTTTGGAAATTGCTCCCAAGGATGAACCAGACTTGTGGAGGTCTACAATTGTTTTCTGAGGTCTTGGCTGATTTCTTTTGATTTTCCCATGATGTCGAGCAAAGAGGCACTGAGTTTGAAGTTAGTGCTTGACATTACTCCTCGGCCAGAGCGTCCAGTGTGCGCTCTGAACGCACAGAATTTACAAACAGACAATCTGACAATGCTCTGGAAATCAAAACAAGCTAGCAAGAGGTTGCATAGCAACAGCATCAGTCCGGTAGACCGGGGAAGCACTAGTATGCTCAAATGGAACGATACTGTTAGTTTACAGTATACTCAAATTAACTAATAGTATGTAGTATATACTCATTAAGTATGTAGTATACAGTATGCTAGTATGGGTATATTCGAACACAGCTCTTGTCCCAGTTCCCAGTTATCTTGAAAGCAACATAAATTCAGAGAATGCCAGACTTTGAATACAAAGTCTGGCATTCTGTTCCTGTTCAAGTGAGCACAGCACAGCAAGGTGAGTCCAAAAATGTATTCTATAGTGCTGCATAAAGGATGTAATATGCCAGGAAGATATGTATACTGCAGCTATGAAAGTAATACTAAGTGTATGTTGTGTAGTAAACTAATAATTTGGTCCCTTTCCCCCTCATAACTTACATACTGTTCTGATTTGGTGGTGCACATGTAACCTATAGCCTGTTTTAGAGAAATGTAATCATTGAATATTGTAAGAGCTTTCATTGTCTGCTTACAGTGCATTCGAAAAGTATTCAGACCCCTTGACTTTTTCCACATTTACAGCCTTATTCCAAAATGTATTAAACAAAAAAAAAATCTCATCCATCTATACACAATAGCCCATAATGACAAAGCGAAAACAGGTTCAGATTTATTAACTATTAAAAACAGAAATCCCTTATTTACATAAGTATTCAGACCCTTTGCTATGAGCTCAGGTGCATTCTGTTTCCATTGATCATCCTTTAGATGTTTCTAGAGTCCACCTGTGGAAAATTCAATTGAAGTCTATATAAGGTCCCACAGTTGACAGTGCATGTCAGAGCAAAAACCAAGTCATGAGATCGAAGGAATTGTCCGTAGAGCTCCGAGATAAGATTGTGTCGAGGCACAGATCTGGGGACGGGTACCAAAACATTTCTGCAGCATTGAAGGTCCCCAAGAACACAGTGGCCTCCATCATTCTTAAATGAAAGAAGTTTGGAACCACCAAGACTCTTCCTAGAGCTGGCCGCATGGCCAATCTGAGAAATCGGGGGAGAAGGGCCTTGGTCAGGGATGTGACCAAGAACTCGATGGTCACTCAGTAAAAGGCACATGACAGCCCGCTTGGAGTTTGCCAAAAGGCACCTTAAGACTCTCAGACCATGATAAACAAGATTCTCTGGTCTGATGAAACCAAGATTGAACTCTTTGGCCTGAATGCCATGTATCGCGTCTCTAGGCAATCTGGCACCACCCCTACGGTGAAGCACTATCTGATGTTTGGAGACATTTCACAGCAGCTAATGTAGAAGGAAAAGCTGTGTACATTTGCAAATACTGTCCTAAATCATATGTGAAGAATGCAACAAAGATGCAGAATAATCTGGCCAAGTGCATAAAGTTCCCTCAGCGTTCACAACAAGCATCCTCTGACAAAAGTCCCTCTACTTCTATTCGAGGTGAAAATTATGAATCAGACACTTTATCGATAGCAACAGCTCATGGTCCTCCTGGAATCAGACGTTTTTTGACACAATGGAGGAACGTAGTCAGAGAAATGCTGATGAATGTCTTGCTCGAGCAGTGTATGCAACTGGTTCGCCTCTGATGCTCACAGGCAATGTGTATTGGAAGAGATTTCTGAATGTTCTTCGCCCAGCATACACCCCTCCAACCAGACATGCTTTATCTACTCATTTGCTGGATGCAGAGTTCAACAGAGTTCAAGTAAAGGTCAAGCAAATCATAGAGAAATCAGACTGTATTGCAATCATCTCTGATGGGTGGTTGAATGTTCGTGGGCAAGGAATAATTAACTACATAATTTCCACCCCTCAACCAGTATTCTACAAGAGCACAGACACAAGGGACAACAGACACACCGGGCTCTACATTGCAGATTAACTGAAGGCAGTCATCAATGACCTTGGAACACAGAAGGTATTTGCACTGGTGACAGACAATGCTGTGAACATGAAGGCTGCTTGGTCTAAAGTGGAGGAGTCCTACCATCACATCACATCCATTGGCTGTGCTGCTCATGCATTGAATCTGCTCTTCAAGGACATCATGGCACTGAAAACAATGGATACACTCTAAAAGAGAGCCAAGGAAATGATTAGGTATGTGAAGGGTCATCAAATTATAGCAGCAATCTACCTCACCAAGCAAAGTGAGAAGAATAAGAGCACCACATTAAAGCTGCCCAGCAACACCCATTGGGGTGGTGTTGTCATCATGTTTGACAGTCTACTGGAGGGGAAGGAGTCTCCCCAAGAAATGGCCATATCACAGTCTGCCGATATGGACAGCACCATCAAAAGGATCCTCCTGGATGATGTATTTTGGGAGAGAGTGGTAAGCAGCCTGAAACTCTTGAAACCTACAGTATAGCAGTAGCCATTGCATGGATTGAAGGAGACAATCCTGTCTGATGTTCAGACTCTGCTTGCAGATGTAAGAGAAGAAATCCGTACTGCACTGCCCACTTCACTGTTGCTCCAAGCAGAGGAAACTGCAGTTCTGAAATAAATCAAAAAGCGCGAAGACTTCTTCCTGAAGCCCATACACGATGCAGCGTACATGTTGGACCCCAAGTATGCTGGCAAGAGCATCCTGTCTGGTGCAGAGATCAACAAGGCCTATGGTGTCATCACTACCGTGTCTCACCACCTTGGCCTCGATGAGGGCAAGATTCTTGGCATTCTGGCGAAGTACACTTCCAAGCAAGGGCTTTGGGATAGAGATGCAATATGGGGTGCCAACATATCTCATGAACCACCTGGTGGAAGGGACTTTGTGGATCTGAGGCTCTTTCCCCTGTTGCCTCCATCATCCTCCAAATCCCACCAACATCAGCCGCCTCAGAGCGCAACTGGTCCTTGTTTGGGAACACACACACCAAAGCACGCAACAGGCTGACCAATACAAGGCTTGAAAAATTGGTTGCCATCCGGGCAAATTTGAGGCTTTTTGAACCTGACAACGAGCCATCCTCAACAAGGTTGGAAAGTGACAGTGAAGATGAGGCCTCAGAGTCTGATGTTCAAGAGGTGGACATTGAGGAGGTACAGGGAGAACACATGGAAGCCTGAGAGGAAGACAACCAAAGCTTTAGTTTCTAGACTATCATTTTACAGATGTATGTTGAAAACGTTTTTGGGAGATGGGATGGATCATTCAATATTCCCTTTCTTTTGTTGTTCAGTAAAATCATCCCATGTGAAGAGTCAACTCATTTAATTATTGGAAGGATTTAATCATTTGCAGTTATGTCTACTTATAAGGTAAATTATGAATGGAGGCATATACAGTGGGGAGAACAAGTATTTGATACACTGCCGATTCTGCAGGTTTTCCTACTTACAAAGCATGTAGAGGTCTGTAATTTTTATCAAAGGTACACTTCAACTGTGAGAGACGGAATCTAAAACAAAAATCCCGAAAATCACATTGTATGATTTTTAAATAATTAATTAGCATTTTATTGCATGACATAAGTATTTGATCACCTACCAACCAGTAGGAATTCCGGCTCTCACAGACCTGTTAGTTTTTCTTTAAGAAGCCCTCCTGTTCTCCACTCATTACCTGTATTAACTGCACCTGTTTGAACTCGTTACCTGTATAAAAGACACCTGTCCACACACTCAATCAAACAGACTCCAACCTCTCCACAATGGCCAAGACCAGAGAGCTGTGTAAGGACATCAGGGATAAAATTGTAGACCTGCACAAGGCTGGGATGGGCTACAGGACAATAGGCAAGCAGCTTGGTGAGAAGGCAACAACTGTTGCCGCAATTATTAGAAAATGGAAGAAGTTCAAGATGACGGTCAATCTCCCTCGGTCTGGGGCACCATGCAAGATCTCACCTCGTGGGGCATCAATGATCATGAGGAAGGTGAGGGATCAGCCCAGAACTACACGGCAGGACCTGGTCAATGACCTGAAGAGAGCTGGGACCACAGTCTCAAAGAAAACCATTAGTAACACACTACGCCGTCATGGATTAAAATCCTGCAGCGCACGCAAGGTCCCCCTGCTCAAGCCAGCGCATGTCCAGGCCCGTCTGAAGTTTGCCAATGACCATCTGGATGATCCAGAGGAGGAATGGGAGAAGGTCATGTGGTCTGATGAGACAGAAATAGAGCTTTTTGGTCTAAACTCCACTCGCCGTGTTTGGAGGAAGAAGAAGGATGAGTACAACCCCAAGAACACCATCCCAACCGTGAAGCATGGAGGTGGAAACATCATTCTTTGGGGATGCTTTTCTGCAAAGGGGACAGGACGACTGCACCGTATTGAGGGGAGGATGGATTCGGCCATGTATCGCGAGATCTTGGCCAAGTTACCTCCTTCCCTCAGTAAGAGCATTGAAGATGGGTCGTGGCTGGGTCTTCCAGCATGACAACGACCCGAAACACACAGCCTGGGCAACTAAGGAGTGGCTCCGTAAGAAGCATCTCAAGGTCCAGGAGTGGCCTAGCCAGTCTCCAGACCTAAACCCAATAGAAAATCTTTGGAGGGAGCTGAAAGTCCGTATTGCCCAGCGACAGCCCCGAAACCTGAAGGATCTGGATGGAGGAGTGGGCCAAAATCCCTGCTGCAGTGTGTGCAAACCTAGTCAAGAACTACAGGAAACGTATGATCTCTGTAATTGCAAACAAAGGTTTCTGTACCAAATATCAAGTTCTGCTTTTCTGATGTATCAAATACTTATGTCATGCAATAAAATGCAAATTAATTACTTAAAAATCATACAATGTGATTTTCTGGATTTTTGTTTTAGATTCCGTCACTCACAGTTGATAAATGATAAAAATTACAGACTTCTACATGCTTTGTAAGTGGGATAACCTGCAAAATCGGCAGTGTATCAAATACTTGTTCTCCCCACTGTATGTGAATTTACCCCGTGTTCACCCAACCCCAATCTGTCAGGATCCAGGTAAGTCATGGACATGTCAACACTGATCAGCTTTTTCACTGACTGTGGTTACTGACTGTGTCAGTGGAGGTTTTGACGAGTTGGTTAGAAATGGACGAGTTTGTATTACTTTGAATTCAGTGTACTCAAACCTGGTACAAAATACCTTTTTGTATTCATGCTATAAGAAACATGACTAAACTGTGCCATGGTTTTTCTTTATGCTCTACCCATTTTATTTGATTGCATCAAAAGGTTTGCTTTTTAATTATCTCACATAGTTGGTGAGCGTAGTGAAGGCTGGGTTAACTAGTAATCCTCCTTGCATTAGGCTTACATTTTATGTCTGCATACACAGCATTACTCATGATTGCATCACCTGATCTACTGAGAATACTAGACCACAGATCAGAATCTTTTTTACAGTGTTTCCGCCATATTCAGGAAGTAATTAAGCTATTTATAATAGTGACACCTTAGGAAATATTGGAAACAAGGGTTATCTAAACAATAGATAAAACATCTTAGTAACTATTTTTTCTTTTACTTCATAGTTTACACCAACTCAGAATTCTTGACACAAAAGTGAGCCAAATAGAGGATGTGAAAGAGGGTGAGTTCTTGCAGCCAAATAAATGTCAGTACATTGACATCCTCTGTTATAGTTGATTATTGTACCCAAATAGGTTTATCCTCCTTTGCAGATGGAGAAAAGTCACCACCAACTCTCCAACTGTGGTGACATACAGTTGAAGTCGTAAGTTTACATACACCTTAGCCAAATACATTAAAACTCATTTTTCTACCACTCCACAGATTTCATGTTAACAAACTATAGTTTTGGCAAGTCGTTTAGGACATCTACTTTGTGCATGACACAAGTCATTGTTTACAGACAGATTATTTCACTTATAATTCACTATATCACAATTCAGAAGTTTACATACACTAAGTTGACTGTGTCTTTAAACAGCTTGGAAAGTTCCATAAAATGATGTCATGGCTTTAGAAGCTTCTACCTTCAAACTCAGTGCCTCTTTGCTCAACATCATGGGAAAATCAAAAAAATCAGCCAAGACCTCAGGAAAAAAACTGTAGACCTCCACAAGTCTGGTTCATCCTTGGGAGCAATTTCCAAACGCCTGAAGGTACCACGTTCATCTGTACAAACAATAGTACACAAGTATAAACACCATGGGACCACATAGCTGTCATACCGCTCAGGAAGGAGAAGCGTTCTGTTTCCTAGAGATGAACGTACTTTGGTGCAAAAAGTGCATATCAATCCCAGAACAACAGCAAAGGACCTTGTGAAGATGCTGGAGGAAACAGGTACAAAAGTATCTATATCCACAGTAAAATGAGTCCTATATCGACACTCAGCAAGGAAGAAACCACTGCTCCCAAACTGCCATAAAAAAGCCTGACTTCGGTTTGCAACTCCGCATGGGGACAAAGATCACACTTTTTGGAGAAATTTCCTCTGGTCTGATGAGACAGAAATAGAACTGTTTGGCCATAATGACCATTGTTATGTTTGGAGGAAAAAGGGGGAGGCTTGCAAGCCGAAAAACACCATCCCAACCATGAAGCAAGGGGGTTGCAGCGTCATGTTGTGGCGCTGCTTTGCTGCAGGAGGTACTGGTGCACTTCACAAAATAGATGGCATCATGAGGAAGGAAAATTATGTGGATATATTGAAGCGACATCAGTCAGGAAGTTAAAGCTTGGTTGCAAATGGGTCTTCCAAATGGACAATCACCCCAAACATACTTCCAAAGTTGTGGCAAAATAGCTTAAGTACAACAAAGTCAAGGTTTTGGAGTGGCCATCACAAAGCCCTGACCTCAATCCTATAGACAATTTGTGGGCAGAACTGATAAAGCATGTACGAGCAAGGAGGCCTACAAACCTGACTCAGTTACACCAGTTCTGTCAGGAGGAATGGGCCAAAATTCACCCAACTTATTGTGGGAAGCTTGTGGAAGGCTACCCGAAACGTTTAACCCAAATTAAACAACAGTGAAGGCAATGCTACCAAATACTAATTGAGTGTATGTAAACTTCTGACCCACTGGGAATGTGATGAATGAAATAAAAGCATAAATAAATAATTCTCTCTATTATTATTCTGACATTTCACATTCTTAAAATAAAGTGGTGATCCTAACTGACCTAAAACAGGGAATTTTTACTAGGATTCAATGTCAGAAATTGTGTTTAAATGTATAGGTGTATGTAAACTTAAACTGTATCTGTGAGGTTCCTCAGTCGAGCAGTGGATTTCTTACACAGATTCAACCACAAAGACCAGGGAGGTTTTCCAATGCTTCACAAAGAAGGGCACCTATTGGTACATGGTAAAAAAAAAAGCAGACATTGAATATCCCTTTGACCGTGAAGTTATTAATAACACATTGGATGGTGTATCAATACACCCAGTCACTACAAAGATACAGTAGTCCTTCCTAACTCGGTTGCCAGAGAGGAAGGAATTTCACCATGGTGACTTTGAAACAGTTACAGAGTTTAATGGCTGTGATAGGAGAAAACTGTAGGATGGATTAACAACATTGTAGTTACTCCACAATACGAACCTAATTGACAGTGAAAAGAAGGAAGCCTGTACAGAATACAAAATATTTCAAAACATGCATCCTGTTTGCAACAAGGCACTAAAGTAATACAGCAAAAAATGTGGCAAAGCAATTAACTTTTTGTCCTCAATACAAGTATATGTTTGGGGCAAATTCAACACAACACATTACTGACTACCACTCCACATATTTTCAAGCATAGTGGTGGTTGCATTGTGCTATGGGTATGTTTGTAATAGTTACGGACTGGGGAGTTTCAGGGTAAAAAAAGAAATGGAATGGAGCTAAGCACAGGCAAAATCCTTGAGGAAATCCTGGTTCAGTCAGCTTTCCGCCAGACACTGGGAGATGAATTCACCTTTCAGCAAGACAATTACCTAAAACACAAGGCCAAATATACACTGGAGTTGCTTAGCAAGAAGACAGTAAATGTTCCTGGGTGGCCGAGTTACAGTGTTGACTTAAATCTACTTGAAAATCTATGGCAAGACCTCAAAATGGTTTTCTAGCAATGATCAACAAGCAATTAGACAGAGCTTTGAGAATTTTGAAAATAATAAAATGGGCAAATGTTGAACAATCCAGGTGTGGAAAGCTCTTAGAGACTTACCCAGCGCGTGTTTACTGTGAACACTGAGGCTGTACCCACTTTAAGTAACTGTTTTAACAGTGGCCATGTAGGCTACTTGTTATGTATGGTACGACATGCTGTACATTGTACTGTATGTTGTTATGGTTTACTACAGTGTGCTACTTTACATATGAATGAGTGGCACGTCATTAAACATTAGAGTGATGTACAATGTGAAACCGTGCAGATGTGCGTTCTTCTACAGCTAAGCTAGATATAACATTACCACCGCCAGCGCCATTCCTCGCCTTGCCTGGTGAACCTCCAGTCCCGTGGAATAACTGGCTTGTAAGTTTTAACACAGCCTCCTACGGAACCAATTCGCTGGGAAAGAGGGAGTGCTCTTCTAACGCTACCGGCTACAGAAAATACACCAACGGCCCAGTGAGTCCATTCAAAGTTATATGGCTAATCTAAGGGATTTGGCTAGCTCTTGTAACTACGAGACATTTCAGGACGAGATAATCAGGGATCAGCTGATAGAGGGGACGTTATGTGAAAAGACAAGGGAAAAACTGCTTTTGGAATCGGATAATTTGATGGAGCTATTAATAGTAGCTCTCCAGGTTGAAGAGGCTTTGGAATGCTCTACTATGCTAACAGACAGCTCTGCAGCATACACTCGGCCCCCAGCCATTCTCACACAGCAGCTTCAGCCCGCGCAGGCGCACTACAGCGATCACTTGCTGCGCACGCCCTCCCACGTCGATAACTACATGGACACCGGCATGCCCATGTAGCAGGCACACAGACAAACAAACAGAGTAGCTGTGGCAACTGTGGGGCTAGCTCTCACGATTCAAGGGCTTCAGCCTGTGGAAAGATATGTAAGAACTGTTCAAAATACAATCCCTTTGAAAAACAACCATGTGTCATTCAAAACATGCACTGTGCAGCTGGGCGAGGTGGGGTTTGCCTTTGCTACTGGATACTTGCGCTGCAGTGTCGTTGTTCAACCTTGCCACTTACTACAAGTTCTTCAGTCACCTATCACTCCAACTGCCCTGTGTGGGTACTGTAGCTCCAAGATAGACATTGCAGATACCATCCTGGTCTCAGTGCACTACGACGCCATGTATCTACCGTCATTCACATTTCACGTTGCAAAGCACGGTGCCAACCTCCTGGGCCTCGTCCTCTTCACAGGCTTGGGGTTCACAATGTGAGATGACAGTAGTTCAGCTATCCAACAGGTTACCTGCACATGGCAACCAAACTAGCAAACTCTGATGGTTTGGGCTGCCTCACAGCCTTTACTCACAGGCCCCTATTGAACCCAGACGTGACCCCAGTCATGCAGCCCCTGCGGCGCATCCCTTTGCACTGTGTGATGTCACAAAATATCTCCAGTCACAGTTAGAGGCAGACATCATTGAACCAGTCAACTCTGCCCCCGTATTTCAAACTTGGTCATTGCAACCAAAGTCAGGTAGAATCCGGACCTGTGTGGAATTCCGTGCTGTGAACAAGGATGTTGTCCCGGATAAGTACCGGATAAGTACCCCTTGCCTACAGCTGAGGAGCTGGCCTCACAATTTCACGGCTCCAGGGTCTTCACAAAGCTCGACCTGCGTCAGGGTTATCTTAAGGTGCCCCTCCACCCAGCCAGTAGCACATTGACTCAACCCACTCAAGTAACGCACCCCTCCTAGGGATGGCATGGAAAGCACCAGTAAGCCAGTGACTCAGCCCCCATAATAGGATCAGATCCCAATGAAGAGACAGGAACTGGCCAGGCAGAGACAGCAAGGGCGGTTCGTCGCTCCAGTGCCTTTCCGTTCACCTTCGCACCCCTGGGCCAGACTACACTCAATCATAGGACCTACTGAAGAGATGAGTCTTCAGTAAAGACTTAAAAGGTTGAGACCGAGTCTGCGTCTCTCACATGGATAGGCTGACCATTCCATAAAAATTGAGCTCTATAGGAGAAAGCCCTGCCTACAGCTGTTTGCTTAGAAATTCTAGGGACAATAAGGAGGCCCGCGTCTTGACCGTAGTGTACGGGTAGTTATGTACGGCAGGACCAAAACGGAGAGATAGGTAGGAGTAAGGCCATGTAATGCTTTGTAGGTTAGCAGTAAAACATTGAAATCAGCCCTAGCCTTAACAGGAAGTCAGAGGCTAGCACTGGAGTAATATGATCAATTTATTTGGTTCTAGTCAAGATTCTAGTGTGTTTAGTGCTTTATCCGGGTAGCCGGAGAGTAGAGTATTGTAGTAGACTAATCAAGAAGTGACAAAAGCATGGATTAGCTTTTATGCATAATTTTTGGATAAAACGTTTCTGATTTTTGCAATGTTACGAAGATGGAAAAATGTTCGTCAAAAGAGAGATCAGGGTCCAGAGTAACGCCAAGGTCCTTCACAGTTATTTTTTTTTTTTGGGACGACTGTACAACCATCAAGATTCATTGTCAGATCCAACAGAAGATCTCTTTGTTTCGTGGGACCTAGAACTAGCATCTCTGTTTTGTCAGAGTAAAACATTCGCCGCCATCCACTTCCTTATGTCTGAAACACAAGCTTCCAGGCTAGGCAATTTTGAGGCTTCACCATGTTTCATCGAAATGTACAGCTGTGTGTCGTCCACATAGCAATGGAAGTTAACATTGTGTTTTCGATTGATATCACCAAGAGGTAAAATATACAGTGAAAACAATATTGGTCCTAAAACGGAACCTTGAGGAACACCGAAACGTACAATTGATTTGTCAGAGGACAAACCATCCACAGAGACAAACTGATAACTTTCCGACAGAGAAGATCTAAACGAGGCAAGAACTTGTCCGTGTAGACCAATTAAGGTTTCCAGTCTCTCCAAAAGAATATGGTGATCGATGGTGTCAAAAGCAGCACTAAGGTCTAGGAGCACGAGGACAGATGCAGAGCCTTGGTCTGACGTCATTAAAAAGGTAATTTACCACCTTCACGAGTGCAATCTCAGTGCTATGATGGGGTCTAAAACCAGACTGAAGTGTTTCGTTTACATTATTTGTCTTCAGGAAGGCAGTGAGTTGCTGCGCAACAGCTTTTTCAAATATTTGAGAGGAATGGGGGATTCGATATAGGCCGATAGTTTTTTGGGGTCAAGGTTTGGGTTTTTCAAGAGAGGCTTTATTACTACCACTTTTAGCGAGTTTGGTACACATCCGGTGGATAGGGAGCCATTTATTATGTTCAGCATAGGAGGGCCAAGCACAGGAAGTAGCTCTTTCAGTAGTTTAGTTGGAATAGGGTTCAGTATGCAGGTTGAAGGTTTAGAGGCCATGACTATTTTCATGAATGTGTCAAGAGATATACGATTAAAAAGCTTGAATGTCTCCATTGATCCTAGGTCCTGGCAGTTTTGTCGAAATACGCAGATTCAAAGAGTCCGTAATATGCTTTCTAATGATCATGATCTTTTCGTCAAAGAATTTCATGAATTCATCACTGCTGAAGTGAAAGATCCTCTCTTGGGGAATGCTAATTTTTAGTTAGCTTTGCGACAGTATCAAATATAAATTTTGGATTGTTCTTATTCTCCTCAATTATCTTGGAAACATAGGATGATTGAGCAGCAGTGAGGGCTCTTCGATATTCCACTGTACTTTCTTTCCAAGCTAGTAGGAAGACTTCTAGTTTGGTGGAGCGCCATTTCCGTTCCAATTTTCTGGAAGCTTGCTTCAGAGCTCGGGTATTTTCTGTGGACCAGGGAGCTAGTTTCTTGTGACAAATGTTTTTTGTTTTTAGGGGTGCGACTGCATCTAGGGTATTACGCAAGGTTAAATTTAGATCCTCAGTTAGGTCGTTAACTGATTTTTGTACTCTGACGTCCTTGGATAGGTGGAGGGAGTCTGGAAGTGCATCTAGGAATCTTTGGGTTGTTCGAGAATTTATAGCACAGCTTTTAATGATCCTTGGTTGAGGTCTGAGCAGATTATTTTTGTGATTGCAAATGTAATAAAATGGTGGTCCGATAGTCCAGGATTATGAGGAAAAGCATTTAGATCCACAATATTTATTCCACTGGACAGAACTAGATCCAGGGTATGACTGTGGCAATGAGTAGGTCCGGAGACATGTTGGACAAAACCCACTGAGTCGATGATGGCTCCGAAAGCCTTTTGGAGTGGACCCGTGGACTTTTCCATGTGAATATTAAAGTCACCAAAAATGTGAATATTATCTGCCATGACTACAAGGTCCAATAGGAATTCAGAGAACTCAGTAAGGAACTCTGTATGAGGCCTGTAAACAGTAGCTATAAAAAGTGATTGAGTAGGCTGCATAGATTTCATGACTAGAAGCTCAAAAGATGGAAACGCAGTCATTTAATGAGGGGTAAATTGAAATTTGCTATCGTAAATGTTAGCAACACCTCCGCCTTTGCGGGATGCGCAGGGATATGGTAACTGGTGTAACCAGTAGTGGTTAGCCTAGTGGTTAGGGTGTTGGGCCAGTAAGCGAAAGGTTGCTGGATCGAATCTTCGAGCTGACAAGGTAAAAATCTGTCGTTCTGCCCCTGAACAATGTAGTTAACCCACCGTTTACCCGTAGGCCGTCATTGTAAATAAGAATTTGTTCTTTACTGACTTGCCTAGTTAAATAAAGGTTAAGAACAACGACATGTTTCTTTTTGCTCAACTTAGATCGAGGCACAGACACGGTCTCAATGGGGTTAGCCAAGACAGACTCCGCTAACAGCCTGCTGCCTGGCCTGCACCCTATCTCATTGTGGAGCTAGAGGAGTTTGAGCCCTGTCTATGTTCATAGATAAGATGAGAGCACCCTTCCAGCTAGGATGGAGTCCGTCACTCCTCAGCTGAAGCTATGTTGCTCTTGGTGACCTCTGACTGTTACATCCTAACATCATTGGTGCCGACGTGGATAACATTATCCCTATACTCTCTACACTCACCAGTTTTTGTCTTAGCCAGCACCATCTTCAGATTAGCCTTTACGTCGGTAGCCCTGCCCCCTGGTAAACAGTGTATAATTGCTGGATGATTCTTTTTAAGTCTAATATTGCGGGTAATGGAGTCACCAATGACTAGTGTTTTCAATTTGTCAGAGGTAATGGTGGGAGGCTTCGGTGGCTTAGACCCCGTACTGGGTGGAGGAGAGACCTGAGAAGGCTCTGCCTCTGAACGACTCGTTGCTTAATAGGGAGAACCGGTTTAAAGTTTCTGTCGGCTGAATGAGCGACACCGACTGTATTTCTTTCTAGAAGCCCTGAGATAATTGTCCGGCTGCGGGGACCGTGTGAGGGGATTTATACTGCTAGCTGTACATACTGGTGGCACAGACGCTGTTTCATCCTTTCCTACACTTAAATTGCCCTTGCCTAACGATTGCGTCTGAAGCTGGGCTTGCAGTACGGCTATCCTCACCATAAGGCGATAGTTTTCCTGTAAGTTATGAGTACAGTGACTGCAATTAACGTCAGATAACATAGTGTTAATGTTACTACTTAGCTTCGGCTGGTGGAGGTCCTGTAGAACCATGTCCAGATAAAGTGTCCGGGGTAAAAGAGTTGAATGAAAAAAGTAGAGCGAGGAAAAACTAAAAATAACTAAGACGTTGTTAAATGTGTGAATTGAAGATTGATTAAACGGTTTAAAAAAAGGAAAAACTATCAAGTTTGACAGGTAGCATGCCTCCTCAGTGGAAAAACAGGAAAGTCTGCCCCACCCCCCATAAAAATGTTTTATTTAACCTTTGTTTAACTAGGCAATGACGGCCTACCCCGGCCAAACCCGGACGACACTGGGCCAATTGTGCGCCACCCTATGGGACTCCCAATGTGATACAGGATTCGAACCAGGGACTGTAGTGACGCCTATTGCACTGAGATGCATTGCTTTAGACCACTGCGCCACTCGGGAGCCTTTTGCATGGCCGTTCCACCCCTGGGAGCACATCCAGCTGGACATCTGTGGCGAGATCCATAGACACGCAGTCCCTTACCAACAGCACTTCCTGGTGGTGGCGTATGACCTCCACTCTAAGTGACCAGAAGTGGTGTCGGAACTGTCATAGCACAGGCCATGGTGGACATCCTAGACAGCCTGTTCATAAGGTAGGGCCACCCTCACCACGGACAATGGGCCCCAGCTAACCTCTGTCGAGTTCTCCTCCTATCTCAGCAACAAGGGAATCAAACACATCCACATGGCCTACTAAAACCCACAAGCTAACGGAGGGGTGGAATGCTTCAACCAAACGCTGAAGAACGGCATCAGTGCGCACCTGGTCCTGGGGTGCACGTTCCAAACTGCCTTGAACCAAATGCTAATGCACTACAAAGCAAGCAAACACACAACAACACAGGTCTCTCCGGCATCTCTCATGCTAGGTCGTGAGATGGAACTCCCACTGGACAGACTCAGAACACAGAGCGTGGTTGCACCGGCGACTAGGCGCACCCAAACAAAGCAGGCAGTAACCAGGCACCAAAGAGCAATGAAAGAACCTTTCGACAAGGCACACAGGGTGAAGAAGCCGATCATCCAAGTGTCAGAATGGGTCCGAGCCCAACGGCCTCAGCAGTGCAACAAATTTGCCTCATTCTGGTCGGCCCCCTTGCAGGTCATTCGACAACTGGGGCCCTCCACCTTCATGCTGAGCAATGGATTGCTCTGGCACGCCAGCCGCCTCAGAAAATTCCCTGCCCCTCAAGGAATACAAAAATGCCCACTCCTCTCTCACAGGCCAGTACAAAATGGACATACAGGCCAGGGACACCACCTGATGGACCTCCTCCACTACATCTTACATTTTAGTCATTTAGCATACACTCTTATCCAGAGTGACTTACAGTAGTGAGTGCATACATTTTCGTTCATACACCCACTACTACCACCTGAGCCCCAGCCTCTGTGGGCTCCCCAAGGGCCAGAGCCAAAAACGGTGGCGGCTGAAGAAGGGCCTATGTGGGCACGAACTCGCCCTGCTCATCTGGAGGACTACTTAAACTCCTTTCATTCTTAGGCTCCGTTAGGTGTCTTAGCCAACCTCCAGGTTAATGGGCTGAACTGTCTAATTTGGAGAGTCGTTGTTTACCTCTTCCATTTAAGGGTTAATGTTTCTTTCTTACAGGTATCACTCTAGGTTATTTCTTGCCCTATGGACATTTTTATATATGGTACCAGTCCCTGGCTTTTTGGGGGGGGGGTGTTATATATGGTACGACGATCTGTACGTTGTTCTGATTTACGACGTGTGCTGCTTTATGTATGAATGGGTTTTCAGAATGAGTGGCACATGTCATTAAACGTCAGAGTGATGTACAATGTGAAACCATGTAGATGTGTTTTCTTCTACGGCTAAGCTAGATATAACACTACTGTGGCTATTTGATCATAATGCAGGCCTGCCAGAGTGGCCTACCATCAAAAACTATGTAGAAAATGCATCCTATAACATTTTAACATGGAAATAGCAATTCTATTATTCAGCCTAAATTCCACAAGACTTTTGAAAAAGTCTGACTCATTTTTCAAAGATGTCTAGAAATGTACATGTTTTGTGCTCTTGTAGGAAGCGAACACTCCCCTATTGCTGACTACAAATGATCTATAACTGGGCTAATAAATCCCTAACTAGCAAAGGATATGAACAAAATGTGCACACGTGACTACATGCAGCTCTCGCTTTGATCATAAAACAACCGCTCTTGCTGTAAACACAGTCCAGTAAATGGCACAGATCCATATACGACATCCTACTCAGATGTGTTCTGCCTACAACAAAATCTCTTGCATACTTTGTTTTGTTTCGGTATGTTGCATTGAAAGTGTCTAATATTGGATTGATTCAATCACAATTGCCACAGTAAAGGGAAACATTGATAGTGTTAACAGGGAAAACTCTAGAACAGTGGTAACCAACAAGATCACTGAGTAAAAATGCATGCCGAGATCTACCGCTCCAGAATTTGTTTTTACTTGACTTAAAAAACATAAGCCTATGCAACATTAACCAATTAAAAACAGTACTGTAGCAATTAGCTTTGTGCAGTACGCTATAGGCCCAATACATTATCCCTGCATATTGGCTTTGCTTGAATTGCCCTGCCAATGCATTGTTGTTTAGGATTTTTTTTTATTTTTTTATTTTGAGGTAGGCTATATGATCACACCGGTAATAGATAATTTGTTGTGCTCCCAAGTGGCGCAGTGGTCTAAGGCACTGCGTCTCAGTACTAGAGGCGTCACTACATACACCCTGGTTCGAATCCAGCCTGTATCACAACCGGCTGTGATTGGTAGCCCCATAGCCAGGCACACAATTGGCCTAGCATCTTCCGAGTTTTGCTGGTGTAGGTCGTCACTGTAAATAAGAATTTGACTGACTTGCCTAGTAAAATAAAGGTTAAATCATAAATATTAAAAAAAAATACTTGCACAGCTGAGTGAGCATACATTTAAATAATTAGCCTTTTATTTTTATTAGCATGAGATGCCTGCATCTCATGCTAAGTCTCAGTGGAGGGAGAAAGCAGCAGACTCAAGGTCCGCCTCTTAACATCCCTCCGCTCTCCCTTTCCTCCACTGACACTGACCAGAAAGAGACACTGACTTCCAGCTGATGGCATAACTCGAGTCGCACCGCATTATTTCTGCCTCATGCACAAATTAATGTTGTTACTCTTATGAACAGAGAAAGTGAAATATTTATATTAAAAAATAACAAATCCGCTAATAACAACAATGCAAACCTACAGAAACACGTTCCTACTCATTCATTACTGCTGCAGTGCTTGTTGAAGCGCTGAGTGGAAATAAGAAGAATGCACATTTTATGATTTATAAAAGTGTTGAATACAAAGTGTTGACAGTGCTGAGTAAGAACTTAAACACACATAAAAACAGCATCTCTTCGCTGAATTCGTGTACAGTATCCCTCTTCATTGTTTTAAACGTTTTGAAATATCAATGATGATGGTGATATACCCGTGATAATCATCCTGTTACAACCAAGTAGTGGCAAATACATTCCGAATAAACCAATGGGTTTACAAGATTTGATGTTGATTTGTAATGTCATTGAGAGCATGTAATAAATTGAAGTTGTTGTGGACGTTTTATTAACGATTCCCCGTCGTTCTATTAGTGTCCACCAGAGGACACTACTTCCCTGGAAATAAAATGCTAAATGTAGGAAAACTTTCGGGCGTAAGTCTGCGTTCAACCGCTTCAACTAGCGAAGCACCAGCAACTCTGTGGCGGAGGACTTTCACTTCAACTACCTAACTTGGATTTATTCTTTGTCATTTTGTAAGTGTCGGAGAACACTCGCTAAACAACGTTAGCTCCAACAAAAGTCACCCAACAGCTAGCACGCGTGTCACGACCCCGGGCTTCGTGTCGAGGTAACGTTAACTATGTCGATAATTTAAACTGGATCAAGTTAGCAGCTAGCTAGCGTTAGTTCGCTAGCCACCATTATGGGCAGATAGTAGTATCTTAACAGTTCAAATGTATTGGTGACGCAAGGTTGGGAACTTAGTCGTTGCCCCACCATTGTTTTGTCTACATACAGGAAATATGTCTGTCTACATTGGTTTTTGGAGCCTATTATGTCTTTGTTTTGGACTTTGCGACCCTTTAACTTGATGTCACAGTGTAACAGAAGTACTAAAAGTGTTTAAAGTGTCCGCTAAACCTAACTAGGTATATTAAAGGAGGTATATGTAAAGCCTACTGTAGTGTAAACTTGACTGTTGAGACTTGCTGTGTGGGTAGTTACACTGGCCATGAATGTGTCTTTAAGTACGTGGAGTTGTGTTAACATTAACACGCATCAGTTGCGGTACGGTTTTGGAAACATAAGGACATTATCTTACAGATCAGCGAGAAACGATACCAAAAAAAGTTAAATACATATACACCTTTAAAAAGGTTAGTGTTCCCACACGGCCATATATCCATTTTACAGCATGTGTTTATGGAAGACAGAGATCACCTGTAATAATTATTAGAATGCCAGAAATGTGTAGTCACTGAAAAATACTGCGATAAAGCCAGTTAAAACCGTGTACAACTAGGCTTCCTAAACCTTTGCAGTTGGCTCCTGTGGCACCCAGGCACTTTCCCCTTAGCTGTTCTCCACTTGATGCAGTCTGGTGGCAGGCATTTCCTTAGCAGCAGCTGTTGATGAGGATCTGCCTTGGTGTTTGGTAGGTGCTGTTAGGTCTGTCTTGTTTTGGTCTCTATGGCAGTGTGTTTGTGTGTAGCCTAGCTATTATTGAATTCCACAGGGGACCCAGAGCATAATCAAGTGACAGAGAATTGGCCCTGCAGTGGATGAAGACGTTGACTATTTCTATGAGATTGCGCAACTCCTGAATTTAATTACAATTTCGGCTACTTATTGGATTGAAAACGGATCAATCCTGTCGTCAATTCATGAAGGAGATTCAGGGTGTAGCCTAAAGCTAGTTAGTAGACCTCACCTTAAGACCTGGGCCTGTATGTGTTCATAAAGCGTCTCAGAGTAAGATCGTTTTACCTTTTACATTGCCTTCAGAAAGTATTCAGATCCCTTGACTTTTTCCACAGTTTATGTTACAGCCTTATTATAAAATTGATTAAATATTTGTTTTAAATTTGTTTTACCTTATTTACATAAGGGTTTGAATATTTTGCTATGAGACTCAAAATTGAGCTCCGGTGCATCCTGTTTCCATTGATCATCCTTGAGATGTTTCTACAACTTGGAGTCCACCTGTGGTAAATTCTATTGATTGGACATGATTTGTAAAGGCACACACCTGTCTATAAGGTCCCACAGTTGACAGTGCATGTCAGACCTAAAATCATGACCCTTGATTTTGGCCTGAATTCCAAGCGTCACGTCCTGCAGGAAACCTGGCACCATCCCTATGGGTGAAGCATGGTGGTGGCAACATCATGCTGTGGGGATTTTTTTCAGCGGCAGGGAATGGGAGACGAGGTAGGATCGAGGCAAAGATTAACAGAGCAAAGTACAGAGAGATCCTTGATTAAAACCGGCTCCAGAGTGCTCAGGACCTCGACTGGGGCTAAGGTTCACCTTCCAACAGGACAACAACCCTAAGCACACAGCCAAGACAACGCAGGAGTGGCTTCGGGAACAGTTTCTGAATGTCCTTGAGTGGCCCAGCCAAAGCTCGGACTTGAACCCGATCAAACATCTCTGGAGAGAACTGAAAATAGATGTGCAGCAACACTCCCCATACAACCTGACAGAGCTTGAGAGGATCTGCATAGAAGAATGGGAGAAACTCCCTAAATACAGGTGTGCCAAGCTTGTAGCGTCATACCCAAGAAGACTCAAGGATGTAATCGCTGCCAAAGGTGCTTCAACAAAGTACTGATTAAAGGGTCTGAATACTTATGTAAATGTACTATTTCAGTTTTTTATGTTTAAGAAATTAGCAAACATTTCTAAAAACCTGTTTTTGCTTTGTCATTATGGGCTATTATGTCTAGATTGATGAGAGGGGAAAAAACTGTTGAATCAATTTTAGAATAAGGCTGTAACGTAACAAAATGTGGAAATACGGTATACGGTCTGATATACCACGGCTAATATACCAATCAGCATTCAGGAATCGAACCACCCAGTTTATAATGAATCTTATAAACTGGGTGGTACGTGCCCTGAATGCTGATTTGCTGAAAGCCGTGGTATATGACTAAGTTGCTAACCAGTTTATAAGGTACCTCCTGGGGTTTGTGGTATATGGCCAACATACCACGGCTAATGGCTGTATCCAAGCATGTGTGGCCATATGCCACACTTCCTCAGGCCTTATTGCTTAAATATAGCTTGGTCAGGGGGACCTGATCCCAGATCAGCTCTCCTACTGAACGCCAAGGTAACCTGTCTAAATGACTATCGCTCCGTAGCACTCTCATCTGTAGTAGTGAAATGCTTTGAAAGGCTGGTCATGGCTCACATCAACATCATTATCCCAGACCCCCTGGACCCACTCCAATTTGCATACCGCCCCACCAGCCTGTGCTCATGCAGCTCTGACTGCAAACAAGCTCTGAATTAATGATGGGAGACCTACATTTAGTAGCCAAAAGCCAGCTACCTGCTCTCCTTACTGACAAAAGTTTGACGCCACCGCCATTCACTGCACATCTCTCATTTCAATTGCAATCCCAGTGTCATTGATTGAGCTGTATATAGGGTTGCAAAGGGTCAGAAACTTTCCGGAATTTTTCCACGGGAAGTTAAGCCCTGGACTTTTGCTTAAATTCATCAAAAAAGTTAGCTTATAACAGTGAACCTTTTTTGTGGGATATGCAATTCTAGGTCTTGTGGCATATTTTTTGAAACTATTCCCATTTCAATGTAATTGCAACCCTCTGCATGCACAGTGCAATCTTCCATCCGATGTGCAGTGCACTCTTCCATCACATGTACAGCTGATTGTCAAGATCTTGCACACTAATGAGATGCTAAGGAGCCCACACTACTACACTGTCTGAGCCAAGGACTACATGCTTTCTGGTAAGTTTTGATTACAATACTGGGTGGGGTGAATATATTTTATATGACATACATGATTTTTTGTTAACTAGTAAATAGTAGCCAACAGCAAAGTGTGTTTACATTTCTAACTTGTTAACAATTTCTGCTAGTTAGTTGTTGCTACCATGAGGGTTTTATCTTGCTTGAGCCTGCTAACTGATTGTTAATTCACCTGTTTCCATAAATGTTTAATTTTAAAACATTTATCTTACAAAGGAGTTATTTAATCTAAATGCTTAACTATTTATCTGTACATTGAATTGTATTTTTTTTTTCTTTTTTCTTTTTTCTAATCTTTACAGGAAAATGCATGGGCACTATCTGATGTACATTTGCAAAATTTGTGCCAAATCATATGTGAAGAATGCAACAAAGATGCAGAATCATCTGGCCAAGTGCATAAAGTTCCCTCAGCGCTCACAACAAGCAACCTCTGACAAAAGTCCCTCTACTTCTATTCGAGGTGAAAATGATGAATCAGAGACCTTATCGATAGCAACCACTCATGGTCCTCCTGGAATCAGAAGTTTTGTTTGACTCAATGGAGGAACGTAGTCAGAGAAATTCTGATGAATGTCTTGCTCGAACTGTGTATGCAACTGGTTCACTTCTGATGCTCACAGGCAATGTGTATTGGAAGAGATTTCTGAATGTTCTTTGCCCAGCATACACCCCTCCAACCAGACATGCTTTATCTACTAATTTGCTGGATGCAGAGTTCAACAGAGCTCAAGTGATGGTCAAGCAAATCATAGAGAAATCAGACTGTATTGCAATCATCTCTGATGGGTGGTTGAATGTTCATGGGCAAGGAATAATTAACTACATCCTCTCCACCCCTCAACCAGTATTCTACAAGAGCACAGACACACCGGGCTCTACATTGCAGATGAGCTGAATGCAGTCATCAATGACCTTGGACCACAGAAGGTATTTGCACTGTTGACAGACAATGCTGCGAACATGAAGGTTGATTGGTCTAAAGTAGAGGAGTCCTACCCTCACATCACACCCATTAGCTGTGCTGCTCATGCATTGAATCTGCTCTTCAAGGACATCATGGCACTGAAAACAATGGATACACTCTACAAGAGAGCCAAGGAAATGGTTAGGTATGTGAAGGGTCATCAAGTTATAGCAGCAATCTACCTCACCAAGCAAAGTGAGAAGAATAAGAGCACCACATTAAAGCTGCCCAGCAACACCCGTTGGGGTGGTGTATTGTCATCATGTTTGACAGTCTCCCCACCAACATCAACCGCCTCAGAGCACAACTGGTCCTTGTTTGGGAACACACACACCAAAGCACGCAACAGGCTGACCAATACAAGGGTTGAACAATTGGTGGACATCCGGGCAAATTTGAGGCTTTTTGAGCCTGACAACGAGCCATCCTCAACAAGGTTAGAAAGTGACAGTGAAGATGAGGCCTCAGAGTCTGATGTTCAAGAGGTGGACATTGAGGAGGTCCAGGGAGAAGATGTGGAAGCCTCAGAAGACAACCAAAGCTTTAGTTTCTAGACTATCATCTTACAGATGTATGTTGAAAATGTTTTTGGGAGATGCGATGGATCATTGGGGATCATTCAATATTCCCTTTATTTTGTTGTTCAGTGAACTAATCCCATGTGAAGAGTCATTTTATTAAAGTTCAGTTCGTAACAATTGTTTTTTTGTTTTTTTCTATTGGAAGGGATTGAATCATTTGCAATTATGTCTACTTATAAGGTAAAATGTGTGTTTCTGTCTCCATATGATATGGTAAATATATCCAATGCAAAAAAATCTACATTTAAATGTATTAATATTAATTTGCATATTTCCGTTAATTCTCATTTACCCACGTCGCATGTCCGAACATAATACCACTGCACTGTAACATCAGCACTTCAGTTGTTTTTCTTAGAGCCTAGCCTACCTCTTCAACCTCTCTCCCCAGGCCTTGCTCATGCCCTTCAATTTGCTCTCAAGTTTGGCCCACTCATACATACCCTGCCCCTTTAATCACTCACTACTCACTCTGTCCATGATCTTACCCATTCAACACCTCCACACTCTTTTATTTTTCTCCCAAAAACTCTTAACTCTGTAGTCTGTGTTCACTAACCCACTCTATCCATATTAACACGTGTGTTTCCAGGTGTGGAGCATGTGGACGTCTTGCTGTAACTGGTTCTGTCTGGACACTGCCACGGTGGAGGAGAGCAACAGCAGCACGCGTCACCAGGCCTATACTAACTCGGGCTACAGCAGCTACCCGTCGCCCCCACTCCCGGAACACACGTGCAAAGCCTGCGGATGCTGCTTAGTCACCCTAGCTAGAAAGGTACCTAAAACCCTCTCAGCCTACCCTTTCCCAAATCACTGCAGGTTTTTCCATCCTTTCTGTCTAATCAGTGGTTGATTCAGACCTGGCCAATTAGAAAGTGATCAACATTGTTTAAAGGGATATTGCGGGATTGTGACTATTTCTACTTACCCAGAGCCCGGGTGAACTCAAGGATACCATTTTTATGACTGTGTCCAGTATGAATTAAGTTGGAGGTAGTTTCGTGAGCCCATACTAACTAGTGTTAGTGGAATGACCGGAAGTCTACCGTAACGGCTAGCTTGCCGAGAAAAGAGAAGCAGCAATACGCCAGACCAAGGCTTGACTCTCCTGCTCTTAGCTTATCCCACACCCTTCAATACCTCCGTTATCTAGTGGAGGCATGAAAAGGATAGAACCAATGCACTGGTTATGTACTTTTCGGTACCTGAACCGGCCTCAGGGCAAGATTTGAACAAGACAAGCATTTATGCTTCTTGGTCTTCAATATGTAGGCATTACGTTGCCAGTGTCAGGTAATTTACTGTTTCCTGAAACTGTCATTTCTGAGTACGTTTCAGTTGGGAATTGTAACGACCAGGGAGGGAAAGTAAACTACCAGACATTTGGTTTATAGTCATTGTGTGTCTGTCTCCTCTCCCCGCAGCATGTCTGCGTGGACTGCAAGAAGAACTACTGCGGCAGGTGTTCAGCCCAGCTTGAGCCCCAGCCGCGCCTTTGCCACACCTGCCAGCGGTTCCACTGCACTCTTTTCGAGCGCACCGAGCTGATGAAGCTTAAGGTGAAGGACCTGCGCGACTACCTCCACCTGCACGAGGTCTCAACACAAATGTGCCGTGAGAAAGAGGAACTGGTGGAGCTGGTCCTGGGACAGCAGACACCGTCACCCTCTGGCCCAATCATAAACCCTCTGACCCAAACACAGACCCCCACCGCGACCCAGCATGAGACCTCTCCTAATCCCGCCCCCACCACCACCACCACCACCACACCCAACTCCACAGACCATGTCCCTTCACAGCTGCCACCCACTCAGGAGGACAGTCAGGTGAGGCCCGAAACCAAGAGAACCCAGAATACCACACACGACTAACCCCTTACCCCTGTTAGTCAACCATTAATGTACCGTTTTGACCATCACCTCACCTTTTGTGTTACATAGCATTAACAATAGCTTGAGAATATATTACTAACCTTCTTTGTTGCCCCTCCAGTTAGAGCATGGCTAACTCTAACTCGCTAATGTAGTGTTTTGGGTGTGTGGTGGGTTCTGCTCGTAGACCCCGTCTGTGTTGGTGCCCTCGAGTCCTGAGGAGCCACTGGACACTGAGGGAGACACAGAGATGCAGGGAGAGTTGGAGCTGCAGGTACTACAGCTTGACCCTGATCTTGAAAGCGGCGCCATTGTTAGGCCAGGAGTTGTTCCTGGTTGGGTCATGTGGTGAAGAAAAACTCTTGGCCCTTGCCATAGCAGCGATGGGCCTGTATTCATAAAGCTCAGAGTTGGAGGATCAGCTGCCCTCTGATTCATTAGTCTAAAAGACAAAACAATAGCTGATTTTAAAATATATCAATGTTACACCAGGCAACAGATACATACTGTTGATGTCGGAAGTTTACATACACCTTAGCCAAATACATTTAAACTCAGTGTTTCACAATTCCTGACATATAATCCTAGTAAAAATTCCCTGTCTTCGGTCAGTTAGGATCACAACTTTATTTTAAGAATGTGAAATGTCAGAATTAATTCATTTGTTTATTTTTATATCACCTTTATTTAACCAGGTAGGTCAGTTGAGAACAAGTTCTCATGTACAACTGCGACCTGGCCAAGACAAAGCAAGGCAGTGCGACAACAACACAGAGTGACACATGGGATGAACAAACGTACAGTCAATAACAAAATAGAAAATCTATGTAGAGTGTGTGCAAATGTAGTAAGATTAGGAAGGTAGGGCAATAAATAGGCCATAGTGGTGAAATAATTACAAATTAGCATTAACACTGGAATGATAATGTGCAGGTGATGTGTAAATGGAGATACTGGAGTGCAAAAAAAGTATTAATATGGGGATGAGGTAGTAGGGTAGGCTATTTACAGATGGGCTGTATACAGGTGCAGTGATCGGAAAGCTGCTCTGACAGTTTATGCTTAAAGTTATTGAGGGAGATGGTAGTCTCCAGCTTCAATGATTTTAGCAATTCATTCAGGTCATTGGCAGCAGAGAACTGGAAGGAATGACGGCCAAAGGAGGTGTTTGCTTTGGGGATGACTAGGGAAATATACCTGCTGGAGCACATTCTACGGGTGGGTGTTGCTATGGTGACCAGCGAGCTGAGATATGGCGGGGATTTGCCTAGTAAAGACTTATAGGTGACCTGGAGCCAGTGGGTTTGGTTACGAATATGTAGTGAGGGCCAGCCAACGAGAGTGTACAGGGTGGGTAGTATATGGGACTTTGGTAACAAAACGGATGGCACTGTGATAGACTACATCCAATTTGTTGAGTAGAGTGTTGGGGGCTATTTTGTAAATGACATTGCGGAAGTCAAAGATCGGTAGGATAGTTAGTTTTACGAGGGCATGAGTGAAGGAGGCTTTGTTGCGAAATAGATTTAATTTTGTATTGGAGTTGCTGGAAGGAGAGTTTACAGTCTAACCAGACACCTAGGTATTTGTAGGTTTCCAGTCAGACCCGTTGAGAGTAGTGATTATAGTCCGGTGGGCGGACTATAAATGCATGCTTTTCGATTGAAAAGCATGCATTTAGTTTTACTAGCATTTAAGAGCAGTTGGAGGCCACGGAAGGAGTGTTGTGTGGCATTGAAGCTTGTTTGGAGGTTTGTTAACAGTGTCCAAAGAGGGGCCAGATGTATACAGAATGGACAAGAATAATACTAGAGAGAATGATTTAGTTCAGCTTTTATTTCTTTCATCACATTCCCAGTGGGTCAAACGTTTCAGGTAGCCTTCCACAAGCTTCCCACAATAAGTTAGGTGAATTTTGGCCCATTCCTCCTGACAGAACTGGTGTAACTGAGTCAGGTTTGTAGGCCTCCTTGCTCGCACACGCTTTTTCAGTTCTGCCCACAGATTTTCTATAGGATTGAGGTCAGGGCTTTGTGATGGCCACTCTAATACCCTGACTTGGTTGTCCTTAAGCCATTTTGCCACAACTTTGGAAGAATGCTTGGGGTCATTTGGAAGACCCATTTGCAACCAAGTTTTAACTTCCTGACTGATGTCTTGAGATGTTGTTTCAATATATCCACATAATTATCCACATAATCATCCTCATGATGCCATCTATTTTGTGAAGTGCACCAGTCCCCCCTGCAGCAAAGCACCCCCACAGCATGATGCTGCCACCCCCCGTGCTTCACGGTTGGGATGGTGTTCTTCGGGTTGCAAGCGTCCCCCTTTTCCCTCCAAACATAACGATGGTCATTATGGCCAAACAGTTATATTTTTGTTTCAACTGAACAGAGGACATTTCTCCAAAAAGTACGATCTTTGTCCCCATGTGCAACCGTAGTCTGGCTTTTTTATGGTGGTTTTGGAGCAGTGGCTTCTTCCTTGCTGAGTGGCCTTTCAGGTTATGTCAATATAGGACTCGTTTTACTGTGGATATAGATACTGTTGTACCTGTTTCCTACAGCATCTTCACAAGGTCCTTTGCTGTTGTTCTGGGATTGATTTGCACTTTCGCACCAAAGTACGTTCATCTCTAGGAGACAGAATGCATCTCCTTCCTGAGCGGTATGACGGCTGCGTGGTCTCATGGTGTTTATACTTGCGTACTATTGTTTGTACATATTAACGTGGTACCTTCAGGCGTTTGGAAATTGCTCCCAAGGATGAACCAGACTTGTGGAGGTCTACAATTTCTTTGCTGATTTCTTTTGATTTTCCCATGATGTCAAGCAGAGGCACTGAGTTTGAAGGTAGGCACTGAGTTTGAAGGTAGGCACTGAGTTTGAAGGTAGGCACTGAGTTTGAAGGTAGGCATTGAAATACATCCACAGGTACACTTCCAATTGACTCAAATTATGTCAATTAGCCTATCAGAACTTCAAAAGCCATGACATCATTTTTTGAAATTTTCTAAACCGTTTAAAGGCTCAGTCAACTTAGTGTATGTAAACTTCTGACCCACTGGAATTGTGATGTGACATGGGCACTGCCATAGATTCATTCAATCATAGTGTCCGAATATATAAATGTAGGAGGGTATTTCAACATTAACCATGCTGTTTTTATCTCAGACGGGAGTTTGTTCCACTCTACCACTGCCGTATATAAAAATGTGTTCTGACCAGTACAGCTCTTGAATCTAAATGTTACGGAGTCTGTGGCACTGCCTCTCGTGGCGTAGGAATTAGAGTCCCTAGCAGCATAAAAATAGTTTTTCAGATACTGGGGAACTGTACCCTACACGATTCTATGGGCCAATCCCAACTTCAGCTGAATGACCCTTTTATCAACTGATGACCATTGCCATTTTATTCCGAGCTGTCTGTAGCTTGTTCCTGATGAACATAGGAAACTACTGTACCAGGTAGTGCACACAACCAAAAATCTAAGTGAGCCTGCACTAATGCTGCTGAAATGGTCCCTTTATTTAATTAATTGATCTCAGATGGGTCTCAGAACCTGCTTAGCTTGCTAGGTAGATTTTCGTTTTTACTATGTGTGCCTATACAGAATGAGAGCGAACGTTCTGTGAAATGGAGACCTATGACATTTACCAGATTTGACCTCTATTAATGTAAGATGGGTTTCCTCCTCAAAGCTTTTAACTGTGATGGCCAGATCCTGCTTTAGCAGGAAGTTATTAAAGGCTAGCATTCTCAGAAAGGGTGAAGGTCGATATGACGGATTTACTACGACTTACTATGTTAAATATTAACTCAATTAATAAAGTTGGCAATCCGCACAACCTCTCTAGTTAATGGTGGAAACTTTGGAATTGGAACTGTTTGTTGGATCATTGCAAATACCAGAAAGATGAGTATCGTATGTTTTGTTCTTGGCTTCTGTGCCAGTCGTCAACTATTCCTAGTTAATCTATCATTCTCGCCTGTCATGTTGGCGGTGATGGGGTTAGGATTTTGGAAGGGTATCAGAAGGCTGGGTGTTGGTTAGGTTTTGGTAAAATACGAGGTGGAGATAAACCAGGTATAATGTAAGCCATTTTGGAACAATATTCCATTTAATTGATCATTTTAATTTCAAATGTAATTTTAAGAGAAGAATTTTTACCGTATTGATGATGTAAATGTTAGCTAACATACATTACAAATGTATTACACGTTTTATCGTATTAAACTTTGTCCCATGCCTTTAGGCTATAGGATGATTGAAAGTGTTAAGATACGCCTGTGATAGAGTAAGGGTTCAATATGAGGTCAAGATATTGTCTGCGTTTTTTCACTGGCTGAAGGACCAGTGTGATTTCAGACTTTTGAAACACCCTTTCAAATATTATTTTTATCGTGACATGATAACCCTACCGCTAGGCCTATAAATCTATTTTTCAATCATTGAAATCATTAGTTTATTTTCAAGACAAACAAACTGGCTTACTTTTTGGCATAGGAGCCTAATCAAAATATTTAGTTGACTCATACTGTGGGACATACTGTAAGGCTAGTGACTGTTTTAGACCCTCCAGTCCCATTGTAGAGCAGTGTTTTGTTATTTGATGGCTGGCTGCCCATGTCTGCATGGTGTGTCCCATTATTCACCTGTCTGTCAGAATGTTCCCCTTGTAGCCGAGCAGTAATCTATTCTTATCCCCACCGATGGATATCAGCTTTGGCATGGAATGTGACGTGTTGTCATTTCCCACACTGTGGCTGTCAAAGCCCCATGTTACTGACACTGTTCCTCTTAATACAGTTTGGGTTGGGATAGCTAAACAAGATAGTTGGTGTTCTCACACGATGACAAAGAACCATAATCAATCTTGTGGCGTCGGTTCTAGGCCCGTATTCAGCAGGATTGCTGATTTTAGGATCAGTTTCCACGTCAATGTTGTTATTATTAATGATGTTCTAAAAAGGATAAACTGATCCTAGATCAGCACTACTCTGAACATCTTTATGAATATGGGCCCTGTTCACAATTAGTTTATGGGTCCCTTTAATCAATCATTCTGACATTCAAACATGATGGCTGTCAATGTGATATGATTGTTTGCGAGTTCCATCTGACCTTAGAAAATCAGGAATAGCCTACCATTTGTGTCATTACATTTTAATGAACCTTTAACCTTTTTCACTAGATTTTCTATGTTATGCCAATCATAAAGTACTGGGGCGCGTTCAGGAGGGTGCAACGTACTGAATATATCACAAATCAAGCTGACTTGATACCTTACTCTTAGACGCAAGTGTTAGTTATAGATCAATGTTTTACAGGCCCTTAACACAATGTATCTGAACGTTCCACAACATTGTTCCCTATTGAACGCAACTCTGATTTGTTGTGCTGTTGCTCAGTCCTCAGACACAGAGGAGATGCTGGCGCCAGGCCGCAGGGCTTCGCTGTCAGACCTGGCCACGGCGGAGGACATCGAGGCCCTCAGCGTCCGGCAGCTCAAGGAGATCCTGGCCCGTAACTTTGTAAACTACAAGGGCTGCTGTGAGAAGTGGGAGCTAATGGAGAGGGTCACCCGCCTCTACCATGACCAGAAGAACCTCCAGAATCTGGGTAAAGGAGGTTTTACCTGCAATGATTGTGATATATGGTTGTTTTCCCTACCGGCATCTTAGTTGTACTGGGGTGTGTTTACTAGGAACAAAACGGAATCAAACGACGTAACTGGGAGGGATATAGCTGAATTTGTCCAATAAGTAACTTGTTTTTGTTGCTACGGTGTGCACTAATAAATACACCCCAGATAGTAAGTTGTTCTGGATGAGATTGTCTGCTAAATTACAAAAATATGAGACATCCTATTTGGACTTCTATTACAGAAGCTCACTGTTTTCGCTTACTCACTTAGCTAGGTTACTGTAGGGCTAATATTCAGTGCATTCAGACCCCTTGACCTTTTCCACAGTTTATGTTACAGCCTTATTATAAAATGTATTAAATTACATTTTTCAATCAATCTACATAATGACAAATCGAAAAGTTTTTTTTTTAAAGAAATCTTTGTAAATTTATTCAGACCCTTTGCTATGAGACTTGAAATTGAGCTCAAGTGCCTCCTGTTTCCATTGATCATCCTTGAGATGTTTCTACAACTTGATTGGAGTCCACCTGTGGTAAATTCAATTGATTGGACATAATTTGGACAAGCACACACCTGTCTATATAAGGTCCCATAGTTGACAGTGCATGTCAGAGCAAAAACCAAGCCATGAGGTCGAAGGAATTGTTTGTAGAGCTCCGAGACAGGATTGTGTCGAGGCACAGATCTGGGGAAGGGTACCAAAACATTTCTGCAGCATTGAAGGTCCCCAAGAACACAGTGGCCTCCATCATTCTTAAATGAAAGAAGTTTGGAACCACCAAGACTCTTAAAGCTGGCCACCTGGCCAAACTGAGCAATCGGGAGAAGGGCTTTGGTTAGGGAGGTGACCCAAAACCTGATGGTCTCTCTGACAGAGCTCCAGAATTCCTCTGTGGAGATGGGAGAACCTTCCAGAAGGTCAACCATCTCTGCAGCACTCCACCAATCAGGCCTTTTATGGTAGAGTAGCCAGAAGAAAGCCACTCCTCAGTAAAAGGCACATGACAGCCCGCTTGGAGTTTGCCAAAAGGCACCTAAAGGACCACTAGAAACAAGATTATCTGGTCTGATGAAACCAAGATTAAACTCTTTGGCCTGAATGCCAAGCTTCACGTCTGGAGGAAACCGTACACCATCTCTACGGTGAAGCATGGTGGGGGCAGCATCATGCTGTGGGGATGTTTTTATGCGGCAGGGACTGAGAGACTAGTCGGGATCGAGGCAAAGATTAACGGAGCAAAGTACAGAGAACCTTTGTTGAAGCCAAAGGTGCTTCAGCAAAGTACTGAGGAAAGGGTCCGAATACTTATGTAAATGTGATATTTTAGTTTCTAAAAACCAGTTTTTGCTTTGTCATTATGGGGTATTGATGAGGGGATAAAAACATATTTAATCCATTTTAGAATAAGGCTGTAACGTGACGATGTGGAAAAAGTGAAGGGGTCTGAATACTTTCTGAATGCACTGTATATTATTAGAATCTCTGATACTGAGGCAGCAACACTGTAGGCTCCATGGCAACGCGCTATCCCAACCCGCACAGCAATATGTTTGTAGTTTGGAAAACATTACAAATTATGGAAAGGCATCTAATGATATGGCACGTGCATTTGTTTGTCTTACACGTGCAACAAATTAAATACCTCTCAAATTAAATGTTTTACTGTTACTGAGGTTTACATCTTGTAAAACAACTGGGAATGTCTTAATTTAAATATCTTGCTTGTTTTATTATTTTAAAAAAATATTTTATTTTTATGAATTGCATCATTCAAGGAAGTGTTTTAACATGGTTTTTTCCTTTTTTTTCCTTTCCAGTTTCAAATACAAATGACTGCACTGGTGAGCTCTCCAAGATGAAAATTTAAACTCTTAAAGACTGATCTCATCTGTTTAGCATGACTGGTGATAGCGCAACAATGGTGAAAGTGCCTTGAACAATCAATTATCAGCCATAGGTGGTTGAGTGTTAACAAGTTGTCTTTGGTCAACTGAGTACAAGGTATTATTTAATGAGAAATGTGTGTGTAATGGTGTTTGTACTTTGTTTCTTTCTCCCAGACCCCAGCGGTACCCCTGGCCAGGAAGAGAACCTGTGTAAGATCTGCATGGACTCTCCTATTGACTGTGTCCTGCTGGAGTGCGGCCACATGGTCACCTGCACCAAGTGTGGCAAGCGGATGAACGAGTGCCCCATCTGCAGGCAGTATGTGGTGCGGGCCGTTCACATCTTTAGATCCTGAGACCCAAGCCTTGGGAATCCCCCCCCCTCCCTCCACCTCCCGTAAATAAACAAGGGACTTACTACATGTGGCCTTAGCACCCATAGACTAGACCAGGGATATTCCAACTCTTACCTTACGAGGTCCGGAGCCTGCTGGTTTTCTGTTCTACCTGTTCCAAGGTCTAATTCAGTCTGTGATTAGAGGGGAACAATGGGGGGGAAAAAAGCAGTGAAACTGGCTTCGAGGTCCAGAGTTGCGTTTGAGTGGACTAGACTAACCACCTCTCTCTCCAGATCTCCACTGCTCTGATGGTCCTGGAGACCCCGAGTACCGTTTCCCCCTCCTGAAGGGATGACCTGGAGAGGTGAACTCCATTATCCCTTCGATAAGCCAATAGACCACACAAACCCAATGACCGGACATTGGCACTAACTCCTTTTGATGTTCCTGTTTTTAAACAGGCAATTAGATATTGATGTATTTTTCCTTTGGAGACCTACTACAAGGAAATACAGTAAGGGATTATCTATCTATCTATCTTATCTGTCAAAAGTTTTTACACACCTACACATTCAAGGGTTTTTCTTTATTTTTACAATTTACTGCATTGTAGAATAATAGTGAAGACATCAAAACTATTAAATAACACATATGGAATCATGTAGTAACCACAAAAGGGTTAAACAAATCAAAATATATTTTAGATTCTTCAAAGTTGCCACCCTTTGCCTTGATGACAGCTTTGCACACTCTTGGCATTCTCTCAACCAGCTTCATGAGGGAGTCACCTGGATTGCACTTCAATTAACAGGTGTGCCTTGTTAAAAGTGAAAAGTGAGTACTGTGTTTGATCCAATCAGGTAGGGGTGGTATACAGAAGTGCAGTCGGAAAAACCATCAAACGCTATGATGAGTAGGTGTGTCCAAACTTTTGACTGGTACTGTATATATAGATGGAACAAAAATATAAACGCAACATGCAATAACTTTTTGCAGAGTTACAGTTCATAAGGAGATCAGTCAATTTAAATAAATTCATTAGGCCCTAATTTATGGATTTCACATGACTGGGCAGGCGGTGGAGCGAGGCCCAGCCAATCAGAATTCGTTTTTCCCCACAAAAGGGCTTTATTACAGAAAGAAATGCCCCCCCGGCACCTCCACTCCCCTCAGACAATCCTGCAGGTGAAGAAGCCGGATGTGGAGGTCCTGGGCTCGTGTGGTTACACATGGTCTGCGGTTGTGAGGCCGGTTGGACGTATTGCCAAATTACAGCTCTGGTGGACATTCCTGCAGTCATGATAATTTCACACTCCCTCTCAACTTGAGACATCTATGGCATTGTGTTGTCGAGTTGCCTGTTATTGTCCCCAGCACAAGGTGCACCTGTGTAATGATCATGCTGTTTAATCAGCTTCTTGATATGCCACACCTCTCAGGTTGATGGATTATCTTGACAAAGGCTAAAATGCTTTTTCAGCTCATGCAACATGGGACCACTTTATGTTGCATTTATATTATATACAGTGCATTCGGAAAGTATTCAGACCCCTTGACTTTTTCCACATTTTGTTTCGTTTCCCTCAATCTACACACAATACCCCATAATGACAAAGCAATAACAGGTTTTTAGAAATTTGTGCAAATTTAAATAAAACAATTATACATTTACATAAATATTCATACCCTTTAGTCAGTATTTTGTTGTAGCACCTTTGAGTCTTCTTGGGTATGACGCTACAAGCTTGGAGTTTCTCCCATTCTTCTCTGCAGATCCTCTTAAGCTCTGTCAGCCTGGATGGGGAGCATCGAGGCACAGCAATTTTTAGGTTTCTCCAGAGATGTTTGATCGGGTTCAAGTCCGGGCTCTGGCTGGGTCACTCAAGGACATTGAGACTTGTCCCGAAGCCACTCCTGCATTGTCTTGGCTGTGTACATATGGTTGTTGTGCTGTTGGAGGGTGAACCTTCACCCCAGTCTGAGGTCCTGAGCGCTTTGGAGCAGGTTTTCATCAAGGATCTCTCTGTACTTAGCTCCGTTCATCTTTCCCTCGATCCTGACTAGTCTCCATTTCCTGACGCTGAAAAACATCCCCACAGCATGATGCTGCCACCACCATGCTTCACCGTAGAGATGGTGCCAGGTTTCCTCCAGACGTGACGCTTCGCATTCAGGCCAAATCTTGGTTTCATCAGACCAGAGAATCTTGTTCTTCATGGTCTGAGGGTCCTTTAGGTGCCTTTTGGCAAATTCTAAGCGGGCTGTCATGTGCCTTTTACTGAGGAATGGCTTCTGTCTGGCCACTCTACCATAAAGGCCTGCTTGGTGGAGTGCTGCAGAGATGGTTGTCCTTCTGGAAGGTTCTCCCATCTCCACAGAGGAACTCTGGAGCTCTGACAGAGTGACCATCGGGTTCTTGGTCATCTACCTGACCAAGGCCCTTCTCCCCCGATTGCTCAGTTTGGACGAGTGGCCAGCTCTAAGAGTCTTGGTGGTTCCAAACTTCTTCCATTTAAGAATGGAGGCCACTGTGTTCTTGGGGACCTGTTTTTGGTACCCTTCCCCAGATCTGTGCCGCAACACAATCCTGTCTCGGAGCTCTACGGACAATTCCTTCGACCTCATGGCTTGGTTTTTGCTCTGACGTGCACGGTCAACTGTGGGACCTTATATAGACAGGTGTGTGCCTTTCCAAGTCATGACCAATCAATTGAATTTACCACAGGTGGACTCCAATCAAGTTGTAGAAACATCTCAAGGGATGATCAATGGAAACAGAATGCACTTGAGCTCAATTTAGTCTCGTAGCAAAGTGCATTAATACTTATGTAAATAAGGTATTTCTGTTCTTATTTTTAATAAATTTACAAACATTTCTGAACCTGTTTTTGCTTTGTCATTATGGGGTTTTGTGTGTAGATTGAGGAAAACATTTCATTTAATCCATTTTAGAATAAGGTTGTAATGTAACAATGTGGAGAAAGGGAAGGGGTCTAAATAGTTTCCAAAATGCACTGTATAAGCCCCAAGTGCTCTTAATGTCTTGGCTTCATGTAACTGTTAGAGTTTAACCCCAGTAAAAGGGAAAGCAGTTACATTAGTGGTTGAGCTGAGAACACAACTGTAGGATTTCCCTATGTTTCTGTCGTTACTCTACACTCGGTAAAGCAGCAACATCCCCGGTGGTGGTCTAGTTTAAAAGCCTTAAGCCTGTTAAGGGTTCAGAGCTTGATGAGTTACAGCGGCCAGGGAAACTCCTTGTGGAATGGCGCTGGCTGGCTCACATTCTCCCAGTGTGTCGCTTGTGCCTTGGGCCTCCCAACTCAAAAGTGTGTTGCTGTGTGCCAGAAATGAAACGTGTGCTTGTTCTGTAACCCATAGACACTGCATACATTGTTTCTTAAGCCAGTTGACTTAAGCAAAGCTGAATGACATTCACTCAATCCCTCTGCTCTGGAATCAGGTGAAGATTCCTTTTTAGTGCTTACACTTTTGCCTGGTTCCAGATCTGTTTGTGCTGTATAGCCAACTGCTATGGTTATTGTCATGTCAAACTGAGACTGCCCTGAAGGAGAGGTATTTTTTTCCCCCCCCTGCAAACGACACTACCGCCATACTTTGTACGTAGACATTATGGGTGCTGTACACCAACGCACCACGAGGAGAGATGACTGCTCTCGGGCGGCAGGTAGCGTAGTGGTTAGGGTGTTGGGCCAGTAACTGAAAGGTTGCTGGATCGAATCCCTGAGCTGACGAGGTAAAAAATCTGTCGTTCTGCCCCTGAACAAGGCAGTTAACTCACTGGTCACTGGTAGGCCGTCATTGTAAATAAGAATTTGTTCTTAACTGACTTGCCTAGTTAAATAAAAATAAAAAGAGTTGTCTTTGTTAGGCCCTGATTTGTCTATGCTATATGGCTGTGGGCTACACTAGTTCATTTAGCAAACAAGATTTGCTTAGAATTCGGTGGAATTATTTTATATTACATAGGTACTTTATCGATCCCAGAGGGGAAACTTCTTTGTCAAGCAGCTACGAAAAACACAGGGCAGGTGCAAAATACCAGAAATAAATACACAAAAGACATACATGATTCATAGTGTATGCAGTATGAAAAAGTATTAAAATACAAGAAATCTAGAGTGCAAAAAGCTATAAAAAAAAAATAAAAAAAAATAAAAAACTGAAGGTGACGAGGACTAGAGAGGTCCTGACCAGCGCAACAAACCAATGAGGCAGAACTACTACAGAAGCTTCCGACCAATGGTTTTGCATGACAACGACCATAGGAGTTGGCTATACAGCGCAAACAAACCCGGGGACCAGTCTACTTATGCTGACAGTGGGAGAGAATATGTGGATCAGAGGTCCCTCACTATTCCAACTATATCCAAGTGCTTTATCCTTCCAATACTCAACCGCTCGTTGATTGTATTGATATCTTTCAGCATCAACATTGACCAAAGGCCCTTACACTTGCTATAGTATTTGGATTTAAAAAAAATAAATACAACCTTGTCAGAATAGCCTGGTGTATAGCTAGGTCTAGTTGTGCATTATATGCGTTGTCATGATACATGAAAGATGAGTTGTTGAAAGCACAAGCAGATATTTGGCATTGCTCAAGATGAAAGTTAAAACTTAAATACATCTCATCCATTTGGCTAGCCAAGTACCTTCACGCCAAGATTATTTCATCCATAGAGTTAAATGCAGACTTTTTTTTTTTTTTTTTTTTAAATGAACCTCAGACTCGCTATGCGGTTGATACATTTTTTTTTTAAATTCTTAAACCCTTACCATGTTTGTCCTCTGTTGCGTGCCTTTCTTTTTTTGCTGCATTCCATACTTTTTAATAAAACGTTAATCAAATACAACCACCGACTGACTTTTTCCTTTTTGAAATTCAATTGGCACATGCACATTCACGCTGAGTTGCCATCTTGGAGCAACAGCAATGAGGAAATAGTCAGTGGTTGTATTTGATTAAGATGGGTACACGGTAAGGGTTTAAGAATTTATCGACTGCGTAGTGAGTCTGAGGTTCTTTAAAACTAGTCTGCACTCAACTGTTGATGAAGTCATCGTGGAGTTGAGGAACTTGGCTACCGTTTGGCATGAGTCTAAAGGCTCAATGATGAAAGTGTCTTGAACAATGCATTGTCCATTTTCGGCTATAGGTATTATAACTCCGATTAATGACAGGTAGTTGAGTGTTTTTGCATACTCCAGTGCTTGACCTCCTGTCCCTCCCCATCCCTACTGACCATAATGAAATATTGTTTGACTCGTAATAAGTGGCCTTAAAAAACAAACACCTTCATTCATGACAGTGAGAACATACTGTACTTTTGAAAATAATGCAACGTTGTAAAATGTGTGTTTGCTCGGTTAGATGGAAAATGTGTATTGTCAAGATGATAGACCACTAAGCTACATTAAATAAATTAAACTTTGTATTGAATAAGTAAGGAGTCTGGAATTACTGCCTTATATCCCAAATTGCACTATATAGGGGATAGGGTACCATTTGGGACACCGGCATTGTATGATGAAAGGAAGTGTACTTTACATATTTTTTTCTTACTGATAAATGAGTAATTTGAATATATATTTACTTGACCATTGTTTGATATTTAGATTGGGATTAGATTTTTAGTATTTGCAAAATAAAGAATTTATAAATACCATTGAATTTACAGGCCTTGAATTTACAGATGTGGCTGTTGTCTTTAATTTCCACCAGATCTCTTAACAGCATTTCAAGCCAGAGTCTTAATTTCTTAACTGCTTTTATATATATTTTGGGTGCATTCTTCTGAATTTTTTACTCATTGAAACATTTCCACATTGTCTTCGTCAGAGGCCTATTATTTACCCAGAGAGTGTCACAGTAGATTATGAATGGTGCTAACTGGTTTTTCCAGTCTGATGATTAGGGGTGGGGTGTGTGTGTGCATGTACGGTAAAATGGAATCCCATGAGTTCACCTCACTTAAAGGGAACTTCTCAGATTACAATAATGACCTCGACTATAATGTTGAGAGGGTGGAGCAGCTATATTTTGTTACAGATGGTTTCTGGCTGCTCCATAGTGAAAGGTTTGTCAATCAGTAATTAGACTAAGTAGTCCATTAGGTATTTAAAATGGACTCTCATGTCTTGCCTTTGATACATGATTTGGTCCCAATGTTTTACAGTTTAAACTTAGCTTTTTTCTTTTGGAGATGCATTCAAACTATTTGAATATGCAATAGATTATTACATTATTATACCCCTCAAGCACATGCCATACATAATTTGATATACATGTATTTTGTCTGGGAAAGGGGGGATACTAGTCAGTTGTACAACTGAATGCATTCAACTGAAATGTGTCTTACGCATTTAACCCAAGCCCTCTGAATCAGAGAGGTGCGGGGGGCTGCCTTAATCGACAACCACGTCTTCAGCGCCTGGGGAACAGTAGGTTAACTGCCTTGTTCAGGGGCAGAACAAACATTTTTTATCTTGTCAGCTCTGGGATTCGATCCAGCAACCTTTCGGTTACTGACCCAACGGTCCTACCCTCCAGATTTGACAAACAGCAACTGGTTTCATTTTCACTCATTCAAACATATCTGCATTTTCAACACAAAATGTAAGTATTGATTTGGTCTAAAGACTAATCATTTTGTAGACAGAACGACATATACTCAACTTTCAATGAATGCAAGGTTGCAGTGAGCGAACCACATCCTTGTACATGGAGGGCATTTTAGACTATAGACAACAGTGCCACCTTATGGTAACAATGATTTATATTTACATTTTTGTCATTTAGCAGACGTTTAGTGAATAACAGTTAGTATATTCATCTTAAGGTAGCTAGGTGAGACAATCACACCTCACAATCATAGTAAGTCAAACTTTTCCTCAGTAAAGCTACTATCAGAAAAGTCAGTGCTAGTAAGACAAGACAAGTGTGAGTGTTATTGCAGGAAAGGAAAGGCAAGGCTGTAAGTGTTGTTGTTTTTTGTAGAGTGGAGGTGCTGTTTGATTTGATTTTATTAGGATCCCCATTAGTCAATGCCAATGGCAACAGCTAGTCTTACTGGGGTCCGACACAACAAACAATACATTACAAACAAAAGACTACAATTCACATACATTTAAAAACATTAACATGTGTGTGCACATCTATCAGTTACACATACATGTCTGTACATACACACAAAAAGTAAGGGGGAGAGGCGTTGTGCCGTGAGGTGTTGCTTTATTAGATTTTTGAAACCAGGTTTGCAGTTGACTTGTGCAATATGAGATGGAAGGGAGTTCCGTGCAATCATGGCTTTGTATAATACTGTACATTTCCTTAAATTTGTTATGGACCTGGGAACTGTGAAAATACCCCTGGGGTCGTGTCTGGTGGGATAAGTTGACTATGCAAATAATTTGGAATTTCCAACATTAATGTTTCTTATGAAAACAAGAAGCGATGCAGTCAGTCTTTCCTCAACTCTTAGCCAAGAGAGATTGGCATGCACAGTACTGATATCAGCCCTCTGATTACAATGAAGAGCAAAATGTGGCACTCTATTCTTGGCCAGCTGCAGCTTAACTAGGTCCTTCTTTGCAGCACTTTACCATATGACTGGACAATTATATAACAAATAAACTAGAGCCTGCAGGACTTGCTTTGTGGAGTGCAGAGCATTTCTTTATCACGGATAGACCTCTCCCCATCTTTACAACCATTGAATCAATATGTTTTGACCATGACAGTTTACAATCTAAGGTGACACTAAGTAATTCAGTCTCCTCAACTTGCTCAACAGCCACACCATTCATTACCAGATTCAGCTGAGGTCTAGATGTTGGGGAATGATTTCTACCAAATACAATGCTCTTAGTTTTAGAGATGTTGAGGACCAGTTTATTACCATCCGTTTTATGTCCTTGTGGGGCTGAGGCAGGGAGATAGGGTGCTTGTTGGAACCCCGCTCATGCCAGCAAGTCAAACAGTGGGTACACCTTCTCCTGCAGCTCTGTGTTGTACATATAGATGACCCCCAGCTCATCTGGACTGTCTGCACTGTAGGTCAGCGCTCAGCCCTCGTAGTCCAGGAACACCTCGATCCTGGTGGGCTGAGTAGCCAGGGTCGGGGTGAAGCGCGGGCTGGCAAATTGCCTCGTACACACGGCCCTCCTTCAGGCCGATCAGCCACTCACCGCTCTCTGGGCTCTTGGGGAGCTTGGCCCTGCGGCTGGCAATGCCCTTTATCAGCCCTAGGTGCTCTCCACACACTGCATGAAGCCCCCCCTCTTCCAGCTCCAGGCAGTTTCGCAGCTCGTCAAGCACCACCCACTTCAACACTTACGACTCATTCTGACAACACAGGGAGCAGGGGCATGATCAGACATGTAAAGTACATCTTAAGTTCAGGTTAATTTAGAGTTTTTGTACATAGGGTAGTAAAGACAACAAATTCTATGCAGCTGATTCTGTTCAATGGCTTTTTGACCATGTGTGGCATATTGTTTCATCATGATGAAAATATTGCCATAAGCACCGTAGCTTTACAGACTGGCATTTCAATTGGAATCATTAAACATTTGTCAGAGAACTGTCACTCACAGTGATGCGGGATTTGTTGTAAGACATTTTACAAATCTGCTCCTCCAGCTTCTGCTTCTGTGTCTGAAACTCTGTCATCAAGCAGGAAATATCCTCCTCGGAAATCATTACAGTCAAAACTAACCACATCTGTTGCTTTGCCATTACAATAAAATACTACAGTTCCTAAAGCACACATCTGATGAAACCAAGATTGAACTCTTTGGCCTGAAAGCCAAGTATCAAGTCTGGAGGAAACCTGGCACCATCCCTACGGTGAAGCATGGTGGTGGCAGCATCCCTACGGTGAAGCATGGTGGTGGCAGCATCCCTACGGTGAAGCATGGTGGTGGCAGCATCCCTACGGTGAAGCATGGTGGTGGCAGCATCCCTACGGTGAAGCATGGTGGTGGCAGCATCCCTACGGTGAAGCATGGTGGTGGCAGCATCATGCTGTGCGGATGTTTTTCAGTGGAAGGGACTGGGAAACTAGTCAGGATCGAGGGAAAGCAAAGTACAGAGAGATCCTGCTCCAGAGCACTCAGAACTGGGGCAAAGGTTCAACTTCCAACAGGACAACGACCCTAAGCACACAGCCAAGACAACGCAGGAGTGGCTTCGAGACAAGTCTCTGAATGTCTTTGAGTGACCCAGCCAGAGCCCGGACTTGAACCTGATCAAACATTTCTGGAGAGACCTGAAAATAGCTGTGCAGCGGCACTCCCCATCCAACCTAACAGAGCTTGAGAGGATCTGCAGAGAATGGTAGAAACTCCCCAAATACATGTGCCAAGCTTGTAGCGTCATACCCACGAAGACTCAAGGCTGTAGTCGCTGCCAAAGGTGCTTCAATAAAGTACTGAGTAAAGGGTCTGAATACTTACAGTACCAGTTAAAAGTTGGGACACACCTACTCATTCAAGGGTTTTTCTTTATTTTTATTATTTTCTACATTATAGAATAATAGTGAAGACATCAAAAGTATGAAATAACAGATATGGAACCATGTAGTATCCAAAAAAGTGTTAAACAAATCAAAATATATTTTTTATATTCAATACATTTGCAAAAATTTCAATTTATTGTGTGTAGATTGCAGAGGGATTTAAAAAAAAATGAATTTTAGAATAAGGCTTTAACGTAACAAAATGTGGAAATTGTCAAGGGGTCTGAATACTTTCCGAATGCACTGTATATACTGTACATTTTATGGACACAGTATATTTTACAATAGTTATCTTTTGTTTGTTTTTAGTACCATCCTTCAGCTACCCTCAACCCCTCCCATCTACAGTTGAAGTTGGAAGTTTACATTTAAGCCAAATACATTTAAACTCAGTTTTTCACAACTACTGACATTTAATCCTAGTAAAGATTCCCTGTTTTACGTCAGTTAGGATCACCACTTTATTTTAAGAATGTGAAATGTCAGAATAATAGTAGAGAGAACGATTTATTTCAGCTTTTATTTCGTTCATCACATTCCCAGTGGGTCAGAAGTTTACATACACTCAATTAGTATTTGGTAGCATTGCCTTTAAATTGTTTAACTTGGGTCAAACGTTTTGGGTAGCCTTCCACAAGCTTCCCACAATAAGTTGGGTGAATTTTGGCCCATTCCTCATGACAGAACTGGTGTAACTGAGTCAGGATTCTAGGCCTCCTTGCTCACACACGCTTTTTCAGTTCTGCCCACAAATTTTCTATAGGATTGAGGTCAGGGCTTTGTGATGGCGTCTCCAATACCTTGACTTTGTTGTCCTTAAGCCATTTTACTACAACTTTGGAAGTATGCTTAGGGTCATTGTTCATTTGGAAGACCCATTTGCGACCAAGCTTTAACTTTCTGACTGCTGTCTTGAGATGTTGATTCAATATAGCCACCTAATTTTCCTTCCTCATGATGCCATCTATTTTGTGAAGTGCACCAGACCCTCCTGCAGCAAAGCACCCCCACAACATGATGCTGCCACCCCCTGCTTCACGGTTGGGATGGTGTTCTTCGGCTTGCAAGCCACCCCCTTTTTTCTCCAAACATAACAATGGTCATTATGGCCAAACAGTTCTATTTTTGTTTCATCAGACCAGAGGACATTTCTCCAAAAAGTACGATCTTTGTACCCATGTGCAGTTGCAAACCGTAGTCTGGCTTTTTATGGCAGCTTCTTCCTTGCTGAGCGGCCTTTCAGGTTATGTCGATATAGGACTTGTTTTACTGTGGATATAGATACTTTTGTACCTGTTTCCTCCAGCATCTTCACAAGGTCCTTTGCTGTTGTTCTGGGATTGATTTGCACTTTTCGCACCAAAGTACGTTCATCTCTAGGAGACAGAATGTGTCTCCTTCCTGAGCGGTATGACGGCCGCATGGTCTCATGGTGTTTATACTTGCGTACTATTGTTTGTACAGATGAACGTGGTACCTTCAGGCGTTTGGAAATTGCTCCCAAGGATGAACCAGACTTGTGGAGGTCTACAATTAGTTTTCTGAGGTCTTGGCTGATTTCTTTTGATTTTCCCATGATGTCGAGCAATTAGGCACTGAGTTTGAAGGTAGGCCTTGAAATACATCCACAGGTACACCTCCAATTGACTAAAATTATGTCAATTAGCCTATCAGAAGCTTCTAAAGCCATGACATCTTTTCTGGAATTTTCCAAGCTGTTTAAAGGCACAGTCAACTTAGTGTATTTAAACTTCTGACCCACTGGAATTGTGATATAGTGAATTAAGTGAAATAATCTGTCTGTAAACAATTGTTGGAAGAATTAATTGTGTCCTAAGTGAATGTAAACTTCCAACTTCAACTGTATCTCTGAAGACCATCCAGTTTTTTTTCCTACTTGCCATATATTTTTAACTATGCTGTTTCACAAAGGTGCTGAAGCCATATACATTTTACGGATACAGTATATTTTATATTAGTCATCTTGTCAGTTTTAGTCCCACCCTTCAGCTCCACACAACCTCTCTCATCTATATCTAAACACCATCTAGTTTTGATTTCTATTTGCCATATATTTTTCAACTGTGCTGTAATGTTTCACAAAAGTTTGTAACCTTTCTATTCTCATAGTTTCTACAGATTGTAAATTAAAGATAACATTTTTTGCTAAGAGTATTATTATATTATTGATTGATTGACTATGACTTTTCAATCACCCGGCAATGCTATTTGCAGAGTTAGCTGCAGGTAAATGTTGCAATTCTTTGGGCATTCCTGTACCTGTGACCAAAAACAAGCTACATATGGACAGTACCAAAAATAATTGTCTAATGATTGTTTCTTCGTAGCAAATTCTGTAGAGCAGGGATGATTGTATTCCCCAAATACAGTATATAACATTCTATTGGTTGCAAGAATTTTGTATAATAATTTAAATTGAAAACTCTAAGTTTTGAATCCGCTGTCATTTTATGTATCAGTTCATAAACCATGTGCCATGGAATCGGTACATAGAAAATCTCTTCCCATCTATTTTGCAATGTAGCTGTCAATGTTTTGGTCCTTAAATGAAACTGTTATCACAATTTTCTTTAACCAATTTTGGTCTTTAATGAAGACAAGTTCCTTATTTTCTACCCCTTCCACTTGTTTCTAACATTTCTAACATAGTTTTTTGTAATTTTGGGGAAAGCAGACATTTCCATATATTTTTGTTAGCTGCTTGTGTGACATAACTCAACCAGTCCTATTTATGATATAATTAATTTGATCAATTAGTATATTTGTGTTTAACTATTATTTGTTGTCTTTTCTGGTGGATTAAACTGAAATTGCAACCAACTTTCTATGACTTGCTTTAAAAATAGTGATATTTTGGAGATTATTTCATTTTCAAATAACCGAAAGGGAGAGGTTGTAATCTGAATAAAGGGGAAAAGGCCATTCTTGAACATGGGGGTAAGACATTTTTACTAATCTGCCAGAGAACCCGTTTGGATTTAAGTATAATTTTTGTATGACTGAAGCCTTTAGTGAGAGGTCTAATGCTTTAATATTTAGTCATATCTGCCCTCCAAGTTAATCAGGGTGATCTTTCCACAAATAGACAGGTATTTTCTTTTCCATGGTAGCAAGATCTTATCTATTTTTGATAACTTTGTATTGTACTGAGATCATTTCTTTCTTTCGGGATAGGAATACTGAGTATGTCAACTCAACTGTCAGCCCATTTTATTATAAAAAATATCTAGATCCTCTGAGGCTGTGGAGGGATCAAAATAAATAGACAGACAGACAGACAGACGGACCGGACCGGACCGGACCGATAGACAGATAGACAGAGTTGAAGTCAGAAGTTTACATACACTTAGGACACAAGTAATTCTTCCAACAATTGTTTACAGACAGATTATTTCACTTATAATTCACTATTTCACAATTCCAGTTGGTCAGAGTTTACATACATGAAGTTGACTGTGCCTTTAAACAGCTTGGAAAATTCCAGAAAATTATGTCATGGCTTTAGAAGCTTCTGATAGGTTAATTGACATAATTTGAGTCAACTGGAGGTGTACCTGTGGATGTATTTGAAGGCCTACCTTCAAACTCAGTGCCTCTTTGCTCGACATCATGGGGAAATCAGCTAAGACCTCAAAAAAAATGTGTAGACCTCCATAGGTCTGGTTCATCCTTGGGAGCAATTTCCAAACGCCTGAAGGTACCACATTCATCTGTACAAACAATAGTACGCAAGTATAAACATAATGGGACCACACAGCCGTCATTAACGTACTTTGGTGCGAAAGTGCAAATCAATCCCAGAACAACAGCAAAGGACCTTGTGAAGATGCTGGAGGAAACAGGTACAAAAGTATCTATATACGGCTCTTTTGGCTCCCAAACGGCTCTTTAAAAAATATATGTTTTGTATTTTTTCAAGTCAAACAGTTTGCGATAGTTTGACTATGATTGGTGTTAAAACAATTGTAATTAAATTATTAAATTAAATCATACTCTACCTTAACCACAATGTATTTAAAAATGCATTGGTTTGTTATGAAAAAGAATGCTATTAAACATTTTGCATTTAAAGTATAACTTTTTAATGTATATAAACAAAGTGCATATAAATCTAACCATTCAAAACAAATACAATCTGAACAGCATAATAAAATATTGCACCATATCAAAGAAAAATAAATAACAATGTGAAAAAGCATCCCACTTAAAACATTAAACTGGTCCCTCTTTTCTCTCTCTTCTTTATTGCCATGTTATAACCAGCAGCACACAGCAATGCTGGCCATATTTAGCTTTTATGAGAGATTTGCATTCAGAAATGCAAGCTGCCTCACTTTCGAGGGGCTGATGTGGTTTCATGTCTCAGTAATTATTTGTCCCGTTTTTGAGAAGACACTCTCAGAGGGAACGGATGTGGCCGCTATGCAGAGTCTCCCTGTCATGACTTTAGTAAGCCGTGGGTAGACAGAGGCCTTGTTCTTCCAAATAGGATCGGACATCCATTATGGCATCTTCTGAGGGATTCCTTCGTGCTGCATCCCCAGTTGCTCTCTTGTCAAACAGCATCCAAACAGCAGACGTTTGTGGCACTACTGCTGGTGCTTCTTCTCCATCTGATCCCTCTTCTTCCTGTTGCCCTGGTGCATTAGCCAGTTGATTGCACCTACTGTGCTCCTGTGGAAGTATTCCACAGCTGCTTTCACTTTGTCCACAGTGGGCTTCATCACCTTCAGAGCATCTCTTACAATCAGGTTGATATTTGTGGGTAAGACATGGATGATGGGTCCATTTTAAAATTGTCATGGCTTTGGGTATGTTAGCTGTATTGTCGCTAACACAACAGACCACTTTTCCATCTATTTGCCATTCTCTGGCCACTCTCAACAGTTCCTCTGCCAAGTTCTCTGAGGTGTGTCTGTCGCTGAACTCAAAGCAGTCCAGAAGACAGCTAGACATCGAAAAATCTTCAATGAAGTGACACGTAACCGACATGTAAGAAGTGGTTACCCTGGATGTCCAGCAGTCAGTGGTAAGGCAAACTGTGTGCTATCGTACAGTTGTAGAATAAGTGATTTTGAAAGGGTTTTCCTGCTTGGAATTGTGTACATTGGATTTAGACTATTGCTATAATTTCTAAAACCTCTGTCCTCCACGTTCGAAAATGGCTGGAAATCGCTGGCAATCATTTTAACCAATGCAATATCAATTTGGCCTTGGTCGCGGAGTAGGCCTAATTGACTGAGTGGATACATCTCCACGTGTGGAGGTGCTGACTCCACCACTATCACTAGCAGGCACGCTAGTTTCTCAAAGCTCCGCTACAGCTAGCCTCACAGTTGGGTGCATAGTCTGCATATGCCGGCTTTATATGAGATTTGTTTTGGCAAGTTGTACACTGTGCTCTAACATTGTCTACATTATTAAAATGCATCCAAATGCTACTGTGCTTCATTTTCCAGCTGTTGTTTTCACAGTTGTCCTTCCTCTCTCTCCTCGGCTGCTACACTAAGTGTGTGACTGTGAGTGAGTCGGCTCGGCCCTCCCTCACGCATCTTTGGTTCATTATGAGATGATCCCCGGAGGCGAATGAGGCCCTACAGGACTGCTTTGAAACAGACTGGGATGTGCTGTGTGAGGCTCATGGGGAGGACATTAATAGACTTACTGACTGCACAACGGACTAATTCAACAACAATGTATAGAGTACATATTCAGCCATCCACCATGTCTTTTTATAACTTTTTGCACCCCAGACTTCTTGTATTTTTATACTTTCTCATACTGCCGCTCTATGCCTCGTGGTCGGATATATTCTCTATCCGGCCCGGAGACCAAGGCCATGGAGGAATATGAACCTCTCCAGGGAGCCACCATTTTTTCCAAGCTGGACCCTCTGAATGCCTACCACCTCGTCCGAATATGCGAGGGAGATGAGTGGAAGACAGCATTCAACACCTCTAGTAGACATTATAAGTACTTAGTGATGCCGTTTGGACTCACCAACGCCCCCGCTGTTTTCCAGGGCCTGGTAAACAACGTACTCCGGGACATGTTAAATCGTTTTGTGTTCGTCTACCTCGACGACATTCTGTTTTTTCCCCATTCTGCCCAAGAACACAAGTCCTTCAGCGCCTCCTGGAAAACCAATTGTTTGTGAAGGCTGAAAAGTGTGAATTCCACCACTCTACAATCTCCTTTTTGGGATATGTCATCGCTGATGGTAATGTCCAGATGGACCCTGAAAAGGTGAAGGCAGTGGTGGAGTGGCCCCAACCAACGTCCAGGGGGCAGCTACAACGTTTCCTGGGTTTTGCTCATTTCTACCGCCGATTCATTCGGGGTTACGGCACCCTGGCTGCCCCTCTCACTGCACTCACCTCTCCTAAAGTACCGTTCACCTGGTCCCCAGCAGTTAACAGTGCCTTTGTGGACCTGAAGCACCGGTTCACGACAGCTCCCATACTCGTCCATCCGGATCCGTCCTGTCAATTTGTGGTGGAAGTTGACGCTTCTGATGTTGGAATGGGGGCCATCCTGTCCTAGCGATCCGCCCAAGAGGAGGGGGAGGGTACTGTCACGCCCTGATCTGTTTCACCTGTCCTTGTCCTTGTCTCCACCCCCTCCAGGTGTCGCTCATTACCCCTGTGTATTTATACCTGTGTTTTCTGTCTCTCTGTGCCAGTTCATCTTGTTAGCCAAGTCAACCAGTGTTTTGTCTCTCAGTTCCTATTTTTACCAGTCCTTGTTTTTCTTAGTCCTCCTGGTTCTGACCCTTGCCTGTCCTTACACTGAGCCCGCCTGCCTGACCATTCTTCCTGCCCTGACCTTGAGCCTGCCTACCACCCTGTACCATTTGGACTCAGCCCTGGTGATTGAACCCTTGCCTGTCCTAACCACAAGACTGCCTGCCCTCCTGTACTATTCGGACTCAGCCCTGGATATTGAACCCCTGCCTACCCTGACCATGAGACTGCCTGTTCCATTGTACTACTCATCTGACTGATGAACTATTGCCTGTCCCTGACCGGCTATTAGCCTAGCTCCGATAAATATCGGAGCTCTAACCATCTGCCTGTGTCTGCATCTGGGTCTCACCCTGTATCTTTATCAAATCTGTGGCGACTGGAGGGATCTCTAGTGTTATCCATTCCCGTGAACGGGTTTGGTAACTTATGATTCTTATCTTAATTAATGATGTTACATATAGAGGGAGTTTCCGCTGCTCTCTTCTTACAGACAGAGGTCCATCCCACATTTTTATACAGGCTACATTGATGAGTCCTAAAATTGTCCCCTGTGATAAAACGTATTGCGGAATGGTAGACTGCGTTCAAGGTTTTTAAAACCGAGGTTGCCGCACGCATGTAAACAATATCACCAAAATCCAATACAAGGAGAAGCATTGTTTGAACAATCTTTCTCCTATTTTTAATACTAAGGCATGGTTTATTTTGATATAAAATAAAAACTATCTTAGGTTCTTAATCATATTTTCTATATGCGTTACGAAGGACAACTTGTCATCAATCCAGACACCCAGGTACTTATATTGAGAAACAAGTTCAATTTGGGCTCCATTTATATTGCAAATATTCGTGACCTAGAGAACAGCATGAGCTTGGTTTTACTTGTATTTAACACTAATTTAAGATCTGCATGTGATCTCTGTATATCCCAGGCATACTCTTGATAATTTCTTCAGCCAAACAGAATGATCAATCAAGTCGAACGCCTTTGACAGGTCAATAAACAAGGCAGCACAGGTCTTTTTAGCATCCAAGGCATTGACAAGATCATTAACAACTAGCGTGGTTGCTGTGGTAGTACTATGCCCAGGCCTAAACCCTGATTGGTTTATATTAAGAATACAATTATCAGATAAAAAGGAACATGTCGTACATTAACCAAGTATTCAAGAATCTTTAGCTAAACAAGGTAGTCTTGATGTCAGGTCCTGACCGTAGGGATGCCTCTAGGCATCTCTATGTATGTCTGGTGGATGTCCCCAATTAGAGGCAGCTGCCCTATGTTGTCTCTAATTGGGGATCCTATTTAAGTTGATTAGTTCCCAATTAGCTCCATGTCGGCGAACCAGAGGGCAGGCCCCACGAACAGCCCAGAAGAACCCCCATACAGTTTTTTTGGGGGGGGCAATGGGGACTGTCGTAGGGGCGGAATGAAGCGCCCCTGCCGCGACACTCGTGGGGGTTCGTGGAAGAGCCCCTGCAGCTATCGGAGCAGGGGTACAGAGAGGCGTCGGAGGAGGACGACGATGTGCTCCTGTCTCCCAACTCGTGGGGGCTCTTGGAAGAGTCCCTACAGAGTCCAGAACCCCGCGAACAACCCAGAAGACCCCCAATACAGGTTTTGGGAGGGGCTATGGGGGATGTCGGACGGGCATGAAGGAGGGCCCCTGCCGCTACACTCGGTGGGGGGTTCAAGGAGGAGCCTCTACAGCCATTGGCGGAGGAGGAGGAGGACGGTGACTGGTTTGAGAGCAGATAGAGACTGCGGGCAGAGCGGCTGAGGATCATATTCCCGGACGAAGAGACGGCGGAGGAGGCGAAGGCCTCCCGTCCTTGCTTGCAAAAGGTACAATCCCAGGTCTCCAGCCCGGAGCGCCCAGTGCAGGTCTCCAGCCCGGTACCGCCAGTGCGGGTCCCCAGTCCGGTAACACAAGTGCAGGTTCCACGCACCAGGGCTCCTGTGCCAGTCCCAAGCCCGGTACCTCCAGTGCCGGTCCCTAGCCCGGTACCTCCAGTGCCGGCTCCTCGCACCAGGGTCCCGGTGCCGTTCCCCAGCCAGGTACCTCCAGTGCCGGTCCCCAGCCCGGTACCTCCAGTGCCTGCTCCTTGCACCAGGATCCCGGTGTCGGTCCCAAGCCAGGTTCCTCCTGTGCCGGTTCACAGCCCGGAGCTCCCAGTACCGGTCCCAAGCCCCAACTGGGGGCGGAGGCCTCGCTGGATCAGTTGGCCAGTCCTGATCTGGAGGCGAAGCCTTCTGGCCCGGCGTTACGTCCTGCTCTGGCTCCAGAGCCTCCACCGACACCGGTGCCCTGTCCGGCCTCAGGGGCGGGGTCCTCGTGGGATCAGGGCTACTGAGCCAGCAATAAGGGTAGTAAGCAGACCAGGCTCCAAATGATCAGCCCGTGTGGATTTTGTCTAATGTTAACAACGCATCCAGGACTTCTTTATCAGTGAATTTCCGAAAAGAAAACTCCTGACCAGCATTTTCAGTGTCATTCAATAGATTTTCACCATCCACAGTCGTGGCCAAAAGTTTTGAGAATGACAAGTATTGGTCTCCACAAAGTTTGCTGCTTCAGTGTTCTTAGATCTTTATGTCAGTAGTTACTATGGTACACTGAGGTATAATTACAAGTATTCCATAAGTGTCAAAGGCTTTCATTGACAATGACATTCAGTTTATACAAAGAGTCAATATTTGCAGTGTTGACCCTTATTTTTCAAGACCTCTGCAATCCGCCCTGGCATGCTGTCAATTAACTTATGGGCCACATCCTGACTGATTGCAGGCCATTCTTGCATAACCAATGCTTGGAGTTTGTCAGAAGTTGTGGGTTTTTGTTTGTCCACCCGCCTCTTGAGGATCGACCACAAGTTCTCAATGGGATTAAGGTCTGGGGAGTTTCCTGGCCATGGACCCAAAATGTTGATGTTTTGTTCCCCGGGCCACTTAGTTATGACTTTTGCCTTATGGCAAGGTGCTCCATCATGCTGGAAAAGGTTTGGTCGTCACCAAACTGTTCTTGGATGGTTGGGAGAAGTTGCTCTCGGAGGATGTGTTGGTACCATTCTTTATTCATGGATGGGTTCTTAGGCAAGATTGTGAGTGAGCCCACTCCCTTGGCTGAGAAGCAACCCCACACATGAATGGTCTGAGGATGCTTTACTGTTGGCATGACACAGGACTGATGGTAGCGCTCACCTTGTCTTCTCCGGACAAGGTGTTTTCCGTATGGCCCAAACGATCGAAAAGGGGATTCATCCGAGAAAATGACTCTACCCCAGTCCTCAGCAGTCCAATCCCTGTACCTTTTGCAGAATATCAGTCTGTCCCTGATGTTTTTCCTGGAGAGAAGTGGCTTCTTTGCTGCCCTTCTTGACACCAGGCCATCCTCCAAAAGTCTTTGCCTCACTGTGCATGCAGATGCACTCACACGTGCCTGCTGCCATTCCTGAGCAAGCTCTGCACTAGTGGTGCCCCGATCCCGCAGCTGAATCAACTTTAGGAGACAGTCCTGGTGCTTGCTGGACTTTCTTGGGCGCTCTGATGCCTTCTTCACAACAATTGAACCTCTCTCCTTGAAGTGCTTGATGATCCGATAAATGGCTGATTTAGGTGCAATCTTACCAGCAGCAATATCCTTGCCTGTGAAGCCCTTTTGTGCAAAGCAATGATGACGGCACGTGCTTCCTTGCAGGTAACCACGGTTGACAGAGGAAGAACAATGATTTCAAGCACCACCCTCCTTTTAAAGCTTCCAGTCTGTTATTCTTACTCAATCAGCATGACAGAGTGATCTCCAGCCTTGTCCTCGTCAACACTCTCACCTGTGTTAACGAGACAATCACTGACATGATGGCAGCTGGTCCTTTTGTGGCAGGGCTGAAATGCAGTGGAAATGTTTTTTTGGGATTGAGTTCATTTTCATGGCAAAGAGGGACTTTGCATTTATTTGCAATTCATCTGATCACTCTTCATGACATTCTGGAGTATATGCAAATTGCCATCATCAACACTGAGGCAGCAAAACGTTTGGCCACGACTGTACATCCAAACTACTCTTTTCAAGAGCTGACTTCGAAATACATTAAAATTGAAAGTGGTGGTGATCAAATGGTGATTCAATGCATTAATGATATCAATTTTGTCAGTAATAGGGCCAGGATCTAAATGTATTTCTTGGGGGAGAGATTTAGCTGGGTTCCCTGTACATTCAGATAGTGTATTACATAAATCTGATTTTGCTTTTTCAACTAGTTTTACACACAGATTTCTCAAGACTGCCAGTCTGGGCCCAAGTCTGTGAATCTAGCTTTGGCCCAGGTAGCATCTCTGTTGTGTATGACTTCAGATAGCTCTGGACTGAACCAAGGGCAAGACCGATTTTATTCTCTGTTTTTTAAAGGGAGCATTGTTTATCTACAAAAGAATTGAAAACATTTGAGAAGTGGTTAAGAGCCAACTCTGGGTTAGGTATGCAATACAATTAGTCACCAAAATAAAATAACATTGGCCCCGAAAGTGCCTTGAATCCGGAGTCCCTGTTCGATACCTTCCTTCACGGACTATCGGAGGAGATAAAAGACGAGCTCGCAGCTCGGTTGTTACCCTTGGACCTCAATTCCCTCATCACCCTTACCATTAGGATAGATGGGCGTCTACAAGAACACCGTAGTAAGAAGAGGTCGGGTCTCGGGGACACTCGTTCATCCCTGAAGTGTGCATTTCCGAGAAGAGCCGAAGCCACCAGAGTCCCCTCGAGAATCATCGGCGACGGGTGAGTCGGTTACACCTGAGCCTATACAACTGGGAAGAGCTAGATTATTGCCTAGGGAACGTTCAGTAGGCTGAGCTCCAACTGTTGTCTGTACTGTGGGGCTGTGGGATATCATAAAGCCACCTACACTGTAAAGAGACCTAACTCTTTAGTAGGTACCAGTACACTTGTGAGCCAGACTGGGAGACCAGTCTAAGTTCCCGCAGAGTTCCATGACCTTCTGGAGGTCTTCAGCAAGGCTCGTGCTACTTCTCTTCCCCCGCATCGTCCCTACAATTGTGCCATTAACCTCCTCTCGGGAACCACACCGCCTCGAGGTCTGCTATTCCCTATCCGGCCATGAAAACAAGGCCATGGAGGAGTACATTGAGGACTCTCTGGCTGCTGGAAGCATCCATCGTTCTGCATCCCCTGCCGGCGCAGGGTTTTTCTTTGTGGAAAAGAAGGACAAGACCCTGCGTCAGTGCATCGACTACCGGGATCTCAATGACATCACTATTAAGAATCGTTACCCCCCTACCACTCCTCTCCTCAGCCTTCAAACCTCTCCAGGGGGCTACCATCTTTTCCAAGTTGGACCTTTGGAATGCCTACCACCTGGTTCGGATACGCGAAGGAGATGAGTGGAAGACAGCCTTCAACACTGTCAGTGGACACTATGAGTACCTGTCATGCCATTTGGACTCACCAACGCCCCTGCTGTCTTCCAAGCCCTGGTAAACGATGTGCTCCGGGACATGTTAAACCATTTTGTGTTCGTCTACCTCAACGACATGCTGGTTTTCTCCCGTTCTGCCCAAGAACACGTCCTCCATGTTCGACAAGTCCTTCAGCTCCTCCTGGAGAATCAGTTGTTTGTTAAAGGAGAGAAGTGCGAGTTTCACCGCTCTACAATCTCCTTTCTGGGATGTGTCATCACTGAGGGAAACGTTCAGATGGATCCTGAAAAGGTGAAGGTGAGTAGTGGATTGGCCCCAACCCACGTCCAGGATGCAGCTACAACGTTTCCTGGGTTTACTAATTTCTACCGCCGTTTTATCGGGGCCCCCCTCTCTGCACTCACCTCTCCCAAGGTACCGTTCACATGGTCTCCAGCTGTTGACAGAGCATTTGTGAACCTGAAGCATTGGTTCACTACAGCACCCATAGTCATCCATCCGGAACCTTCTCGTCAGTTTGTGGTTGATGTTGACACTTTCGACGTGGGAGAGGGGACCGTCCTGTCTCAACGGTCAGACCTGGACCAAAAGCTTCATCGCTGTGCTTTACTTTCCCATCGCATCAACTCTGCGGAAAGAAACTATGATGTTGGGAACTGGGAACTTCTGGCGGTTAAGATGGCATTGGAGGAATGGAGGCACTGGCTGGAAGGGGCGGAACATCCATTCTTGGTATGGACTGATAATAAGAATTTAGAGTAACTCCGCACAGCCAAGCGCCTTAATTCTAGGCAGGCCTGTTGGGCACTGTTGTTCACAAGGTTCAACTTCACCATTTCCTACAGCCCAGGGTCCAAGAATGTGAAACCTGACGCCCTCTCTCGCCTGTACAGTTCCGCTGCCACACCCTCTGACTCCGAGACCATCCTCCCTACCTCATGCCTTGCGGCTTCAGTGGACTGGGTTATTGAGACCCTGGTCCGAAAGGCACAACGCTCCCAGCCGGACCCTGGGGGAGGCCCGGCCAACAGGTTGTTTGTCCCCGATTCAGCCCGGTCTCAGGTCTCGGAGTGGGCTCACTCTTCCGAGCTCACAAGTCATCCTGGCTCCCATCGTACCCTGGCCTTCCTCCGACCAATGTTTCTGGTGGCCCGCTATGGTTTCTGACGCCTCTGCCTTCATCGCCGCATGCACAGTGTGTGCTCAGAATAAGACTCTGCGGCAAGCTCCGTCTGGCCTCCTTCAGCCACTGCCTGTTCCTCAACGCCCCTTGTCCCATATTTCCCTGGACTTTGTCACTGGGCTCCCTCTGTCTGATGGCAACACCACCATTCTTACTGTAGTGGATCAGTTTTCCAAGGCCGCCCATTTCATTCCTCTCTCCAAGCCACCCTCTGCCAAAGAGATGGCCCAGCTCATGGTGCAGCATGTCTTCCGGTGGAGTCCATGGATTCCATCCCCAGTCCAACAGCCTGTCTGGATTCCATCCCCAGTCCAACGGCCTGTTGGAGCGAACCAAGACCTGGAAACAACTCTAAGATGCCTCGTCTCGACCAACCCCACTACCTGGAGCCAACAACTGGTCGGAGTGGAGTATGTCCGGAGCACTCTCCCTGCTCGGCCACGGGACTCTCCCCTTTCGAGTGGTCCATGGGGTATCAGCCTCGACTCTTCCCGGAGCAAGAGCAGGAAGTCAACATGTTTTTTTCCTCATCTCGAGTCCTTAGTCCCACTGCTGTTCGTCTTCTGTTACCACGTACCCTCTGTATTCACCCTACGTTCCATGTTTCTAGGATTAAGCCCGTGTCTCACAGCCCTTTGTCTTCTGTTTCCAGGCCCACCGCTCCTCACTGTGTCATCGATGGCCATCTGGCGTACACGGTGAGACGACTCTAGAGTACCTGGTTGACTGGGAGGGTTATGGCCCGGAGGAGAGGTGCTGGGTCCCCTCCTAAAGACATCCTGGACCCGGCCCTCATCACAGACTTTCACTGCCGGCACCCCGGTCAACCAGGTATGCGCCATGTGGCGCCCCTAGAGGGGAGGGGGGGGGGGGTACTGTCACACCCTGATCTGTTTCACCTGTCTTTGTGCTCGTCTCCACCCCTCTCCAGGTGTCGCCCATCTTCCCCATTATCCCCAGTTTATTTATACCTGTGTTCTCTGTTTGTCTGTTGCCAGTTCGTCTTGTTTGCCAAGTCAACCAGCGTGTTTTTCCTAGCTCCTGTTTCTCTGGGGGTTTTTCAGTCCTCCCGGTTCTGACCCTTCGCCTGCCCTTGACACTGAACCCGCCTGCCTGACCATTCTGCCTGCCCTGACCTCGAGCCTTGTGTCGTTAATAATAAATAATAATAATAATATAGTTTATTTGTAATGCACTTTACATTTGGATCAAATTTCAAAGTGCTACAGTTAAGATCATAAAAGCATGGTAAAGAAAAATCTATATAACATAAAAATAGACATATTAGTTAAAAGTCATAAGTTCTCCTAAAAATATATGTTTTTAGTCCCTTTTTAGTCGTTATAGTTTATGTATAATTTATGAGAGAAGCTTTTAGTGAGCGGTTTAATGCTTTCATATTTAATCATTTTAGCCCCCCAAACTCATATTCATTATATAAATAGGCATTTCATTTTGTCTGGTTTAGCATTCCAAATAAAGTGAAATAATTTTGGCTCATATGATTAAAAAAACGAGTCGTCTGGAGTAGGCAGTGCCATTAAGTAAGTAAACAGTGATAGAACCAAAGAGTTAATCAATGTGATTTTTCCATAAACAGAAGTATTTACCTTACCATGGTTGCAGAATCATATCTATTTTTGCAAACTTTCTACTGAAGTTGTGGTAAGTTTTTGAGAAATGAATACCAAGTATATCTACTTCACCATCCGTCCATTTTAATGGTAAACTACAAGGTAGTGTAAACATGGCCTTTTAACGATCCAATACATAACATGTTACACTTGTCATTAATTAGGATTTAGTCCAGAGAGGCTAAAAAAGTGATCAAGATCTTCAATGAGACTGCGCAGGGATATAGATTGCGGAATTAAGAACTTGAGTCATCGGCATACACTGACACTTTTTTTTTTTAACCCCTGGATTTCTCAACAGACAGCCTTGTTTTACTCCTCTTAAAAGCTCAATACTTTCTGAGAAGTAACCATTATTTACTATTTTACACCTGCTGTACATAACTTAACCCATTGTATAAGAGATTCACCTAAATTAAAGTAGTCCAGGCATTTAAACTCGTAGTACTTTATCAAAAACCACAGGCCTGGTCTCTCTGATATTTTCGTAATGTTTATTTTTTTTTTACAAACTAGCTAGGACAGGTCGTCCCACTAAAGTCAGCCCAAGAGCTGACCGAAAGATGCTCATAGAAGTCTCTAAGAACCCCAGGGTAACATCAAGGGATCTACAGGCCTCTCTTGCCACAATCAATGTCAAGGTGCATGGGTACACTGTCAGAAAGAGACTGCACAAACTTGGCCTACATGGGAGGTCAGGAAGGAAGAAGCCTCTGCTCTCAAAAAAGAATATCAAGACAACAGACTTTTGCCAGACAACACCTGGGTAAAGTCAGTTGTGCCTTGATATTATTTTTGGAGAGCAGAGGCTTCTTTCTTCCTGACCTCCCATGTAGACCAAGTTTGTGTCTCTTTCTGACAGTGTACCCATTCACTGAACAGCACAAACTGTCTCTAACCAGAATAGAAAGAGGAGTTGGCGGCCCCGTTGCACAACTGAGCAAGAGGACAAGTACATTAGTGTCTAGTTTGAGAAACAGACGTCCCGCAAAACACCAATCTCAACGTCAACAGTGAAGAAGCGACTCCGGGATGCTGGCCTTCTAGGCAGAGTTGCAAAGATCTCAGACTGGTCAATAAAAAAAGATTAAGATGGGCAAAAGAACACACAGTGGACAGAGGAAGATGTGGCTGTTCCAGGTGCATAGAGAGAGAAGAAAACATTGGGGAAAAACCTACAGCACCCTGGTATTCTTGTAAGTCTATTCTCCAAGATATTTGAATGGATAAACATTTCCGTCAATAGACCTTCATCAGGGTTGTTTTCACAGGACCACCATGTGTGGGCATGATGTCAACACAATACTACAGAGCATTCAACGCCACATTCAAATCCTGGGCTCAGATTTAAAGTTGCATTGTTGACAAGGGCTGACATCCGCAGCGTTTACCGTGTGTGATCTCTGCGAATGTCAGGGAAATGTCCATTAAAAGTTGCATTGTCAACAGTGAAGTGCACTTGTCCTTTAATTGAATCCCAGCCAAGGCACTAAAAGTAAATAGACAAACAGATATTTCATTAAAATCATCTTTATTTCAAATTTGTTCTCATACAGACCTTAAGGCATCTGTACAAAGCACAGTTCCCATAGGAGTGTAAAAATATATTCCCTTAGATGTTGGACAGGTAGGTTGAATTATAAGCAGATATATTTTTGTGTATTTTTCATCCGTAATGTATTCTCTAAATCAATAATCTTAAATTACAGCTATTCATTATTTCTTAGTTTAATTTCTTACAGCGTTCAGACATAGTGAGCTAAAGACAGAAACAGTGTTTATAGCTATCAAGTATGTACATACAGAAACAACACGTCACACACAGCAGACTGCACAGCACTACAGGGAGAAATACCACAGCAACTCAATGCTCCAAATACAGCTATATACAGGTCCCTACTATGGCACAATGTCACTACATCACCACTGACTTTGATGGAGGTGGGGGTGAGAGGTGTGTGTGTATTTGTGTGTTTATTTGAGGGGGGGGAGATTCAAATTGTTGGTTTATTATATTTTCATTTCCATGGTGTGATGAAGGGCCAAGAGGGGGGCAGGCAGGGAGGTGGATATGATATGAGATGGGGATTTAAAAATTAATATAAGGAGCACACCGCCATGCTACCGTAGCTTCCCTTGATCCACCCCTTCAGGGGGCAGGGCCTGGTTCTGGCCGGATGGAGGGGGGAAGTGAATTGAGGAGGACGGTTCAGTGGAGGTGGGTTAGGGCATTGATTACACGCAAAGACAGCATTGGTGGTTTTCCTGAACCACTACTCGACCACTTTGACCCTGAATGTGACGCGCCCCAAGAACTTGTCGCGGTCGTCACTGTTCCTCAAGTCAGAGCCCTCGATCTTACACTCCACGGTCAGCTCGTTGTTGAAGTCCTCCTTGGTCAACAGAAGCTTGACCGCGACCAGGGGCTGAACGTAGGTTGACTGGCAAACACACGGGGAGAGACGGAGGGAGACCACTGTTAATTCACATATGCACAGACGTGCTCACATCCACACACATTACAGTGGTTGTCATGACAATACACTGGCATTTATTTAGCATTCAGTGCTTCAGGTGAATATAGTCCACACCCATTACTGTACATTGCCTTGACAATAGTACCATTTATTACTTGTAATTACAATTAAATGAACAGTTTCCTTCTCAATATAAATATGTAGCGTAATGTACTTACATGCAAATTTTTCCCGTAATAAGGGAAGTACATCTTATCGAACCGCCCCTCGGATGGGAAGTACTGCATCTGCAGGGGGCTTTCTCTCTGTGGGTGGAAGATGATGATGAGGAAGAGGAGGAGGAAGAGGCGTGAGATCACAGAACTATACATATGAATGCACTGGGAACGTTTGAAGCTGCCTCCACCGACTCACAGAACAACAATCTGAACAACTCTGTACACAGTGGCATACAACAACCCTGGAGTCGACGAACACACGCTGTAGCTTTAAACGTGTACACGGCTCAGACCACACGACAGGTGTAAACCAACACACACTCTCACAGCACCCAACATATTTATCACACATTCACACACAATATAGTTACCATCCACTCACACAACCCGTGCACGCACACACACACACAATCTGCCACCAGATGGCTCTCTATGGTTATCAGAATGGTTTACGGTGAAGAGGAGAATTTCAAATGAATTCAGAGAGAAAGAGAGGAGGACAGATGGAGTTAAAAGAGACAGTCTATGTTTTGCTGAAGGGCAGAATACAGCATCAGTGTTTCTCTGTAGACCTTCAAACATTTGCAAACAGGTCAGAGTTGACAGTCTCGGTGAGGGAGGGATGGAACCAAAAGCGCACTAGAGAGAGAGACATTGTTAGAATGTCAGAGCCAGAGGAAAACCATGGAAACACCGTTAGTGGGAGCCATGGCGCAGCGGAGCAGGGTTCTAAAATCAACAGAAGGAACCTTTTGAGGTTCCAATACCTTACCATACATATATCAACTGCAGTTATATGCAGTCAGTGTCAATAATGACAAAAAAGATCAACACATTAATATTGACTATTCCTCGTTCTATATGGTCTCTGAGGTGATTAGTTATAGGGGTCAGATTAGAAAGCTCTACAACATGAACGCCATGAATTCTGTTGAAAGCAGCAGAGGACAAAGCACCACATCACAGAGGTGGACAGAAGCAGCGCAGAAAAGTAATGGAGAAAGGCTAGGGCTAGGACCATGGGGAAACATGGACCCGATTTCTTACCCACCAATGTACTGCTGGCCCTACAGGCAGCGTGGAGAGAAATCAAATACAGACACGTGTGTGAAAACACAGACGGAAACATACATGTGCATGCCTACATAATGTACACGCACAAAAAGAACATAAGACACAATAGGGAGTACACACACACACACACACACACACACACAGACAATTTATTGTGCCACCCCCCAAAAAAAACCTGTTTGTTTGCTTTACCTTAGCTGTGCAGTTAATATAGGGGTCCCCGCGCGGTTTCAGTCCAATGATCTACAGGAGTGAGAAGAATATCATAAAGACTTTTATAGCAACCGTTTGTGAGTTCAACATTTCTTTGATTGGAGCTGACCGTATAGGGACCAGTCAGTAGATCGGGCACATGTGTGCTGCCTGCTTACTGAAGGGCCAGGGACTTGTACTGTCATTAACATAGCTTCCTCAGAGATGCCTAAGAATCTCTTTAATTGCCCCTGATAGGATTAATTAAGTTGGATTGAATTGAATACCCATCAGGCTACACAGAGGCCAATCAATGCACTCTGGCCTCTATCCCTACAAACAGAGATGCTGACATAGAATGCCCTGTCAGCACAGAGGATACTCCAAATAGTGGTTAAGATACAAGTGCAGTGGGAAGGTCAGAGAATAAGCATTTTTCAATATGAATTTGAACAAACTCTACTTTTGCATGGAGACAGAGAGAGGCTGTAGTCCAAAGGCAATGGATTTAAGATAGGGAGGTGCTCATGTAGGGGAGGTAGTTCAGTGAACCCCACTTGTGTGATGAGTGACCTTGCCTGAGACCTGAAGACTTGTGATAGCTTCCAGAGCTAATGGCTTAGGCTTTAAAGCTTTAAGATCCAGTCTTTAAGCTTTAGTTCAGTGGGCTAACGCTGTCTAATTCGTTTTTGAGAAGAGCAGAACCGACGATCCCCTGGTCGGGGCACTCACCCTGTTCATCTTGACGAGGACGCAGGGTTTGCCCTCAGCGTAGCCAAAGGTGGGGTCAGACAGGCCGGAGCACTGCCGGAGCAGACTGCGTTTGAACTGACACACCTTCTTCTCCTCCTGATCATCCTGCTCATAGTACTCTCCCACCATACACAGCTCGTTCTTCTCCTGCACAGTGTCGTTGTATTCTGAGGGAACCCAACATGAGGCACAGACTCAAGTTCCAATGTATTTGACAGCCTGCTATTTAACTGGTACAGACAGTATTCACGAAAATTTTACATCATTATGTCACAGTAATGTATTCATTACTTGTTTGTTTCTTTGGGGTACATATTACATAATTAGTTAGACAGGATTACAGTACTCTTTCAAGTCAGGTAGAATACTCTCTTTAGTCCTGTACTGTATACAAAGTGTAATCAGCTGCAACTACTTAAACTCTAATTTCCTTTACCATGGTGACCCAACATTAAAACTGTATCTGTCCATAGAAGTCATATGTACACATTTTTTTGAAAAAAATACATGGGACTGAAAGAAGGGTTATATCACTCACGCTGAAGGAAATTCTCCAGATGCTGGACATACTGGCCATACTGCATAGGGTCGGTGCGGTTGAAGACGATGTCCAAGGACCGGGGCCTGATCACCAAACCTGAGGACAGGTAGGGGGAAACGTTAAGTCAACTGTCTGCACCTACTAATGTTATGGAGATGGTCCAGTGAACCTCGCTCACGTTACGAGTATCCTTGCCTGAGACTAGGGCTGTTACGGTGACAATATTACCGCCACACAGGTGGTCACGAGTCACTATTCCACGTGACTGTTTAGTCACGGTAAATAGGCTTCTCCAAGATCTGATGCTGATGATGGTTTGATTGGTAGCCTACCAAACTTGATAACTGCCTGGTACTCAGCACTCTATTGTCCCTCTAATCACTCTGACATCAATGCAAATGTAACTGAAAATCTAATCAAACAGTTCATGAGAGCCCATTAGCTCATGTTGCGTAATATTTCTATAAGGCTATACAATTGCGTGAGAAAATAATGTGATGGCCTCTACTAAAAGCTAGACCTACTATATTTGTTTCTCAACTTTCTTAATATTAAGCACATTGCTTCTCTTTACAACAGTAGTATAGCCTACCTGGCTGGCATGAAAATGAACCATGGGAAAAGAGTCTTCCATTCGCTATAAGTGCATAGATGTTTTTCTCCTGCCCCAGTTGATACAGGTGCATGATAACGGTCCATTCTAAATCAAAACTAATTTCACACATACAGTGCCTTCGGAAGGTAATCAGACCTCTTGACTTTTCCCACATTTTGTTACATTACAGCCTTATTCTAAAATTGATTAAATAAAAAAAATCCTTAGCAATCTACACGCTACCCCATAATGACAAAGTGAAAACAGGTTTTTATAAATATTTTCAAATGTGTTAAAAATAAAAAGTATTCAGACCCATTTCTATGAGACTCGAAATTGAGCTGAGGTGCATCCCGTTTCCATTGATCATCCTTGAGCTGTTTCTACAACTTTATTGGAGTCAACTTGAGGCAAATTCAATTGATTGGGAAAGGGACATACCTGTCTATATAAGGTCCCACAGTTGACAGTGCATGTCAGAGCAAAAACCAAGCAAAGAGGTCAAAGGAATTGTCTGTAGCACTCCGAGACATGATTGTGTCAATGCACAGATCAGGGGAAGGGTACCAAAACATTTCTGCAGCATTGAAGGTCCCCAATAACACAGTGGCCTCCATCATTCATTAAATGGAAGAAGTTTGGAACCACCCAGACTCTTCCTAGAGCTGGTCCCCGGTCAAACTGAGCAACTCGGAGAGAAGGGCCTTGGTCAGGGAGGTGGCCGAGAATGCAAAAGTCACTCTGACAGAGCTCTAGAGTTCCTCTGTGGAGATGGGAGAATCTTCCAGAAGGACAACCATCTCTTCAGCACTCCACCAATCAGGCCTTTATGGTAGAGTGGCCATACGGAAGCCACTCCTCAGTAAAAGGCACATGACAGCCCGCTTGGAGTTTGCCAAAAGGCACCTAAAGACTCTCAGACCATGAGAAACAAGATTCTCTGGTCTGATGAAACCAAGATTGAACTCTTTAGCCTGAATGCCCATGGTGAAGCATGGTGGTGTTAGCATCATGCTGTGGGGATGTTTTTCAGCAGCAGGGACTGTGAGACTAGTCAGGATCAAGGGAAAGATGAACAGAGCAAAGTACAAAGATATTCTTGATGAAAACCTGCTCCAGGGTGCCATCGACCCTAAGTACACAGCCAAGAAAACGCAGGAGTGGCTTCAGGAAAAGTCTCAAAGTCCTTGAGTGGCCCAGCCAGAGCCCGGGCTTGAACCCGATCAAGCTTGAGAGGATCTGCAGAGAATAATGGGAGAAACTGTAATTGCTGCCAAAGGGGCTTCAACAAAGTACTGAGTAAAGGGTCTGAATACTTCGGTAAATGTGATATTGGCAAAAATTCCTAAAAACCTGTTTTTGCTTTGTTATTATGCAGTATTGTGTGTAGATTGATGAAGGGGAAAAAACTATTTAATAAATTTTAGAATAAGGCTGTAACGTAACAAAATGTGGAAAAAGTCAAGGGATGTGAATACTTTCCGAATGCAGTGTATATTATTTAGTATATGTAAAGACAAGATTAAATCAAGAATAGTCTGATGGGTGACAATATTAGCTTATCACTTGTGAATGATGCCCAGCTTTTGTGCAGTAAGGCAAGAAACAGTGCATGCCTTTTTTTTGCAACTTTTTCAAACTGTAGTCGCACACCTCATGTAGCCTAGCCCATAGGACTACATTATATGTTTTGATAAGTTTTGTATCACAACTAAAGTGGCCAAATAACTTTTTACAATGGGTGTAAAGCCTAACTGGCATCCATTTTTTAATAAAACCATTACATGCATAATTGTATTTGCAGTCACTTTTGAGAATGGGGTTTCGTGTCTTCGACGGGGAGTTGTGTCTCCGATGTCTCCGTCTTCACTTGTAGCCTGTGAGAAAGACCAGGTCATGTGACGGTCATTGGCTAATAAGAAATGAGCTATCTGAGAGAGCCATCTGAGTGAGAGGTGCTTCGGAGCATGCAGCCGGGAGAAGGAAATTATTATTATTATATTCAGCCCAAGGGGACAACGGCCACTGGCTGCAAAAGGCAAGGCATGGATTTTTTTAGGGGGCATTAAGGCCACACAAAGCAGATGCTGCCGGGAAATTCGAGGCATTATCAAGTTCTTGTCAAATTGTGAATGAGAGACTGATGAAGTGTGTGGAGCCTGCACAAAATAAAGTGGAAAACAGTCAATTACCCTAAGACCGGTAGTCATTTGCTTGACAATCACCGGCTGTCAAAATTTCATGAACCGCACTAGCCCTACCTGAGACCAGAATATTTGTGTTAGCACCCTGAGATAATCCCTGGGCTTTAGCTCAGCAGACTAAAACAATTCTGGTGGCATGCAGGTGACCGCAGTTCAAATCCAATCGCTTAAACTAATAATAATATTATTATCGAAATCTTATACTACAATCAGCCACATGTATTGCTTATGCTGCCTGACAGCAATATATTGTAAAACTGTATCTATTGTTCGAATGGGTTGCGGAGAGAGCTGAAAAAAATAAAAAAAATAAGAGTTTTCACAACAGCCAATGTTATTAAAAGCAAAACTCACCAGATGAAACCCTGCTGGCAAAGAGGGTCACCTGTGACCGACCGTCAAAATAAGGTCTGCGTCCCAAATGGCGCCCTATTCCCTATATAGTGCACTACTCATGACCAGAGCACTATGGGCCTTGGTCAAAAGAACTGCACTATGTAGGAAATAGGGTGCCATTTGAGACTCAACCAGGCCGTCTGCAAACGGTGAGGCAGAGGAAGCCTTATTATCAGGACGCTGTGATGGAATTCAGATGAGTACGTCTTAGTTGTGACCTCAAGGCGTCAACACTCAGGACCCCATTAGAAAGTGTGTGGGGTGACAGACGACACAATGGAAGGACTCCAAAAGAGGAGACAATGGGAGAGGACACAGCGTGAGAGAAGACGAAAGAGGATGACAGGAGACTAAGGGTGGAATAAATTGTCATGAGAGGAGTGTGTGTGTGTGTGTGTGTGTGTGTGTGTGTGTGTGTGTGTGTGTGTGTGTGTGTGTGAGAAGGAGAGAGAAGCTTGCTATACTATACCTGCATTCTACACATTTTTTGCCGAACCCCCAAAAGCGGCTAATCAAAAGGTTTGCATTTTAGCGGCAACTCTGCAGGTTCTGCTACACCGCCTTAAAAACTTGGCACACAGCACATTTTACAAGAGCAGGAAGAGTCAAGATAGGATCCCATTAGAGAAGGTTGGCTGCGGATGGCAGAGGGCATAAATGTGCAGTATGGCTCAATTGGTAGATTATGGTGCTAGCAACATCAATATCGTGGGTTCGATTCCTGCTGGTGCCACCCTTTATAAAAATGCATAATTGTGAGTCTCTTTGGAGAAAAGAGTCTGCTAAATGGCATATATTATTATTATTATTATTATTATTATTATTATTATTATACAGTATTAGGACTTGTAGGCCTAATGGAGGGGAGTTAGTTTTCATTATGGCCTCTCTGTCATGGCCGTGGAGATGGAGAGAGGCTGTGGGGACAGAACAGATGGGTGCTGTACTGGTGGACCTGCGGGAGGATGCATGCACAGCCTGGGAGACAGACTCTCTCACTCCTACACACAACTCTGCTCCATAATTCACAGGATCACATTTCTTTCCCCCCCCCCCCCCTTTTTTTTTTTTTTTTTTTTTTACATTGACAGTATTAATTAAGGGGTTCTGAGACTCGGTCGGTAGTTTTTCATTTCTAAAATGACAATATCGGTCAGTCAGTGTTTGGCTGGTCTGTTTATTCCCTGAGTGCTTGTGTGTTTTAGCAGTGGCAGCCAGCTCCTCTGTCACGCCAGTAAGGGCTTCAGTGGGACATGGCAGCAGAGTCCAAGACACTGTGCAGGCCAGGCCAGGCCAGGCGCTAGCAGAGACAGCTCTGGTGTTAGTGAGTGAGCTCACCAGCAGGCTCCAATTCTGCAGGAGCCTTGTCTATGTGTCAACAGAAGTCCAGACGCCTCAAGAAAAGAAACGTCGCTGTCTGTGAGAGATGACATGTTTGAGAGAGAGTGTGTGTGTGTGTGTGTGAGAGAGAGAGAGAGAGAACGAAAGAAAGACAGAGAGAGTGAGAGAGCGAACAAAAGAGAAAGAGTAACTGAATTGGTGAATTTCCATTTGAGCACTGTTTTGTTTAGGTTGAGTGTCTGTTTCGCTGCAGGGTAATGAGTTACCTGGACTGGCCACTCGGTCGCGGTACGTAGGAATGTTGTCATCCAGTGTCTGTAGCATGACCCACATGGTGAGTGTGAACATCCCCGCCAGGAAGCCATAGAAGACCAGGTAGAAAAGCAATATCAGGGCTGAGAGAGAAAGAAAGAGAAAGAGATAAAAGGTGAGAGAGAGACAGAGAGAGAGATTATTCTCTGTTGATCACACAATCTTGGCTCAACAGATCAAAAGCATTCTTCCCATCAGTGTAAGTCACATGACTTGATTCTTTGTCCCCATAATTAGTTTGGTAGTTTGACAGTGTTTGTGTGTACATGTTTTACTATACTTGTGAGGACACTTTGCCTGGCCTCACTTGTAAGAAGGCTATTTTAGGCTTAGGGGTTAGGTCTAGGGTTATGGTTAGAACTAGGGTTAGGTTTAACCTTTTACTGCAGTGGGCTAAATTAGAGTCACAGAGTGTTTCTTGGTAGTCTTTAACAAATCTACTTTGAAACAAAAGTATACACCTCAAAAAAGACACCTGTACCATGCCAGATATAGAGTTGAAATGTATGTTTATAAATGATCAAATTAGGAAAAATATTAATAACATTCCACCCATGAGGGCGGTTTGGTAATTTAACAGGAAAGGGTTGTAACTACGGTAGGGGTTAGGGTCAGGCGTGTATATATATATATATATATATATATAAATAAATAAGCTTACTTAGAAACGCTTTAATTAACTTGTATAGGCCTATTATTTATTTATTTTATCTCAGACTTTTATAGCCTACTGGACTCAGAGAGCTACTCTCAAGTTGTTGGGGCGAGTGACTCTGAACTTACAATGGCTAGCCCCAAAGTCGTTTTGTATTTTTCTTGTGCTTTATGTTATTTGCCCCATGACTCCTGCGTGCTTTGTTGACTATGAACTTGCTTGTTTGTTTACCCGACCATGAGACAGACAATGTTTGTTCCAACACTCGCGACTCTGACTCTCTATTGGCTACACAGACTCTTGGCCTCCCATCCTATTCTAACCACCTCTCGTCGGCTTTGTATTCATGTTACCTGATGAAATTGCAGTTCAATATGATATTGTTACCATCTGAAAAAAACTCCCTGTCCCTGATTTCTGCTCTCGTAAAATCTTGGGTTTTCTGCACGTTAATACTACAAGCTTATTACCTAAAATGTATCAATTGAAAGTGTGGGTCCACAGCTCCAATCCAGATGTTTTGGTCATTACTGAGACGCTGTTAAGAAAGAGTGTTTTGAACAACGATGTTAACCTTTCTGGTTATAACCTTTTTCGGCAAGACAGATCTTCTAAAGGTGGTGGAGTGGAAATCTTTACCAAGGAACACCTTCAGTGCTCTGTTGTCTCCACCAAGTTTGTCCCCGAACAATTTGATTTGCTGGTTTTAAGCATTAAGCTTTCAAATAGCTTTGTTGAATGTTGCTGGGTGTTATCGTCACCGGCCTGTACCCTACCTGCCCAAAACTCTCTCATTGCCCTTTACACTAAGTCTGAATTTGTCCTGCTAGGTGACCTAAACTGGGACATGATTAAACCACCTGACCAAGTCCTAAAGCAATGAGACTCCCTAAATATTTCTCAGATTATTACCAATCCCACAAGGTATGACTCCAAACACCCAGAAAAAGGCTACTCTCCTTGATGTTATCCTCACAAATAATACTGATAGGTATCAGTCTGTGTGATCACATTTTACAGCCTGTGTTCGTAATGGCTGCTCAGTTAAACTACCTGTCCTGATTTGTCATAGACTTGAATGAGCAAGCCTTCCTTGATGACCTGGCCTCTGTAAACTGTTATAGAATCAGCTTGATCCACTCTGTCGAAGAAGCTTGGACCTTCTTTTTTTTATATTTTCAGTGGTATTGTGTGTAGACTGATGAGGTAAATAAGGCTGTAAGGTAACAAAATGTGGAAAAAGCCAAGGGGTCTGAATACTTTCCAAATGCACTGTATACCATATCTCTATGGTAGAGAGTCACTATTACACCACCATGCATGGTATCTCTACAGAAACACTGAGGCTCTGAGCAATATAGTTACAAATGGAGAAAGAGAGAGGAATAAAAAGAAAGAGGAGAGAGAAAGATACCAATGAAAGAGAAACAGGTGAATCTAGGGGGGTGAGAAAGGCACAAAATGGTTGAATGAGCTACAGAGAGATCTTCATAAGGATGCGCAAGGATACAGTGCTACATAGGACAGAGCGAGAGAGATGTAGCCTGGGTAGACAAAAAGCACATGTAAATACATATGAAAATATATTGTATAAAGAGAAGACAGGATGATACAGGGAAAACGAGATATGGATGGATGGAGATGGTGTGTGAGAGGAAAAAGGTAGAGCTAGAGAAAGCTTCTTTCCTGAAGTCTCTGAAGTAAGCTGTGTGTTTATAAATAGAATGTGGGGGAGGACAGATAAGTGATGGCACAGCACTGGCCCGAGGAAGAGAAGAGCTGGGTAGGGAGCGTCAGATGGATCAGAGCCACACACACACACATCCATAATTTATCACAGCGTTAGTGCAAGACTGACAAACGCACGCATGCATGAACACATGCACGCACACACAACTTTAGATGGCAGGCTCATGTAAAATCGATGTAGAATGCACCCTGATTCAATCAGATAGACCTGTCTTTTTTTAATGTCTTAACAAAAACGCCGGAAATCCATTCGACCACTTTTGATTATATAACTGGAATTGGGATTGACACTCAAACACATCCTCTTGGAGCACTGTCGGGATGTAGCCAGTCAAACCACTCCCAAAAAATACCTCCAGCATTAGAAAGCCATTTCCATCGGAAAGTCATTGGTCATTAGGACTGAGAAGCAGTACTGGGATGCCAAGTGCTTTTATCTCCTCAAAATAGCAGTGTGACCTTTCAAGAAGCCTGGGCTCGGTCCCAAATGGCACACAATTCCCTATATAGTGAGTGCAGTCAGTGGCGACCCGTCATTCAGGGCTCTGGTTGAGACCCACATTTTTTTAAATATATATACAGTGGGGAGAACAAGTATTTGAAAACCTGCAAAATTGTCAGTGTTTCCTATTTACAAAGCATGTAGAGGTCTGTAATTTTTATCATAGGTACACTTCAACTGTGAGAGACGGAATCTAAAACAAAAATCCAGAAAATCACATTGTATGATTTTTAAATAATTAATTTGCATTTTATTGCATGACATAAGTATTTGATCACCTACCAATCAGTAAGAATTCCGTCTCTCACAGACCTGTTAGTTTTTCTTTAAGAAGCCCTCCTGTTCTCCACTCATTACCTGTATTAACTGCACCTGTTTGAACTCGTTACCTGTATAAAAGACACCTGTCTGCACACTCAAACAGACTCCAACCTCTCCACAATGGCCAAGGCCAGAGAGCTGTGTAAGGACATCAGGGATAAAATTGTAGACCTGCACAAGGCTGGGATGGGCTACAGGACAATAGGCAAGCAGCTTGGTGAGAAGGCAACAACTGTTGGTGCAATTATTAGAAAATGGAAGAAGTTCAAGATGATGGTCAATCTCCCTCGGTCTGGTGCACCATGCAAGATCTCACCCCGTGGGGCATCAATGATCATGAGGAAGGTGAGGGATCAGCCCAGAACTACACGGCAGGACCTGGTCAATGACCTGAAGAGAGCTGGGACCACAGTCTCAAAGAAAACCATTAGTAACACACTACGCCGTCATGGATTAAAATCCTGCAGCGCACACAAGGTCCCCCTGCTCAAGCCAGCGCATGTCCAGGCCCGTCTGAAGTTTGCCAATGACCATCTGGATGATCCAGAGGAGGAATGGGAGAAGGTCATGTGGTCTGATGAGACAGAAATAGTGCTTTTTGGTGTAAACTCCACTCGCCGTGTTTGGAGGAAGAAGGATGAGTACAACCCCATCCCAACCGTGAAGCATGGAGGTGGAAACATCATTCTTTGGGGATGCTTTTCTGCAAAGGGGACAGGACGACTGCACCGTATTGAGGGGAGGATGGATGGGGCCATGTATCGCGAGATCTTGGCCAAGTTACCTCCTTCCCTCAGTAAGAGCATTGAAGATGGGTCGTGGCTGGGTCTTCCAGCATGACAATGACCCGAAACACACAGCCAGGGCAACTATGGAGTGGCTCCGTAAGAAGCATCTCAAGGTCCTGGAGTGGCCTAGCCAGTCTCCAGACCTGAACCCAATAGAAAATCTTTGGAGGGAGCTGAAAGTCCGTATTGCCCAGCGACAGCCCCGAAACCTGAAGGATCTGGAGAAGGTCTGTATGGAGGAGTGGGCCAAAATCCCTGCTGCAGTGTGTGCAAACCTGGTCAAGAACTACAGGAAACGTATGATCTCTGTAATTGCAAACAAAGGTTTCTGTAACAAATATTAAGTTCTGCTTTTCTGAAGTATCAAATACTTATGTCATGCAATAAAATGCAAATTAATTACTTAAAAAGCATACAATGTGATTTTCTGGATTTCTGTTTTAGATTCCGTCACTCACAGTTGAAGAGTACCTATGATAAAAATTACAGACTTCTACATGCTTTGTAAGTGGGAAAACCTGCAAAATTGGCAGTGTATCAAATACTTGTTCTCCCCACTGTATATATTTTTTTTGTATTCGATTTTTGGGGGGCTTGCCTGTTTTGCATGTTATTTTGTAGGGATGCACCGATCGATCGGCAAGAGATCGGAATCGGATGATTTCCACTCAAAATACGAGATCGGTGGTAGTCCGATTTTCCTTTCTAATGGCCGATACAGAAAACCGATCTTTGACGTAAAATACGTGAGCAAAGAGTTGATTTGCGCCAGTAAAGCTTTCAACGTGTCGGCCGTGTGGCAATTTTGCAACGTGTCGGAGACAGATGTAACTAATGCAATTGATGTAAATCCAGTGTATCTCGAGGTGGAAGCAAGTAAAAAAAAAATTATACAACAAACGTAATAAGGCAATGTACGACAAAATATTGAGTGAAACTCCAGAGGCACGGGAAAGCAGCAGCGGAGCTGTATCGCAGATGCAGCTTTACCTCTCAGAGGTACCCATTCCACAGAGCGCACAACCTCTGGCTTACTGGCAGAGAAACAAGGGCCGTTTTCCTGATATCGCAACCGTGGCACGAGCTTACCTCTGCGCGCCCTCCACAAGTGTGGACAGCGAACGCTTGTTTAGCTCTGTTTCACATATCGTGGATGAAAAGAGGAACATACTGTCTTCTGAAAAAGTGGAGATGCTCGTCTTTGTTAAAAGAAATCTACCATTGATGCTTAAGTGAGAAATAGGAGATGTAGCCATATGGCATTGATGAATTAACCTGCTTTAAGTTTCTCACTGCCTCACTTATTTTCAAAGGTCCATGTTCATAGGCTAATTAATTTGTTTTGTAGAATGTTTTTTCAAAAACCCTACTCATTTTGTTTCCTTTTATTGCCTATTTGTTGGCTTTTTAGTTATCTATTTACATAGGTTTTTGGCATCATTTAAGTATTCTAAATATTCAGATTTGGAAATAGGCCATAGGCAGGTGACTTATGCTGAAAAATATTTTGATTAGCCTATTATATCAACTCTGTTTTGTTGCTAAAATAATACAGTTAGTGTAAATGTTTTGTCAGGTTATAGCCTGCATTACTGCATTTGCTAGTTGTCAATAAAATGGCTGTCAATTCACCACTAATTTTGAGTTTCTTTAATGAATAATGTACATATAAAAAGTATAAAATCGGTATCGTCGATTTTGAAGACGGAAAATCGGCATCGGCCTAAAAAAAAAGTGATCGGTGCATCCCTATTATTTTGCCATTAATACATGTCACATATCAGTTTGCAAACAATGTAATGATATAAAAAAAAAAAAAAAAAAAAAAAAAAATTATAAATATATATATATATACAGTGGGGAGAACAAGTATTTGATACACTGCCGATTTTGCAGGTTTTCCCACTTACAAAGCATGTAGAAGTCTGTAATTTGTATCATAGGTACTCTTCAACTGTGAGTGACAGAATCTAAAACAAAAATCCAGATAATCACATTGTATGATTTTTAAGTAATTAATTTGCATTTTATTGCATGACATAAGTATTTGATACATCAGAAAAGCAGAACTTAATATTTGGTACAGAAACCTTTGTTTGCAATTACAGAGATCATACATTTCCTGTAGTTCTTGACCAGGTTTGCACACACTGCAGCAGGGATTTTGTCCCACTCCTCCATACAGACCTTCTCCAGATCCTTCAGGTTTCGGGGCTGTCGCTGGGCAATACGGACTTTCAGCTCCCTCCAAAGATTTTCTATTGGATTCAGGTCTGGAGACTGGCTAGGCCACTCCAGGACCTTGAGACGGAGCCACTCCTTAGTTGCCCTGGCTGTGTGTTTCGGGTCGTTGTCATGCTGGAAGACCCAGCCACGACCCATCTTCAATGCTCTTACTGAGGGAAGGAGGTTGTTGGCCAAGATCTCGCGATACACATGGCCCCATCCATCCTCCCCTCAATACGGTGCAGTCGTCCTGTCCCCTTTGCAGAAAAGCATCCCCAAAGAATGATGTTTCCACCTCCATGCTTCACGGTTGGGATGGTGTTCTTGGGGTTGTACTCATCCTTCTTCTTCCTCCAAACACGGCGAGTGGAGTTTAGACCAAAAAGCTCTATTTTTGTCTCATCAGACCACATGACCTTCTCCCATTCCTCCTCTGGATCATCCAGATGGTCATTGGCAAACTTCAGACGGGCCTGGACATGCGCTGGCTTGAGCAGGGGGACCTTGCGTGCGCTGCAGGATTTTAATCCATGACGGCATAGTGTGTTACTAATGGTTTTCTTTGAGACTGTGGTCCCAGCTCTCTTCAGGTCATTGACCAGGTCCTGCCGTGTAGTTCTGGGCTGATCCCTCACCTTCCTCATGATCATTGATGCCCCACGAGGTGAGATCTTGCATGGTGCCCCAGACCGAGGGAGATTGACCGTCATCTTGAACTTCTTCCATTTTCTAATAATTGAGCCAACAGTTGTTGCCTTCTCACCAAGCTACTTGCCTATTGTCCTGTAGCCCATCCCAGCCTTGTGCAGGTCTACAATTTTATCCCAGATGTCCTTACACAGCTCTCTGGTCTTGGCCATTGTGGAGAGGTTGGAGTCTGTTTGATTGAGTGTGTGGACAGGTGTCTTTTATACAGGTAAAGAGTTCAAACAGGTGCAGTTAATACAGGTAATGAGTGGAGAACAGGAGGGCTTCTTATAGAAAAACTAACAGGTCTGTGAGAGACGGAATTCTTACTGGTTGGTAGGTGATCAAATACTTATGTCATGCAATAAAATGCAAATTAATTATTTAAAAATCATACAATGTGATTTTCTGGATTTTTGTTTTAGATTCCGTCTCTCACAGTTGAAGTGTACCTATGATAAAAATTACAGACCTCTACATGCTTTGTAAGTAGGAAAACCTGCAAAATCGGCAGTGTATCAAATACTTGTTCTCCCCACTGTATATATATATATATATAATTATAATTGAATAAAGCAGCATGATTTTCTAGAGTAAGGCAGCTCCAACATGCAGGTGTTTCAGCCTAGCTCAGTGCTTTCTGTGGTGGTGGGGCGGGCCAGCAGAAAATAGGAGCATTGTGCCGTGATTAGCTCAGTGTTCTGTCACTCATGGGGACATTGCGCAATCGCCAATTTTAAGTTCTTAGTAAAGGTGGACATCAACATTTCAGCCCTTTGGGTCCAGTCAAAATAGGCTCTGCGAACGTTCGATTCGATTCGATTCGATTCATTTGCTATGGGCTCGCACTATTGTTCCAGCTTAACCAATGTTTTATTGCCGTTTTTCAGCCTTGGGTGAATTTGGACTCGTTCTATTGTCCAGCCTGTTTGGACTCTGCTGTTGGGACAGCTTTATGTAAGCCTTAACAGTTTGTGGGCACCATTTGTCACCATTATAGTGCAATTAATGTATTGTTTAGTGTCGTGTTGTGTAGTGGCTTTGCTGGCATGCATCAAATTTTTTATTTTTTTGCCCCACCAAGATTTAAATGCTAAAATCACCACTGTATACAGTGCATTCGGAAAGTATTCAGACATTTCTTTTAACGTTACAGCCTTATTCTAAAATGTATTCAATATTTTTTTCCCCCCAATCTACACACAATACCCCCACATGACATTGCAAAAACATGTGTTTCTTGCAAATAAAAAACTGAAATATCACATTTACATAAGTATTCAGACCCTACGCTTTTTGGGGAATTTTATTAGGATCCCCATTAGCTGTTGCAAAAGCAGCAGCTGCGCTTCCTGGGGTCCACACAAAACATCACATAATACATAACATTAATAGACAAGAACAGCTCAAGGACAGAACTAAATACCTTTTACCTTTAGGCACATGTAGCCTACTTATCAATACATACACACAAACTATCTAGGTCAAATAGGAGAGAGGCTTTGCTGTTTATTTGAGCAATATGAGATGGAAAGGAGTTCCATGAAATAATGGCTCTATATAATACTGTACGCTTTCTTGAATCTGTTCTGGATTTGGGGACTGAAAATACCCCTGGTGACATGTCTGGTGGGTAAGTGTGTGTGTGTGTCAGACAATGCAAACTATTTGAGATTTCCAACAAATTAATGTTTCTTATAAAAAGAAGAAGTGATGCAGTCAGTCTCTCCTCAGCTCTTAGCCAAGAGAGACTGGCATGCATAGTATTTATATCAGCCCTCTGATTACAATGAAGAGTATGACGTGCCGCTCTGTTCTGGACCAGCTGCAGCTTAACTAGGTCTTTCCTTGCAGCACTGGACAATAATCAAGATTAGACAAAACTAGAACCTGCAGGCCTTGCTTTTTGGAGTGTGGTGTCAAAAAAGCAGAGCATCTCTTTATTATGGACAGACCTCTCCATATCTTCACAACCATTGAATCTACTATATGTTTTGACCATGATTGTAAACTAAGGTAACGCCAAGTAATTTAGTCTCCTCAACTTGTTCTACAGCCACAGCATTCATTACCAGATTAAGCTGAGGTCTATAATTTAGGGAATGATTTGTACCAAATACAATGCTCTTAGAGATGTTCAGGACCAGTTTATTACTGGCCAACCATTCCAAAACAGACTGCATCTATTTGTTAAAGATTTTCAGTGACTTCATTAGCTGCGGTTGCTGATGCGTACATGGTTGAATCATCAGCAAACATGGGCACACATGCTTTGTTAAATGCCAGTGGCAGGTCATTATAAAGATGCCTAATAAGCTTATTGTCTCTGTCTCTTGTGCAATACGCAAGCACCTGTGCTCCACTGGCCTCTTCTTTAAAAAAACGCTTCTTAGCTCTTGGAGTCCCATGCAGAAAAAGCAAGACTAGAATAGATTGATGGACATCGTTTTTTTTAGCACTTCTTATACCAATAGACTATTCGAAGAGGGTTGCAAGCTCTTTTTTGCTGAATGTTAAATACAGCAGCCAATATCCTACCACCATAGCGAACCCGCTATGACGGTAGGATATAGCAGTTATTTATTCAGACCCATAACCATTTAATCTTTGTGAAGAGGAGTGAAAGCCGTCTGCATCTAATTCTATTATTCAAAGATGTCCTTATCTTCATCATTCTAATGATAACTAAACGTATTTCATTTAAAGCAAGGAAGGAATGAAGCATCAATAGAGAGGGAAAGAGGAGGTAGGTAGGCTAATAACATTAGGGGAAATATTATGAAAGGTACTGTATATACAGTATGCGTCTGCCTACTAATTATACAAATAGGCCCCATTATATTTCAAAATTAAAATATTTACATGCTTTATAATGCTTTTGAATGACTGGTTTTGGCAGGAAATACCGGGTTACCAGGGAGAAAAGTTATTTATTCTCAGGATGGAACATTTGCAAAATACCGGGAAAATATTCAACCCTACTGCCATCCTTAGGCCACATTACTTCAGACAGACTTTTTGTATTTAGTCAAAAACAGATTCTTTTTTTTTTCTATCAGTGGGTCATACATTGATGGACCACAGAGATGCCAGATGGGCTATGTGTAATTTGTCTGACATTTCATACATGTCAAAAGTTGAAATGAGTGACTTTTTTTAATGTATTTAATTAATCTTTGTCCGGGCCAAATGGGTCCAGACCCTTCCACTCATCTATTCCATTTTTCACGTTCTTTACTTGGTCGCCTGTAACTGAACCTTGTCAACCACATACTTTGTGTGGCTGTGACCCTCTTCAGTAGTGGGCCGTGGGGGTTATTAATACCCAAGGGTCAGAGGGGCTGGGTCCCAGGGAAAGTGAAGACTAGGGGTGGGGTGTGTCAGGAGGAGTGAGGATCAGGTGTGTGTGTGTGTGGACTAGGGGTGCGTTGTGTGAATGCGTCCCTGGGGTGGTGGGGACCATGTGGAGGTGTACATTACAGAGCCCATGGAATGCCAAGAACACGTGGTGGGCAATTAGACAGCCCTTTGGGAAAGTTTTTTAAATTTGGTAAAGTGACACGCATGAGTGCGTCTCTCCACAGGCCTTGGTGCGGTCCTTACTTTTTCCACGCACCCATGTCGACATACACACGCACGTAGAGGAACACAAATATGCAATTACACACACCAGCCCTTCCCCTTTAACCTTAAACCCAATCCCAGTCACACTCGCTAACCACCACGGACAAGCTCACTCTCCCTGCTGGTCTTATTACACTACGATCAGAGCCGGCTGCAGACAATGATCAGCTAGCGGAAATCAGATTTTCACATTTTTATTCTATATTTATAATTATATAAAATGTACATAATTTTCCACCAACAGGTTTCTGTGCCAATGCACATCACTCAACCAATAAGCAATGCGTAACTGCATACCGATGGCCGACTGAGCGCTTATGATCATGGTTTGCGTTTTCAACACCACAATCTAGTATGTCAATCTCGACAAACAGAAAATACATCCCTCCCTACTTACCATCGAAGGCTTGGTTTGACAATCTCCAAATGTCATTAAACCTTTGAGTTTTGTAACAGATGTCTATTTCCATTAATCGGATGGCCGTTGCGCAGATTGGATGCTGCAATTATATTGGAGTGGATGAACATGCACAGGTAGCCTACAGTGCATTCGGATAGTATTCAGACCAGATGGTCACTCTGACAGAGCTCTAGAGTTCCTCTGTGGAGATTGGAGAACCTTCCAGAAGGACAACCATCTCTGCAGCACTCCACCAATCAAGCCTTTATGGTAGAGTGACCAGACAGAAACCACTCCTCAGTAAAAGGCACATGACAGCCCGCTTGGAGTTTGCCAAAAGACACCTAAAGGACTCTCAGACCATGAGAAACAAGATTCTCTGGTCAGATTAAATCAAGATTGAACTCTTTGGCCTGAATGCCAAGTAACACGACTGGAGGAAATCTGGCACCATCCCTACAGTGAAGCATGGTGGTGGCAGCATCATGCTGTGGGTCTGAATACCACAACTGATCAAATGGAATGAAACGTGCAAATAACAGGGTTTTTGCGCCATTATTCAAGTAACATTTTCACTGTGTGTTGAGCTGTGTCGTCACTGTTTTTATTTCACCGTTATTTAACCAGGTAGGTCAGTTGAGAGCAAGTTCTCATTTACAACTGCGACCTGGCCAAGACAAAGCAAAGCAGTGCGACAAAAAAAAAAAAAACAGAGTTACACAGTAAACAAACGTACAGTCAATAACATAATAGAAGATCTATATACAGAGTGCAAATGTAGTGCAAAATGCAGTAAAGGTTAGGAAGGTAGGACAATAAATAGACCATAGTGGTGATATAAATTACAGATTAGCATTAACACTGGAATGACGGATGTGCAAATTATGATGTGCAAATAGAGATACTGGAGTGCAAAATTAGCGAAAATAATTAAATAAATATGGGGATGAGGTAGTAGTGTGGGCTATTTACAGAAGGGCTATATACAGGTGCAGTGATCGATAAGCAGCTTTGACAGCTGATGCTTAAAGTTAGTGAGGGAGATAGGAACCTCCAGCTTCCATGATTTTTGCAATTCGTTCCAGTCATTGGCAGCAGAGAACTGGAAGGAATGGCGGCCAGAGGAGGTGTTGGCTTTGGGGATGACCAGTGAAATATACCTGCTGGAGCGCATGCTACGGGTGGGTGTTGCTATGGTGACCAGCGAGCTGAGATATTAGGTAAATCCCTGCACTAAAGACTTATAGATGACCTGGAGCCAGTGGGTTTGGCGACGAATATGTAATGAGGGCCAGCCAACGAGAGCATACAGGTCGCAGTGCTGGGTAGTATATGGGGCTTTGGTAACAAAACGGATGGCACTGTGATAGATTACATCCAGTTTGCTGAGCAGAGCGTTGGAGGCTATTTTGTAAATGACTGTTCTTTCATGCGCAACGGCGCACTTGGCCTATCCTATGGCTATCAGCTATTCCTCTATATTAGGGATTTATATAGAAAATTGGCGCATTTGAAGATGTTTGAATAAAGGTTTCAAACAATTCAGTTTCTGTTTTCAAAATGCATACTGCAAGCAGCTCATTGCAAAGTGGTGTGTGATGTTCTGAAGCCTGCCCACCGTTATATGCACTTGAATGGCAAATGGGAAGTGCGCTTCAATTATCAGTTGAGAAATAAAAATAGCCATTTTTAATTGTGGTTAACACGTGATTTCATTTAGTATTTTTGCTCTATGTGATTGGGTTTATAAAATCACGTTTCACTCTAACAACAAGCTGTAGCAGCAGCTCTTGCTTTGTTTGACAGAATAAATACATTTCGAACTGTCCCTTAGACAGAATAAATAAAACAAGGTTGGGCGGATACATTTAAAAATGTAATCCATAAACCTACTAATACATTAATGAATAAATAAAAACGTGCACATATAAATAAATGTTATTTCAACCTAAATATAATTGCTGTATAGAATCTAATATACATAATCAAATCATTTTCAGCACATTGAGGTTTTTGTTTTTGAATAAACTAATTACTGGAGATTTTGCACTACTGCATGTTGGCAGCACAATAACTCTTTCCATAAATTGGAGGAGCATTAGGCTATAGTGATCGGCACCAATAGCCCATGTAAAGTCTGTATCAATAGGGTACCAGTTGAATGTTTTCGGATATGAAAAGGAGAGGGAAATATGACAGAGATGCACTACACATAGGAAAGTGTCCAGACAACTGTGAGCTGATTGACCAGTAGGCTAGGTGTGAATGTTCTGAACGCTTAATCATCTGAATAAGAAGCCCATCAACCCCTTATGGGCCATCAATGGGAAGTGCCTTCAGAAAGTAATCATACAACTTGGTTTATTCCACATTTTCTTGTATTACAGCCTGAATTCAAATATACACAATACCCCATAACGAAAATTTCTTTGCAAATTTATTGAAAATGACAGAAATATCTTATTTACATAAGTATTCACACCCCTGAGTCAATACATGTTAGAGGAATCACCTTTGGCAGTGATTACAGCTGTGAGTCTTTCTAAGTATGTCTCTAAGAGCTTTGCACACCTGGATCGTACAATATTTGCACATTATTACTTTTTCAAATTCTTCAAGCTCTGTCAAGTTGGTTGTTAAGCATTGCTAGACAGACATTTTCAAGTCTTGCCATAGATTTTCAAGCCAATTTAAGTCTAAACTGTAACTATGCCACTCCAGTGTGTATTTGACCTTGTGTTTTAGGTAATTTTTCTGCTGAAAGGTGAATTTGTCTCTCGGTGTCTGTTGGTAAGCAGACTGAACAACAGGTTCTCCTCTATTCAGTTTCTTTATAATAACAAAGAAAAAAATCTATGGAGTGGTACTCAGTGATGTGTTGGCTCCAAAAAATTATGTTTTGTATTCAGGACATTCAGTTCTTTGCCACTTTTTTCTGCAGTTTTACTTGAATGCCTTGTTGCAAACAGGATGAATGTTTTGGAATATTTTTATTCTGTGCAGGCTTCCTTCTTTTCACTCTGTCATTTAGGTGAGTATTCTGGAGTAACTATAATGTTGTTGATCGATCGTCAGTTCTCCCATCACAGCCATTAAACTAGAATTAAACTGTTCTAGTCACCATTGACCTCATGGTGAAATCTCAGCGGTTTCCTTCCTCTCCTGCAACTGAGGAAGGACGCCTATATCTTTGTAGTGACTGGGTGTATTGATACACCATCCAAAGTGTAATTAATAACTTCACCATGTTCAAAGGGATATTCAATGTCTGCTTTTTTAAATCTGTACCCATCTAGGCATCTACCAATAGGTGCCCTTCTTAGCGAGGCATTGGAAAACCTCCTTGGTCTTGAATCTGTGTTTGAAATTCACTGCTCGACTGAGGGACCTTACAGATAATTGTATGTGTGGGTTACAAAATCATGTTAAACACTATTATTGCAACTTATTAAGCACATTTTTACTCCTGGACGTATTTAGGCTTACCATAACAAAATGGTTGAATACTTATTGACTAAAGACATTTCAGCTTTTCATTTATTATTACATTTGTAAACATTTATAAAAACATAATTCCACTTCGACATTATGTGTATGTAAGCCAGTGACAAATCTAAATTTAATCAATTTTAAATCCAAGTGGTAACACAAAATGTGAAAAATGTCAATGGTATGAATACTTTCTGAAGGCACTGCTACTAACCGCTTTATCAAATGTTCATATTGATATTTTAGACTAAGCCGTGAAAACAGTTTTCATGGGACACAAATCCAAAATGATGTATACAATTGCAAAATTGAATGCTTCAACTGAAAGAGTCCCCTAACTTGCATGGTTCTGCAATGGGTTACGCGTAGGCTAATAGACCTACTTGTTGGGTGCGCATTTGGTATCCAAATGTTTAGTTAGGTCTAGTGATATTGTCAACCATCATCAGCTGATCCAGGAAATATTGTTTCTGACAAGCAGCTGTTGTGTTAGTACACCATGCAAAAACAGCCAGTGCGGGAAAACGATGTTACAAAGAATGTCCAGAATATTTTGATGTCTCTGTCATGAACTGAAGCCATGTCTCATGTGCCCTCATCCACTGGCACATTGAAGGTTCCCCCCCAAGCACTGTCACTAGCTCTGACAATTTTCTCTCATTACTGTATATAGTCAATCAAATACACAAACAACATTTTATAAAAGCATTTTACCTTTCCATTGCGTTAACGATGGAGGATTGGTTGATTTACAGTTAAGTATACAGCGGGTGAAATAAGTATTGAACACGTCACCATTTTTCTCAGTAAATATATTTCCAAAGGTGCTATTGACATGAAATTTTCACTAGATGTTGGTAACAACCCAAGTAATCCATACATACAAAGAAACCAAAACAAATAAGTTCAGAAATTAAGTTGTGTAATAATGTGAAATGACACAGGGAAAAAGTATTGAACACACTTACTGATATTTATTTAATACTTTGTACAAAAGCCTTTGTTGGTAATGACAGCTTCAAGACGCCTCCTGTATTGAGAAACTAGTCGCATGCATTGCTCTGGTGTGATTTTGGCCCATTCTTCCACACAAACAGTCTTCAAATCTTGAAGGTTCCGTGGGCCTCTATGAATCTTGATCTTCAGTTCTTTCCATAGATTTTCAATGGGATTTAAGTCAGGTGATTGGCTGGGCCATTCAAGCAGCTTTATTTTCTTTCTTTGAAACCAATTGAGAGTTTCCTTGGCTGTGTGTTTGGGATCATTGTCTTGCTGAAATGTCCACCCTCGTTTCATCTTCATCATCCTGGTAGAAGGCAGCAGATTTTTGTCAAGAAATTTGCCCATTCATCCTTCCTTCAATTATGTGAAGTTTGCCAGTACCATTTGCTGAAAAGCAGCCCCACACCATGATGTTCCCACCTCCAAACTTCACTGTTGGTATGGTGTTTTTAGGGTGATGTGCAGTGCCATTTCTCCTCCAAACATGGTGTGTATTATGACATCCAAACAGTTCAATTTTGCTCTCATCTGACCACACTATATTCTCCCAGTATTTCACTGGCTTTTCCAAATGTTGTGCAGCAAACTTTAAACGAGCTTCAACATGCTTTTCTTTCAGCAATGGAGTCTTGCATGGTGAGCGTGCATACAGGCCGAACTTACTGTTTTCTTTGAGACAACAGTACCTGCTAATTGCAGGTCTTTTTGAAGCTCTCCACAAGTGGTCCTTGGCTCTTGGACAACTTCTGATTATTCTTTTCACTCCTCTGTCAGAAACCCTGCGAGGAGCACCTGGTCGAGGCAAATTTATGGTGAAATGATTGTCTTTCCACTTCCGTATTATGGCCCCAACAGTGCTCACTGGAACATTCAGAAGCTTAGAAATGCGCCTATAACCAATGCCATCATTATGTTTTGCAACAATTCGGTTGCGAAAGGTCTTGAGACAGCTCTTTGCTTTTACCCATCATGAGATGTGTCTTGTGTGACACCTTGGCAATGAGACCTTTTTGTAGGCCATCATTTGGGATTGAACCAGCTGATATTAATTTGCACTGACAGGGGGCTGGATTGCTTTTTAATTACTGATAGTTTTCAGCTGTTGTCTTGGCTTTCCAAGCCTTTTTGCACCTCCCTTTCTTCATGTGTTCAATACTTTTTCCCTGTGTCATTTCACATAAATTAATTTCTGAACTTATTTGTTTTGGGTTCTTGGGTTGTTACCAACATCTGGTGAAGATTTCATGTCAATAGCACCTTTGGAAATATATTTACTGAGAAGAATGGTGACGTGTTCAATACTTATTTCACCCGCTGTATGTATGTATGTATGTATGTATGTATGTATGTATGTATGTATGTATGTACACTCCAATACCTTGACTTTGTTGTCCTTAAACCATTTTGCCACAACTATGGAAGTGTGCTTGGGTTCATTGTCCATTTGGAAGACTCATTGCGACCAAGCTTTAACTTTCTGACTGATGTCTTGAGATGTTGCTTCAATATATCCACACTTTTCCTTCCTCATGATGCCATCTATTTTGTTAAGTGCACCAGTCCCTCCTGCAAAGCACCCCCACAACATGATTCTGCCACCCCCGTGCTTCACGGTTGGGATGGTGTTCTTCGGCTTGCAAGCCACCCCCTTTTTCCTCCAAACATAACGATGGTCATTATGGCCAAACAGTTCTATTTTTGTTTCATCAGACCAGTGGACATTTCTCCAAAAAGTGCGATCTTTGTCCCGATGTGCAGTTGCAAACCGTAGTCTGGCTTTTTTATGGCGGTTTTGGAGCAGTTGCTTCTCCTTGCTGAGCGGCCTTTCAGGTTATATCGATATAAGACTCGTTTCACTGTGGATACAGATATTATTTTGTACCTGTTTCCTCCAGCATCTTCACAAGGTCCTTTGCTGTTGTTCTGGGATTGATTTGCACTTTCCACACCAAAGTATGTTCATCTCTAGGAGACCGAACGTATCTCCATCCTGAGCGGTATGACGGCTGCGTGGTCCCATGGTGTTTATACTGGCGTACTATTGTTTGTACAGATGAACGTGTTACCTTCAGGCATTTGGAAATTGCTCCCAAGGATGAACCAGACTTGTGGAGGTCTACAATTTCTTTTCTGGTCTTGTCTGATTTCTTTAGATTTTCCCATGATGTCGAGCAAAGAGGCACTGAGTTTGAAGGTAGGCCTTGAAATACATCCACAGGTACACCTCCAATTGACTCAAATGATGTCAATTAGCCTAGCAGAAGCGTCTAAAGCCATGACATCTTTTCTGGAATTTTCCAAGCTGTTTAAAGGCACAGTCAACTTAGTGTATTTAAACTTCTGACCTACTGGAATTGTGATATAGTGAATTAAGTGAAGAATTAAGTGAAAGTCTGTAAACGATTGTTGGAAGAATTACTTGTGTCATGCACAAAGTAAATGTCCTAACCGACTTGCCAAAACTATAGTTTGTTAACATGAAATCTGTGGAGTGGTTGAAAAATTAGTTTGAATGACTTCAACCTAAGTGTATGTAAACTTCCAACTTCAACTGTAAGTAGTAGAATACATTTGGAAATACACTTGAAAGGTATTGGCATGTATTTGAATGTAATTTCAAAAACAAATATTTACAGAATGCATTGAACCCAGGTCTGTTTGGTCCTAAGGGTATTTGAAAAAAAAATAGATATGGAAATAAGTAAATACTTGAAATAGAAGTAACTGATTTGGCCAAATACTGAAATACACAGAAAATATGAATTTAAATAACAAATACTTTTGTTGTGTAGTGTGTGCATGCATGTTTGTGTATGTGTCAGTGATAAGCATGATGGCTAGCTGGAGAAAATAATCTACAATAGCTGCCAATTTACCCACCCAAGGTTAGCCTAGGGCCAGATTCAAAGCGATTGTGTTCTGTCTGCTATGCACATTTTAAAGGCAATGTTCCTGTGTTTGCAGAGACCACATTCACGGTAAATGCTGCCAGAGAGAAAGAGGGCTGACTCCACCCCAAAACCTGGTCCACGTGAAAATAAAGCGATTAAGGTTTGTTGTATGGATTTGTTGTGTGGCGGTCAACATAAAATTCAATTGCCAATTTGCTACATAAAGCCTACTTGAACACACTGGTTGAATCAACATCGTTTCCACGTCATTTCAATGAAATTATGTTGAACCAACGTAGAATAGATGTTGAATTGGCGTCTGTCCCAGTGGGATGGCTATATACAGGGATTAACAGTACTGAGTCGATGTGCAGGGGTACGAGGTTATTGAGGTAGCCATGTCCATATAGGTAGAGGTAAAGTGACTAGGCAACAGGATAGATAATAGACATTAGCAACAGCGTGTGTGTGTGTGTGTGTGTGTGTGTGTGTGTAGAGTCCAGTGTGTGTGCATTAAGTCAGTGCAAGAGAGCAAAAAAGGATCAATGCAGGCAGTCCGGGTAGCCATTTGATTAGCTAGTTAGCAGTCTTATGGCTTGGGGGGTAGAAGCTGTTCAGGGTCCTGTTGGTTCCAGACACTGATACCGCTTGCCGTGTGGTAGCAGAGAGAACAGTCTACAGCTTGGGTGGCTGGAGTATTTGACAATTCTTTAGGCCTTCCTCTGACCTCGCCTGGTATAGAGGTCCTGGATGGCAGGTGTTGACTGAAGCCTAGTGTCATTGCTCCAGTTTCTCAATGCCAGACACCTGGTATAAGACCATGGGAGCTCTATCTCCCCCACATCATCAGTAAGACTACCATTTTCCCATGTTTGTAGCCTCCTAGAGTATAAACCATATTCAAGGAGTTGAGAAGGAATCAACTGAGCACAATTATGCTACAGTTAACTTGCACAATTACAATCATGCATAGATCCCCCACCAACACATGTACAGTACACACACAATTTTCTGCTTTAAAACCGAGGAACGGCAGGTCTGCATTTAAGGGCCCAACATTTCTCATTGACAACAGGCTACAAGTTGTGTGCCTGCTGTGTAATATGAAAGAGAACTGACTTGACCTTGACAGAAAGAGAGCTTGATAGTAACATCATGCAAAGACTGTTAGTACATGACAGCATGACTGCAGAATTTGTGATCCGGGCTATGACTGTCAATCAATGAGCCTGTACTGCCATAACAGAACAGGCCTAGGCCTACACTATTCCCATAGGCAGTAGCTCGGCAACTATGGGACGATTTCTAGGCCTATAGAAAAATTGGGTTAGAAAATGTTTTCAACATGCATACTAAAATCAATACATTTTGTACCCTAGAATAAACCGATTGTATGCATTTATTGTAGGACCTAAGCACATTTTGTTCAAAATCACTGGAATTTGAGGAAAAGAGGAGTTAGAACTCTATGAAAGATTAATTAAATGTTACATTTAAAAGTGACTGACAGCATGAAAGTAGTGGCCGAGAAATAGCTTGCTCCATCACTGTATTGCAGAAACAAAGTGTCACTAACGTAACATATCGACATTTTTGGCAACATATTTTACAATGAACCTCTCACGTGCTTGCATAAATATGGATCAGATCAAAGCCTGGGAAATGATATCATTCGATGTCTTCAGAAGCTCAACGAGGCGTTCAGATTCTGGAGACCCACTAAATTTCACAGTTCTGTGCGTCACAATACTTTTGGCCCCACGAAATCTGCCTAGACCTACTATGAATTAAATAACAAGGGTGATATGACAGGAGGAAACACTGTATGCATGCCCCATACCCCTTGCCAGCCACGTGCAAGACTGTTTCTCAAGACGATACAACGTGCTTTATCGGTTATTCTAAGAACAGTTTAATTGCACTGATTAGGGGGACGTGGGGAAGTGTTGGTAAGGCTACATGGCGATTATGATTTGGATATATCTAGTATGCTGTAATCCCAGTTTATGTTAATTCCATTGCGATATATTCCGATACGTATTGGCCTACCGACCTGGTTAAAGCAACATAGATTCTCCCCGTTAGACTCCGTCATGTTTTTATTTAATGACAAATCGGTTTAAAAATTGCATCACCCCCCCTAGTACCTAATAGCTAATAACTCGCAATCCCCTGGGCCAAAAAATAAGAAATAGCCTATTTCGAGGCATTTGTGAAAATATTGAGAAACAAAAAATGATGAACGGACGTATGTTATTACGATATTTAAAGTGCGGGGGACATAAGGCAACCATATATTCTAGGCTATAGCCATTGCAGTTGATGAGTAGCCTACAATAAATTCAGTAGATCAGTGACCGTAAGGAATAGACTGTAGCATAAGGAATATAAGGTTACAACGAGGGAAGTTGCCTACAGAGGTGGAAAAAAAACATTCCGATTCTGTTAGATCAGTTTGCTTTGGCTGTTGCCATTATTGGGGCGAAAATCACGACGAACAAACGTCTCCGTTATGTAGGCCTACTCTAAAAACACATAGGCTACTAATTGAATGATCAAAATTAATATGCAAATGTGTATCCTGCGTTCACATTGATCACCGATTAAAGCTGATCAATGAGACTTTGTATGGCTATGAATTGTCACATCAATGGGAAATATAATTGTTTTAATATGCAAACCCGATCAGATCTCGTCCCAAACCGGTTTCTTACCCCAGCTTTTAGCGGTTCGGCCAATAAACTCTCCTGTTCGTGGGTTATAGATAGAATCTTTCCAGGAAGACGTCTGCGGTTTGTCTCCGTCGGCGGCGGGTGTCTCTTCCTTGGTCGACATGGTTGGCTTTGGGTTGTTCAAAATGATGCCCGTAGATGGTTAAGAATGTTCTAATGCCCAAACGGTCTATAAACGATGGATTGCCTCTGTTTTATTTATTTTTTAAATATAGTGTTATTTCCGACCCAATATAGCCTAGTCCTTTCCGGTTACCCCCTCCACACGGCTACAGTACTGCAGCAACTGAGCTGGAGGAGAATTCGCATTTGAAGCATCTCAGCGCATGCGCACGTTCGGTATTCCGGCTCCAGAAGAGGCATTCAAACCTCAGAGGACTAGTTAATTTGATTTGTTATTCATCATCTTAAGATTCTGTTGTTTTTAAGTAGGCAAGATTGATTTAGATCAGGGATGGGCAACTTTGATGGGGGTGGGGGACACAAAAAAACGGAAGTGTGTCTGCGTACCCACATCTATACCCGTCCAACTGGCAACCTTGACAGCAAAACATTTAGCAGCCCCCTTCATGACAGCTAAGAGAAACAATTTAAGTTCATTTCCTGCAATTTTATTCATTTTGCCAAGGGGCAGAGAGAAGATTTAGCACCTTTCTAACTCATTTCATGCAATTCTACTCATTTTGTCATGGAGCGGAGAGAAAATGATCAGTTTTACAGTCAATTTTCTGCAATTATACACATTTTGCCATAAATCAATTCAAATGTTATTGGTCACATACTTGTTTAGCAGTTGTTATTGCGGTTGTAGCGAAATGCTTGTGCTTCTAGCTCCGACAGTGCAGTAATATCTAACAAGTAATATCTAACAATTTCACAACATATACCCAATACACACACATCTAAGTAAGTAATGGAATTAAGAATATATACATATATGGACGAGCAATGTCAGAGCGGCATGGACTAAGATACAGTAGAATAGCATAGAATACAGTATATGGGTCATTCCTGGGATTCGGTAATATTTCAGTCCCCTAGATTTTTGAAAGTAGTGGTTCACCAAAATTAAATGTTAAAAGCTTTACACAATACTTTGGTATGTCCTTTATAATGAATACAAATAGTTATTGCATTTAAATAATTTTTAGCATTAAAAAAAATCTTATTTATGTCTTACAGCAAGCATTTTGTCATGTCCCTGAAGTTCTTCGCTGAATTTGTACTTGGAAAATAATTAATAAAATGTGCACAGTGTCTATAATTTTCAGCAATAATGCAAGTATTTATTTGTGTTCTTTGCTTTTGAAAAGAATTTTTTTAAAAAAAAGCTAGATATTTGATAAAAAAACAACTTAAAAAGTTATGTCCCTCAGTCTGAACTCAACCCCGTCACGCCAACCATTCTCCGCCCATAATAATTTAGACTCCACCCATATGTGACATCATTCACAGGAAGTTGCATCATTCAGCTCTCTTCAACAGCATGGTGCAGAAGAAGGTGAGTGTTATCACACTTTTTAATCATTTTTTGAGGTGAATTATAGTCAGGGAGGGTACTGTCAAGCTTAACAACTCAACCCCATCACATACAATTAAGATGGAAAATGATGACTTTTCAAATTTTTATTTTAATCCATAAAAATCTAATATGTACTTATTTAATTGGATGCCATGTGGCCCACTCTTCTACACCACATTAAGAGCAGTGGCCATTTTGAGCAAAAAAACTCAACCCCATCACACTCAACCCCGTCACATATGTTATTGTTTCGGGGTTGTAAACTTTGTGACAGGGTTGAGTTATTCACTTAATTGAATCAATGATTTCAATTAAAAAAAACAATTTCAGTAAATATATTACCAAAATCATAACTCATAAATCATAAATCATAACAAAATCAATATTTTTGTCATAGATCAAATATTTGATGTAATGTGTCCACTTAAACTTCAACAGGCATCCTAGTCAGAAATGGCACCCACATCAACAGCAGAGAGGCAAAGGCAGTTTTGTGCACGCAGAGATGCTGACCCAGAAAAAAGGGCACAGTACCTTGAGAGAGAGAGGAAATTTCATGCTTTTTACTACAGAAATCCACAAACGTGGATTTAAAGCTGGCACATGGAACTTTTTTGAATCAAGCCATGGGAAAGGGGCCCCTGATGGTGTAGGAGGAGCATTAAAGAGAGCTGCAGACAGGTTGGTGGCTAAGGGCCATGACATCCAAGATGCACAGCAACTGTATGAAGTCCTCAGACAAACAAATACATCAGTGGAACTGTTTTTTGTGGAAAAGCACTGATGTTGACCGTGCTGTAGAAATGATGCAGAGTCCTATAAAAGCAGTCCCATCTTCAATGAGAATACATCAGGTCGTCACCCTTGCTCCAGGTGAGCTGATATGTCGTGATGTCAGCTGCTTTTGTTCTACAAAGAAAGACCTAAACTGTACATGCTTTAACACACAGCACTTCAGTTTTTGTCAGAACATACCAATGCCTGCACAGCCAGCAGACAACCAGGAAAATCCACAACCCATGGAAGTGGAGAAATTGGTACATCCAGATGTTGGACAGTGGTGCATACTGAAATATGATGATGACCTGTACCCAGGCATTGTCCTTGACACAGACGAAACAAGTGTTCAAGTCAAGTGTATGCATCGTGTTGGACCAAACAGATTTTTTTGGCCTTCTCGTGATGACATCCACTGGTACCAATTTGATGAAGTCATTGAGATGATTCCAGCTCCACAACATGTGACATCTCGCCATGTTGAGGTTCTGAAGGAGGTTTGGGCCAGACTCTCAATATAAAATCCTGAATAAAGTGCCTCAGCCACACACACACACACACACACACACACACACACACACACACAGAGCCAGACACACACACACACACACACACACACACAGACCCACAGACACACACACACACACACACATGCAGTTTTGTTTTATGTTATGTTATTATGATGGACTTTTATCTGCTGCAGTTTTGTTTTATGTTATGAACTTTTATCTGCTGCAGTTGTTTTGTTATTATGAACTTTTATCTGCTGCAGTTGTTTTATGTTATTATGAACTTTTATCTGCTGCAGTTGTTCAGTTAATAAAGTAAAAACGACAGAAACTAAATATGACTATGTCTTTATTACATGGTTGCCTAAAATAAAATAGTGTTTTGTTTGAGTCTCAAAGAGGGATTTTCGTATTAAACAAATACAAAATAAAAGTAGGCCAATGTGTCCTTTCAACCCTGTTACAGTATTCAACCCCATCACAGTATTCTCAACCCTGTCACATTAATATTTTTGGAAAATAAAATAAGGAAGACAATTAAAAATTAAAGCATTTCTTGCTGATTACCACCCGACATGTTAAGGGCTAACACAGTAAAATTGTGGTTTTAGTAAAACATCGAAATGAAAATTGTTCTTACTAAAATAAAGAGACCACAGACAAACAATTTGGATATTTGTAACTTCCATCACATACAAATGTGAAAATTATCATAAATGTTACATTTGAAGTCATTGAATTGGTATGAGGGACACATGAGCAGTAGGTAGATGTTTGTTTTATAACAAGTTTTGTATAAAATCCTGTTTAAACTACTTAAATTTTGTCCGTTACGGGGTTGAGAATAAAAGGTGTACAAATCTGACAAAAACTGAAAATAATAAAAAGTCTTTAATGCCTGAGATGGGAAAATATGATTTTTTGAAGGTTTGATATGTGCCTAATAATGTGGGGTATTTAGAAATGTAATCATATGTAGTTCAAAAATTTAAAAAGTCCAAGTTGAAATATTACCGAATCCCAGGAATGACCCATATATATAGATAAAAAGACATTGCATAGTATGGGTGGATGGCTGAATATGTACACTATACGTTGTTACAGTGTTAGGTGAAAAAAATAAAAATACAAATAATAAAAAATTAAAATAAAGAAATAAATAAAAATGATACAAATATTGCAAGTTTATATAGATAAATAAGGAGTATTTGCATGGTTAACTATAAAATATAGGTCGATGGCAGAGAAATACTTAAAAAGCTAAAAGTGCGTATGATATACAGTGGGGAGAACAAGTATTTGATACACTGCCGATTTTGCAGGTTTTCCTACTTACAAAGCATGTAGAGGTCTGTAATTTTTATCATAGGTACACTTCAACTGTGAGAGACGGAATCCAGAAAATCACATTGTATGATTTTTAAATAATTAATTAGCATTATATTGCATGACATAAGTATTTGATCACCTACCAACCAGTAAGAATTCCGGCTCTCACAGACCTGTTAGTTTTTCTTTAAGAAGCCCTCCTGTTCTCCACTCATTACCTGTATTAACTGCACCTGTTTGAAGTCGTTACCTGTATAAAAGACACCTGTCCACACACTCAATCAAAAAGACTCCAACATCTCCACAATGGCCAAGACCAGAGAGCTGTGTAAGGACATCCGGGATAAAATTGTAGACCTGCACAAGGCTGGGATGGGCTACAGGACAATAGGCAAGCAGCTTGGTGAGAAGGCAACAACTGTTGGCGCCAATTATTAGAAAATGGAAGGAGTTCAAGATGACGGTCTATCTCCCTCGGTCTGGGGCACCATGCAAGATCTCACCTCGTGGGGCATCAATGATCATGAGGAAGGTGAGGGATCAGCCCAGAACTACACGGCAGGACCTGGTCAATGACCTGAAGAGAGCTGGGACCACAGTCTCAAAGAAAACCATTAGTAACACACTACGCCGTCATGGATTAAAATCCTGCAGCGCACGCAAGGTCCCCCTGCTCAAGCCAGCGTATGTCCAGGCCCGTCTGAAGTTTGCCAATGACCATCTGGATGATCCAGAGGAGGAATGGGAGAAGGTCATGTGGTCTGATGAAACAAAAATAGAGCTTTTTGGTCTAAACTCCACTCGCCGTGTTTGGAGGAAGAAGAAGGATGAGTACAACCCCAAGAACACCATCCCAACCGTGAAGCATGGAGGTGGAAACATCATTCTTTGGGGATGCTTTTCTGCAAAGGGGACAGGACGACTGCACCGTATTGAGGGGAGGATGGATGGGGCCATGTATTGCGAGATCTTGGCCAACAACCTCCTTCTCTCAGTAAGAGCATTGAAGATGGGTCGTGGCTGGGTGTTCCAGCATAACAACGACCCGAAACACACAGCCAGGGCAACTAAGGAGTGGCTCCGTAAGAAGCATCTCAAGGTCCTGGAGTGGCCTAGCCAGTCTCCAGACCTGAACCCAATAGAAAATCTTTGGAGGGAGCTGAAAGTCTGTATTGCCCAGCGACAGTTCTGCTTTTCTGATGTATCAAATACTTATGTCATGCAATAAAATGCAATAATTACTTAAAAATCATACAATGTGATTTTCTGGATTTTTGTTTTAGATTCCGTCACTCACAGTTAAAGAGTACCTATGATAAAAATTACAGACTTCTACATGCTTTGTAAGTGGGAAAACCTGCAAAATCGGCAGTGTATCAAATACTTGTTCTCCCCACTGTAAGTGAGGGTAATAATAGTTTACTTAATATACAGACGGGTTAAATGGACAGGTAAGTGAATATTTTGCATGGTTAAATTAACTGTACAGGTTAATATACAGTTAAATTTACAGGTAAGTGAATATTAGCATGGTTACATTAACTGTACAGGTAAACGACGAGATATTTAAATAGCTAAATGCGTGTATGATATAATTTAGGGTAAAGATGAGTAATGCAAGATATGTAAACATTATTAAAGTGACTAGTGTTACATTTCCTTAAAGTGGCCAGTAATTTCTAGTCTATGTCTTTAGGCAGCAGCCTCTAATGTGCTGATGATGGCTGTTTAACAGTCTGATGGCCTTGAGATAGAAGCTGTTTTTCAGTCACTCGGTCCCAGCTTTGATGCAGCTGTAATGACCTCACCTTCTGGATGATAGCGAGGTGAACAGGCATTGGCTCGGGTGGTCGTTGTCCTTGATGATCTTTTTGGCCTTCCTGTGACATCCGGTGCTGTAGGTGTCCTGGAGGGCAGGTCGTTTGCCCCCGGTAATGCGTTGGGCAGGCCGCAACACCCTCTGGAGAGCCCTGTGGTTGCGGGTGGTGCAGTTGCCGTACCAGGCAACTGCATCTGTCCTCTCAATTGTGCATCTGTAGAAGTTTGTGAGGGTTTTAGGTGCCAAGCCAAATTTATTCAGCCTCCTGAGGTTGAAGAGGCTCTGTTGCGCCTTCTTCACCACACTGTCTGTGTGGGTGGATCATTTCAGTTTGTCAGTGATGTGTACGCCATG